>CAWUFW010006198.1:0-600000 GCA_963921515.1 Calotriton arnoldi
TCTGCCCCACCCTCTCTGCCTACCCCTTCAGACCCTATGGGTCTGCTGAGATCATCAGCTAGTAACACCTCCCTGAGGTGTTGGGTGCTGGCACTTTTGCCTGCCTTCAACTTCCTAGTATTGCATAATGCTCTCAATTCCAAGAATGGGAGTTTATCATACTTGGAGGGAAGAAGCCCACTGGCTTCTGGCGAGGACTCACTGGGTCCTGGCTTTGAAGACATTACTAGTGAGGTGTGGTGTATGCACTACCTACTCTAGTGTAGCCTACTAAACTCTCTTGAGTTGTAGAAAGGGTGTGCTATCCCTTAACACACAACTCTAAGTTCAGTAGAACTTACTGTATTTTTTTTTTTTTTGTCCTCATTCGCCTTCAACCGCCTTAAACCAGCCGCCTTTTTGTAACCTTACTTTGATACCCTGGGATATCCTTGGCTTTTCATATGGGGTCTCTCTGTGCCTCAGCCTATAAAGGTACAATTTAAGGCCGAAAGGTTATTGCCCCACAGATACCCGGGGGGGAGGTCGGATTTACTCCAACTAGGTCCTTAAGAGCCTGATGGACATTGTCGATAGCCTGGGAAGGCATGCAATAGTCCAGGGAGTATCCAAAAAGGCTTAATCATAGGACCCAAAAAAAAAAAGAGAATTACCTCCACCGAATAAGCAGGTCCCAATATGCGAGTTTTTTTTTACTGCAAGTTCTAGACATGTCCATCTTGGAAACTTCATATAATGAGGTCAGCCAGTCTGAATGATTGGGGGAGCTGGATCTACCCAGTGTTTACAGATTTGTCTCCTGGCCATTAGTATTGAGTAAAATAGCAAAGATCTGGCAGGGCCTACGATGTAACTATTAAGACCGAAGATTATCAAGGACAGGTTTATATGAATTGATGCTCTTAAGATACTCTCGAGTGTCTTCCGCACCTCTTCCCAGAAAGAAGCAATGAAAGGGCAGTCCATAAAGATATGTATATCCGATGCTTCAGCCAACCCACATTTATTACATACAACTTGGGATCCTTTCAAAAATTTAGATAATCTAAGAGGAGATAGGTATGCCCTATGAGCGGTGAACAAGTGATTCCGCTTCAACCAAACAGGTTTAACTAGTCTGAAGAGAGTTCTAAACGAGTCTTGCCATAGAGACTCGCACAGTGTATTCGGGATCTGTTCACCCCATAGCTCGTCTGCAAGCTTAAATTCTCCATCCACTGCCTCTTCAATAGCCCAATACCACAATGAAACCTCCCTCCTTCCTGCCGGCCTTTCGACTAGCTGTTGTTCCAGGCTACTGCCCCTGCCAAAATGTTTTTTCTGACTTAGCTGGGATTGTGCCCAGCTTTTTAGCTGGATATACTTAAATCTTTGAGACCCCGTCCCTGCTCTCTTACTTAGGTCTTCCCATGAGACAAATGTATCCTCATTAATCAGATCTCCCCACACTTTAACGCCAGCTTCTCTTAATGGTATCGCCAAACTATCCTGGAGGCACTCCGGCGAACCTGGTGAATCCCAGAGAGGTGCAAGGTTTGAAAAGTAGTTAAGCCCTACCACAGTTCTTAATCTGGCCCATGTTTTTGCTATTGTATGGAGGACCTTAAGTTTAACCTTTTTAAAAAAAATTTGGTCCCCAAATTTAAACATAAAGCCTTCTTCCGATATACCAGCACCCCTTAACATAGCCCGAAACATGTCTCCTCCTCCTGTACTCACAGGCATTTTTAATAACATTCGAGAATGTGAAAGCTGGAAGGCCCAAGCATAGTATTGCAAGTCGGGTAATGCCAGTCCTCCTTTCTCTCTCCTTCGCCTTAGTTTTTTCCAGGCTATCCTGGTTGATCTATATTTCCATATGAAGGAGTTTATGTCCTGTTGAAATTTATCTATCAGGGATTTGTCAAAAGAAGGGGGATTGTATTGAAAAGGAATGTGATCTTAGGTAAAATTGTCATTTTGACCAGGTTTACCCTCCCCAAGATGGATAAGGGGAGATGGGCCCATGACTTCATCAATTTCTGGCACTCTCTGAAGACTCGCGCTAAATTTGTTTCTGCGATTTTTCCTACTTCCTGCACTATTCTGACCCCCAAGTATCGCATACCGGAGCTGACCTGGAATTGGGTTTCTCTAATATTCCACGTCATTATTTCCGTCTTCCCGCATTTATTTCATACCCAGATATTTGACCGAATTCTTCTGCCAGTTTTATAACTGTCGGAAAGGCTGAATCCAAGTCTGCTGACAGTATAAGGATATCATCTGCATACAGGGCCACCCTCCTCTCCCACTCCTCATATTTAAAAGAGATGATGTTAGAGTTATCTCTGAGTTTCTGTGCAAAGGGCTCTATATACATGTTGAAGAGCAGGGGAGAGAGAGGGCAACCCTGTCTCGTTCCCCTAGTTATCTTAAATGCCTCAGTCAGAGTGCCATTGACCAGCAGCCTGGCTGACGGTGCATGGTATAATAACTGAACGGTACGGCGGAATTTGTCTCCCAAATTAAATCTTACCATGACTTCCGACAGGTATCCCCAATTTACCCTGTCGAAAGCCTTGGTGGCGTCCAGAGTTAAGGCTGCCAACGGGAGGGCATAAGTGGAGGCGATATCGATTGCGCCGACCAGATCGTATGTTAGGTCTGCTAATTGTCGCCCTTTTACAAACCCTTTTTGGTCTGGGTGAAGGATGTCATCTGCCACCATCCCCAGCCTAGTTGCTAAAATAGAAGTGAAAAATGTATAATCTGTGTTTAAAAGTGATATCGGTCGATATGAATCACACCTAGCTGGATTCTTGCCAGGTTTCAAAATTAAGACCACCGTAGCGTCATCCCAAGAACGAGGGGGGCTAACTCCTTCCAATAATATCTTATTATACAGTTGAGTAAGTACTGGGATTATGGCATCCTGCAAGACACAATATAATTCTGCTGGTAGGCCATCAGGCCCGGCCGCTTTCCCTCTTTTACTCCCTGCAATAACTTTCCTCACCTCCTCTTCTGTGATAGCACATTCCAAATCTATCTGTTGCTTGGGGCTAATAGATGGTAATATGGTCCCATCCAACCAGAGCTTCACTTTTGCTCTGTCTTCTATGCAAGTATCCTTATAGATATCTTGGAAATAACCCAAAAAGCCTCGCCGATATCTTTGTCCGAGGAAAGGGAGGGTGCATCCTCGTCCACCTTTATTTCCTTTATATGGCTCCGGAGCTGGTCTGTTTTGGTTTTCCAAGCCAGTAATTTTCCTGCCCCTTCCCCATACTCAAAATGGGCAATCTTGCTTGCCTCCCACCTACGCATAAGCCTCTTTTGAAGAATACTCTTCAGCTCTTCTTTTAATTGATCGAACTTTTCCAGATTTTCCTTCCGGCCAATGCCGGTCTGACTATTCATTTTTTCCTCGATTGCCCTCATTTCAATTTCCAGAGCTAAGGTCACTACCCTATACTTTTTTTTTCTATAGCTCGATCTATTAGTGATATTGCCTCTTAAGAACGCTTTAAGGGTGTCCCAGACAGTTGTAATGTCGGCTGTTCCTAAGTTGTTCTCTAAAAAGTGCTTGGTCTCAATAATAAAAAAGGCAGTCTCTTCTTCTTCAAGCAGTATTGTTCGATCAAATGACCATGTTCTAATCTGCTGTGACTGTATACACTCAATAGCTACTATAACTCCTGAATGGTCCGAAAGATGCAAGGGTAGGTATTTTATCTCTTTGACTCTGTCTTTTAGATTATAACTAAGCAAAATATAGTCTATTCTCGACTTATGTTTGTATTTAAAATTTCTAAAAGATACTCCTGGTTGATCTCCCGATCTTTCCCTCCAAATATCGGATAGCCCCAATTGGGCCATCGTTGTCAACAAAGACGACCTGGATTTAGAAGGAACTGCTGCTCTACAATTTGGAGATTTGTCCAGTTTAGGGTCCAGGACGATATTAAAATCTCCTGCCCATATCACTGGCTCTGGAAAATCCAGGAGATGAGAACGAATAGAGTTTATATAGGAAGGATCATCCTGGTTTGGACCGTAATATCCAACTAAGGTAAAGAGGATATCCATTAAGGTGATCTTCAAGATCAGCCACCTACCACTAAGATCTTCCCTGTATTGTAAAATCTGAGCTCTAGCCTGCTTTTTAAAAAGGATCAACACCCCTCTAATATTAGCCGTCTGATCGGTACATATGAAATCGTCGACCCATTTCTGAGTTTTTAGCAGTTCTTTTGTCTCTGTCTTGAGAAGGTGAGTCTCCTGAATGACAATGACCTGTGCCGGGGAATCTCTCAGATATTGTAGAATTCTAGCTCTTCGTGCCCTCATGCGCAGGCCATTGACATTCCAGGACAAAATCTGGAGTATTGTCATGCTATTTTAGAGTTAGCATTAGCATATTCCGCCCTAACTGGACAAGAACAAGGACATAAGCCGAGAGACCTTCCAGCTTTCCCATTATTTCTACTCTTTAAAGTTTCTAGATCTGGCCCGGTTGAGGCGAACGAGGTATTTTTGTTATTTATCCCCCTGTGCTCCCCTTCCCCCACCCACTCCTCCCCCTTGGGAAACCCTTCCCCATTACTCTGGTCTGGTGTTGACCAGCTATTGCGTCCGTGAGCTACCCCCACCCCTCTATTTCTATTGTGCCTATATGTCACCAAACCTCAAAAAAAAAAAAAGGAATTGGCTACACACATATACATATACACATATATATACACACACTCACACCTATACATACATGTATACATATACACATATATACACATATATATACATACATATGTTTTTTTTTTTCCCTTTCCCTTTCCTTTTCTTTCTCTTTCCTTCCCTCCTCTTCCCCTTTTCTTTTCTTTTTCTTCTTCCCTTCTCCCTTTTTTCCTTTTTTCCTTCTCCCTCTCTTTTTCTTTTCTCTTCTCCCTCTCTTTTTCTTTTTCTCTTTTTTTCTCTTCCTTCTTTGTTCCCTTTTTCTCTTCCCTTTCCCTTTAAAGAAAAAGTCCAATATACAGCCTATTTCCCCCTTTCCCTGTGCTTTTAGAAAAGAAAAAGCTTGCCAATCCATAACATAGCGGAGGATAGGGAATAAAATAAGAGAAATAGGGTTATCCATGTAGCAGAGGAAGCACAGTTCACATGTATTTTCTCTAATCTGACATTTTCACACAGTAAAGAGAAGAAACAGGGGTGACTCTAAAAACTTTTTGAGGCCTGCCTATTGATGGAATCAAGTAATTCATCAGCCTCTTGGCTCGATCTAATATTGTGCATCTTATTATTGTACATAACTTTCAAGAAGGCCGGGAACTTGAGCTGTACTACTGCACCGGCCTTCCTAAAGTTTTCCATTCTTCGGCCAAGTTCCCATTGTCGCTCGAGTGTAGCTTTAGAAAGGTCCGAACGAACCTCAAAGGAGAAGTCCCTACTTTTTAATGATTTAGCTTTCAAGGCCAAATTCAGAATTTTCTCTTTAATAGAATAAGTGAGAAAGTTAATAAGGATCTTCCTGGGCTTTGCCCTATTAGGGTTGTGGCGAAATGGGTCCCTATGGATTCTTTGGATATCCCTTTCTAAGAACTCTGTTGATTCTTCGAGTGATAGGGCCTCCTTAAGCAGGGCAATCATAAAAGCCTTAATGTCTGCCCCTTCTTTCCCTTCTGGAATATTCGTAACCCGCAGGTTATTTCTGCGGGAATTATTCTCCAATGTCTCCATTCTGTCCCGCAAAGCAACTTCGCCTCTCTGTAGGCTTTGTATCTTTTCCTCTGCTGACACCAAATTCGTCTTGAGTTCCTCAACTGAACTCTCTAAGGATTCGGTCCTGGAATTTCAGAGGTCAACATTTCTCTCCAAAGTCTCACACACATTTCTTATCTCACTTTGGTTATCTGCAGAAACTGCAAAGCCCTGTTTTATATCTTCCTTTAATGAAGTAAACAAGGCTTCAATCGAGGCCCCTGAGAAATGATTGACAACTTCCCCAGGATTCTGGGCAACTGACTCCGCTGCCTCCCCTGACTGTGGTTCAGACCACAACGCAGGGGCTACTGTAGGTAAACTGATAGATATAGCGCTCTGGCTGGAAGAGCCCTCATTGGAGTTCATGTTAACCCGAGAGACCCCAGCTACAGAGCCAGTGAAGCCAATGGAGTGAATTCCAGAGCCCCCCCCCTGCTTTGTAACAGTCAGAACCTCCGGTTGCACCCTAAAAAATGAGCGTAATGAGGGGGTAACTTTCACTTTACAATGTGAGGAGACACTCTTATTTCTCCCTCCTTTTACACTTCTTCCCTTAACTTGGTAATTCTGGAAGGCTGTACCTTGGTTAGAGGGTATAATACAATCGTCCCTCGTATTCTCTAAAGCCTGACTCCCCTCTAAATGTAGCTCCAGTGACCCAGTATCTTTTCCTTTAGCGCTCGTTTTCCTCCAGCCAGCCTCACTCTGCCTACAATTTCCTCTTTTCTTTCCACTTTTTTTGTTTGCAACTACCACCAGGCTACCTGGGTTGTAAGACGCCCCTTCCCATTCTCGATATTCGTGCTTCTCCTTTGAAGTGGCTGTAGCAAATTCCGCCTCTTGCCCAGGGGATGCCACCTTCTTACCGCCAGTGATGTTTCTAGAAACAGCTGGAAGAGAAAAGACGCCCGGGACCGACAGCACCAAGCATTCCTCCAAATCGAGCCCCACTCCGTCTCCGGCGCAACCAGCAACTGCCGCAGGTCTTACTCTCTCACCAGCCGCCGCCCAAAGAATTGGCTGATGCTGGCGCTGCCGCTGCTAACCCGGGAGGAGACCGCGGGCCGCCGCTCTGCGACCGCGCCTCAACTCCAGGGCGGCTCCGTACCAGCGTAGGAGGTGAAGAGGACGGGTTAGGCACGGAACACCTGAAGCCTGGACAAAGGACCCGACACACATTCAGCCGGTGTACGTACGCACATATATCTCCGCAGCGGGACCCTTTGGAATCTTCGTAAAGCTCCACAAAGCTCCGGTGAGCAAAGATCACTTCATTGCCGGTAACATAGTAGCATCACATTGCAAGGGGTAGAGAGTGTTCTCCGGACGCGCGCTCCGCTCAACTAGCGGACGCCATGTTTCCCCAGTAGAACTTACTGTATTACTAAGCTTGATTTATATGTACCTTAGGTACTCTTAGTGGTTTTCAGTTGATCAATTCAATTGAGATTATCTGGTAAAACAATAGCAAGCTGGAATCCCACACGCTGCACACCAATGTGAGAAGTTGGCCTGGCATATGCTGTCCACTAATTATAGTGGGCACCTTGCACCAGTCCAAACAACCCCTTATTGGAGATAGGTTAAAGACAACCTTTATTGAAAGTTATCCTAGTGGTAGCTATGGAGAGCAGCCTTCAGGCTAAGTCTTGAAGGAATGTAAAGCAGCTTGTTTTACCAGTCTATAATCTCTTGAGTGACCAAATGAAAGAGGACCACACCAGGTATATATTCAAAATATATGTATTTATTGCTAAACACACCCCTCTAGTCTCTTTATGAGGCTAGAGTTCGAAGTACATAAATTATAAGTTAGTTATCTACAGTAATAGCACAAATACAGGTTTGAGCCCTAGGGGCGTACCAAACCATATACCAATAAAGTGGTATAAGAACCACGACTGAGCTAGACAAAGGGCCTAGAGCCTGTAGAAGTGCTTGGACCACAAGGAACCACCCAAGGTAGTGACACAGGGGACCCACGGGGACGCGTGCAGTGTATGAACACAGCCGCGAATCGCCGTTAACTTCTATGGGGAAAGTTGCGATTTGAATTTAAAAGAAAAGGGACACTTAGAGGAGGACTTGGAGCAAACCCTTTGAGAACTAGGCTGTTCTAGTGTCAATACCCACGGGAGCACCGGAGTACTCGAGTTACCTCA
Source organism: Calotriton arnoldi (assembly GCA_963921515.1). Classification (NCBI taxonomy): domain Eukaryota; kingdom Metazoa; phylum Chordata; class Amphibia; order Caudata; family Salamandridae; genus Calotriton; species Calotriton arnoldi. The sequence continues at coordinate 7,905 of CAWUFW010006198.1, forward strand.
CCCAGGGGAGCCGCGTGCATAGGTGTCTTTCGGGGTCGGGTTTCGTTGTCGCTTTCAATGGCGATCTGCTGCAAAGTGCTGCTGGCGGCCAAGTCGAAAGTGTTCGGGTGAATCCAAAGGTGGATCGAAGATCTGAAGAACCTGAAAGCAGAGGGGACAGAGTCTGGGTCACTAGCCAGTGACCAGGAAGGCGATGAGCAGATGCCCACCGATGTCGAGTGCTTCAGGTAGGTTGACAGTCGTCTTGACTCTTCAGCCACGAGGTCCAGGAGGCGTCGACGATGACCAGGAGCTGGATTCCAGCTGTCCCATGACATTTGTCGATTGCAGGGGTGTCGGCGACTGGATTGGACCCAACAAGCCTTGGCAACGGCAAGTCTCGTGGAAATGGAAGAAGGACGATGTTGCAGACCAGCAAGGTCTGTGGGACTCACCCAGCGAGGGTAAGTCAGGGCACGCCTGGAGCAACCAGAAAGCCCAAGCAGAAGAAGATTGGCCTTCGGGAGGGTCTACTAGCCAACAAACTAGTGACCGCGAAGGAGCATCGAGTCGATGCACGTGGAGCTACCTCACAGGACACTCGTGGAGTGGAGGCCAGTGATCTTCGGTGCATTTGGTGCTGGAGGCTGGGGCTACTCGGAGCCCAAAGCACGACTTCGTGGGAGACCCAGAAGAGGATGCACTTGCAAATGCAATCGGTGTCCAGGGGTCACGGTTCCACGTTACCCACGACAGCTACGGGCCTCAGCTTTGCTGGGGACTCAGGGCAGCCTCGGGGAAGTCTGGAAATCTACCTCTGGTGATGCAAAGACTTCGGCGTCCGGCGGGAGCTTCAGCGATGCAGACCAGACAATTGCTTCTTTGGTGCCTGCCAAGCAGGGGAGTCACTCCTTGACCCCAAGGGAGATTCTTCAGTCCTCTAATCTTAAAGTAGAGCATCGAAGGTCCAGGATTCTGTGTCAGAGTTTCGTCCAGGTAAATCTAAAGTCCTAAGGACTGGGGTCCCATACTTATACTAAGGTAGGGGGTTGGACATACTCTGTGGCCCCACCTATGGGAGGGTCAGGGCAGAGGGTGGTTACACCCTTTCCCTTTGTCCAGTTTCACGCCAGAGCAGGGGCTGGAAGCCCCTGAGCCGGTTTGAACTGGGGTATGCACAGGGACACCAAATGTGCCCCCAGTGCAGGACTTCAAAGCACCAGAGAGTGCTCCCGCCCAGCCCCAATACACACTATCCTGTCTGGGGAGGTGGTTACACCTCCCTGGGACAGGAAACCTATTGTCCAGGCCTCCCCTGCCGGAGTTTCGGTCAGCAGCAGGAGGCCAGACTCGTGTCTGTGGCAGCGGCATCCATTTTGTGATGCCAGGGCTCTGGAAAGTCAGTACCGGGTATACCAGTGAGTACATGTCTCTCCCTTCTAGAAGGGTGGAATGCTATCCCCGCCGCCAGAACTGGTGGGGGTAGTATTCCAAGATGTTTGACACCAAACACGACATGTTTCCGTGCAGCCATCCCAAAGTTAGCATTTAACGCGAGGTTATAATGCGCTTAAGAGTATATGGTCGGGCTGCACTACAAACAGCATCAGAGAAGGGTCTCCGAACGCTGCAGAGGGGCCCAGCTCATGCAGGGGCACCCTCTCACATAGGAACCACGCACTCTGCCTTCAGGATTGATAAGGCCTGCCATAGGAGTGACTTATAGGTTTATATGTGTGTATGTATGTAGTGATATAGGTAGCCTATATCACAGTAAGGGTGCATGCACCACCTTACCCAGGCTGCAGTAGCAGACCTGTGGTGTCATTTTGGATGGCCTTCCAGGGGTGGCACAATACATGCTGCAGCCCCTGGTAGGCCTCTGAGGTACCTATGCCCTGGGTACATAGTATACCATATACTAGGGACTTATAAGGGCACTCCAGATTCCAATCAGAGATGTGCCTAAGGCACATGGAAACCATTTTAAAGAGGAAGCAGCTAGGCTGGGGTTCTGATTAGCAGGGCCCCAGCCAGACTAAGGTCGAAAAACAGTGAAGCATCAGCAAAAAGTGGGGGTACCCATGTGAAGCAGATCCTACTCTCCTACAGACATGCGCAGACAATAGTGTGCCGTATGGGTGCAAGTGATGCAACCGCGCTGCGCACACTAGTGGATGGGCTCGGGGGAGGGAGGAGCAGCAGTGAGGCTACGTAATACACATTGATGCCGCTCACTTGCAACATGCAGTACATGTCATGCAGGAATCACAAAGTCACACATATCACACACCCCAATGAAACACTGAGCCTGCCAACACATCATGCAGAACCAACTATTGACTCATGTCTCTCTGTACAGTCACAGGTGACCAAGGACATGCACTCTGCGCTTGGATGATGACACCCCTCCGAGCCCCGAACACACAGGCCCAGAGGCAGTACAATGCAGCACACAAACGCACCAGGGGCATCGTGGAACGCACATTTGGCGTGTTGAAGTCATGTTTCAGGTGCCTGGACGTCACAGGTGGGAGGCTCCTGTACAGCCCAGACATTGTGTGCAAGATGATCGTTGCATGTTGTGTGTTGCAAAACATATGTGTACGCAGCAAGGCCCCATGGATACAAGTGCCAGATGCACCGGACGATGATGAGGATGAGGCAGGTGGCCCACACCCCACTGCAGCCGCAGCAGGAATTGCCCGAAGGAACTCCATCATTGACAATTTCTTCACATGAGCACGTAACTTTGTGACAGTCCTTGGCAATCATGGGACAGTACAATATGACCACAGGCACAGCATGTGCTACTAAATGCTTTCAAAATACACATTCCCTGAGTGCATGTCACTCATCTGTACAGGCACATCACTCAGACAAGTGTGAGTGCGACATGTATTGCTGACAATTTTATGATTTGTTCATGGATGGTGAGTGTGTCACCTCTGTGCAGACGGGCTGTTTAGGGTGTCACGTATTCGGACTGCCAGTTCTGTGTGTCGCAGTTTGTAGGAAATCCCACTTTTCGGCGTTTCACATGTGTCCAAATTCATTCCATTTTGGCTGCCATTTGTGTCCTACAGGTGACAACAGGGCTCCTTTTGAGGTCAGAAATGTACCACCATGATGCAGGGATGCCCCCTGTGGCTCAAGTCCCACAACATGGGCAACATGTACGTAAGCGGGAGTCACTGCCCCTACATTCGTCCACGCTTTTATGGTGGATTGATCATGGTCAAGACACGTCTGTGTGCAGGAGGGGTTGCTTGTCCCTCTGCAATGTGAAGGGGAGATGCGGTTTCAATGTGTGTTCCATGCATGTTTCTGCATTGGCGCAGTTTACATGCAGACTGCATGTCAATGTACATTGTGACTGTGAGGAGATGCCTATTCGATGCGGGACAATTGTCATCTGTTCTATGTCACGGATGTGTGGTTGTGCTCGTACATTGTCATCTCACCGTATTTTTTATCTGCTTTTATGCTGCATTTTCCCGCATGACGCGTGGGGATTGCAGGCCTATAGCTGGTTATCGCTGAATTTTGTATCGCGATTGGCATCATCAATACTATTTTCGCGTTCGTGTTTCGCGTTTTTTCTGCGTCGCGTTAGTTTTAACACGTTCTTTTGACGCATTATCGTGGGACTATCGCATGGGGCCGCCGTGTTGTGAATAACACGTTGACATGGAGTTGTTTTCCCGCGAAAGACTGCGATGTGAAGAGTTGTGTTAAGCTAATTTTGCGGTAGTTATCACACGTTCTTGAGAATATGCTCCAGAGTCTATTAACTGTTCTCTTGACACATAAGTCTTTGCTATTAAACTAGTGCAAATAGCTAATATGAAGACCTCATTTGTCCCCTTATGGAACCATGGAATGTGGTTACGTAATGTTTCTTTAATTCATTTTATTAATCTTAACAATTATGTATGTATGTAATATATTACCTTGTTATGCTCAAGATGCTACAAATCAGTAATTGGTTTGTGTGTATTTCAGCAGTAATTTATAACTTGTGTCTGTGTAAATTATTTCGTTCACAATACCATTGTATGTGAGTTTCAATTGGCCCCCTATTGAGTAGTGTTGGGCAGAATTGGCGGAGTTTCATTCCGTGGAAATCTGTGGATTACATTACAATTCCATGGAATTCCGCCAAGGGGCAGAGTGGGCACCCGCAATATGCAGTGCAATATCCCTTGTGCCCTTACATAAGTATGTAAGGGCACTGGGCGGTCTGCAGTGCACTCCAGTGCAGTGCATACCTCTCTGTGCCTTTACATAAGTCTGTAGAGGCAGCGAGGGGTATTCACTCTAGTGCATACCCTACAGTGCCCTTACATAATTATATAAGGGCACCATGGTGTTTGTGCCCTGCAGTGGTACTTAAACAGGGATGGAAGAGGGAGCAGTCCATCTATGTTTACAAATCACTGCAGATTAAAGTATAATCTGCAGTGATTTGTAAGTGCCTCGCTTTCCGTCAGCTGGCGGGATTCAGAACTTATTGAGTGACACCTGATGAAGGGTCAATGGACGACCCGAAATGCATTGGGTTTATTAATATGTGATGTATCTTTGGATTGCTAATCTTGATGAATTTGCATGCCGGAAAATGCACTGAATGAACATTAAACATCCTATAAATATATATAAATATCGCCTGAAGAGTGTTAATTCTGGATTTATTGTTTGAACTTGTTGATACCTCGAGGTATTGCAACAGTGCTCCCACCAGCAAGAAGGGACTTCCCATCTTGCACAATAGTTAGCATTTAGCACATTAACGCCAATGGACACGGCGCTGGTGGTTGGAGCACACTGAATACAACATTTTGAGCTCTTTTGTTTTCACTTCCGAGTGCACGTTGGCAACAGTTTTGTTTATATTCAAAGGGGGATATATTGCCAAGTCAAATTGGCAGTTTAAAACTTCATTCAGAATGCAATGGCAGGCCTGGAACATGTTTTTAAGGGTTCCGTCATGTGTCAAAATTCTATGCCTTCCCTGGGGAGGAGTAATGAGGAGAAATATCTTTATTTCTCCTAATTTTTTTCCTCTTTCTACGTGTGCTGCATTCTGCCTCAAAGAATTATTGTTGTACTTGTAGGTGTCCCTTCCTGCACCAAAACAATCCTGCCTGCAAGGCAGGCCCCCAAGTACAATGGTGCAAGGGTGCCTGCATTGGCGCTAGGGAGCACATTTGCGCCAGAGCAAGGAGAGGACAGGAATGCCCCTTAGGGAGCATTTCTGCCCTCTCTCTGTCACACAATGCAGTGAAGCAAGGTGTCTTGCTATGATGCTTTACGTGACATTTTGATAAATCTGTCCCTCATTCTCCAGCAATGTGAACGCAGTGCTTCCCAAAAAATTGATGCTCGGATAGACCACAAAAATTGTCTTGTGAAGGATGATGATTTAAGCCAAATCATGCTTAACACAATTTGTGTGCTTTATATTTATATACAGCTTTATATTTTGTACCATATTCATTTTGAAGAGAGCATAACAAATAATATGGGGAGTCCAGAAGAACGTTACTAAAGCACTGCGACTTTCCTTAAATACATGTTGTCTTTAGAATTTTCTTAAATATGTCTTGATTTCTTCTTTCTATACTAGAGAATACAACCTAACAAGTGTGAACAAGCTCTCTCGGGAGCGAAACACGTCACGATGGGTTTATGAAGTTAATAAACCCCTTGGAATTACTTTGATGTGCTGGTGTTTGTGCGATACCTGAGAGCGCGATTGGGACTCCGTTCGCTTTTGATAATATATTATATATATATATAAATTTGTGCATTATCCTTCATAAATCAACACATTCTCCACTTATAGAAAAGATGCTAGAACAACTTCTTACTGCAAAACGAAAGAAGCTTGGATAAATGGGATGCACATGCTTGTGCTGCAAATTGACCTCTTGAAACAGAGCCTTCCAAACCATATACTATTGTTATCTATCAAACTAAGCAGAAAAAGTAAATACTTTTTTTCAACGAACTGTGAGAGTTCAGAATTAGTCACCATCCCAAAAAAATTCAGAATGTACTTTTCAACATTTGTGTGACATATAAAAATGATACTGTGCATTGCTCTCATAATTTTTTCCGCTAATTCTAGGCTTCACATTGCGTCATACAACATCCCAGGGCAACTTTGTAATAGGTTTCGGCAGTTTTAGACATAAGATTTGTAAAAAGATGTATCATTCTTTTTTTATGGCCCTTTGAAAGAAACCCATATCTGCATTTTCAATTTATTGAGGCGTTTTAAATGTTGGGATGAAGGTTAACTTTCCAAAACGAAACAAAGAACAGTCTTAACATTGTCTAAAATAACAACATGGACGAGCGCAAAAAGAATAATAATTTGTGATTTTTGAGTAACAGATGCGTTCCCATTAACCTCGATAAAAATAGACATATGTGCCCATCTCGGTATGTTCAGTGAAAAATGCTAATTCCAGACCATAAATACATTAGCCTTGTGCTTGTTGCTAAAAAAAAAAAAAGTAATATCTTTTGTTTGTCAAATATGGGCATGCCAACCCATCTCAATTGCCAGAAGCCCGCACCTAATTCATGAAGTGTCAATGAGAAAGGCCTGCTTAATAGAAGAATCTGTCAGGCCTCAAAGGACAAACCCAGAGGATGCCGGGTCTTTCTCTTTCTCTTTCTTTTTTCTTTCTCTTTCTCCCCTTTTTCTGTCTTTCTTACCCAAAAAAGCAAAATCAAAAATGCTATTTTAAGTATGGTACTCTGCGATTATGTTTTCCTTTTATAGTGGTTGCCATCTAGTCATTTATGCTGTATTAGATTTTTCTCTTTTTCTTTATGAGTAGTTTTATATGTCACTAGGTGGATTTGTAATTTATTCTTAGTATTATATTTTTGTACCATGTTTTCTCTTTTTGTTTAATAAAGCTTTCTAAACTCAGAGGATGCCGGGTGCTGGGTAGGTTGAGTAGAGTCTGGTATGTGCCCTAAAGGAACTAATCAGAGAGAGATAGTGAATTGGGTTCAATAAGACCTTAATTAAACTTTAAAATGTGCAGTTTGTTTTGCAACTTTTTCTTTAGAGTTTGACTTTTCAATCACTGGAGACTCTTTGGCTCAGAGCTGATGCACTGTGCTGCATGAAAGGGAGAGGGCAGGAAAGCATCCAAGCACAATGCACACACCTTTGCACGATAGTGCAAATGAGTGTGAGTGTCTGGCATAAGTTTTGTACTAGAAGGCTTACCTTCCAGTTAAAATAATATGCCTAGAGAAACTTTAACCTATTACCACTTCAGATGTATGCTGTACAGTACAGCACCCATGCATAGAAAAGTTAGGAAAATAGAAGCATTGTTTCTTTTCAACGCCTGTTTCAAATTGGTGTAATTCTTTGCTGTAAAACACTGCCTACTATTGTTAGTAGATAGGGTTTTTCATAAAAAACATGGGTGTGAGAAAGTCATCCTTTTGCCCTGTTCACCCCCATTTTTGACTAATACTGGTTGTAACTGACTCTTACTGTGCCCTGGGTTCGGCCAACTAGTGCTCTGATGAAAAAGGTACATGGTAATTAGGTATAATTACAATTGGCAAGGACAGACCTTGTAAGTCCCTAGTCTATAATAGGGCAGAGGGGATTCAAATTACCTATAGGTCCCTAGTATTCAATAGGGCAGGGGGTTTAGAGGCCCAGTAGATTTCCAGCACTGGAGTGTGCACTGCTGCGTGCCTACTGTCATTTCTAATGGCAGCCCTGCTTGGCAGACTGTCTTTAAAAGTAAATTACCTGCGAATTCGACTTTGGTGGTACAGGTACTACCAAAGTGGTAATCTACCTTATTTTTACACATGTCATCCCGAATGCCTCCACTAGATGCCCCAGGGGTAGGGTGCCTTGTAACTATAAGCAGGGACATTATAAGCCCTGGTGAGGAAAACATGGCCAAATGCATTTGAATACTCAAAAGAAACTTCAGGAAAAAGTTCCAGAAGTTTGGAGGAACTTTTGGGAAAAACTCCATAGTGGACTGGCACAACGTACAGAGTCAGCCCTGACCCAGCCTGGATTTCAAGATCATCTCGCTGAAAGCAATGGAGCACCAGACTTCCAGGATTGCACCAGAGCCTCATGAAAAAGCAATCTGATGACGCTGCATCGAAATCTGCCTGCTGGAAAGGACTGCATGACGTCGAAAGAAATTCCTCCAGAAAAGTTTCTAATTCTGAACAAAAAATTTTGACTGGGGCTTCCCGCTTAGGGGTCGATTCCGATCTCGGCCGGTAGGGCACCTAACAGTATTCGTCCGGAAAAAATACCAGCCGAATGCGTGTTCCCCGACCGATTCGTACACTCGTCCGGACGAACAAGTACGATGCGTATAACAACTCATTTTCCGAGCGAGCCGTACTCACCCAATCCAGCTCCTGTTCCCCGCCCGAGCCGGATCCGTGAACGCCGAATCGAGCCACACGGAAGCAAATACACAGCACCTTCCGGCCGGACTAGTACGATGCGCAATCCGTACGCGCCGAACCCGTCGCTACGTCCGGCACGTTTCGGCATCCGGGCGAGCCGTACATAAGCTCCGTTTCGCGCCACAAGACGATCCACGGCTACGAGACGAACAAGCCTGCTACGAGTACGACTCGAAGACACGAGAAACCCGAACGAGACGATCCAAGCATGAATCCCATTGCACTCTACATCTATTACCGGGACCGGCACAGACGCGTACGGCGCAGACGGTAAGTCAAACACCAACAATACAAACAAACTACACGTACCCGAAATATGTCACACACACATAGGGATGCACAAATAACGTACACTAGCAACAGCAGAACCATAGGGGTGGGATGGCCAACACCAATGCCATACACACCCATAGGGGATGATGCCTACCACCAACACCACCCTACCACCACCCCTACTCAGGGGGTCTGGATGCCTGCCACTACTACCATCCCCACCCTTAGGGGGATGGATGCCTACCACTACCACCATCACTACTCAGGGGGCATGGATGCCTACCACTACCACCACCCCTACTCAGGGGGCCTGGATGCCTGCCACTACTACCATCCCCACCCTTAGGGGTATGGATGCCTACCACTACCACCATCACTACTCAGGGGGGCCTGGATGCCTGCCACTACTACCATCCCCACCCTTAGGGGTATGGATGCCTACCACTACCACCACCCCTACTCAGGGGGACCTGGATGCCTGCCACTACTACCATCCCCACCCTTAGGGGTATGGATGCCTACCACTACCACCATCACTACTCAGGGGGGGCTGGATGCCTACCACTACTACCATCCACACTCATGGGGGGATGGATGCCCACCCCTACTCAGGGGGGCCTGGATGCCTGTCACTACTACCATCCCCACTCATAGGGGGCTGGATGCCTACCACTACTACCATCCCCACTCATGGGGGATGGATGCCTACCACTACCACCACCCCTACTCAGGGGGCCTGGATGCCTGTCACTACTACCATCCCCACTCATAGGGGGATGGATGCCTACCACTACTACCATCCCCACTCATGGGGGATGGATGCCTACCACTACCACCACCCCTACTCAGGGGGCCTGGATGCCTACCACTACCACCACCCCTACTCAGGGGGCCTGGATGCCTGCCACTACTACCATCCCCACCCTTAGGGGTATGGATGCCTACCACTACCACCATCACTACACAGGGGGCTGGATGCCTACCACTACTACCATCCACACTCATGGGGGATGGATGCCCACCACTACCACCACCCCTACTCAGGGGGCCTGGATGCCTGTCACTACTACCATCCCCACTCATAGGGGGCTGGATGCCTACCACTACTACCATCCCCACTCATGGCGGGATGGATGCCTACCACTACCACCACCCCTACTCAGGGGGCCTGGATGCCTGTCACTACTACCATCCCCACTCATAGGGGGATGGATGCCTACCACTACTACCATCCCCACTCATGGGGGATGGATGCCTACCACTACCACCACCCCTACTCAGGGGGCCTGGATGCCTACCACTACCACCACCCCTACTCAGGGGGCCTGGATGCCTGCCACTACTACCATCCCCACCCTTAGGGGTATGGATGCCTACCACTACCACCATCACTACTCAGGGGGGGCTGGATGCCTACCACTACTACCATCCACACTCATGGGGGGATGGATGCCCACCACTACCACCACCCCTACTCAGGGAGGGCTGGATGCCTGTCTCTACTACCATTCCCACTCATAGGGGGCTGGATGCCTACCACTACTACCATCCCCACTCATGGGGGGATGGATGCCTACCACTACCACCACCCCTACTCAGGGGGCCTGGATGCCTGTCACTACTACCATCCCCACTCATAGGGGGATGGATGCCTACCACTACTACCATCCCCACTCATGGGGGAATGGATGCCTACCACTACCACCACCCCTACTCAGGGGGCCTGGATGCCTACCACTACCACCACCCCTACTCAGGGGGCCTGGATGCCTGCCACTACTACCATCCCCACCATTAGGGGTATGGATGCCTACCACTACCACATCACTACTCAGGGGGGGCTGGATGCCTACCACTACTACCATCCACACTCATGGGGGATGGATGCCCACCACTACCACCACCCCTACTCAGGGAGGCCTGGATGCCTGTCACTACTACCATCCCCACTCATATGGGGCTGGATGCCTACCACTACTACCATCCCCACTCATGGGGGGCTGGATGCCTACCACTACTACCATCCCCACTCATGGGGGGATGGATGCCTACCACTAACACCACTCCTACTCATAGTTCGGGTAATGCATGATACAACTAGCATACTCCCACATAAGGAATGACAGAAGATTACATCCCCCCCAACACCATGACAAGTGTGTGTAGTCTGTGTCAAATGCCTACAACACTGAACATGACATTGAACATACAATGTGACCCCCTAGCACATGTGTCACACATAAATATGTGTGGCCTCCACAATGCAAGCCGACCATGGCCACTGTGGCAATGGGCTCGAACACCCCATCACCACAGTGACCAAAAGGGAAGTGTGCTATCCATAGCTGATGCACATTTTGAACAGTGTGGCAATGGGGCGTAAAGCCCCATCACCACAGTGACCAAAAGGGAAGTGTGGTGTCCATAGCTGATGCACATTTTGAACAGTGTGGCAATGGGGCCTAAAGCCCCATCACCACAGTGACCAAAAGGGAAGTGTAGTCATGGTAAAAGCTGCCAAAGCCAAACTGCATGATGAATCCTGGTCACACAACAACAAACACATCAGTGGCATAGTAGTGCTTGTGTCCCATAGCAACATAGATTGGTCGAGGGAAACAGTGCAGTGTCACTGAAACATCGTTTTGGCCATGTGCATACAAACATCACCCATGGGGGCCCACATTGTCAACATTCACAAATAACACAATGACAGAAGTGACCATCATAATGCTGACCCACATATCTGCACCAATGGACACACAAATGTAGATATCCTGTGGAGACTGTAGATATCAGGTGAACAAATACCATACCATGGCAGCAATGGGACATACAAACCATGATTATTGTGCTGACTGATGACCTTGGAGTCCCAGGGACAGCAGGGGAAAGCCACCAAACAACATACAGCCAATGGCACACTCAAGATATGCAAATGCAGTGGTGCAAAGGCACAAACACAAACAGGCAGACTCACACTGCATATCAAACACAACAGGTGATGGGGGGGTGTTCCAGTGTCCCCAGGCAACCACACAACACATGAGGAGGCCTGAATTCTATCCACACAGATGTGTATACAGTGCCATACAAAAGTTACTCATGGATCGGATACCCCTATGTGGGCAATCAGGCATTGTTAGATGAGAGGGAGCACAAATTACACATGTCACACAAGCTTGTAGGAACAGCAACTAACACAGCAAGAGACAGACCCACCACAGCACTACCCCCAGGGACCCCACATTGTGCTGACACTAGCCTGCATGATAATCCCACTGTGATGACAAAGTTAGATGTCGTTCACACTGTGAACCACAGCCATGTGTCCTGAGCAACTAACTACCATCACACCTACACAAGCTCCAATCAATCAGCACGGCCTGCCAGCCAAGGCCAATATGGAGGTAGGGGTCTAGCCATGCAACAACTCACTTTTGCACACACTCAACACCACACACACTGATCTCCACCAATGTGCAGCAGTGAAGCTCACATGGACTGGTGACATTGGACATGCACCCATGACAATACCAGGGGTGGTGGTGGGAACTAAGGTGCAGAAACCCATCACACATGGCCAGTCAACAAGACTCGTCAATGTCTGACACACAGCACAGTATGCCGTAAATGGGCATGTTGTGAAATCCACCACAATCAATGGGATCCTGGCCATAGTCACACACCAACGAAGAAGCCAAGGTGACACACGAAAAACACACGTACACAACTTCCAACATTGCAGCTCTGACCCTGAGGAGTGGCAGCAGTCACACACACAACGTGTCACAATCACTGAAAGCTAACACAAACTGTAAATCACATGACTCGTGTAAACAACAAGTGCCAAGGGGAATCCTGAATGTGTCCCATCTGCGTTTGCCCACATCCCCAGCCCTGACAACAAAGACAACCTGGTATGACAACCTCATGAACATTAGTTTGCCATGCACCCACATCACGGAGAAACCAGGTCCAAGATGCTGGATGAACACAGAACAACTCAGCAAGCATCACAAACAGGAACATCCCCAGGGACACAGCTTGTGTAGGAAAAGGGAAGGGAACACGCACAGACATGCTTACACAACACACAACACAGGCCCACGCAATGTCACCGGATTACACACTGCCATGAGGGCACTCCACTCCTGTGGAAGGTCCGCTGTGCCAAACCTTGTCTGTGCACGACCCAAACATGTCAGCAGAACACTCCGTCAGTGAGTCAACAACCACAACACACAGAAGGCTCTGCTCACATCAGCCTGGGTACGGGAGTGTCACGTCAGTCATCTGCACACACACAAAACACGTGTCAAGCAAGTTGCACTGTATACACAGATGAGTCCTTCGACATTGATGTGCAAAACTGCATGTCCAGTGGAGCTGGGCACACAGTCAGGGAAATCGGAACATTGAACAGTGGTAAGCCCACCAGATGTGCATCAGTGTAAGACAAAGGTGTTCATTTACAAATGCAAAATGCACATCCCTGTGTCAAATGCTGAACATTACACCCTCAGACTGTAGCAAAGGATGCCATAGATCCAGACTACAACAGGACACATATCCCATGGACCACATGGAGTCCATCACTGCAACACTTCATTTTCCTGATCTGAACACTATTACAACTGCAAATGCAGGATGCTACTCATCCACATCATGTACATCAAAAGAAAACCCACAAGTAAACAAAAAGAGGCTTTATTCAGCAAATGTCAAGGTAAACACGGAAGTCCAAAAGAAACTAAGGCCAATGGCCAGTCCAAAATCACAGTCCCAACGGGGTGAGAAGTGACAACTGGTCACACATTGCTTGCCTGCACTGGTACGGTTATGGGACATCCCCCTTGGAGGGGCATACAAGGGGCAGGCCAGGCACCGCACGGACAGGATCAGGGGATGGCAGAGTGAGGCAGTGAAGGGGTGGTGGGTGCAGGAGTGTCACCGGCAACTGCAGTGGAGGTGTCTGACTCAGGGGGGGCCGGCACCACTGTGGTACACAAGTCAGTTGGTGTGGGTGCTGCAACCACTGCAGTGGGCTGGACTGATGTAGTGGACTGGGTACCCACTGCAGTGCCCGAGTCAGACGTGGTGGTTGTGGACTCCACTGCAGTGCATGACTCCAAGGGAGTGGAAGGGTGGGCAGATGAGGTGGGCAGGACAGAGGGGGACCCGGTCTCCACAACAGTGCCACTAACAGGCAGAGCGTCTGGGTTGGGGGTGGAAGAGCAAGTGGCAGGGGGGAGGGCCTAAGCAGTCTGGGGATGCGGTATCAGTGTGTGGGAGAACCTGGGGCAGGGTATGGCAGGGGAACCTGTGCAGTGGTGGCCTGGGGGATGGAGGAGAGAGACTGGGCAGTGGAGCTGCGTGGTGGTGGTGGTGGGGTCTTGCTCTTCCTGGTCCGGGGGGACTTCCGAATGGGGTCCTGTGTCTGCCTGCGCCTGGGGGAGGGTGTCCGGGGGCGAGGGGTACTCCTCTCTGTGTGGGTGGACTTCCTCTTCCCCCGGTATGCTGGATCAGCAGGATTGGAGGGGAAGAGGCCGAGGTCACACAGGAAGATCTGCTGTGTAGGTGGGGTAGCAGGCGAGGCAAGGGAAGGGGTCTTGGAGGGAGAGGATTTGGAGGACTGCGGAGGGAATGTGGATGCCTGTGTGTGTGTGTGTTCCCCATCCCCTGTGTCTGTGGTATCAGTCCCCTGAGGATGCTTGTGTGCACGTCTTGCCTTTTTCTTGGGTGTGTCTGTGCTGCTCGTGTCTGTGTGTTTGGGTGACTGTGCAGGTGTGCATGTGCTTTGGACAGGTAGGGGGCAGGAAGTGTGGATGGGGCAGAGGTGGGAGGGTGAGGGACTGTTGGAGGAGGGACACTGCTGCCGTCAGGGAGGAGTCCATGGACTTATTGCTCCTCTGTAGGGCAGACATACCCGTCGAGATGCCCTCCATGAACGACACCAGCTGTGTCAACAGAGTGGTGTGTGCATGGAGGACACTCAGCATTGCTGTCTGCCCTACATGGAGCTGCCAGAAGGAGGTACACAGACTCCTCACTCAGGGCAGCTGGGGACACAGGGGCAGGGGTGCGGTGCCTGGCAAGAAGGAGACACGCTCCCGAGCACGGGAGCCTCCACGGACCTCAGGAATGGGAGCCAATGGGAGGGTGGTGGTGGTGGTGGCGGGGGCCAGACAGACTAGGTGGCCTTTGGTGGCTGCTGAGACCCGCCTCCACAAGGGAGTCATCCTCCGAGCTGCTGTGGTCCTCAGCTGAGGTGGATGGTGCTGAGGACTCCTCGGTGTGGCTCCCCTCGCCCTCCGTGCCACTGGGTCCCTCTGACCACTCGTCCGATGCTGACCCAGTCTGGCTCCGCTGCTCCTCCTGGTCCATGGAGCTGTCCCCTCCTGTGGCCGTGGATGTATCTGCAAACAATTAGGGAAACAGACAAACATCAGTCACCTGCACTGACCGCACACACCACAGTAAGTACAGCACATTACAGAGCAAGCCCTGGCATCCTTAGTTGAACATTGCCTAAAGTCCTCACACAGATTCAGGGAAGCCAATTGTCAGTCTGATGGTCAACCATGGGACTCACACCCCTCCTGCCCTTGCACCCATCTGTCTGGTGCCTGTCTGATGGTAAGACCCCAGTGTGGACACATGCACCACCTACACAGTTGTTGGACATTGCAGGGAACACGGTGAAGTATGTGAACATGCACACATCACATCTCTTGCCACTGAGTCAGTGCAGGTGTCCGGATAAAGGGATGGCCAGAGTCTAAATAGAAATGCATGTGATGCATACCAGCACCAGACACCATGATGCACCCATGTCCGGATAGTCAATGCCTCAATGGGGTGCATGTTGCACATGTCACTCCCCTGCAGGATCAGTCTCAGGAAGTTTAATCCCATGACACAGGAATGCGTGCAAAGTCATACATTACTGTCTCAAGTCACATGGCCATGGCAGCCAGCCAACAACAGTCTGCACTGTGTCACAATCCGAGGGCATGGGGAATGCAAGTTATGTGACTGACAAGTGCACATGTCCATCCCCCAAATACCACATCATCTGTACTACTATTTGTCCACGTCATACCAACTGGACATATGGGGGACATGAAACACAACTCTCTGAACATGAGCACCTCACAGTGTGCTGTGAATGAAAATACAGCTGCCTGAAAGTCACAGTCGCAAACACCTGTGTGCACAGTCAAGTGATCAGACACCTATAAGTCACAGAAGTATCGTCTATCATGGTCACATCTCAGAAGGCATGCTGAGCCCTAACCGATAAACATACCAGTAGTCCTGACAACGAAGACACAGCACAATGAGACAGAGGCAGACACCTGAGGGTACAGTTCACTGATCACAACATGCCAGATGATACACGGGAGTGGGAGTACAGAGTGTATTGTATGCCCTGGAGTAGGCATGACTGTCCAGCTCCACCTGTAAGAGGGATGAGTCCTGGACAGTAGGCAGGTGGCTAAGCATGTGTGACACACTGGATACACATACTCCTGAGGCCCAAACATTATTCCCACCAGCAGCATGGGTGTGTGCCAAATTCCCCAGGGACATGTGGTGAGTCAGAGCAGCAAGCGGACCACATATCAAAGTTACACCCAGATTACATGTCAGAACTTAGGCATTGTGTAAGCAATTGACCCACCCATGAATCGCACAACATAGTCACGGGAACAAATGCTGTCCCCCACCTTGAGCAAAGCTAAATGCAATGACACAGTCCCCAAATGACACAATTTCCTGACTATAAGGGCCACACATATGCGTATCAGAGGAGAAGTGGGCATGTCACAAATGAGGGACATGGGTCCTGGACCACATGACTGATGTACTGTGGAAGTTTAACCAGGCCAGAGGAGGGCACATATCATGTCAGACAAAGTGCACAGTGCAGTCATGGACTCACCCCCTCCTTTCTGCTGTCTGGCCTTCAGCTGCCCATCCAGGTCAGGGAAGACCACCGCCAGGATCCGGAGCATGTGGGGGTCAGGGTCCGGTGTCCACCCCTCCTGCGAGGAGGCGACAGCTTCAGCTGGACCCTTGCGATCCTCCGGGTCCAGCCACGAAGGTCCTGCCACCTCTTCTGGCAGTTGCGGATCCTGCACCTGTAGACCCCCACGGATCTTACTTTCCGGGCGATGGTCAGCCAGATTTCCTGCTTCTGGTGGGCATCAACCTGTGAGGATGACAAAGTGAAAAGGCCTTTACTAAACATGCAACATATACGTGCATCACACAGTTGGATATACATGTCTCAATCACAGGGGCATATGATGTACACAGGCAGTGCAACAATGGCTATGAACAGTTTGCAAGCAGTCACTACATGGTATCATTGCATGGGAAGTAAAACTAGTTGGAATGCACTGTTACTGCACTGTACCAGTTCAGTGCATGTAACTACACACTTTGGGGTGTGACAACTACTCAGTGGGCATGCTAGCCAGTGGTGTGCACACTGAAAGTCCTGCTAGTCAGACAACATGCACAATTAGTGAGGCAGTGGACAGCACACTCACCTGCTCCCCTGGTTTCCCATACAGCTTGCTGTACTGTGGAAGGAGGCTGTCCAGCAGGGCCTGGTTCTCCTCAAGGCTGAAGGCTGGGGCTCTCTCCACAGTACGTGCCATTGCAGGAGCCAGAGGATGCATAAACAGCAGCAGTGTTGGTGGCAGATGTCGTCCTGGAGCATGTAGTGCAGGCAAGTGAGCTCTCAGGGGAACAGCCAGCATTATATGTGTGCTACAGAGGCAGATACTGTCCCATGTGTCCAAAGTGATAGGTCCAAGTCGTTTGCATCTTCTGAATCTGACCAATCCATGGAATAGCAGCACTAATACACGCCCACAGCATCCTTCAAATCTTCAACTTCATGACACCCATGATTTTGCAACATTGTTGTGGTTGGCCAACTGAATTCACTGCATCAGACTCGTTGGAGCTTCGAAAACGCGTCCGTTGCCATGCCAGGCCCCAGCCAATGTGTGCGCATCGTTCGGTCCATTGCTGTACAACGTGTATTTCGGGATACAACGTGTACCCGCTCACAACAGATGTAATGGGCCGGCCGGGCACACCGATCGGTCCATTGCTGTTCAACGCGTACCCGCTCACAACAGATGCAATGGGCCGGCCGGGCACACCGATTGGTCCATTGCTGTACAACGCGTATTTCGGGATACAACGCGTACCCGCTCACAACAGATGCAATGGCCCGGCCGGGCACACCGATCGGTCCATTGCTGTTCAACGCGTACCCGCTCACAACAGATGCAATGGGCCGGCTGGGCACACCGATCGGTCCATTGCTGTACAACGCGTATTTCGGGATACAACTAACCCTGGGCATAATACTTTGCTACGCTCACGAAGCATGCAAAGTTTGTGCTACTACGCACTACGCAAATTGCACGTAGCAGAGTGAATAACTGTACTAATAAACGTAGCGTAGCAGGAGTATAATAAACTCCTTCAAATGCTTTGATAAAGCAATTTTTATGCTAAAAGCATATAACCAATTCACAAAAATGAATGTTGACAATAAAATATCAAGCAATGAGAGAGGTGATGATTTTGGAGTCCCCTAACCTAGGGGAGGACCAAGCAGATGCCTTGAACACAAAAAGCATATCATGTGAACGATTCAATGGTGGTCCCTTCCTCCTAGGACCACTCCAAGCACAGTTATGGGCAAAAATACAATCCCAATCAAAGGCCCTGCAAAGCATTATGGGACGAGATTAGCAGTGGGCAGTGAATATTATAGTGTTCAATATCAAAATAATTCTACAAAGAGCTGCAGTTCAGCTAGTCGTCACTGGGTGTCGTCCCTCAAGAGTGAAATGCAAAAGTATTGAAAACCTTTCATGAAGCTTTGCATTTGACTCGTGAGGGACGACACCCAGTGACGACTAGTTGAACTGCAGCTCTTTGTAGAATTATTTTGATATTGACACTATAATATTCACTGCCCACTGCTAATCTCGTCCCATAATGCTTTGCAGGGCCTTTGGTTGGGATTGTATTTTTGCCCATAACTGTGCTTGGGGTGGTCCTAAGAGGATGGGACCACCACCTAATCATTCAATAAGATGTGCTTTTGTTTTCAAGACATCTGCTTGGTTCTCTCCTAAGTTAGCGAGGATACCAAAATCATCACCTCTCTCACTGCTTTTTGTTTTCACTTTAGTGAAATGACTATATGCAATTTTAGCATATAAAGACAGAGATATTTATTTTATCTTAACTTGCACTGTACAAGTTTGCTTTTGGTAATTATTGTACAGTGCAGTGAGTCAAGCACACAGCTAGCACTACGCCCAGGCTTAATAATAATAACAAACTCCTTCAAATGCTTTGATAAAGCAATTTTTTATGCTAAAAAGCATATAACCAATTCACAAAAATGAATTTTGACATATCAAGCAATGAGAGAGGTGATGATTTTGGAGTCCCCCTAACCTAGGGGGAGGATCAAGCAGATGCCTTGAACACAAAAAGCATATCATGTGAACGATTCAATGGTGGTCCCTTCCTCCTAGGACCACCTCAAGCACTAGTTATGGGCAAAATACAATCCCAACCAAAGGCCCTGCAAAGCATTATGGACGAGATAGCAGTGGGCAGTGAATATTATAGTGTCCAATATCAAAATAATTCTACAAAGAGTTGCAGTTCAACTAGTCGTCACTGGGTGTCGTCCCTCACGAGTCAAATGCAAAAGCTTCATGAAAGGTTTTCAATACTTTTGCATTTCACTCTTGAGGGACGACACCCAGTGACGACTAGTTGAACTGCAGCTCTTTGTAGAATTATTTTGATATTGGACACTATAATATTCACTGCCCACTGCTAATCTCGTCCCATAATGCTTTGCAGGGCCTTTGGTTGGGATTGTATTTTTGCCCATAACTGTGCTTGGGGTGGTCCTAGGAGGAATCGTTCAATAAGATGTGCTTTTTGTTTTCAAGACATCTGCTTGGTTGTTGGTTCTCTCCCTAAGTTAGTGAGGATACCAAAATCATCACCTCTCTCACTGCTTGTTAACTTTTTGTTTTCACTTTAGTGAAATGACTATATGCATTTTTAGCATATAAAGACAGAGATATTTATTTTATCTTAACTTGCACTGTACAAGTTTGCTTTTGGTAATTATTGTACAGTGCAGTCAAGCACACAGCTACGCACTACGCAATTTGCATAGCTACGTGTAGTTGAAGCTGTACTTCACGTAGCTACGTGAAGTGCTACTACGCAAACTACGCCCGGGCTTAGATACAACGCGTACCCGCACACATCATATGCAATGGGCCGGCCGGGCACACCGATCAGTCCATTGCTGTACAACGCGTACCTGTACAGGTCAGTCGCATATGTCACCATGCTTGTCACTGGTGAACGTATGCCAGCCACATATACCTGCCAGAGACCCAGGGGCACACCTACAACACCACACACAGTCCACACTGTTTCCTGAGGTATGTAAGGCTGCATTTCCTTCTCTGTGTATGGGGGTTAACATGTGGTTTCTGTGGTGGCACTTGTGGGCAGCCACACCCAGGCTGTGCATGTGTTCATGGGGACAGGGTCCTTGGTGTGTTGTGCACATGACCACTGTGATGTGCAACAGTTCATTTTGGAGCATGTGGCATGGTCACATTTCCAGGTTGTGTATGTATATGACATGTCACATACCCCCAGAGTCCCATGTGGGAAGGCATGTACGTCACAGGATGACCCATTGCCACAATAGTGATGTCCCTCCACAGTCTGTGTGCATGTTGTGTTTCCGATGTCACTGATTCCATGTGCACGATGGGAGACAGTCTCCACATCAACGTTGTTTGTGCATGGACTTTGATGTTGTGCATCACTGGCGTCCATGTCTGTCCTGCGGATGCGACAGGGGCCACTACCTGTGGGAGTCATGTTTGTTTTTCTGATGTGTACATGATATGCCATGTCATGCCAGTGGCCATGTGGCAAGACAGGGTCACTGGGAATCTACCTGTCAATGATCTGTGATGCCTGTGGCGCATCTGTCCAGACATGTCACTGTGGAGTGTGTGTGGAACGTGACAGCAGTAAATGGGTACTGTGACACAGCCTAATGGTTTCCCATAGCACAACCTGGTACCTGTTGTGCACACATGTTGTACTGAGAAGTTAGATGATGGCCATGTAGGTGCGAGTTATGTCCGACAGAACGGCACACACATCAAGTACTTGTGTCACGTAATGATGTATCATGTGAAATTGAGTATGGTGAATGGCACATATGTGGGGTGACTGACAATCTTTCTTCCTTCAACCTATGCACTGCAGGGCTCCAGCTGTCCATAGACCATTCCCTGACCTGGCAACGATGGTGGAACGTGACTGCATCCAACGGTTCCGCTTCACCAGGCAGCTGATTGATGATTTGGCAGTGCGCTTGGCACCACATTTGCAACCTGGCCAGACGTACCCTATGGCGCTGACCCCCAAGGTGAAGGTAATGGCAGCTCTACACTTCTTTGCCACTGGTACCTTTCAACACACTGTTGCGACTGCCGGTGGGATGTCACAGACTATGTTCAGCCGTGTGCTACGCGATGTTTTGGAGGCAATGTTGAGATGCCTGAACCAGTACATCTATTTCCCAACACGTCAGCAACTCACTGACGTCAAGAGTGACTTCTATGCCCTGGGGAGGATGCCACATGTCATTGGCTCCATTGATGGGACACATGTGGCTTTGATACCACCACAGGCACAATGAGCAGGCATACCGGAACCGTAAACATTACCATTCGATCAATGCTCTGGTGGTATGTTTAGCAGATATGAGCATCACACATGTGTGCGCCCGTTTCCCTGGTTCAGCACACGATGCCTACCTGATGAGGAGTAGTCGCTTCCCGAGGATGATGGCACAGATGCAGAACCAGCGTGCCTGGCTTGTCGGTGTGTACTGACTTTGTACCATTGTGTGTGTTCTGATCTGTAGTATTCCACCCACTTTTCCAAATCAGCTAATGTGCACTTGTCTGTCTGTAGGTGACTCCGGATACCCCAACATGCCGTGGTTGCTGACACCCCTCAGGAACCCTGTGACACCAGCCCAGATGCGCTACAATGAGGCACATGGTCAGACCAGGAGAGTGATAGAGCGGACCTTTGGTCTCCTGAAGAGCCGCTTCCGCTGCCTGGACAAGACAGGAGGAGCCCTCCCATATTCCCCAGCAAAGGTGTGCAAGATTGTCATCATCTGCTGCATGCTACACAACCTGGCAGTGCGGAAGGAGTTGCCTCTCATCCTGGATGACGATGACCAATGTCCGCCACCTGTGGAGGATCCTGGCCTGGACCACGATGCCAGTGATGATGATGATGATGGTGATGTCCGCACACAGCTCATCACCAACTTCTTCAGCTGAATGTGAGTATCCAGGGAGATGTAATGTGAATGACGTGAGTTTGCATGATATGTGTGGGTGGTGCTCTGGTGCTGTTTGAGTGTGGCCATGTGCTACTTGACTGGATGCGTGCAGCAATGTGTCCTTCCAGGTAGTCTGAACTCACCAACAGTTTTGATATGCTAACTTGGTTTTGTGTAGTTGTCTTGTGACATGTATTGGGCATGAGTATTGCAGTACTGTCCTGTTCTACAGTGATTTTAACTGTGTGTCATGTCTGTCCTTCACAGGGTGCTTACTGAGTACTTTGGTCAACTTGGATCCCCCGACACCATGATTCAGCTTTCAGGGTGGCAGCAGTAGTTGGCCTACAAGTGATGTGCCACACACCCCTGGACTTCATATCTTCTGCACTTGTTGACTGTGTGGCCACTGCCACGTGGGTAAACCTTGCATTTGTAGTGGAAACAACATGTTGCAAATGTGTAATAAACCTGTGCTTCACTTTGGGATGTGCGTTGTCTGTGGTCACACATCTGACTGACATTTGCTTACTGCACCTGTGGGCTAGTTGACACAGACTCTGAATAGGTGTGGTGTCTGTGCATTCCACTGTATTTCCTGGCAACATCACTGTGGGCGATGAGTCCGATGGCCCTGGTGTCTGTGTTGTGTAGCCCTAGTGGTGTGTCTCCCTCATATGTGTCACGTCACCATGACTCACACGACGGTGTTGTACTTGCTGTAGCAGTTAGCATACACAGTGTAATTTAGCAGAACATCATCACCATAACAGTATCCACATTTGAATAACAACAGTGGCAAGTATGGTGTACTAGTGATTTTATTTACAGAAATGTGTGTGTGTATAGTGCACAGGATGGTGGGTGCTGTACATTGGGATTGTGATCCAAAGTTCCCAGATGAGTTGGAAGTCTTGGTAGCAGAAATGTCCTGAGTGAAGTCCACAGTCATATGATACATTAGTCCAACTTGAACTCCCCATGTCATGTGGGAAAGTAGTGTTGCATTCGACAGGGTGAAACGTCTGCACACAAAGGAGAATTTCCGGAACAGGTGTTGGCTTCCTGGGGGATGTACGTGGCCATCAACCTCTCAGTTTTCCTTCCTCGGACGACCCCTCTTCTTTGGGGGGGGACTCTCATGTGCAGGCTGCGGAGGTGCAGGGGACTCTCCGCCAGAGTCCTCCTCCCTCCCTGTGGCGGTATCAGTTGTTGCAGCACCAGATGTTGTGGGCACACAGGGAGGTGTGGCCATGTTGGTGCTAATCTGGCGGAGGCATATCAATATGTCCCTATGCACCGCTGTGAGTTCTTGCAATGTGTCCCACTTGGACTCCATGCCCGACATGTGTGTCTCCACACAGGCCATGTGTGTCTCCACACGGGCCATGTGGGAGTCCAAGCGGCATGATGGGCAGCCTGCTGCTGTTGTATGTCCTTGAGGATCCCCACTACCTGTCTGACCTCTCCGGTGCTATCCTGGTACGCATCAGCGATGCGTGCCAGTTGTTCGTCATCATGTAGTCCAGACCCCTCTGCAAGCAGCGACCTATGTCTACCACCCCTCCCACCACCCCAGGTGACATGTGCAGGACCTGCGGTGGCACCCACAGGTGACCCAAGGCCCACTTGGGGGTTGTTAGTGGTGTTGTCATCCGTTGCTCCACGGTGGGCCTGGGGCCCTGTGCTGTTGTCAGCGGTGGTCCTTGGTCTGTCCGTGTCGGCGGGGGTGGTCTGTATGTTGGCAGTTGTTGGAGGGGTGGGTGCAGGGGGTGCAGATGTTGGTCCAGCTGGTGCTGCATGATGACTCACACCGGAGGTGCCAGGTAGGTCTTCGCCATCCGAGGAGGGCAGAGGCTGTTCCACACCAGTGAGCTCTGTGTCCCCCGGAGCCTGGGACAGGGACTCCTCCTCGCCTGCTGCTGTGTCCCCATCATCGTCACCTGTATTTGGAAGAGACACACATTGTATGTAATGTTTCTACAGACATCAATGGTTCACACACCTGACAGTTGTGACTGTACCTCTGGATGCGGGCCTGTACATTGCATTGTCCTAAGTTGTCACAGTAAGAGGTTGATATTGGTGTAGCACATTGTCATGCATACCTGGGGCATTTCAATATGAATGTTGAGGTGTGTGCATGGCCAGCATTGGTTGTATTTGGTGGACATCCGGCCATCCTTCTCCACCTGGCCCAGTTATCCCACCATGAAGCATGCCACCCTTGCAGTGGGTTCAGGTTGACTCTCAGGATGTCATTCAGTGGTGTTGTGCTGTTTGTTGGTGCACAGTTCCCAGCAGGGCCTTGTGCTCCCCACAGCAGTAGCCAGTGTCAGCCATCTTGTCAGTCCTTATCCACTCCCTGTGATGTGAGCATGGTTCAGAGTGGTGTTGATGGGCCAATTGTGAGGGTGAGCAGTATCTGTGACTCCAACTCCCATCATGCTATTGCCTACACCCCCTTCCCAGCATGCCCGTACTTCCTTCCTTTGGACTCTGCTTCCCTGTGGGGTAGTGTGCCTGTGCTGACAGGAAGGCTGACAGTGTTGTCCTTGCGTTTGTTTGGCTACAAGTCCCAGGTGTGTCCCTGTGCTTCACACAGCATTACCCAGGGTGGTGGTTCTTTGTGGGATCTTCATTTGGTATGTGAGGCATTGCATTCTCCCAGGTGGGTTATGTGGAGTTTGTGTTGAGGGGGTGTGTGAGGTGAGCTGCTTGTAACTATGGTCAGTGCTGTGAGTCCTCCTTCCCAGCCAGCCAGATATCCCACCATGCAACGTGCTTACATTGCAGAGAGTGCAAGTTGGCTTTCAGGATGTCAGGCAGTGGTGTTGTGCTGTTTGTTGGTGCACAGGTCCCAGCAGGGCCTTGTGCTCCCCACGGCAGTAGCCAGTGTCAGCCATCTTGTCAGTCCTTATCCACTCCCTGTGATGTGAGCATGGTTCAGAGTGGTGTTGATGGGCCAATTGGGAGAGTGAGCAGTATCTGTGACTCCAACTCCCATCATGCTATTGCCTACACCCCCTTCCCAGCATGCCCGTACTTCCTTCCTTTGGACTCTGCTTCCCTGTGGGGTAGTGTGCCTGTGCTGACAGGAAGGCTGACAGTGTTGTCCTTGCGTTTGTTTGGCTACAAGTCCCAGGTGTGTCCCTGTGCTTCACACAGCATTACCCAGGGTGGTGGTTCTTTGTGGGATCTTCATTTGGTATGTGAGGCATTGCATTCTCCCAGGTGGGTTATGTGGAGTTTGTGTTGAGGGGGTGTGTGAGGTGAGCTGCTTGTAACTATGGTCAGTGCTGTGAGTCCTCCTTCCCAGCCAGCCAGATATCCCACCATGCAACGTGCTTGCATTGCAGGGAGTGCAAGTTGGCTTTCAGGATGTCAGGCAGTGGTGTTGTGCTGTTTGTTGGTGCACAGTTCCCAGCAGGGCCTTGTGCTCCCCACAGCAGTAGCCAGTGTCAGCCATCTTGTCAGTCCTTATCCACTCCCTGTGATGTGATCATGGTTCAGAGTGGTGTTGATGGGCCAATTGTGAGGGTGAGCAGTATCTGTGACTACAACTCCCATCATGCTATTGGCTACACTAACTTCACCAGCATACACAGAATTCCTTCCTTTAAGTGAGCTTCCCTGTGAGGTGGTGTTCTAGTGGTGGCAAAATATCAGGCAGTGTTTGTTGGTTATATTTGTGCCACTGCCTTGCTCTATTTGTTGTTAGGTTTGTACATGTCATGACACAGTTACATATCACTATGAGATGGCATGTATTGTGTTTATCTAACTGACATACACATCTTGGGATGATTATCTTTTGGTTGCTGTTGATTTGCTAGGGGTGGATGGTTTGACTGTCCCCTTGACAGTGATGTGTGTCTATTGGCACAGAATATTGTGTATATTAGTTGTGTACTCACCAGGCTCTGGGATGTCTGTTAGTCCATTTACGCTCACTGGTGGTAGGATGGCCCGCATCTTCTCCACCCAGGGCCAGAGGTATACTGGTTTTGCAGGAGGGCCTCTGCCGGTGTGCTGGCTCAGGAGGATCCTTCTTGAGTAGGTCTCTGACCCTCCTGCGCACATCATACCACCTGTTCTGGATGTCTTCCTTTGTGCGCAAACATGGTGATTGTGCGTTTACCCTGTCGATGATCCTCGCCCACATCTTGGTTTTCTGCGCCATGGGGGTCTGTTGGACCAATGTGCCAAACAACTGTGGCTCTACCCTCAGGATCTCGTCTACCATGACTTCCAATTCACTATCTAGGAACTTTGGATTCTTCTTTAGGGGCATGGTGATGGGTGGTGGTGGTGGTGATTGATGTGTGTGTGTGCAAGTGAGGGTGTGTGTGTGTAGGTTTTGCTGTGTGTGTGTGAGGGTGCTATTTGTTGAGGTGCTAATGGTGTGTGGCTTTTGTGTTGGATGAGCTGTGTGTGTGTCTGTGTTTGCTGTGTGATGGTGTTCTGTGCTGGCAGGTCAGTGGGATTTGCAAAGGATCATGGTAGGGATTTGTGGGCTTTATGTAGGTGGAGTTGGGGGTGTGTCCTTGTTCCATTTTTTCACCCCTGTATTTATTGGCTTTGTCATTGCTTGTTTGGCCCATTTTTTTGTATTTTTTCATTTGTGATTATTGTGCATGTAGGAGTCGTTCTTCTGACCGAGTAGGACGTTGCAGTTGTCTCGTGCGCGCCTCTCTGAGTCGTTCCCGCTGTGTTTCAGCTCAGTTTCATATGCGGCGTACGCGTCGGTCGCGGAGTATTGTGTTTGTTCGGCTGGGTTTGGTATGCGTGTCGGTCGTACGGCTTGGGCTCCGTACGAATCGGTCTGAATTTGCACCCATTGCATCGTACTGCGCGGGTCGGAGTTCGCGGGTACGTTTCGTTCGGATTATTTCCTGATGCGTGTCGGTCGGTACGATTCAAGTGGTTTCCCGGCCGGATAGCTTGTTTCCGGCCGGGTCGGTCGTTCGCCTTGAGTTCCGTACGAGTCGGTCGTGATTCCCATGCATTTCATCGTACTTCCCAGGTCGGGCAACGCCGGTACGTGTCGGTCAGACTATTATCCCATACCGAGTCGGTCGGTATTTTTTCCGGCCCGAATCGGATTCGGCCCCTAAGTGTATCCGACCATGGCTCCATCGCGGTTGGCCTCAAACTTTGACTTTGTCCTGAGCAAGCGTGACCAGACGTCCCAGGCTTGTGCTATCTGATTTTGAGCAAAATTCACATCTCCTGTTCCCTACATTGGATTTTTGTTGTTGTGGTGTCATTTTAAAGATACAAATATGTCTTATTTTTATACATTGGTGTGGGATTTTTATTGTGTGTTGTGTCCTACTTATTTAATGTATTGGTGTATTTAAATGCTTTACACACCTGTCTCATGAGTTAATTCTGCCTGCTCGCAGCCAGCTACCAATGGTTGAGCCAGTAGCCAATGTATTGAGACCTTGTCTGGACCTTATATTGTGGGGTGGCCTTATTGATAGTGGTTGGTTCTTACCCATACCAATAACCCATCCTCTAACAATGGGTGATTGCATGTGAATTCCCACATACCACCCACTGAACATCCCTTGATGCAGAGTGATGCAAAGCAGCTCTTTACGCTGTTTTGCATTACTTTGGCCCAGATTTACAAACATTTAGCCCTGGGTTTACTCCACAAAAGTGATGCCAACCTACACAAAATGATTTTTTAGATTTAGGGCCTCATTTACCATTATATCACGCAGCGCAGCAAGTCACCTTGCTGCGATGCACTGCGTGATAGGGAACGGGCCGCCCTTAACATTTTACATCGCATTCCTGCCTTTTCACAGTGCTGGCGCACAATCTACTGCCTAGCGCCAGCGCAGGCACTCTTGTACCATGATACAAGGGTGCCTGTGTTGTTAGCAGAATAGTTTTTGTGCAGGAAGGGGCACTTTCCTGCACAAAAACAATACCCTGAGGCATTTTTCTGTTTCTATGTCTTCTGCATTCTGCAGCACACATAGAAAATGGAAACAACAAGGAGAAATAAACATTTTGCTCCTAGGTACACCTCCCCTGGGGATGCGTAGCAGTTTCAAAACAGACCCAGGTCTACCACTTATGGTAAATTTGGTAATGCATTAAAATCCATGGGTTTTGCATGGGAGCACCCATGCACCACCCATGGAGCACCTCCCTGGGCCAGAGTAACTTAACGCAGCAATTTGCACTGCATTGCATTACTCTGGATTTATCAAGTCACTCAGGGTCACTAAAGGTGGCCTTGCGTGGCTTGATAAATTGCATCTCAAGTGTTGTGTGGTGCAAAAGCGATGCAACGCTTGATAAATATGGCCCTTTATTTCTAGCCCAGGATTTGTCTTGCACGTTCCATGGGTGGACTTGAGATTTCTATAAACAATATTGCAGTAATTGTTGTGGCACCAACATTGTGCTGCTCGTTTAGTCCCTGTAAGAAATCAAAGTCAGAGGGGCCCCAATTATTACAACTGGGGTTTTTGACCACTGGTGTCCTAGGGCCCCTTACTATGTACCCCCAAACTGGGAACAAAGTACTTGTTTTTGCTCTTGACTCGCAGAGTAGCAAGACAAAGCATTTGAACACTTACAAGAGGGAGATACATGCGGGTAGAGACGGAGAACACAGCAACACAAAGAACAACACTTGGAGCAGATTTATCAAACGTTCACACAGCATAGCGCAGCAAGCCACCTTGCTGCATCGTGTGAAAGGGCAAGGATGCTTCGTATTTTACATTATACAGCACATTCCTGTCCTTTCCTTTTGTGCTGGTGCACAAACTGCTGCCTAGGGCCAATGCAAACACCCTTGAGCCGCATTGCAGCTTCCTGCACAAAAACAATCCTCTGAGGCATTTTCCTATTTCTACGTGTGCTGCAGAATGCACAGCATTTTGACATATATCCAGTCCTACCAGTAATAGTCAATCTGGGAATGCGGCAAAATCCATGGGTGGACGTGCGAGAACACCCACACTCCAACCATGGAAAGCCTCCCTGGGGCAAAGTAATGCAATGCAGCGATTTGCACTGTGCTGCGTTACTCTGGATTTATCAAGCCACGCAAGGTGGCCTTGTGTGGCTTGATAAATCTAACTTAGTAGTTGCATCGCCTTTGTGCCCCATTTTGTGGTGCAAGGGCAACGCAACTGAATGATAAATCTGCCCCTTAATACATTGCTGTCCAGTTTGTGCTTTTTCTTATAATTGTAAATGTATTATACTTCACACTCAAATTAATATCACACATGGATAATTAAATATGTATAGCAAGTCATGTGATGCTTGTGCTGACACTCTCTAATGTGCCTCACAACTAGGCCTGGGTCTAAGTTTAAGTAATTAGAGCAATTCGGTAATTTCATGTAATGTATGTTCCACATAATTACAGAGTTTAATGCCATGATGCCACATCGTGTAACCGATTCTCCCAATCGGGAAAAATTGTACCACGAGATTGAAATAATAGGATAGCATGAATGACAATCAGAATGTTTAGTAATATTTTTTTAAACAGATTTTTTTTTAAAGCGAGCTGCACTTCATTAACATGGGCAGTCACTGGTCAGCATTTCTGGCAGAATTGTTTACCCTAGTGGCCGGAAAATCAGTTTCAAATTCATTTTAGGGTAGATATTTCGTAGGTGCAAGATGCACCTTTTAGTTTGTTTCTATTTTTAAACAGAAAGGAAGTGCCCCACAGACTGGGAGGTTATTGTGCGTACAGTAGCAACTTCCTCTTCCTGTCCTGAAGATTCCTCCCTCTGCTTTGTTCATGCCTGGGTCACTTTGGATTTGAATTTTAGAGGGAAAGCATTACTCTCTTTGTCTGCCGGCTCTGCTGCATCCACAACCTTGGAATTTAACTTTTTAGGAAAATCATGCAAGTTTAATGTGGGAGTATGGAAAATGTTTGTTGTTTGAGGGAGAGCATGCACCAGTATTTTTGTTGTCTTTTGTTAATTTTTTATTTATTTTGTATCTTTTTTCGGTCGGTGGTCTAGAGTTTGGACTGGAGGAGTGGGGTTCCATGTGCTAATGACATTTGTAAGGGAAAATGCTTGCAAAATTTCTGATGATGGAGACCTGTGATTAAATATATTTTTTCCACTTTCTTTCATGGTTTTTGTGCTTTTTCATACTGATTTGTTTATACTTTTACTGTAATGCTGTTTTACTGTTTGAGGCCTAGTCTGCCATGCACTAGGCGTTGGGTTTATTTGTGATGTACTTTTCTCATTCTCCCTGCTTCTGTGCAATATGTTTCTTGTGAAATCTTTAGAGAGTTGTGGTGGTCGACCTTGGATAAAATGTAGGATGTATTTTACTTTTTTTCTGCATGTGCGTGTTTGATGCTAGGGTTGAGGTGGCTCCTGGAGTCCAAGGTCATGTAGCCAGACATTGTCCCTTTGTTCTCAGCTACCTTCTTTATCCCCATGTGCTTCCCAACCATTTTATGTGAGTTTGTGTATGGTGTGACATTTTTGATATATTGTGGTTGGGGAATTTTTTAATGCTATTTTGGTTTTGGCCTTACTGATTTAATGTTAGCGGGGAAATGGGCAGTTGTATGTGTGGCAAAGACACATTGCATCATAAGTACAAGGAAATGGTGCAGTGAAGCAGCAAAGTTTGCAGCCCTGCGTCATTTAGAAAATGCAGGGATGCGCCGTATCCACAAGAATATGGTGCACCCCTGTGTTTTCCCTTGCGCTGGAGCTCCAAATAGCTGCCTAGTTCCAACACAGACTCCCTTGTTCCATAGTGCAAGGGTGCCTGCGTTGCAGGGATGATTGTTTATGTGCAGGAAGGTGTCCCTTCCTGCACATAAACAATCAGAAATCGTGATTTGCTACTTCTATGTGTGCTGCGTTCTGCAGCACACATAGAAGTAGCAAATCGCCATTATTTAATGATTGTTTTTGTGCAGGAAGGGATACCGTCCTGCACAAAAACAATCATTAATGTAGTTTTGATCTTTCTATGTGTGCTGCTGAATGTAGCACACATAGAAGAAGCAAAAACAAGGAGAAATAAAAGCATTTCTCCTCTTGGCGCCAATCTAAGCCTGCTTTTTCAGTGAATTTCAAAGGTTTATTAAATGCTAATTTCTAACTATAACGTCCCTGAAACCTATGGTTTTTCAGTGAATTTCTAAGGTTTTTTAAATGCTAATTTCTAAGTATAATGTTCTAAAAATATTTTGTTTTTGTTTTTTATAGTTATAAAAATATTATAATGCTTTCTCTTTTCTAAAATATAAATATCATTTTTTTGTTGTTTTTAATAAAAAAGTGGATTTGCGTACCGATCGTGTACCTGTCTCGATGGGTGTGCGCCGCCATATTGGTTAAGTTGTGTACAATGCACGTTTTGTAAGTGACGGGTGTGCGGATCTCGGCCCCGCGTAACGTCACGTACTTAGTTCCGCGGGTCGAGCCAGGTGCACGAATCCATCGCAAATCTTTGAGTTTTAAAAGTATATGTATATAACTTTATTATATATATTATACCAAGACATTATTTAATATAATTGTAAATATCATGTATCTGTAACTGGAATAAAGATATATTATTGTTAAATGTATTTTTCAAAAATCGCGTCGGGTGCACGCTTGTGGCGTGACCGGTGCGCGAATCCCATGTGACTTGAAAAGAAAGACTTTCATTGGTTTAGAGGCTTTTTATTCTAGAACTTGAAGGACCACACCCATTTTTTTTCATTCTTTCAAGACCATCTCTGAAGAGACACCTGTTCTCTTTTGGATCTCTTCTTTAGATCTTTTTGGTGTTTTTTTTGTACCATCAAAAGATGGCAGCTGGAGATCCAACACAGCAGCTTCCACCAGAAGGCGAAGAAGATTTGGAAGAACCCATAAAAGTGCAGTGTGAGAGAATCTTGTGGGCTTTTTTCAGTATACCACCTGGTGAAAAAAAGGTGAATGCCAGGAAGGTGACATGCACCATTTGTCAAAAAGTATTGTCACGAGGGTCAGAGAAGAAATATTCTTGCGGGACGTCTTCTATGCTCAAGCATTTACAGACAATGCACCCTCGACGTCTAGCAAGGGAACAACTGTGTCATCAACAGGAAAAAGAAACAACTGATGATAATACCGCTGGACCCAGTACCTCTTCTGCTGGCACAACAACTGCTGCAATCAACATTCATTCTGACTTAGCTCGAGTACAGCAGAGTTGTTTGAAATGTAAAAAAACATTATGTGTTGGTGAGCAATCAGTGAATGCTATCCTGGTTGCCATTCAGAACCACAAGTGTTAATTTAGTTTTTTTTTGTTTATGCAATGAGTTTTAATTGCATAATTTTTTCAATGTTTTTCTTGTTGGTTCTGTTTTTCTTCTTCATTTTTCTAACAAAAAACACCCAAAAAATGTAAAAAAGAGTTAAAAAAATACAAAAAATTATAAAACTTAAAAGAAAAAATGGTTCTTTTCAGAACCGCCTATTTGGTTTAAAAAGAAAAAATTTGTAAGTGTTGTATGAATTGTGGTAAGTGGAATATATGGAGATGTGTATGGTTAGTGTGTATATGATTGAAGCAGTGCATGGGTCATGCCGGGGTGATTGCAAGAGTGCAAGAGAAATGACTGGGTGATTGCAGGAGTGCATGAGTAGTGCCTGACTGATTGCATGAGTGGAGAGGAAATGTGTAAGTGATTGGCAGAGTGCATGGGTAATGCCTGACTGATTGCATGAGTGCAAGAGTTATACCTTGGTGATTGCATGAGTGCAAGGGTTATGTCTGGGTGATTGCATGAATGCAGAGGTAATGTGTGGGTGATTTGAGGACTGCATGCCTAATGCCTGAGTGATTGCATGAGTGCAAGGGTAGTGTCTGAGTAATTGAAGGAATGCATGCGTAATGCCTGAGTGATTGTATATACAAGGGTAGTGCCTGGGTGATTCGAGGAGTGCAAGTATAGTGCATGGTGATTTTATAAGTGCATGCGTAGTGGCTGTGTGATTGGTGGAGTGTATAGCTACTGGCTGGGTAATTGGAGGAGTGCATGGGTAGTGTCTAGGTGATTGGAGGAGTGTATGGGTAGTGCCTGAGTGATTAAAGAAGTGCATGGGTATTGCTTCTGTGATTCCATGAAGCCATGGTAGTGCCTACGTGATTGGAAGAGGACAAGAGTAGTGCGTGGTTATTTTATAAGTGCATGGGTAGTGTCAGGGTGATTGGTAGAGTGCATGGGTACTGGCTGGGTAATTGGAGGAGTGCATGGGTAGTGTCTAGGTGATTGGAGGAGTGTATGGGTAGTGCCTGAGTGATTGGAGGAGTATATGGGTAGTGCCTGAGTGAATGAAGATGTGCATGGGTAGTGCTTCTGTGATTCCATGAGTGCTATGATAGTGCCTAGGTGATTGGAAGAGTGCAAGAGTAGTGTGTGGTGATTTTATAAGTGCATGGGTCGTGGCAAGATGATTGGTGGAGTGCATGGCTACTGGCTGGGTAATTGGAAGAGTGCATGGGTAGTGTCTACGTGATTGGAGGAGTGCATGGGTAATGCATGGGTGATTGGATGAGTGCATGGACAGTGCCTGGGTTATTGCATGAGTGCATGAGTAGAGCCTGGGAGATTGAAGGAGTGGATTGGTAAAGGCTGGGTGATTTGTAAGTGCATGGGTATTGCTTGGGTGATTTTGTAAGTGCATGGCTAATGCATGGGTGATTGCATGAGTGCAGAGGTAATGTATGGGTGATTGGAAGAGTGCATGGTTAATGCCTGAGTGATTGCATTAGTTTATGGGTAATGCCTAGGTGATTGCATGAGTGCATGGGAAGTGCCTGGGTGATTGGAGGAGTGTATGGGTAGTGCTCGAGTTATTGAAGATATGCATGGGTAGTGCTTCTGTGATTCCATGAGTGCTATGATAGTGCCTAGGTGATTGGAAGAGGGCAATAGTAGTGCGTGGTGATTTTATAAGTGCATGGGTAGTGGCAGGATGATTGGTGGAGTGCATGGCTACTGGCTGGGTAATTGGAGGAGTGCATGGGTAGTGTCTACGTGATTGGAGGAGTGCATGGGTAGTGCATGGGTGATTGGATAAGTGCATGGGTAGTGCCTGGGTTATTGCATGAGTGCATGAGTAGAGCCTTGGAGATTGGAGGAGTGGATTGGTAATGGCTGGGTGATTTTGTAAGTGCATGAGTATTGCTTGGGTGATTTTGTAACTGCATGGATAATGCATGCGTGATTGCATGAGTGCAGAGGTAATGTATGGGATAGGAAGAGTGTATGGGTAATGCCTGAGTGAATGCATGAGTTTATGGGTAATGCCTCGGTGATTGCATGAGTGCATGGGTAGTGCCTGGGTAATTGGAGAAGTGTATGGGTAGGGCCTGAGTGATTGAAGAAGTGCATGGGTAGTGCTTGTGTGATTCCATGTGTGCAACAGTGGTGCCTAGGCGATTGGAAGAGTGCAAGAGTACTGCGTGGTGATTTTATAAGTGTATGGGTAGTGGCAGGGTGATTGGAGGAGTGCAAGGGTAGTGCCTGCATTATTGCATAAGTGCATAGATAGTGCCTAAGCGATTGCATGACTGCTGGAGTAGTGCATAGATGATTGGAAGGCTGCATGGATAGTGCTTGGTTTTTTTCATGAGTGCTGCAGAAGTGCCTGAGCACATGTATGACTGCATGAACAGTGCCTGAGTGATTGAAGTAGTGCATGGGTAATGCCTGGGTGATTGCATGAATGCAGGGAGTAATGTCTGGGTGATTAAAGGAGTGCATGGGCAGTACCTGAGTGATTAGATGAGTGTATAGCTAGTGCCTTGGCGATTTCATAAGTGCATAGGTAGTGCCTGGGTGATTGGAGAAGTGCATGATATTACCTGGATGACTGTAGGAGTGCAAGGGTAGTGCCTGGGTTATTGCATGAGAGCATAAGTAGTGCCTGCATGACTGCATGACTGCAGGAGTAGTACATAAATAGTGCCTGGGTAATTGCATGACTGTAGGGGTAGTTCCTGAGTGATTGAAGGAGTGCATGGCAAATTTCTGGGTTATTGCATGAGTGCAGGAGTAATGTCTGGGTGATTGAAGGAGTGCATGGGTAATGCCTGGGTGCATGGAAGAGTGCATGGGTAGTGCCTGGCTGCATGTAGGACTGCCTGGGTAGTTCCTGGGTGATTGGAGGAGTGCATGAGTAGTACCAGGGTGATAGCATGAGTGCAGGACTACTGCATGGATGATTGGAAGACTGCATGGGTAGTGCTTGGTTGATTCCATGAGTGCTGCAGAAGTGCCTGAGCACATGTATGACTGCATGAACAGTGCCTGAGTGATTGAAGTAGTGCATGGGTAATGCCTGGGTGATTGTATGAATGCAGGGATAATGTCTGGGTGATTAAAGGAGTGCATGGGCAGTGCCTGAGTGATTAGATGAGTGTATAGCTAGTGCCTTGGCGATTTCATAAGTGCATAGGTAGTGCCTGGGTGATTGGAGAAGTGCATGGATATTACCTGGATGACTGTAGGAGTGCAAGGGTAGTGCCTGGGTTATTGCATGAATGCATAAGTAGTGTCTGCATGACTGCATGACTCCAGGAGTAGTCCATAACTAGTGCCTGGGTAATTGCATGACTGCAGGGGTAGTGCCTGAGTGATTGAAGGACTGCATGGCTAATGTCTGGGTTATTGCATTAGTGCAGGAGTAATGTCTTGGTGATTGAAGGAGTCTATGACTAATGCCTGGGTGCATGGAAGAGTGCATGGGTAATGCCTAGCTGCATGTAGGACTGCCTGGGTAGTTTGTGGGTGATTGCAGGAGTGCATAAGTAGTAGCAGGGTGATTGCATGACCACAGTAGTACTGTGTAGATGATTTGAACACTGCATGGGTAGTGCTTGGTTGATTCCATGAATGCTGTAGAAGTGACTGTATGGTCAGTGCCTCAGTGATTGAAGTAGTGCATGGGTAATACCTGGGTGATTGCATGAATGCAGGAGTAATGTCTGGGTGAATAAAGGACTGCATGGGCAGTACCTGAGTGATTAAATGAGTGTATAGGTAGTGCCTTGGTGATTTTATAAGTGCATAGGTAGTGCTTGGGTGACTGGAGGAGTGCATGGATAGTACCTGGATGACTGGAAGAGTGCAAGGGTAGTGCCTGGGTGATTGCATGAGTGAGCAGTAGTGCATGGATGATTGGAAGACTGCATGGGTAGTGCTTGGGTGATTGGATGAGTACATAAGTAGTCTCTTGGTGATATTATAAGTATATAGATTCAGGCTAGGTGAATGGAGAAATGCTTGGATAGTGCGTGGGTGATGGTAGTAGTATGAGAATAGTGTCTAATTATATAGATCAGTACATGGGTAGTATTTGAAAAAATGGATCAGTGCAATAAAAATGACTGTAAACATTACTTCATATTATTATGCTTATTGCATTATTTCATCTTACCTTCTTTATTCAAATACATACCAAACTCAGTGAAACGTATTTTACAGTTCTTTTGTTGTAAATTGAATTTAAAATCTTTTCAAGGTTTACTATTACTTTCTGTAATAAAGAAGAAGGAAAACTGTTATTACATATAATATTATGGTTTTTAAAACACAACATAATTTTAGAATTACATAACATATTCAGTTTCCCTTTTTGCTGTTCTCAGATTCTATTGAATTTCACTATACACAGTGATTTCAACGTAGATCATCATATAACAGTGGGGGAAAAAATACAATCAATGTGATTGTAAAAAACAAACAAATCTGAGTCGAAAATATTTACAACAAATTCAACTATCTGTTTACCTATCTACAGTTTCTAAATTACATTCTTCAACTACATTAAATTATTTATTTTCTGAAGTACATTTTCTAAAATATACACTCTCATTTACATCGCATATAATATAAAGATCAAATATATAAACTAGTTCCTTGAAACACAATTTTGCAAATCCAATAAAAAAAAGTAGAAATAATAATCCAAACACTAATTGGTCACATCTTCCCAATAGGCCGAATAATGTTTCCAAATCCATTGGCATTAATAATATCCAAAATAAACTCGTTATTTTGTGTTCACATCTTCCCAATAGGCCGAATGATGTTTTCAAAATTTTGGCATCAAAAATATCAGATTTGAATCTGGTAATTCGTAAGGCAACCTACATTTGAATTCCAAATGGCCATCATTGCAATGTGTCCATCCTTTATTGCACTTTAAATACACAGTATAGTGTCCAGATGTTGTAGTAGGTCCATCATGGAATATAATAGCCACTGCTTTAAAAGTTATTCCTGAAATTGACACTTGACTTGCTACAAATTTTTTAATTTTTGTTTCCAATTTTGTTCCATTTGCTCTACAACGTTGTAGCATTAAAGTGACATATTTTGCAAATTTTTCTATATGTGATGTTGACAACATTTCTGATTTACAATGAGAACATTTCATATCTTGTTTGGCTGTTTTGACTAATTTGCTAAAATACCCTGATTTCTGATATCTGGTATTGTCAAATATATGAATCGTTCAGTGTCTATTTGAGTGGTAGAACAAAATGAACACTCTTCACATTTATGATCTCATCTGTAACTTAGTCCAAACAAATTTTCAATTTCTATTCCTTCATCTTCCAATACTGCAAGCATAAACATAAGAAATTCTTGTGCATCTTGTTGTACATTAAGTGTAAATTGTGAAGAACCAGAACATATATCCAAAAGATGTCGTATGCCAGAAACAGTATGGATTTTAGTTCATCAGTTTCCAACTTTTCAAAAATATAATGTAATAAAGAGCAGAATCTTTTTTCTCGAATTTCCATAATTTGATGATGAAGATCTTCTAGATAAAACACAACATTCATTATTACATTAGCATAGCAGTTGATACCTGAACTATTTTCTAACTGGTATCCTACAATATCATCAACAGTGTCCATTTTTATTTTCTTTGCAGCCTCATCATTCTCTTGAATTCTTTTATTTTTTCCAACCTCACTAGAATGTTTGTCATATTTTCGTTTTGGACATACTACACGTTTTTCATATATGGGATATTCACCTAAGTTAGGAGCATAAAG
The DNA here is from genome assembly GCA_963921515.1 of Calotriton arnoldi. Lineage (NCBI taxonomy): Eukaryota > Metazoa > Chordata > Amphibia > Caudata > Salamandridae > Calotriton > Calotriton arnoldi. Next base: position 46,192 of record CAWUFW010006198.1, read on the forward strand.
TCTTCTTAACCGATTATACTCTCTTACACAATCAGCACTAACCTTTTTCTCATCAAAATCAATCAAATACAAACCAGATAATGTTCTTACTCGCGGCAATGCAACATATGCCATACCCTCTTTAAACACTGTACTTCCACTAGTTACCAAAGCACTGTCTACACTTAAACCTTGAGATTTATGAATGGTCACCGCATATGCTAAAAAGAGGAAACTGTTTTCTATGAACATACAAGTCTTTTACAAGCAAAAAAAGAACAGCACAACGTCCAATCTGTTTTACCTCTTCAATCTGATCAAATTTAATCTTCAAAAATTCAATTCCATCTCTGTTCTGAAAATTTACATAATAAACAACTTTTCCCATTTGCTCCATTTACTAAACCTTTTTCTACATCTAAATTACGCTGTTATGTTACCCGACAGTTTACACATACATATAAAGTCTTTTCTAACCCAGCCGTCTTAGATACAGACTTTTCCAAAGAATCCAATTTTGACTGTAATTTCTCTGGGAGAAGAATAGTAACCCCTTCATGTTCCATTTTATAAATGGCTTCCATTTTCACTATTGGTTGTTTCTCCAGTTTCAAAAGTTCTTGATTGAATGTAGAACACTCTTGCAGTGTTGGCATTAGACAAACTATAGACTTACTTTCTCCAATTTTTTTGTACATTATTTCAGGTGCAATATTTTCATTTGGAAACAAGTTTGTTAGTAGTCGACTTTGTAAAGCTTCTTTACCATGTTTTGTCAAAACACCAATTCTAATATCTTGAAGAATGTTTCCATAATGTTCATCACTTGCTTTTCGCATATTCTTAATAAGTTCTTTATATTCAAAAAGAGACCAAATGTTCACATTTCCAATACTTCCCAAAGATTTCTTAGTGTCTTCATGGACAAGTGTTTTAAAAACTGGTTGTCCTTTCACAGGAGTAAGTTGTAATAGATCGCCGAATACAATTACATGTTTTCCTCCAAATAAAACATCATAATCTGTTTTTAAAATCTGTTGCATTCTTAAATGTACAAAGGCAAGCATTAAGTTTGAGACCATGCTCACCTCATCAATGATCAGAAGTTTCATTTTCTTTAGTACTCTTGAAACTTCATAACAAGCTTCTCCAGATAGCTTGTGATATTCCAACTGTATTTTCATGTTCAACTGGTAGCATGAGTAATCGATGTAATGTAATCCCTTTAATGTTATGTGCTGCTAACCCAGTTGGAGTGGTTACAACACAAGATAAATGTGATTGAGTGGTTTTGTGTAGATAACTGGTCAAAACTTTTTCCTGTTCCAGCTTGTCCACTGATATACATTCAAATAGGTTTACATGATGTGCATTGGCATTCTTTTTTTTCATGCAGTAAACCATGCTGTATCTGTTGTGTAAATTGCAGATATATTTCTTTTTGTTCAATATTTAGTTGTTCTTCCAAGTTTCCCAAATCAATAATATCCTGTTGTGCTTGTTGCATTGCCATTTCTACTTCATTCATAGCGATTGCTGCTTCATTTTCAAGAATTGGTTGTCCTAGTGGATCTTGACTTAGTGGAGCAGAACTTTGACTATCTTGAGAACTATCTCTAGCGATTTCAGCTGCAATACTAGTTTCTTGTTCAATCTCTTCATTCAACATTTGTAAATATTTTGGAAAAACTGTGCATTCAATGCTAGCTTTACATGCATTAACAGAATCTTCAAAGCAGTCAAAATCTCCAAGTAATTCCATTTCATTACGCCAAGGCTTGAACAGTTGCAGAAGTACTAAATAGAAAAATTCCCTTTTATCTGGAGTATGACAACTGAGTTTCCTGTAATTAATAAGATTTCCTGTGGCATGTTTTACCAAACATCCATCACATCCAATTACTGCATATTTTTCTTCATTTATATTTTCTGTAACATTTCTCTTAAAAAAAAGCTGTAATGTTGCAGTACTTCATAGAGACATATGTTTTCCAGATGTGGACTCCTTTTGGGATAGTACGTATCCAACATGTTTGTCTTAACAATATCTGTACTTTCCGGCTCATTCAAAGCTAAGTATTCAATTTCTTGTACAGATTTCAATACTCGATTTCGTGTTGCAGCAAGACCTAGACTTACCCAAATGATTCTTCTTGACTTTGAATATAAACTTGCAGAGGTCAACTGATCTGAACATTCGTAGGATCCAATCTCTCGATGGGAAAGCATCTTCAAACTAAAGCTGTCTTCTCTTGTGAAATTTCTTCCCACATTTCTTTCAACTCCTTCTTTTCAGATTTGGTTATATATGATGTAACATAGCGAGCAACAGCAATCGAATTATCTGCAACATATTGGATATCCATATTTGCATTCCACATCGTCAAAATCACTGGATTGTAGTCATTAATATACTTTGAATCTTCACTTCTTTTTATATTGTAAGTATTCTTCGGAGATTTCCGAGTTTTAGTATGCCTTACTGCTGACATGAAACTGTTGACTCTTCCTTTCGAAATTACTGGACGTGGGAATCCAAAACGACATTTTGTATAAAGTTTTCCCTTTGACTTGTATTTCCGTCGACAATATTTCCCACATCGATGACTTTGAAACCGTAAAACTTGTTGTCTTAAGCTACTTTCTCCTCCTGTTTTTGGAATAGCACAGGTAATTGAGTCTTCAATGAAAGACAAAACAGTTTCATCAGAATCGGTTCCAAATTTAGGTGCATCCTTGATCCATAATAGCAAGTGTATATGAGGAGCACCTCTGGCTTGGTACTCCTTTCTCCAAAAGAAATCAATAACTTCTCCAAGAGGTGGATTATTTCTATTGCAGATAAAAGACATTATAACTTAAAACCTATGATTAAAATATCTGCACACATTTTCAGGATCCAAGGAACACAGTTCTCCAGCTGTCTTCAACTCAATGTTTTTAATATTTGAATTTGCTTCTCGTAGAAATTCAAGTAAATCGTCCCATGCGTATTCAGCACAGCTAAGCGTAACAAACCACGTAGGGGTTCCTAAGTTCCTTAACATACATTTAAGTTCTCCATGACGACAATACCAATACTCATTGGTACCACGTTGACATGCCATCAAATTAATTAACTGAGATTCTAAATGATCGTCTCTTTGTTGAACTTTGTCCAAAAATTACCTTTGCAGAAAGATGTGTAAGATGAACTCCTGTTTTTAATATGTGGTTCACTGCATATGAAAGTCCAGACAAGTCACTTTCAAACAGAAGATGAAATAAATATGGAACACACTGTCTAAATCTTGGATCTTCTGAATACAATCTTGTTGAACGATATTCTGAAGCTGGAATCTGTACTGGTCGTTCATCATATCGTCCACCTTTTCCAGTGGGGAAGAGCTGTGGAAAACAAGTTAACGAGCTTCTAAACTTCTTTCCCAAACACTCATGGGAGTTGCCTTCGCTTTCTTCATTTGGAATCATTCAATAGTATTTCCAATCACTTCTTTTGAATGTAAAGGATGTATACTATAATGTTCATAAATTTCTTCAGTCCTGGACTTTTTCGATTTGGCCATTTGAAATTTCTCTATCATCTCCTAAAGATATTTCCTGTTCTTCCAGATATACATTTTTATAATAAATATTGTTTTTTATGAGATATAACTTAGCCTTTTGAACTTTGGTGACTTCTACTAACTCTTGCCATATTTTCCGACTCTTTGTTGGTACAACATTAACTAGAATACCTACAGGTTCAGTTTCCTCTCTCTCTACACCAACAGTTTCAATATTTTTCTTAAATTCTAAAGGTAAATACACAACTCTTCCTTTTAAATCTCTTTGTAAATCTGTGGGAGGTAGCTTACCTGTTTTAGGCTCCATACTAACTATAGCCTGAAACGGGTGCACAGATTGAATTAGAATGGACTCATATGTATTTAAATCCACCAGTTCCGGAGGAATTGCTACCAACTCTAGGTTATTATCTACAGCTCTAGCTGGCAATTTGTTCTCTTCTAGTTTGCTGTAACAATACTTACAAATACGTTGCTCACTACCCAACTCAAAACGACCTTCCACCAACAAATAAGCACCAAATTGCTCCCACTTATCATTGTTTTCCTTTTCACTTTTTAAATACACATCAACATTCCTAGTTTAACTTCTATAGTGAGTACGTCAACAACAAATACAAACATAGTTTGATTTTTCAAAACAAACTACCTTAAACTTTGTAATTTCTTCTACAAACCTCTCAGTAGTACTATCTTCCACCTCTTCTTCAACACCTACACTTATCAAACTCTCACTTTCTCTACTCTCTTCTTCAGTACCAAAGAAACGAAACTGTATATCATCACAAACTTTTTTTACATCCAACACTGAATCATGCAAAAGAGCAGTGTGTATTTCACTTAAAGATAATGCAGGACTTTTTACATAGTACAATCTTCTTACTAACTTAAGCATTTCGGAGTGATGTACTGCTAACATTCTCAAATGATAAAAAGTACTTTGACACACTTTCCTAGAAAGACAAGCCAGAGAATGACCCTGCAAGCCAGTATTTTTTCTCACTTTACAAGGATCTAGTCCTTGCAACATCTTAATTTTCTGTTTAACACTTTGTTTACTATACTCTCGTAAGAAATTTCATAAAATATCAATAGATTCCTGTCGTATACTACAAATACTACTACAATTCCACCTATACACTGGAGCTTGTGAACGTCTCTCTTGAACTTCTTCAGCTATTACTTCTTCCACATTTCTAACAACCATCTTTTCTTTTTCAAATGGACAACCGTTTTTAACTTCATAAGAACGACCACTGGTATCAACTGCGTGAACTAATGTATTTTGTTGAAAATAGCTTTCTTCATTAAAAAAAGGTCCTGAACTAGAAGTGTGCTTCCATTCACCCAAATTTGTTTTGCAAAAGTTAGTTCTATTAACAAGTCTTTTTCTTTTACTTTTCTCCTTCATAAAATGCAGTTTTATTCAATGTTTTCATTCTCTTCAATACTAATATAAACAATCTTCTTTTCAATTCAAAAGCGTTTTCAACTACACTTTCAATGTGTTGTTTTTTCTTGTAAAACGCGGATCTTTTTTTATATTTTTTGCAATCTTTCAATAAATTTTGGAGTACTCTACTTTTATACATTTTCTTTCTAATGTCTTTATATTCTTTCATCCTTCTTTCAACATAGATTGTTTTCCCATAACCTGATTTTCTATTAATATGTCCTTTTTTCATTTCCTTCTGAATGGTTGTACTACTTTTCTTTTTCTTTTCTCCATTTTGAAAATGTGTTATCTTCTTTAAAACTCTTTTAACAAATTCTTTAGTTCTCTTACCAGAAGCCTGTTTCTTCAATGTCACATGTTGTACTTCATCTAATTTCTCCTTTTCTCTTTCCTTTAAATAGTACTGTTTTTTTCTTTTCTTTTCTTTTGATCTTTTCTTGCCATACTCAATCTCTATTACTAATAATGGTGAACATCTGAAAAGAAAGAAAAGTTTAAATACTTTCGTTAAATCATTTAATATTAATAAAATAATTATATACAAATATTCTAATATATAAATAAAAAATATCTTTTATTGCATTGCAAAGGTATGTCAGACACTGCAGAATTCCTACAATTAGAAGACATCACAACCTATACAACAGATCCACAGAGCACAACTAAAAGATTTCTCTTCTGCGATCCAAATCAAATTTGAAGTGCACTTTGTAGTGCCTGGGTGATTGCATGAGAACAAAGGTACTGCCTGGATGAATGGAGGAGTACTAGGGTACTGCCTGGGTGATTGCATAAGTGCATAGGTAGTGGTTCAGTGATTTTATAACTGCATGAGTACTGGCAAAGTGATTGGAGGAATGCATAGATCCCGACACAGTCATTGCAGGAGTGCAAGGGTAGTGCTTGGGTGATTGAACTACTGTATAGCTAATGCATTGGTGAATGCATGAGTGCAGAGATAATATCTAGATGATTAGAGAACTACATACGTAATGTCTGGGTGATTGCATAAGTTGAGGGGTAATATCTGAGGGATTACAAGAACACATAGGAACTGCCTGGGTGATTTTATAAGTGCATGGGCACTACCTAAGTGATTGGAGGAGTGTATAGATCCTGACATATGGTGAGACTTACACCTGAGACATGTTATAGGCTTTTTTTTTATATTTGCCTAGGCCCAACACTCTCAGCATTACTAGAATGGTAAAGCAGCAGGACAAAAGTGACGTTTATGGCATGTAAGGAAATGGACTGCAACAGAGGTGCAGAAAGAAGCAAGAACAGTGCAGTAAGAAACAACAGAGATACAGAAGAAGGAAAGAGATATGCCCAAAGAGGGAAGAGCAGTGCAGAAAGAACCAATACACGTGCAGGAAAAAGGAAAAAGGGTGCAGAAAGAGGCACGAGGGGTGCAGAAATAAGAAAAAGAAGTGCAGAAAGAAGCAACAGAGGTACTGAAAGAGGCAAGGGAGGTGCAGAAAGAGGCAAGAGAGTTACAGAAAGAGGCAAGTGAACTGCAGAAGGAGGCAAGAGAACTGCAGAAAGAGACAACAGAAGTGCAGAAAGAGGCAAGTGAGGTGCTAAAAGAAGCAAGATAAGTGCAGAAAGAAGTAACAGAACTGCAGAAAGATCGAAGAGGGGTGGACAGAGAGGGAAGAGGGGTGCAAACAGAAGCAAGTGAGGTGCAGAAAGAAGCAAGAGTAGTGCATAAAGAAACAACAGAGATGCAAAATGCGGGAAAATTGGGGTGGAGAAAGACGCAAAAGGGGTACAAAAAGAAACAAGAGAGGTGCAGAAAGAAACAAAAGAAGTGCAGAAAGAAGGAACAAAGGTGCACAAAGAGGGAAGAGGGGTGTGAAAGACACATGAGGGGTGCAGAAAGAAGCAACGGAAGTGTACAAAGAAGCAAGAGGAGTGCAGAAAGAAGCAACAGAGGTGCAGAAAGAGGCATGACGGGTGCAAAAAGAGAGAAGAGGGGTGCAGAAAGAGACTTGAAGGGTGCACAAAGAAGCAAGAGATGTACAGAAAAAATAAGAGAAGTGCAGAAAGAAGGAACAGAGATGTAGAAAGAGGAATCAGGGGTGCAGAAAGACCTAAAAGGGGTGCAGAAAGAAGCGACAGGTGCAGAAAGACACAAAAGAAGTGCAGAAAGAAGGAACCGAGGTACAGATTCCATGGGAACTGCCTAAGTAATTGAAAGAGTGCATGGGTAATGCCTGGGTGATTGCATAAGTGCAGGGGTAATGTCTGGGAGATTGGCGGAGTGCATGAGTAAAGTGTGGGTGATTGCATGAGTGCAGGGATAATGTGTGGGAGGTTGTATGAGTGTAGTGGTAGTGCCTGGTTGATTGGAGGAGTGCATAGATAGTGCCTGGGTGATTTTATAAGTGCATAGATACTGGTTGTGTAATTCAAAAAGTACAGACCTAGTGCCTGGGTGATTTGAAGAATGCAAGGGTAGTGCCTGGGTCCTTACATAAGTGCATGTGTACTAGCTGGATGATTTAAGAAGTGCTTCGGTAATGCCTGTCTAATTGTATACTGCAGCGATAATGCCTAGGTGATTCCATGACTACAGGGATAATGCCTGGGTAATTGCATGAGTAGAGGGGTAATGCCTGGGTGATTATATAAGTGCATGAGTAGTGGCTACATGATTGAAAGAGTGCATGGGTAATATCTTGGTAATTGCATGAGTGCATAGGTAGTGCCTGGGTGATTGCATGAGTGTAGCAGTAATGCCTGAGTGATTACAGCAGTGCATATGTAGTGCCTGGATCATTGGAAGACTGCATGGGTAGTACTTTGGTATTTTTATAACTGCATGAGTGTTGGGCCTAGCGAAATATAAAGCAGCAGACTATTACATGACTCAACTACAAGTCTCTCCATATTGTTAGAAGCATGCATACATATGTCTCTATGTTTTCAAACCAACATCATATCTAAAAGAAATATGTATACAATATTTTATAAGTCCCTGAGTACTGCCTGGGTGATTACAGAAGTACCAAGGTACTACCTGAGTGATTACAGAGTGCAAATGTAGTGCCTGGGTGATTTTATAAGTGCATGAGTACTGGCTGAGTGATTACATAAGTAGAAGAGTAGTGCCTGTGTGATTGAAAGAGTGCAAAGATAGTGGCTTGCTGAATGAAGCACTGTATACCTAATGCATTGGTGATTGCATGAGTACAGGGGTAATGTCTGGGGATTAAATGAGTACATAGGTAACACCTGGGTGATTGCATGACTGCAGGAGTAATATCTGGGGATTTACATGACTACATAGGAAGTGACTGGGTGATTTTATAAGTGCATGGGTACTTCTTGGGTGATTGCAGGACTACTGAGGTAGTGCCTGAGTGAATAAAGGAGTGCAAAGATAGTGCCAGGGTGATTTCTTAACAGCATAGGTAAAGCCTGCATGATTGCATGACTGCAGGGGTAGCACATAACTAGTGGCTGGGTGATTGCATGACGGCAGGGGTTATATCTGGGGGATTACTGGAATACATAGGAAGTGAGTGGGTGATTTTATAAGACCATGAGTACTGCCTGGGTGATTACAAAAGTATTAAGGTACTACCTGAGTGATTACAGGAATGCAAAGGTAGTGCCTGGGTGATTTTATAAGTGTATGAGTACTTCCTGAGTGATTACATAAGTACAAGAGTAGTGCCCACTTGATTGAAAGAGTGCAACCATGGTGGCTGGCTGAATGAAGCACTGTATACCTAATGCATTTGTGATTGCATGAGTACAGGGGTAACATCTGGGGGATTAAAGGAGTACATAGGTAACGCCTGGGTGATTGCATGACTACAGGGGTAATATCTGGGGATTTACATGACTACATAGGAAGTGACTGGGTTATTTTATAAGTGCATGGGTACTTCTTGGGTGATTGCAGGACTACTGAGGTAGTGCCTGAGTGAATGAAAAAGTGCAAAGGTAGTGCCTGGGTGATTTCTTAACAGCATGACTACTGGCTGAGTCATTACATAAGTACAAGGGTAGTGCCTCCGTGATTGAAGTAGTGCAACGGTAGTGCCTGGGTGATTATATAAGTGCATGAGTAGTGGCTACATGATTGAAAGAGTGCCTGGGTAATACCTTGGTGATTGCATGAGTGCATAGGTAGTGACTAGGTGATTGCATGAGTGTAGCATTAATGCCTGAGTGATTACAGCAGTGCATATGTAGTGCCTGGATCATTGGAAGACTGCATGGGTAGTACTTGGGAGTTTTTATAACTGCATGAGTGTTGGGCCTAGCGAAATATAAAGCAGCAGACTTTTACATAACTCAACTACAAGTCTCTCCATATTGTTAGAAGCATGCATACATATGTCTCTACGTTTTCAAATCATCATCATATCTAAAAGAAATATGTATACAATATTTCTGGACTATAGTGAAACCTAGAAACTGAGACATGTAATAGATCTGCTTGAGTGATTGCATAATTCCATGGGTAGTGCTTGGGTGATTGTATGAGTGCAAGGGTAGTCACTGGGTAATTGCAGGAGAAAATGGATAGTGACTGGCTAATTGCATGAGTGCACACATAAACATTGAGTGCATGGATAAGTGTAAAAATAGCACCTGAAGGCATAGATGAGTCATGGAGTAGTACCTACGTCAATCGATGAGTGCAACAGTAGGGCCTGGGTGATTCTATGACTGCAAGGGTAGTGTGTGGGTTATTACTTGACTGCATAGGTACAGCCTGCATGATTGCATGACTGCAGGGGTAGTACATAACTAGTGCCTGGGTGATTGCATGACTGCAGGGGTAATATCTGGGGGAATACTGGAATACATAGGAAGTGAGTGGGTGATTTTATAAGTCCATGAGTACTGACTGGGTGATTACAGAAGTACTGAGGTAGTGCCTGAGTGAATAAAGGAGTGCAAAGGTAGTGCCTGGGTGATTTAATAACAGCATGACTACTGGATGAGTGATTACATAAGTAGACTCTTATAAAGTACCATCAAAAAAAATCCTCTCCCAACATATCTTAAACATCACTTTTCCAATACTACTGCTTCACTATTCTAGCAGTAAACAGGTATAGAGCATAGCACAGCAAAGCAACACTTCACTTATCTTTCATAAAAGTCTCCCCGTATTTCTAAATCCATGTATGCATATTTCTATACCTTTTCCTACCAGCATCATATATAAAAATAAAAAACAGATTAAGGTATACGTGTGTTTTATACATCTATCATCTTCAGACACATAACACATACCATAATATATGAGCAAGTAGACACATATCTCAGTCACAACACCACGCACAGCTCAAAACTTCACAGAGTACACTTCAATTTTCAAACAGACACTGAAAATTATGCGGTATATATGAAAGATAACTTTCCTCACATCATACAAATTACTCTAATAAATAACATCACTACAAACATCCCAAACCTCACTTTCAGGCTGCTGCTTAACCATTTTACAACTACTTATAATATTACACCTACCCAAATACAAAGTAGGAACCCTTCACATATCTTTAGTAAAAGTCTCACCATATTACTAAAAGCATACATGAATATGTCTGTACCATAACACTATCCAAACCTTAAAAATTCACAGAACAAACTTTCAATTTCAAGCAAACATCAAAAATTATGCGGCATATTTCAACTGTACCTCTCTAGAAACTTAAAAAAAGAAGTGTAATCAATAACACCTTATGTCAGCATCTTTTAAACCACACTTTTGTGCTGCATCTTCACCATTCTACTAGTACTCACAGTCTTGAGCCTACCACATAAAAAGCAACAACACCTCTTTGTTATACATCATGCACCTTCAAATGTATAAGACATATGAAAATACATTTACAAGTAGAAACATACTTGAGACAGAAGTCCATGCACACCTTAAAACTTGACAGACTCCACCTCCAAATTTAAAGCAACAGCTAAAAGTAGGGGGTTTACTACAAATGTACATATCCACACACTAAAACAAACTACCATAATCACTAAACCATCTTCCAATATACACATATTACTATACAAAATCTATTTCAAACAACATTTAACTACAATAAAACAAACTACAATACACATCTCTACATTTAATAATATATTTCAAACATCACAGTTTTTGAATTATTTTTAAAGTTTAAAATAAACCTAATACATAAAACACCTCACAAATTTATAACTCACATTCCAAAGAGATTTGTAGAATTTAAAATATCACAAACTCATAAATGATTTTCTTATGCACACAATCAATGTAATCCACCACTCTCAGCAAGGTAAAACCAGTAATGGCAAAGTTTCCCCTCTCTTTCTCCACACAAATACATGTTAGTAACACATTTCATACCTTCCTACATTATTTCAATTTATAAAACACATTTCTGACTTCTAAAAGTGCCCAAACTGGTTCTGGAATTTTTTGGAGTCGCGACTCCACCGTGCACCTACGCGATGGAGCCGCAAATCCATACGGGAGTTCAAAAATATATTACAAATAAAAATGCCACTATTTTTTAAGAACTCACCACTTCTAAAGATACTACTGACTTGGGAAATCTTACTTTAATAAGATTTCACTTATATATAAATTACAATTTCACATTTTAAGTCCACAGTTAAGTTTCAACCCTTCCCCCATTCTGCTTAATGCCAGTTTCCATAGTAACAGTTCATGGAACATTCAACTGAACTGACAGGTCACAAGTTCACCATATTTGCAAGTTCACCACACAATGTTACAAATGCAAACAGCAGGTGTGGTTGACATTTCCAAAATATGACCTTATCCTATCTACTGTACCTTTCAAACATTTTTTACTAACCAATAAGAAACATGCTTTTTAAAGAAAGTAAAATGCACCCTATTTTTGAATGTACAATGTTCTTAAACAGCCAATAAATTCTCTACTTTTTAAAAACAGCATCTTGTCCACCATTTTACATACCTCTCATTCTACCAACTGACTACCTAAGCTACAAACATCTTTTCATTACTTCCAGACATCCCTTCAAGATGCTTACAGTGTGGATTGTTGGACACAGCTATGTTTTCTGGTGCAAATGGCATGCTGAACGCAGAGGTATTGACAAAGACCTAGGTTTGCAAAATGTGGATATTAAATGGATTACACAGAGAGAATTAAAGTGGCACCAATTGATGACTTTGGTTAAAACCTTTTTGCATCTCCAACCTCCTGACCTCATGATTGTGCACTGTGGTGGCAATGACCTAGGCACATTGACTGGGGTAGGTCTGGAAATGCTAATGAAGGACACCTTTGCACAATTGATGTTGCTTTTACCTCAAACTGTCTTTGAATACTCTAACATATGCCAAAGACAGAAATGGAAGTGGTCAAATCAATTCTGTCCACAGATTGAGAAAGCTAGAAAGAATGTCAATAAAGCTGTTTCTGCTTACCTCAGAGACCATAGGATGGGCTCCATATATAACAAATATCTATGTTTTGATATGGATAACATTTACAGAAGTAATGGAGTACACTTCACAGATCAAGGAAACAGAGTCTTTCTCAACAACCTAAAGCTCTGCATCCGCACTTACATGTAGCTACAACAAACTCACAATGAAAACAAGGGCTCTTTTTAGAGCCACCCCCATAACATAATACTGATTATAAAAATTTTTTACACATACAATTTTTTTTAACAGTTTTTGGGGATTCGCGAACCCGTCGCGAATTCACAAAACAAAAGCACAAATTCAATGTACTACAACACAACACACTTTTCAAGTTTAACTATTAATTTTTAGTTTTATATATTCTTAACAACTCTGTCAATTGTACTCTTGTCATTAACTTCAATCACAGTACCTCTTTAAAACAACTTCACAAATACAACACTTCCTTCTATATTACATACCACTTAATTATTTATTTAAGGTGAATTCGCGAATCCAACGTGACATTACACGGGAGCGCCGGGCTGAGAGCCGCGTTGGAATCGCGACTCCAAACTCGAAAAAAAAAAAATGATCCACTGCCATTATTTGCTATTCGCCCCGGGGACCCCATCCCCAGGGGCCTATCACCATTTAAAAAAAAAAAATAAGGAGGGGGACCGTGTGGCCCCCCTCCTCAGGCCAAGAATGGTCCCGGGGACCCATCCCCTGGGGCATGGCCAGCCTGGATTTTTTTTTAGCAGGGGGGCCATGTGGCCCCCCTCACGGGCCACTCCTGGCCCCGGGGACCCCATCCCCCGGAGCCTGGTGTCTTTGATGGGGACCGTGGGGGGAGCCCAAATGCCCCCACAGTCCCTGCCGGCTCCCCGCCTCTTGCGGGAGCCGGTATTGCTTTTGGACAAGGGGAGCTGCTAACATGCAGCTCCCTTGCCCAAAAGCAATACTGCTTTGCTTCTTGGAAGCGAGAGCAGGTTTCCTGCTCTCGCTTCTAAGAAGCAAAGCAGTGTTTGCAATGACAGGGCGGGAGCCGCACGGCTCCCGCCCTGTCATTGCAAATAGCAATGTCCTGGGGGTGGGCACCCCAGGACATTGCAAGAGCCGGCCCTAGGGGGTGGCGGTCCCCAGGGCCATCGAGGGCTCCAGGAGGGGGGCCGTGCGGCCCCCCTCCCTTCGAGTGCAAAGCGCTGGAGAGGTGGTGGTCCCCGGGGCATGGGGGGCCCGGGAGGCCCCCCTCATTAATGAAGGATGCCCCGGGGAGGTGGTCCCCGGGGCTTGGTGGGGCCTGCAAGACCCCCCTCATTAATCAAGGAACCCCCGGAGAGGTGGTGGTCCCCGGGGCTTGGGGGGCCCGCGAGGCCCCCGCCTCAATTATAATAAATCCCCGGGGAGGTGGCGGTCCCTGGGGCAGCGTGGGGGTGTTGGGAACCCCCCATGCATTTATTGTTGTTCAAGCCCCAGGGAGGTGGTGGTCCCTGGGGCTACGGGGGGGCCGCGTGCCCCTCTGCTTACAATTAACTAAGTCCCCAGGAGGTGGTGGTCCCTGGGGCTGCAGGGGCCCCCGCGTGCCCCCACTAACTAATTAGGCATTGCCCCCGGGACCTGGCCCACCTGGGGGCTTATAGAAAACGAAGCGCGGGAGCCTATGCTAAGTTTTTTTTTTTCGACCAGATTCGCGCACCCAGCACAAATTTGTCTATTTTAAAAAAAAAATGTTTTTTTGGGCCTGGGGGTCCTTGTGGGACCCCCTGAGCAGGCCTAGGGTGTCAGGGTGTTTCTACCCTGCCCCCTTTTCTTGTTTTTCATCATTTTTTCACCCTTTTTCTTGTGACTCGGTTACTGAGTCACAAGATGGCTGCCAACACTTCCTGATTTGGAGTGTTGACAGCCAATCAGAGTGAAGCTCGTGCCCGGGAGGGTTCACGAATCCTCTTCGGTGCTCAGATATCAATATTTTTATTTTTTTAATTTCTCGGGAACAACAGAACGGATTTACACCATTTTAAAAAAGCACGCTTTCTAGACCAAGACCTACCTTTTTGCCAAATTAGGTGTATTTCCGTTCAGCAGTTCGGGCTGTAGCTTTCTCTAAAGTTTCCTATGTAAATTAACATGGAGAAAACGCGTTTTAGGACCCCCCTTTTTTCTTGGCCCCCGCTTGACGAATCACCCTGAATCTTTCAAGACAGGAGCTGACTGGAGCGCCCCATTAGTTTTTAAAAATTCGCGAAGATTCGTCAACCGGCGCCAAAGATATTGGCAAATCAAAAAATGCTTTTCCTATGGAAACTAGGTCCTAACTATAACTACCTACTGGCGACCTATATAGATCATAACACTTGCACTTTACGGGTTAAAGTTGATGAACTTAACCAGCACCCTTTGCACTTGCATGTACATTGTTTACAGAAAAGAATATTTGTTTTACTTTAAAGTCCGAAGAAACCAATGAAGTGTACATTATAAATCGATTTGATTGAATATAGGATAACAAACACCCGGGTTTGCTATATACTCTACATCAAAATCCGTGTAATTGGATTGTGAATTTTTGACGAAATCACAGGTGTGAAGTCTGTTGTCCATGTCCATGTGTAATAGTGAACCATGTGACTGGTAGTGCAGCCTTTTAAAATGTGTAACAGAAAAATGCGCCCATTGTGTGAGCAAGGCAGTCAATGCTGAAACGCGTAACAGGGAGATAATTAAAATCGAACCTACCTACATACCTGTCTCAGTGTCGGTGTCCGTTTCGCTAAGGGAAACTGGAGTTGGAGTGAATATATATATATATATATATATATATATATATATATATATATATATATATATATATATATATATCACTGAAAAAACCATGTGTTTCAGGGACGTTATAGTTAGAAATTAGCATTTAAAAAACCTTTGAAATTCACTGAAAAAACCACAGGTTTCAGGGATGTTATAGTTAGTTGGACATTTCACTCGTACAAAACCAGTGAAATTCGGCCGTTATAGTTAGTTCAGCTAACTATAACTCGCTCCCCCGCAATGCACTGCTGATAACGTCACATATTACATCATTCATGACATAGTCAGTGACATCACTGATGACATCACTGAGGACCTCTCAAATGACATCACTGATGACATCATCCAGTGACTATGTGTTTCTGAAAAGTTTAAGATTTTTTATATATATATATGCCAAGAAGTATTGAAGAGTAAGTGGGTGTATAAGTGTTTGAATGGATGATTTAGTAAGTGTGTGACTGTCTGTATAAGTGAGTGATTAAACGTGTCTTACTAAATGCATGGGTTAGTGACTAAACTGAGTAAATATCTGTAGCAGTCTGTCTGTTGTTGTGTAAGCGGTTGCATGGGTTGGTGAGTAGCTAAATGAGTGTCTATATGGGGTATTGATTGGTAGTCTGAGTATCTGTATGGGTGCCTGAGTGTCTGTGTGGGTGGGTGAGGGGTGTGTGACTCTGTGCATAGATGTGTGAGTGGGTGATTCACTGGGTGTATGGGTTCAAGAGTGCGTCTGTGAGGGGCTGTATGGCTAGATGAGTGTGTGTATGGCTGTGTTGGTGAGTGAATGGATGTCTCAGTGGTACATGTGTGAGTATCTACATATGTGAAAGGCAGTGTTTGTGAGTTTTGAAGTATATAAATGACTATATGTGAGAGTGAGTGATTGTGATAGTGGCTGTATAGATGAGTGTGTGCTTGTATCAGTGATTGTATAAGAGAGTAAGTATGTGTTAGTATATGTATGAATAAGTGAGGTGGTGTGTGTATAACTGTATAGGTGAGTAAATGGGAGTGTGATTGATTCTTTGCATGACTGACTACGTGTGTGAGTAACTCTATGGGTGAGTGGCGGTGTGTGAGTGTCTGTATAGGTGTATGAGTGCATATGATAGTGCTGTATTGATGAGTGACTGCATGTATGAGTGACTGTATGAGTGAATAAGTGGATGTGTGTACACCTAGGAATAAGTGAGTGGGTATGTAGTAACTGGTATTGGTGTGTCTATGGTTTCGAAAATGGTAGTCTGTATTTTAGAGTGGGTGTATCAAAGGTTATATTAGGGTGTGAGGAGTTGCATCAGATTATCACGTCGAGATGTCATCAGTGATGTCATCAGTGATGTCACTGACCATGTCATGAATGATGTGATATCATCAGCAGTGCATTGCGGGGGCGCGAGTTATAGTTAGCTGAACTAATTATAACGGCCGAATTTCACTGGTTTTGTACGAGTGAAATGTCCAACTAACTATAACGTCCCTGAAACCTGTGGTTTTTTCAGTGAATTTCAAAGGTTTTTTAAATGCTAATTTCTAACTATAACGTCCCTGAAACCTATGGTTTTTTCAGTGCATTTCAAAGGTTTAAAAAAAAAAAAAATGTCATTGATTTCAGCATTCCAGAACGAATACAACGATTGGTAGGCATACATTCCAAGCGACTTATACCTGGTTCACACATTACAGCAGCACAAGATAAATCACACCATGAGTTCAAATGAGCGCCCGTTTTGTCTGGACATTTCCATTTCAACAGTTGGGGATATACACAGGCCCCCTCTATGTGCATTCCAACCGCCCCACTCCCTATCCCATTTCTTGGGACATCCTCGAGCTTTAAAGACTTCTTTTTCTGCAAGCATACATTTGTCAAATTCAGCTACCCAAGTTTTAGTTAGGTCTTTTTACTGCCCCCCATTTCAGGGCTATTGCTCTCTTTACTAAGGTATATCCCAGAGTGGTTAGTTGTTGCTCCACTTCTGTGATGTCAGTGGCTTCCCAAATATTGAGAAGCCCCAGCTGTGGTGTTAGCCCTATCTGTTTTCCTATTGCCTCTTGCATTTGTAGTGTCGCCCGGTCCCATATGTGCCGTATGTGCGGGTATTCCCAAATGATATGATAGAAGGTTGCCACTTGCTGACATCCGAGCAGACAGAGTGTATTTTGCCTAATTCCCATCTTCGCTAGAGTGGTCCCTGTGAGATATGTTCTGTGTAGGATTTTTAATTGTATCAGCCGGAAGCGGAGAGTTATTGCTGCTTCCCGGGGGACATCAATGCCGTTTGCCAGTCTTCATCGTCAATATACCCGATGTCGGCTTGCCACCGCTCTCGGAGAGTCCGAAAAGGATCTGGTAGGATGTTACACAGTTTGCGATCTGTTAGGGAGATAGCTTTGTCTGGGATTTGCTCAGATAGTAGCCGGTCTTCCAAAGGGGAGGACTCCGGCAGTTTACTCATGTCAGGAATCGCTGTTGTGAGAGCGTGGCGGATTTGCATGTATCGAAAAAACTCTCCCTGAGTCAGTTCATAATGTTTCTGTAGGTCACTGAATGTGACGAGTTTACCCTTTTGTACTAACTGGCCCACGGTATCCCATTTGTCAAATCCTGAGTGGTGACACAGGAGCCCCAGTTTTTAAGAGGCCCACAGGGGTGTGGCCTGGGTCAACACTCCCGTCCAGCCCAGACGTTTTGTGGCCTGATGCCTTCTTTCCACTGTTTGGGCCATTGGTCCCACATATCTCCCTTTCCGGGGTTTTGCGTACAGGGCTCCCATGTATCCCTCCCTTCCCACCTGGTAATTGTCAAGCATGTATGCAGGGTCCGACAGGGAACGATACAACCAATGATTTGTTGCCACTAATTGCGAGGCCCAGTAGTATAGACGTATGTCTGGGAGTGCAATCCCTCCATCGTACCATCCTTTGGTCAGTTTGGACAGTGCTATACGGGGCGCCCCTCCATTCCATAGTAGTGAGCGGACTTCACTCTCTATATTATTGAAGTATGAGTCGGGTATCTTATAGGGGCAGTTCTGGAGGACATATAAAAACCTCAGGAGAGCAAGTATCTTAAATAGGGCGGCTCGGCCCAACAGCGAGAGCGGTAGCGTTCTCCAGTGTTTGACATCAGTGCGGAGCCGGTCTAAGGGGACAGCTAGATTTTTCTCGTAGAAAAGTTGAGGGTCAGGAGTAATATAAACTCCTAAGTAGCGAAATCCGTCACAAGCTATCTCAATTGCACAACCCGGTGGAAGCCTGGGAGTTGGGCCCCAAAGAACAAACAGCACCGATTTGGCCCAATTGATGGCATAACCGGCGTATTTGCCAAAATTTGTGAAAATGTTCAGAAGCCTATTTATTGAAGTGCAGGGGGACGCTAAGTATATCAAGATATCATCCGCGTATAGCGATATTCTATCTTTTGTTTCTGACTCCCATTTCAAGCCCCTGAGTACGGCATCCCCCTCACCCATGATGCTAGAGGCTCCAGCATTAAAGCAAAAAGCAGGGGAGATAGGGGACAGCCTTGCCTGGTGCCCCTACCCAGAGGAAAAATACAAGATGTGCGGTTATTAACCTTTACTTGACCTCGCAACTCCGTATAGAGCAGCCCGATCCACCTTAGGAATCTAGGCCCGAACCCCAGGCGACTCAGCACTTTGAACAGATATGGCCACTCGATGGAGTCAAATGCCATGGAGTCATCGAGGGAGAGCACCACTGCGTCTTCGGCTATGTATGGTTGACGCCCCAGGACATTATGAATACGGCAGATGTTAAGTGCTGTATTCCGTCCCGGCATAAAGCCTGACTGATCAGCATGAACCAAGGATGGGAGTATTGTCACTAAGGGGGAGGCCAAGAGCTTCGCTAACACTTTAGCCTCAACGTTGATTAGAGAAATTGGTCGGTAAGAACCACAACTCTCAGCGGGTTTTCCTGGCTTCAGGATGACTACTATAGAAGCCAAGCGTTGGTCCTCGGGCAGGATCCCTTTATCCAGGCTTTCATTGTACATATTTCTGAGGTGGGGTGCGACTCGTGGGGCCATAGATTTAAGGAATTCAATAGGGACTCCATTGGGGCCCATCGCCTTCCCAGATTGGATACTAAATATAGCTTTGCAGATTTCCTCAGCTGTAATGTCCGTTTCCAGGACATTTTTATCCTCCGCTGATAAAATTGGGATTTCTGCTAACAATTGCCGAGAGTCCTCAGCCGTGTATGTCGTTGAGGAGGTATATACCGCCTCCAGATGGTCTGCGAATGCCTCCGCTATCTCCTGTGGATCTGAAATCTGTTTCCCCCCTTCTAGGGACAGTCCGGGTATCCATCGCTCCCCCTGTTCCCTCTTCTCCAACCATGCTAGCATTTTCCCTGCTCTGTCTCCTAGCTCATACACTTTATGTTGGGTGTGTAACAATCAAGCCCGAGTATATTCCCTCACCAGCATTTTATACTCCAGCTGCTTAATAGATAGTTGGTGCGTGGTGGAATCGCTGGGTGCGGAAGTCTGCCGCGCTTCCAGTTGCTGGAGTTCCCCTTCTAATTGTGTCAGTTGTTCATTTTGCTTTTTGACATACCCTCCTTTTAGCGCCAAAGCGTGCCCTTTCAGTACTACCTTATAGGCCTCCCACACTCCCTGTGCGAAGTTCACGGACCCAACGTTTTCGGTAAAATAGTGATCTGCTTGCGTGGTCAAGGTCTCCCTTATATCCGGAGCTTTAAGTAACCAAGGATTAAGGACAATGGTATTTTGCTGTCGTTTGCTATGATAAGTTAATTCAATCCAAACTGGGGAGTGGTCCGAAATGCCTCTGGGTAGACCCCGCGGGTGTTGAAACCTTCCAATGTCTGCTGTATGTGTAAGGAAATAATCTATTTGGGACATACTCCTATGCGCATTAGAGTAGTGAGTGTAATACGTTATGCTTGGTTGTAGAGCTCGTCACACGTCAGTCAACGCCAGGGCCTTTGTAAACTCTTCCTTTTGGGTGTTGGGGCGCGCTAGTGGTCGCTGTGGGTGCCTATCCCTTCGGTCATCCATGGTCATATTGAAATCCCCCCCCATAATTAGGGTACCGACCGGGAGATCAATCAGGACTTTTCCCAAGTCGTTGAGCGCCTCTCTACCCAGCGCAGGGGGAAGGTATACTGAGACCACATTGATCGGCCTACCCTCCCAGCTGGCTTCCAAAACTGCGAACCGCCCCTGTGGATCCGCCCATGTGCGGACTGAGGTGAGTGCAAGGTTTCGTCGAACCAGGATACCCGTGCCCCTCGAACCCGATGTAAACCCTGCGTGTATCAGGAGCTTATATCCCCAGCGGTTGAGTGCCATGCATTTATTTCCCACCAAGTGGGTTTCTTGCACCAACACCAAATCTGGAGCCTGTCGTTTAAGATACTGGAGCACCACTCCTCTCTTTATTTTATCCCCCAACCCATTAACATTCCATGTTAAAATGGATAATGATGTGTCTTTTGTATTCTCCATTAGAGGCTATGTTGAAGAAATATGCTGGGACCTGTAGGGATAATGAGACGTGGAGTTACTACCTCCCCCATCCATGTTGTCAAACGTTTGGACCTGAAGCTGCATCTGGGTATGTACTGCTGTAAGAACCTCTGGTTTACAATTCCTACCTCTGGATATTGAACTAAGCAGTCATTCCCCTTTCTGTCTTTAAAACCAAGTCTCAGTTCTCCACTCCTATGTGGCGGCGAACATCCCTACATGTGTCACATGTGTCACTGTCCTTCCTCGAGTTCCCCAGAGGTGTTCACAGGTAGCTAATGTCGTGCTTCCACTATCGTTTTTTCAGCTGCGCGAAGTGGATTCTGTCTCTCTTCGGTTGGTTTCGTTCCACTGTCGAGCATTGTTGTCGGACCTCCCAGATCTGGGTCCTCCGTTGCGGTCTTTATTTGGTTTCTCCACTCGGCGCCAGCCCTCCATCCACTCCCATGCCTCCTCTGGGGAGGAGAAGAACCATGTCTTGCCGTCTGATTCAAGACGGAGTTTCGCAGGGAAGAGCATGGCGTATTTTATGCCTTTGTCTCGTAGTGCTTGTTTGACCGCCATGAAGCTACATCTTTAAGCTTTTACTTTGGTGGTGAAGTCTGGGAAAAAGGTTTTCTGACTGTCGTCTAATTTAGGCTGTGGGTTTGCACGTGCCGTTTGGAAAATAACGTCGCGATCCCTGAAATTGAAGACTCGGGCTATAATCGGTCTCGGAGGGGCTCCTGGCTGGGGCCTACCTCCGGGGACCCGATGGGTGCGCTCTATGGAAAAGTAACTTGATAGTCTTTTTGGCTGTAGCTGTTTCAAAATTAACTCTTCCACAAATAAGTCTGCTGCAGGACCTTCTGCCCGTTCTGGAACTCCTAGAATTCGTATGTTATTTCTACGCGCACTGCCTTCATATTCGTCCTGCAGTCCCTCCAATTTAGTCTGGTTTTCCTGTAGCTGACTCACTTGCTTTTTTAACAGGGCGGTGTCCGTATTCAGGGCAGTTGTAGCTTCCTCTACGTCTTTCACACTGGAGTCCATTTTCCTTAGGTCAGCTCTTATCAGGGATACTTCCACATTTACAGTGTCAATGCGGGTCTCTAGGGAGGTACGTACTCCCGTGATGGCCGCCATAATGTCTTGGAGTGTCAGATCTTTTTGCGGTGTTAGTTGGTCCTGGCCTTCCGGAGACCCCTGCATGTCTGCGCCCCCATCCTCCCTTGTCTTCGACCAGGCAAATTTAGCTAGCTTAGCTTGTGCTGTTTGTTAGAACTGAGGGTCTCTAGTTGGCAGAGGTAGGTACCTTTATCCAAATAGGGACCCTTGCTTCTAGTCAGGGTAAGGGGGTACACTCCTGAAATAACCCCTGCTCACCCCCTTGGTAGCTTGGCACGAGCAGACAGGCTTAGTTCAGAGGCAGTGTGTAAAGCATTTGTGAACACAAACAGTAATCCAGTGACAACCCTACAAATGGACACCACGCAGGTTGTATTATAAAAATAAGTATCTTTTATATAGATTTACCACAAGACCATAAACAACAAAAATAATCCACAATACTGTACTTGAAAGATAGTAGAATTAGCTTCAGTCTCTTAAAATGAAAATGCGACACTTTGAGTTCAATGTACCTTAAGATGCGTAACGCAGGGCAACGAAAAGTGTTGCAGGGAAGGTGATGCGGTAGTCCCTTACACGCAAGGACGGTGATGCGTTGAAGATCTGGTGCAAAAGAAACAAAGTGGCATCTTCTTGAGGTTGCGACAACGAAGGGGTGATGCGTGCATGCCCGACGGCCGTGCGGCGATTTCGATGAGTCTTTGGAGCCGTGACAGGCCCTGCGACACGCTTCCCTGGCGATGCGACGGCGTCTGATGCGAGGTCGACGATCTTCTCCTGGTATGCGGGGCGCGCCTCATGTTGCGATGCGTCGGCGTCTGATGCAAGGTCGATGCTCTGCCCCGGGGATGTGACGGCGTCTGATGCGACGGCGACACTTTTCTCTGGTGCTGCGAGGCGCTTTGAAGGATGCGAGGGTGTCAGCGGCGCGCTTCTTCGGGGATGCGCCGGCGTCTGATGCGACGTCGACACTCTTCTCCGGCGATGCGAGAATCAGCGGCTGCGGCGACACGCTTCTTCGTCTTGAGTCGCGCTTCCAGCTCCCAGAGACACGCAAGTGTGTCAGAAAGTCCAAATTCCCAGCAAGGGAATACAGGGGGAGCTGGTGGGTGAAGTCCGTTGTCCCTGAGACTTCAACAGGAGGCAAGCTCTGAAATCAAGCCCTTGGAGATCCTTCACAAGTTGATGAAAGTACACACAAAGTTCCCTTCTCCTTTCTTTGGCAGTCAGGCAACCACTGCAGGCAGATCCCTCTAGCTTAGGGATAGTCTTCTCCTCAGTTTCTTCTTGGTTCCGCTCCTCAGCAAAGGTTTCTTCTTGTTTCCCAAAAAGTGATCTAATTTCCTAGGGGTCTGGGTCCCCTTTTTATACACCTTTTCTCTTTGTTCTCTGAAGGCAGAGAGGCCTTTGCCTAGTCCAAAACCAGTTCTGGTCAGTCCTGGAGCACTTTGTTTACAGGACTCCTTCTTTCCTTTCAGAATGTGGGGCAGAGTGCTCAGCCGCCCGGAAGGAGGTGGAGCCAGCATTGTGGAAGGCAGGCACAGCCCTATTCAGACCCAGGTGCAACTCCTCCCTCCACTCTGGATGCAGATCTCTCTATTCAGCCCTGTGCTGACTCATCCTGTCTCCTGGAGTCCCCCAGCCCCTGTCACTCACAAACCCAGACAAGGAATACACAACCTAGCAGAGGCAGGCTTGGATAGTTAGGCAAGAAAATACCTACTTTCTAAAAGTGGTATTTTCAAACACAGAATGTTAAAACCAACTTCACTAAAAGATGTATTTTATCATCCTGAGTTCAGGCATACTAAATTCGTTTTTCTACCATGTTCCCTGGGTCAGTTAGGATTATAAGGTGTAATAATCAAACTGCCCAGTCTGGCCTATGGGGAACAGGTAGCCTTGCAATAGTGAAAAACGAAAATGGCTGTAATTCACTATTAGGACATGCCACACACACCAGGGCATGTCCTACCTTATACTTACAATGCACCCTGTCCTTGGGCCTACCATAGGGGTGTCTGATATGTAAAAAGGGAAGGTTTAGGGACTGGTAAGTGGGTGCACTCACCAAGTCGACATGGCAGCCCTAGGCTGCACACAGGCTCTGCAATGGCAGGCCTGAGACACATTTTACAAGCTGCTTCTGTGGGTGGCACAACCAGTGCTGCAAGCCCACCAGCAGCATTGGATTTACAAGCCCTGGGCACACTCAGTGCACTGTACTAGGGACTGACAAGTAAACCAATCATTCAATCATGGAGTCACTAATACATACATCAACTTACAATAGGGAGCACTTGCACTGTGGCACTGAATAGCAGTGGCACAGTGCCCAAAGCATCTAAACCAGCAAAAACAGATCAATAACATTGGAGGCATCATCATAAAATGGAAGGGAGACCCACGCCAAGTATGCCAGGTCTAACACTGGTGTTTTGCTTCCTTTTCCACTTGCCATCATGGGCTGTTTTGTATGATGGTAGATTGTGTTTCCAGTGGGTGCTGGCCCAGTACTCGCCACCGCCTACTCAGGGGTTACTGTCCCCCCTGTCGGCCTGTCAGGTTTCCTGACCCAGCGACCCTTCTTGTCAGCCCCAGGGAGGGCCAGGAACTGCTGTATTCCCAGCGAGATGTTGCAGGGCGCTCTTGTCCCAATCCACTGCGCTTTCTAGCCCTTTCTTCCACCCCAGTTGGGGGTAGCGCCGCGTGTTCAGCAGGAGCGCACTTGTATTGTGCACGGGGTTCATCTCCTGTCCCCCAAGAAGCCGGATCAGCAAGGGTTCTTTGTCGACCCCATGTGGGTGCGGGATCGCGCTTGTATCTTGGGGCGCTGCTGCCCGCCTTCTTCTCCCCGCAGACTCTTACGGAGTGATTACTCCCAGGTTAGTCCCTCCGCCTGGATCTAGAGGGTTCGTCTGGTGGGTACTGTGTAGGCCATTGCACACTCATAGCGATGGCCCACCATTTCCTTTGTCCACCTTTGGTCCGTCGGGGAGTCGTGTGAAGGCCCACAGACTAAGGTGCAGCCTACAGAGCTGAACCGCTGTGCACACAGCCTTTCGCGCCACTCCCTGAGGCTGGTACTGAGTTGGTGCATACGCCGCCTCCAGAAGCCGGGGACTCGATTAGTCTCTCATCTGGCTCACACTCTGCTTCACACACCAGCCCCGGTTGTCGGCGGGCCTCCGCTGCGGCGTGACCCTCACCGCCGATATGTTCCAGGTCTCTGCCCCGGTAGGTGCAGAGGTCGGTTTCGTCTCAGAGCTGAACCATTGTGCACACAGCCCTTCGCACCACTCCCCAAGGCTGGTACTGAGTTGGGGCCTACCGCGCATCCAGAAGCCGGGGTTTTCGAGCAGTCGCTCATCTGGATCGCTCTTTGCTTTACACACCAGCCCCCGTTGTCGGCGGGCCTCCGCTGCGGCGCGACACTCACCGCCAATATGTTCCGGGTCTCCGCCCCGATTGATGCAGAGGTCGGTTTCGTCACACACTGCCAGGGCTATCTCGGCCGATCCGCTCCTCGCTCACCTAGCAGTCCGCGCCCGCCGGTCCCCGGCACCTCGCGGAGCACCCTCGGAGGGCTGTTCCGGCTCGCGCTCAGGTCGCTCTTCCTTCCACGGTTTCTCTCTTGCGGCAGCTGGTCTCGCTTGATCGCGCTCCGCTAGTCCCCCTGCGCGTCTCCCGGGTCACTCGCTGAAGCGAGGGAGCACTGCCATCTTAGATTCGGATGCCGACTGCGCTCAGGGTTAATGGCTACTTTCTCACCCCTATGAGCGGATTTTCTATTCCTGCTGGCGCCACGGGACTCCAGGTTGGGATTCCCCACGTTTGGGAAGAAATTCAAGAGGATTATAAGCGGATTAATGGCAGGATAGGCGGTTGGGGCTGTGGAGCCGCGTTAACGTGTAGCCATTCCCTTCAGCTGCTAGCCACGCCCCCCTCAAATGTTTTTTAAATGCTAATTTCTAACTACAACGTACCTGAAACCTATGGTTTTTTCAGTGAATGTCAAAGGTTTTTTAAATGCTAATTCCTAACTATGCCTACAGAGGTTGGACATGTACAGAAAGAGGAAGAACGGTGCAGAAAGAAACAAGAGAAATGCAGAAAGAGGCAACAGAAGTCCAGAAAGACGAAGAAAGGTGCAGAAAGAAGCAATAGATATGCAGAAAGAACCAACAGAAGTGCAGAAAGAGGCCTTGTTGCAAAGTCATCCTGTGCCCCCAACTTTTTGCTGACTGGTACTGGTGGTAACTGACTGCCTAACCAGGCCCGGAGCCAGTGCTATCCTGAAAGACACTTAGAATACAGTGAAAACACCTACATACACTAGGGTACACTATGGGTTGGGGTACCCCTGTGATTGGCATGACCTCCCCTGTAAGGCCCTAGTACATAATAGGGCAGGGGGATTAAAACTACCTCTAAGCCAGAGGTGTAGAAAGATGCTTCTTTAAGTAGTAGTCACGTTTGCAGAGTGGTGGAGAAAGGGTGCTGGGCCTCTGACCAGCGCTCATGAATTCTGCTGCGTAGGACTTACAGGAAGTACCAGGAGGGCTTCTTGGCCCCAAAGTCCCTCAGGAGAAAATTGGATTTCATCCCGTAGTCTGCCAGGAGGCGCGTTTGCAGAGTGGTGGAGAAAAAGTGGCATGGCCTCCGAAGACGTCTTAGCAATCCTATTGTTTGGGATGTACTGGACGTAACAAGAGGGGTAGTTAGCCCCCAAGGACATCCCTGGGGGCCAACTACCCCTCCTATTACCTCCAGTAAGTCCTACACAGCAGGATTGCTAAGTTCTTATAGCAGGCCATGCCCCCTTTGCCCACCACTGTGCAAACGAGCTCCCTGGTGCTTTTGGATTGGGATTGAAGTCCCCTTCGCAGCTGGGGGCTCCTTTAGGGGCCAACTATCCTACCTCCAGTAAGCCCCACACAGTGGCATTGCTGAGAGGTGGACACAGGCCACGCCCCCTTTCTCCACCACTCTACAGACGCACCTCCTGGCGCGTTCTGGGTTGGGGGATTAAGTCTTCTTGAATCCTAAGGGTCCCTGGGGGCCAACTAGCCCACCAGGTACCTCCAGTAAGCCCCACAGAGCTGCACTTCAGAGAGGTGGTCCAAGGCCACGCCCCTTTTTACACCACTCTGCAAATGCGGCTCCTGGCACACTGGTGCTCGGAGGATGAAGTCCACTTGTGTCCTGAGGTCCTCAGGACACAAGAGGACCTCATCGCCCCACCAGCAGTGCACCAAGAGGCGCGTTTGCAGAGTGGTGTAAAAAGGGGCATGGCTGAAAAAACCAAAGGTTACGTGGTTACATGGATGTTATAGTTAGGAAACAGAATTTTAAAAAACTTTGAAATTTACTGACAAAACCAAAAGCTACAGGCTCAGATTTCACTCGTACAAAACCACCGAAATTCAGCTATTATAGTTATCTCAGCAAACTATAACATATACCCCCGCAATGCACTTCTTATGACCTCACATATTACATCAATCATGACATGATGAGTGACATCACTAACGACATCTAAAATTACATCATTGTTGACATCATCCAGTGAGTGTAAGTGTTTCGTAAATGTTTCTGACACTTACAGATAGATAATAAGGGGCTCATTACGATGCCAATCGGACTGGGTTCCGCAGTAATGTCGAAGGCGGTCAGACTGCTGTGGTCTCATTGGAAGCAGTCAGTCTGACTGTCGGATTACAATTCTTGTGAGTAAACAGAAATCCAACCGCTGTGGTCCTTCCGACTCCGCCAGGAAATTTTTACTGCAATAACATCGGAAAGGACCAATGTAGCCAGTGGGAGAGCAGACAGCCTTACGAACCGCCCGCCCAATTACAATGCGCCTTTCCGGCAAGCAAACCATGGCCGTCCAACCACCTCATCTGAGCTGGCGGAAAGGGAGGGATTGAAGGCGGACACTCACCTGTATACAGTTTCACACGTCCATTGCCGACATGGAGCCTATCGTACATGTCCTGCCGCTGCTCTTTCTGCTCGATGATGCCCAAAATCAACACCATCGTGGATGCAACTACCTATAAGTCTTACACCTACCTGTGTGCATGGAGTCCTCAGCAAAGCGATGCACCACCATGGAAAAGCAAGGGCATAGCTTGCTCAGTATGAGTGGGGATATGAGCAACATGTTTCAAAGTCATTACGCTGTGACAACTTGCCAGTACATATTTCATGAGAAGCAGGACATGAGGGGGCCTGAAGGAACAGTGGAAAGAATGAGTTGTGAGAGTTGTGTAGCAGGGCTGAAGTGGTTCGGGGTCAACCAGGTCGAAAAAGCAGATGCAGAGACGGGTTCCATCGGACTCTCCATATTTGCACTCACCCTCAGTGTGCAAATTAAATTAAACTCTGCAGCAGTACCACCTTCCACTGCCACAGATGTAGCTGCATAGACTCATAATACTCCATTCTCAGTGTTGTCAGGTCAGAACTGAAGGATTATCATAATATTATGCAAGGAAGTCACAGTTGTTTCTCCAATAACTAACGAAACTATCAACCATTGGCAAATCCAATAGTCCTGGCTTCCTGTAGGTGCAATGTAACTCGTTGCATCAGATAACATGATAATGTGCAATGACAGAGGTAGGGATATATTGTTTGCATGTGGCAATATGCCAATTACAGAAGTACAGCTTACAAGCTTGTAGGCCACCCCCTCATGTATATCAGCCACACCCCTGTGAGAGACCGCCCCAGTGCAGCCATCCCATTCAAAGTCCTCTCAGAATGCATGTCCCCATCACATCTGAATTATGCCATCTATGTCCAGGTCAGTGACAATGTACAGGCACACTCTCACAAACTCTACATGTGTGCACGTCTCAGAAGCTGATGTATTGATGTGTGCAATAAACAGTGTCACAAAACAATACCTCCTCATGAATAACATAGCAATCATCTTCTGTGACACCCACACATTGCTCATAAGCAAGGTCCTGTTGTGACATTGAACATACATCAGTATGGATGTATCAGGAAAATATAACACACCTCCACTGCTATAGCACTGTAATGGGCCTTCACACATCAACCACATGAAAAAGGAAAGTCAGGTAAATGGGATTACCACAAACCACAGTCTCATATATTTAAAGGCCACAATGTAAAGACTCCATGCAGATTTGGGTTACCAAACCAGAGGGACTCCTGGAAGGCTACAGGCCAAGGCCACAGTCCATATTGCACCTGGTTCAATGTCTTCATGTGCACAGGACCTGTGCCAAGAGGTATATCAGGGACAACCAATATTGACACAAAGTGGCATGCACATGTGGCTAATGTGTAAGTGCAAGTCCTGAAAAAAACACTGCAGCAATAGCAGTTGTCAGACATCTAGGAACAGTATGTGGTAAGAACACACATGAAAAAAGGTACATGTGCATCCAAAGTACCAATTAGGTATGACAATACAACACCCCCATGTGTGCAGAAACAAATGCCTACTTTGCACACATTAAACACACATCCATCCAACATCTCAGGTAGTACAGCAAGCCGAAAGCTGCAGACATTGGCCAAGTCAAGCTGCAACACTTACCATAGCAGATACCACCCAATGCAATGTCAGCCCCAGTTGGAACTCATCCCACATATACATCCAACGAATATTGACCTTCGTCCTCTGTAACACCATAACTTTCTCAAGACTCGACCATGCTTACCACTGCAAATGGATCAGCTATCATGGTCAAACAAAAACAATTGTAGTCACACATCCCAAATGAGCCATTAACAAGTAGCATCAGTAGCAATGGCTGGACAAAGATGTTATAAACAAAGCAAGTTGTTTATTATGGAGTACAAATTGGGAGCAAAAAACAAAGGCCAATGGCCAGTCCAAAATCCAGGATGTGTTCCAGCACACTGCTGTGCCACCTAACTTGCCTACCAGAACACTGTCAGTGAAACCTCCCCAGGAAGGGGTATCTAGTGGATATTCCAGCTACCTCTATGATGTTATTTGGGTGGACTGGGGTTGGGATCTGGAGGGCTGGGTTAATCCTTGAGAGGGCTGGACTCTGGATTGGGAGGGTTGAGTTGGTCTGTGGGAGGGCTGGGTTTATGTTTGAGAAGGCTGGGTTTCATCATACTGGGAATTCAGTAGGCATGAAGGGTAGTGATGGGTATAGGGAGGGTGGGAACAGTTATTTTTAGGGGTTTTTTTGCCCTTAGAAGATCTGCGGTAGGTTGGGGAAGAGGTCCTTTGGGATTTGGGATAGGGTGGGTCAGTTTCTGGAGTGGTGGGTTTCCTTTTTTATGGCCTTGTGGGGTAGGGAGGGGTTTAGTGAGGGGCTGGTGTGGGATGAAAGTGGAAGGGCAGGGTAGGGGTGGGAAAAAAGATATTTTGGCTTTGGGAGGGGGCAGCTGTGGCAGGAAAGAGGTCAAGGGCAAACAGCTTAAGTTCTTTGTTAGACAGGGAGGAGGTAAGCCAAGGTGCTGGGTGTTAGGAGGTAGAGGGATGTGAAGTCTGAGGTGGGACTGCATGTGCTGTATGTGCATGCCTCTGTGTGTGTTTGGGTGATGGATGTTCCTGTCCCTTGCCATGTGTTATGTGTCTGTGGCTGGTGGTGTGGGTGTGGTGTCTGGGTGTGTGATGTTGGTAGTGGCTGTGTCTGGTGGTGTCTGTCTGTATGTGTATAGTGGCTGTGCCTGGTGGTGTGGTGTCTGCCTGTATGTCTGTAGTGGCTGTGTAGGCTGATGTGGTGTCTGGATCTAAGTGTGCTGTGGATATACGTGGTGCAGTGGATGTGGTATCTGGGTGCATGTCACTGGATGCGGTGGTGAGGGGGTCGACTGTCTTGTTAGTGAATGCATGCCTGTCTTTTATCTTATGTTTCTGTTGTCGTGTGTTGCGTGTGTATGTTGAGGTGGATGGGTGCTTTTGTGTGCGTGTGCTTTGGGTAGGTACGGGAATAAGGATTGTGGATGGTGAAGAGGCAGGAGATAGGGTGGAAAGCTGGAATTGGTAGGAGGTTGCTGTAAGTGTGGAAGCCAGAGCCTGAATAGATCTCTGTAGGGCAGCTGGTGGCTTTGCACTTGGATGGAATTCAGCACTGCAGCCTGACCCACAGAGATTTGCCTCAGGATGTCAATTGCCTCCACAGTCAGGGCAGCAGGGGAGACAGGGGCAGGAGGTGAGGTACCTGGTGCAAAGGAGACTCCTCCCATTTTAGGGGAGTGGGCCCGGACAGCTGGCTGGGAAGCAGCAGGAAGGGTGGAGATGGAAAGGGGGTGGCAGACATGGATGTTGCGGACACAGGTCGTGGGGGTCCACCACCACCAGGGAGTTTCCACCGGAGCTCGACTCAGATTATGACAATGCTGATATGTTGTCCGGCTCCTCCATGGCACTCCCATCACAATCTGGGCTACTGGTTCCCTCTGTATCACTGGCACGACAGGGAAATACTGTGGCTAGCTGCTTCCCCAACTGTCTCCTTCACAGCCCTGGGTTCATGCTGAAATAAAATTAGAAATAGGTTACTTGCAATTGCGTGAACACACTGGGCAAACAGATCCAAACACAATACATTACACAATTACACAGATCACAACACGTAGCTGGATGACTACATTGCCTCCAACATTGGCATGAGCACATGCATGAAGGCTACATGACCTGTGCACAGTCACACATAATGGTGTCATAACCACTGTCTGCTCCAACTGCATGTGTGACCTTGTCCCAAATCCAGCCTTATATTGGTAGCAGGAGATATCATCACCCTGTCAACCTAGGCACTTGCAGCATACCATTGTTACCTGATGTCATCAAAAGGGATGTCCACATGGAATGCATCATTACCTATCCACACAAGACCCTGCACACACTAAATGGTCAGGTGTCCTTAACCCACAACATGTAGAACTGAGAACTGCTGGGCACCTGTTACAGATAAGTTGCAGTAATATGTGACTACCAAGAAGAAAGTGACATGGATGCCCATTCCACACTGTTCACAGTTCTCAAGTGACACTTTCACATCTGTCCACTGCCAGATGAAGCAGTTGAAAGCTGCACATGAGTAGCTTAGCTAGGTGTCAAATGTAGTGCAGAAAAGTTGAATGGAAAGAATGTGGCTCCAAGTGGTGTGCGATTTCAGCACAAAGAAACATTGCACATGAGTCATGGGAACCTCCCCAGTCAAGACTGGTTCATGTGAGCACACCTTTTTCACATTGCAATTGTCAATGCCATTAGAACACTGAAAGTACACGAGGCTCAGGAAATATCCAGTCCATAAAGAGATCTTGCTCATGTCCAAAAAGGAAGGATATACGCTGTACCTTCCTTGTCTCACAAACACCAATGTACTACTGAGTGCTGACACATACATATGACCACCCCATAATGTCAGCAGGTCACTCCCTGATGCATGGCACCAGACACAGAATGACGCTCAACAAATGCACATGTGCATCACACCTAAATGAAAACACCCTTCTCAATGACATGCAAACTCACAGTGCCAGAGAGTACTGGAAGTCTTCCAACCATGTGTCATTGCCTCAACAATTTGACCTGGCTAACGACATCCATGAATGTCATTGGATATGTATGACTCACCCACCAAAGTCTACATACCCCTGCATGTGGTTACATCTACTCTGCAATCCCATCTCGGAATACTATTGTCATGTACACATTGGCCAACACATACAAATGTGATGCAATCAGAATGAAAACCTTGTAGACCCTCAGATCATATATGTAGGTGGCGGGGGAAAACCCCTGCAGAGTGTGGTGTTAATGTCCCTCAGCACCCCTATGAGTTGGCCCATGTTGTCATTGTGATCGTCCAGCTTCTGGTCTATGGACTTCTGCAGCTGCTTCATCTCCCGGAGTTCCTCAAGTACCTGGTCCATCACTCCTTGGGAGTACTCATAGGCTCCCAGGACTCAGGTGATGCTGGCCTGGGTGTCAGTGGCACCAGTGGCCTCAATTTGCGGGCCCACATATACCCTCCCACCACCCCTGCCCCAAGGATCTGTGACCTTGGGTCAGCCTGCCCCCTCCCAGTGGCTCCTCCATCCTCAGGGAGAGAGTTGTCAATCCTCACCTCCGGAAGTGGGACTGGGGTGTAGGAGATGATGCTGCCCATGCTAGGTCTACTGGTTGTTGGGGCAGAGGTCAGTTGAGATGTTGCAGCTGGGGTGGGAGATCTGATTGTGGGCACAGTGAGACTCACTATTTCTGTCTGCCCAGGCTGTCCAGATGGGCTAGGTAGGTCCTCCTCGTCCATGGGTCCAGGAGATTATGCATCACTGGAGGACTGATCTGGGGGGAGGCGGAGTCTGGGCAGAGTCCTGAGTCTGGCCAGATGTTGTGCTGGATCAACCTGTTCAGACATAGAGTACATTGTTATTGTTGTAAGTGTGGTATGTACATCCATATCATTTGCTACACAGTGATTTCACACATGGGAGTGACAAAAAGGGTGGATGTTGACATTGTGAACTATCCCCATTGTTTTTGATGTGTTTGCAAGATATTGGGAGACATCCATTAAATGAAGTGGCATTGGCCTGATCATTTGCTTGACTGATATGCTTCATGTTGATATCAGGGATGGACATGGCTTCTCTCATTAACTTGAATCCAACACAGTGTTGAAGTTACATGTGTATTAGTAAATTCGATGTTCTAGGAGTGTACAATACAGGCATGTACACACTACTTGGTAGTAGATTTAGCATTGTTAATCATGTGTGCTGTGCAGTGTCAATGGGTCACCAGCCATTTCAAATCAGCTGGGTTACCTACATGCATTACTGATATATCAGGTACACACTTGATAAGGTGTCAGTCATGGCCTGTTCTTTTCATTTATGGAGACCAGATGAGTAGGCAGACATGTCCCTGAGCAGAGCATTGTGTGTAAGGTGCTCAGTCCATATGATCTGGGGATCAGTGTTGACATGGCTGGTACTCATTTCAATATCACCTACCCCAGACTCGACCAACGGCTAACTGCCTGTGAGGTGAACCTCAGTAGTAACATGGCTGACAAATGAGTAAGGACAAACAACACTGGGGCCTCCAGTTCAGAGTTAGAGGTAGCGGGCCTCATGGTAGCTGTAGTCATTTCAGTCACTCCTACCCCACACTTGACCAATGGTTAACTGCCTGTGAGGTGAACGTCAGTAGTCACATGGCTGACAAGTATATAAGGACAAACAACACTGCTTCCTCCTGTTAAGTGTTCAAGCAACAGGGCCTCATTGTAGCTGTAGTCATTTCAATTTATCCCACCCTACACTTGACCAATGGCTATCTGTCTGTGAGTTAAATCTCAGTAATCACATGGCTGACAAGTGAGTAAGGATGAGCAACACTGGTGCCGCCAGTTCAGAGTACGAGTTAGCGGGCCTCATGGTAGCTGTAGTTATTTCAATCTCTCCTACCCCACACTTGACCAATGGTGAATTGTCTGTGAGGAAAATTTAGTAGTCACATGGCTGACAAGTGAGTATGGACAAACAACACTGTTGCCTCCTGTTAAGTGTTCAAGCAACAGGGCCTCAAGGTAGCTGTAGTCATTTCAATCTCTTCTTCCCCATACTTGAACAATGGCTAATTGCCTGTGATGTGAGCCTAGGTAGTCACAAGGCTGGCAAGTGAGTAAGGACAAACAACACTGCTGCCTCCGTTAAGTGTTCAAGCAACAGGGCCTCATGGTAGCTGTAGTCATTTCAATCTCTCCTACCCTTCACGTAACCAATGGCTAACTGCTTGTGAGGTCAACCTCAGTAGTCACATGGCTGACAAGTGAGTAAGGACAAACAACACTGGTGCCTCCTGTTAAGTGTTCAAGCAACAGGGCCTCATTGTAGTTGTAGTACTTTCAATATTGACTTGCCAACACTAGCATAACAAGTTTGTGTTACATACCTGTTTGCAAAATGCTGTTGGTGTAGGCCATACTATTAACCATTTGCACATAAAATGGGTCCTGGGATGATAATTTGATGCCAATGCGCGTACAGACAGCATTACCACACGCGGGGTGTAATGGAGGTTGATACTTGTGAACTTATGTGCAGGGCTACTTATTGTAACTGGCAATCACACATCTCTGATACTTTGGCTACTGTATATAGGAGACATAGATGAGAAACACAATAGCAAGAGCTGAGATGTGTGCAAACAGAACATTGATATGTTGTGACAGTTGTGTGGTGTTACTTACCGGTCTCCATTCCCCAGGAATTCCTGTCATGCCCTCAGAATGCAGGAGGCATGCACCTTCTCCTCCCAGGGTGTGAGTTCTAATAGTGGGATAGGAGAACCACCGCCAGTCTTCTGGGCCATACGGTGGTGCCTGGAGGCCACGTTCTTCACCCTCATCCTCAGGAAGTGCCACCTCTTCCTGATGTTCTCCTTCATGCGCAGAATGGTACCTACAGCATTCACTTTGTTGACAATCCTGTCCCACATTTCATTCTTCCTAGCGCGAGATGTTTTTGGACTTGGGCTCAAACAATGTGTGGCTCTACTCTAATGATTTCATCCACCATTACTGACAACTCGGTGTCAGAGAAACATATGTTTTGTTGGCTCGTGACATGTAAATGAAATAAAGTGAAGAAAACGGAAAATGCCTTGACACCAAGGAAATATATATCAAAAAAGGGGGAAAAAAATGAATGGAGTGTGTGTGATGGGATTGTGTGAAAAGGGCTGCCTTATGTGACCAATAATACTGTTCTGACTTGTTGTGTTGCAATATTGAGGCAAAAGATGATGGTCTGGGATGGGGTGTGTTTTATAGTGTGATTTGTAGGTGTGTCCACTTTTGCAATGGACATCAGCTGTGCTGTTTTTTTCTGCATCCAGTGTGCACTGTTGTGGTGCTTTGTGATAGCAGTAGCGCAGCGGTCTAGCGCAATTGTGAAACCACCAACAAGGTATCGCCAGTACAAGGGTTTCATTGTGGTCTGTTCAGCGGTGGTAGCACAGCCCTGACGGCATCAGAGTCCTTATCGGCAACATTTCTGACCACCACGTCTTATGCGAAGGCTTCTCCAAATGCCGGAGCCCAAACAGAGAACACTCTGACCGCCGCAGTTGGTGGTTCAGCCTGCATGCATCATAATATGGCTGGGATAACTTTGCGGTCTCAGTGGTCAGAATTGGACTGCAGCCATTGTGGTCAGACAGTCGGTATGACCGTCATCGTAATCAGACCCTAAACTGAGTTAAATTACTATTCTTTCGATACTACTAATGAGTGATACTATTTCTAACACATGTCATCTGAGTGGCTGTGTGAGTGGTTGTATGGGTGAGTGAGTGGCTGTTTGACTAGCTGTATTAGTGAGTGAGTGGGTGTGTGAATGGCTGTATGGGTGAATGAGAGGCTGTGTGAGTGGCTGTATGGGTAGGTGAGTGGGTGTTTGGTTAACTGAATGGGTGTGGGAGTGGCTGTATTGGAGAGTGAGTGGCTGTGTGAGTGATTGTATAGGTGAGCGACTGGGTGTGGAATTGGCTGTATGGGTGAGTGAGTGGGTGTTTGAGTGGGTGTTTGGTTAACTGAATCGTTATCGGAGTTTTATTGGAGAGTGACTATATGAGTGGCTGTATGGGTGAGTGAGTAGACATGTGAGTTCTTGTATGGATGTGTGAATGGGTATGTGAGTGGTTGTGTGGGTATGTAAGTGGCTCTGTTGAGATGTAGCATGGGTGAGTGATTGGGTATATGAGTAGCTATATTGGTGACTGAGTGGCTGTGTGTGTGTCTGTATGGGTGAGTGAGAGGCTGTGTGAGTAACTGTATGGATGAGTGAGTGGCTATATGAGCAGGTATATTAGTGAGTGAGTGGTTGTGTGACTAGGTGTATGGGTAGGTGAGTGACTGTGTGAGTGGCTGTATGAGTTAGTAACTGGGTTTGTAAATGGCTGTATGGATGAGTGAGTGGCTCTTTGAGTGAGTGTATAATTAACTAAGTGGGTGTGTAGGTGGCTGTATTAGAGAGTGAGTGTCTGTGTGATTGGCTGTATGGGTGACTAAGTGGGTGTGTGACTGCTTGTATGGGTGTGTGAATGGGTATGTAAGTGGTTGTGTAGGTGTGTGAGTGTTTGTGATTGGGTACATGAGTGGTTGTATGGGTGAGTGAGTGGCTCTATTGAGAGGCTGTATGGGCGAATGAGTAGGGGTGTGAGTGGCTGGATCGGTGAATAACTGGGTTTGTGAGTAGCTGTATGGGTGAGTGAGTAGCTGTGTGAGTGACTGTATGGGTGAATGAGTAGCTGTGTGAGTGGCAGTACTGGTGAGTGAGTAGGTGTGTGAGTCGCTCTATGGATGAGTGAGCAGGTGTGTGAGTAGTTGTATGGGTATGTGTTAGAAATTGGGCTCTCTAGTTGGCAGAGGTATGCACCTTGTACAAGTAGGGACCCGTCCTTCTAGTCAGGGTAAGGGGATTTCATGTCTAAAATAACCCCTGTTCACCACCTTGGTAGCTTGGCATGAGAAGTTAAGCTTATCTGAGAGGCAATGTGTAAAGCATTTGCACATAACATACAGTGATACAATGAAAACACAAAAAAGAACACCACACAAGTTTTAGAAAAATAGTCAATATTTATCTGTGTATAACAAGACCAAAACAATAAAAATCCCACATACAGTAATCAAAATACGAATATTGCAAAAATAGACTTAAGATACAGTTCCTTAAGTTGATAGCTCCATCCAGGCAATCACTGCATCATGAACAAATAAATCCAACAGTTCAGGCCAAACGCGGCGTCGCAGGCCAGCTATGGTGTCGGGAAGACCCGCAAGCAGTACCTTGGAAGTGCAGGGCGCCATGGACGTGCAGAATTCGTTGGGCCTTTGAAGTCACACGTGTTGCAGATGGAACTCCGTGAGGTTGAAGTCAGGAGCGCCGGCGTCGGCAGGAGTTGGGGTTGTGGTGCGAAGTGGAGCGGTGCAGCGTGCGGTGCTGGCAGGTGATGGTGCAAGCAGCATTGTCACTGTTGCTAAAGCGCTGGGCCAAGGCTGTGGTGTGGGACGAGGTGGTGCATCTTGTAACTTACAAGCGGTGCCCCCAGGCCACGGTGCAGGCAGTGGTGTCGATGTCAACATGGAGTGGCACCATCAGGCACACCAGGGATGCAATGTGAAGCGAGATGGTGCGAAGTGCCGTGCCCTCAGGCCACAGTGCAACCAGCGGCTCAGTGGCGTCATCATCAGTGAGACCAGGGTTGCAGTGCAAAGCAGGGCGGTGCTCTCTGTAGTGCCAACAGGTCACAGAGCTAGAAGTGGCGTCATTGACGCCATCTGGTTGCTTTTTCTTCTGTTGCAGTACAAAACATACAGTTTCCAGTGCTGGTAGCAGATGATCTTGAAGTCTTTTCTGTTCCTGAGACTTCTTGAACGGAGCAAGCTCTACCTCAAGCCCTTGGAGAATCTCAGGAAAAGAAGTTTCAGAAAGTCCAGTCCTTTCACTGCCCAAGACAGCAGAGCAATCTCACTGACCTTGTCAGTGAACTGCTTCCCTTCCCGCACAGCTCCGCCTGGTAGCTGCTGCCCCTTACCCTGCAGGTCTGTGAGCTCAAGGCCCTCCTACACCCACAGGCACCCACCTGTGCCTCATCCCTGGTTGCCCTCTGTCTCTCTCCTTTCTGCCTGTTGCCCCTCTGATCTATGTTTTACCTTCCTTTCATCTTTTCTGCTTTTTGTCACTTTCTTTCACTTTTGTCACTTTTTCACTTTATGTGCCTTTTTCCTCTCTGTGCCTCTGCCGCTGCTCGTATCCACGCATCTCACCCCTTCCAGTGCTGGAATCCCGCTTCCCACTTTCCTGCGTCCCAGATGTCCAGCCCTCACCTTCACACCACTTAATAGCAGCCACTGCGCAGTGAAAGGAGCAATCTCATTGACCTTGTCATTGAACTGCTTCCCTTCCCGCACAGTCTGCCTGCTAGCTGCTACCCCTGACCCTTGCAGGTCTGTGAGTTTGAGGCCCTCCTCCACCCGCATGCACCCGCCTGTGTCTCATCCCTGGTGCTCCAGTGAGGAGCATCTCTGCTCTGCTGCTGCTCTGCTTTCTGCCTTTTTCTCATCTGATCTCTTTTTTACCTTCCTTTCATCTTTTCAGCTTTTTGTCACTTTTTTCATGTTTGTCACTGTTTCACTTTTTCTACATTTTTCCTCTCCGTGCCCCTGCCACTGCTCATCCCACATGCCCCCCACTTCATCACCACTTTCCCACCTCCCAGCTGTCCAGTCCTCCCCCTCATACTACTTAATGGTGGCCACTGCGCAGCCATGCTGCTGCGGTGCCAAAGGCAAGTCTGTCATTGCACGTCCATGACTGGACTGCACCCAGTGCCATGGACCCTGGTCCTTGGACCATCCACCGCTATAACGCCAGCACCCTCCATGCCCTCAACACCGGACGCCATTCCACCTGCCACCTTGCGTCGCCGAACGACATCCAGGGCCCTTTCTTCTGCTGCAACTGCACACCAAACTGACCCACATCATGACCCACAGACCTGATCGCCTCAGTTGTATACTAATAAACACATGCTTCCTCCACAAACTCAACGTAGAAATCTGGGATCTGCTCGACTCCATCTCCCCCAACATCGCCTTCGTCACTGAAACCAGGATGAACTCCACCTCAGCCCTGGACATCACCATTGTCATCCCAGATGGCTACAAAATCATCCATGAAGACTGTTCCACTTGACAAGGAGGAGTCATCACCATAATACACAAAACACCCTCTGCATCACAAGTAGCTTGGATGAGAACTTGACCACCATCAAGCACCTCCACTTCCAGATCCAAACAAACCCAAACACCACCCTCCATGTCACCCTCATCTACAGACCGCACAGACCCCTGTTTAGTGAATCCCTAGTCGACTTCATCACACACCACGCTCTCGCCTCAACAGACTACATCACCTCAGAGACCTCAGTTTCCAACTGGACAACCTCGACGACCACAACACATTATCCCTACTGAAGAATCTCGCCACCAGCAGACTCAAGAAACTAGTCACCCCTCCAACTCACTCAGCAGGGCACACACTTGACCCCTCTTCTCCCCAATAGCAACATCTCCGTTAGCCATCTCCTTTAGCCACACCTCTGAACTATAGTTTATACTATTGACCACCGCTGCACCCATTTGTCCTTCACCAAACGCACCATACACCAGCACGCCCACCGCTACCCATGCAGAAGCTGGAACAAGATCACTGAAGACCAACTCACCACCTCCCTCACTGCAACCCCACCACCGACATCCATGGACGCCAACGCCTGTGCAGGCAACCTCCACTCATGGATCTCCAACTGCGCCAATACACTGGCCCCCTTAGGAATCCCTCAGGCAAGCAACCCTCCAAGAACACCAGCTTGCTCTCTCCCACCCTCCAAGAGTCCAGGTGCACCTCCAGATGGTTTAAAAATAGATGGAGAAGCAGCAAGGCCTCGGTAGACCACGCAGCCTTCAAAACCACAGTCACCGAATGCCACCACCTCATCAAATCAACTAAGAAAATGGCCATACAAGAATGCATCAATGCCAACGCACACAACAGCAAACTACTCTTCACCGTGGTCAAAGAGTTCACCAAACCCGGCATGGAGATGACAGACAACCCCCCTCCCAAGACCTCTGCGACAACCTCACCACCTTCTTCCACCACAAGATCAAGGCAATCTTTGACAGGTGCACTAACCAAAAGCCAACGACCCCAAGTGAACCCACCGCACCCAACGGACCCCGACCCTAGCAGACCCTACTCAACTAGACCTCCCTCATCACCAATGATACCCTCAAGTTCATGAAGAGCATCCACTCTAGAGCCCCCTCTGATACCTGCCCCCACTACATATTCAACAGAGCCAGCGCCTCCATCGGACCCGAAATCTGCCGCACAATCAACTGTTCCATCGAATCTGCCATCTTCCCTGAAGACTGGAAACACACCGAGATCAGCCCCCCTACTGTAGAAACCATTGGCTGACCTGAGGACCTCAAGAACTCTAGACCCATCTCCCTGCTCCTGTTCTCTGCCAAAGTCATTAAGAAGGCCATCAACACCTAACTCTCTGAGTTCATCGAATCAAACAACATCCTGTACCTATCCCAATCTAGATTCAGAAGCAACCACAGCACTGAGACCTCTCTCCTCACCACCACAGATGACATCAGCATCCTCCTCAACAGAGGTGAAACTGTTGCCCTCATCCTCGTGGACCTCTCAGCTGCCTTCAACATCATCTCCCATGGCACCCTCTGCCCTAGACTTCATGACGCTGGCATCCACGACAAAGCCCTCGACTGGATCCCTCCTCCCGCACAGGCCGAACACAGAGAGTCAGACTTCTACCTTTTCTCTCAGAACCCACAGAAATCAGCTGTTGAGTACCTCAAGGCTCTCCCTGAGCCCAACCCTTTTCAACATCTACATGGCCCCATTTGCAACCATCGTCAGATCGTCTCTTTTGCCGACGACACCCAGCTGATCCGCTCCCTCTCCAACTAACCTACAGCTGCCAGGAACAACTTCCACAGTGGAATACAGGCAGTAGCCACCTGGATAAAGGACAGCTGTCTCAAGCTCAACTCAGACAAGACCAAAGTCTTCATTCTGGGCCCCAACCCCTCTGCCTGGGATGACTCCTGGTGGCCCGCAGCGCTCAGAACCCCCCACCCACGTAGCAGGCATGAAACCTCAGCATCATTCTGGACTACTTGCTCTCAATGAACCGCCAGATCAATGCCGTCTCGTCCTCCTGCTTCCACATGCTCCGCCTGCTCCGAAAGACCTTCAAGTGGATCCGAACTGAGACAAGAAAAACAATCATCCACGCACTTGTCAGCAGCAGACTCGACTACAGCAATGCACTCTACACCGCCACCATGAAAAAACTCCAAAAGAAGCTGCTAAACATCCAAAACGCCTCCATTTGACTCATCCTGAACATTCCTCGCTGCTGCCACATCACCAACCACCTGAGAGACCTCCACTGACTCCCAGTCAACAAAAAGGATCACCTACAAGCTCCTCACTCATACCTACAAAGCCCTCTACAACGCTGGACCCGCATACCTCAACCACCGCCACTCCTTCCACACCCCCACCAGACATCTCCACTCTGCCCATCAGGCCCTGGCCACCATCCGACAGATCGGCAGGACCACCGCTGGAGGAACATCCTTCTCCTACCTCACTGCAAGTACCTGAAATTCCCTTCCTCTGCATCTCAGGCAATCACCATCTCTGCCTCAATTCAGGAAGGACCTCAAGACCTGGCTCTTTGACTAAACAGCAGACACCAATCACAGCGCCTTGAGACCCTTACGGGTATGTAGTCATGCTCTCCAAACCCTGATTGATTGATTAATTGATTGATTGAGACAGAAGCAACCACTGCAGGCCAACACAGCAAAGCACACACCAAAGTGGTAGTTTCTCCTCACAGTTTCTCCAGCTCTTCTTCTTTACAGGTTCCTTAGTCCAAACGAGTTCTAATGTTCCTGAGTCAGGTCAACAATATTGATACTACTTTTCTTTTTGAAGTTTTAGGTAGAAGGTCTCTGAGTTCAGTAGAAACCAGTTCTGTCCTTCCTGGTCCAGCTTGACTAAAGGAGGTGGAGACAGCATTGTGCAGAGCAGACAGAGCCTACTTAGGTGCTAGTGAAAACTCCTCCCACCACCTACCAGTCTAAATGCAGAAAGGTCTAGTAAACCTGGCTATGAGTCACCCAGGAAAGGCATGACACAAATCAACCCCCCTTGTGACTGTCTAGAGTGAATGCACACCCCCAGCTCCTGTCACTCCAAAACCAGACGGTGAATACACAAACAGGCAGAGGCACACAGGATGGTTAAGTAAGAAAATGCCCACTTTCTAAAAGGGAAGGAGTGCAACCTTGTATATAACTTTCTTTCATAACTTTCTTACTTTCAAAAAGTGGCATTTTCAAATACACAATTTCAAAACACCTTCAATGGAAGACATTTTCTTTAATTCTGAGTTAGGAGAGTCTAAACTCCATTTCTCTATCTTGTCCCAATGGAAAGTTTCTCTTGTAGGATGTTACAAAACAGATCCCATGTTAACCTATGGGACAGACAGTCTTTCAATAGTGAAAAATGAAATGCACATTATTTCACTATCAGGACATGTAAAACACACTACTGCATGTCCTAACTTTCACATACACTGCACCCTGCCATGGGACTACCTCGGGCCACCTTTAGGGATGACTTACATGTAAGAAAAGGGAAGGTTAGAACCTGGCAAGTGGGTGCACTTGCCAGGTTGACATGGCAGTAAAAACTGCGCGCAGACACTGCAGTGGCACATCTGAGACACATTTGAAAGGCTACTTGTGTGGGTGGCACAACCAGTGCTGCAGGCCCACTAGTAGCATTTGATTTACAGGCCCTGGGCACACACAGTGTACTGTACTAGGGACTTACTAGTAAATCAAATATGCCAATCTTAGAAAAGCAATCATAACACAATTACAGTAGGAGCACTTGCACTTTAGCACTGAATAACAGTGAAAAGGTGTGCGGAAACACTAAACCATCA
Source organism: Calotriton arnoldi (assembly GCA_963921515.1). Classification (NCBI taxonomy): domain Eukaryota; kingdom Metazoa; phylum Chordata; class Amphibia; order Caudata; family Salamandridae; genus Calotriton; species Calotriton arnoldi. The sequence continues at coordinate 89,668 of CAWUFW010006198.1, forward strand.
AGTCCAGCATACCATCAAAAACAGGAGGTGAGAAAGCAAAATGACAGGGGGAAACACGCCAAAAGATGCCAGATCTAAAAGTGTGAGTGGGTGTATAAGTGGTTTTGTGGGTGGATGTATGAGTGGTTGTGTCGATGATGTCAACAGTGATGTAATTTGAGATGCCATCAGTGATGTCATCAGTGATGTCACTGACCAGGTCATGAGTGATGTAATAAGTGAGCTCATAAATAATGCATTGCAAGCGCGTAAATTATTGTTAGCTCAGGTAACTATAACTGCTGAATTTTAATGGTTTTGTACGAGTGAAATCTGAGCACAACTATGAGGTCCCTCTAACCTTTGCTTTTTTCAGTGAGTTTCTAAGGTTTTTTATTCTATTTCCTAAATATAATGCCCAGTTAACCTTTGTTTTTTCAATGAATTTCTAAAATCTTTTAAATTTTATTTCCAAAATATAACATCCCTGTAATCTTTGCTTTTTTCAGTGAATTTCTATGGTTTTCTTATATTATTTTCTAAGTATAACGTCCATATAACCTTTAATTTTTTCAAGGGTTTTTTATGGTTTTTAAATTTACATTTCGTAACTGTAACAGTTGTTTAACCTTTGTTTTTATTACTTTTAAATTTAATTTACAATATTATTCTATGTGTGTGTAATGTTTGTTTAATTAGAACGTTTTTTACACTATTTACTAATTAAATACTTTACTAGTATTTAATTGTGCTTTATAAAGTAGTTGTTGATTTTAATAATTTTAAAATAATTTTTAAAAATAAAATACATTTTTATAGGTTTTAAAAATATAAAGAAATACATTTTTGTTTATAATATAAAATATTCATTATGTATGGAAAGCGACCAATTCCTTTTTATTTTTAATATATTTTTTGGGTACCGTGGATCCTCCATGGGACCGGGAAAATTAGACGGGACTACAAGTACTCTATGGTTTGTATTTGCGATAACGTGATGAGGATGTATCCACGAATGCGAGATCGCGGATTCATCAAAAATTTAAAAATAATTTTAAGTTTATAAGCCACACTAATTTGATAGACAAGGTCACTGTGAATATATTCATGAGTATATTTATTGCACCATATATTTGATTTTAAGGTTAATCACACAATTTATATTTTTCGCAAAGTCACAATTCTACGGACTGGAATCGCAAGTTTGTGCAATGACATACCCAAATGTTCCCTTCTGATTGACTATATAAGCACCACACCTTATAAAAAAAAGAAAAACACCCAAAACCAGCTTCTTCGTGTTGAATAGTGCACAGAAGAAGACAGATTCTCTTTGATCTGCTGACTTTTGTCCTGCTGAGACCTGCACTTCTGCACGTCATGGCTGATTCAAACCTTTCCAGTGAATCAAAGGATCCTGTGCTGCTCCAGGAGGATGAAGATCATGACAACCCTCGTCAAAAGAAAGAATGTGAAGTGTGGTTATTTTTTACGATACCCTCAGGAGAGAAAAAGGTGATAGCAAGGATTGTAAAGTGCAATATTTGTGGCAAGTAATTTTCCCGTGGTACCAGTAAAAAATACTCCCATGGCACAAACTCTTTGTGGAACCACATCAGAACCATCCACAGGAGATCTTATTTAAGGATGGCCTGAGAAAGGAGTACTGCTGCTGGAGCTTCCACATCTTCTGCCACTTTGTCTGTACCCTCCACTGTCTGTCTCAGTGTATGGATCACTGTGTGCCTGGGTGTGTCAGTGGCTGAATTAGTGTTAGTGAGTATGTTAGTGGATGTATAGGTGATTAAATGGGTGTGTGAATACTTTTCTTAGTTTCTTTCTCACTGTGTCAGTCATTGTTTAGCTATACCACTTTTGTGTTCATAAGCGGCTTTCTGACATTCATTATAACTGGGTGTATAAGTGCAGCAATTGCGAAGTATATAACATGTATTATGAATTTATAGATCCGTTTATGAGTTACTCTAGGAGAACAGGCAGCAGGATTTCCCAGAGCCTCGAGACCCTCACGGGTGATGCAGCTGCACTCTACAAATCCTGATTGATTGATATGGATAAGTGACAATATATAACAGTACTTGAGTACATATCTCAGTGACTGTATGCATGCCTCTGTGGCAATCTCACTGGATTTGTAAGTAAGTATCTCAGTGTACAACTGCCTGTCTTAGTAATTGTATGGGTCTCTAAATGCGTATGTAAATACCTCTATGGATTGGTCACTGGCTGTGTTAGTGAGTGTTGGTGTATGAAATAGAGTATAAAGTGGCACTATATTTTTGTGCACATAATTGCTGTCTATATAACACAGTATATGTGCAAATCCCTGTGTCAACACATGACAGCCAGTCTAAGGGGGCAAATAGTTTTTACAAAACGTATATCAGTAAATAAATTAGTCATTGAGTACTTTTACATTTGGATGTATGTTTCTCTACATCTTTCTGTAACATAGTTATTTCTGCATTTAGAAATGGCTCTATATCTCCATAGAGTGAATCACACAATGTCTGTATGGGGGTCTCAAAAACAATTTTACTACAGTATGTCACATACTGTCTAGCTCTACTAGTATGCTGATAATAATCAGTTCTGCAAAACTGAAATTTGATGTATAACTTTCTGCTTGTGCGTCACACTGTGTACAAATATGTACTATACATTTATTTACTGTAACCAGTTACCTATATGTATTTCCGCATGATCCCCCCATTTAAATTTGCAAAAGCCACGGGGAAGTGGCGGACCCTGGGGCTGCGGGAGTGGTCATGCGCGCCCCCCGTAATACCTAAACACAAAGCCCTGGGTCAGTGGCAGTTCCCATGGCAGGGTGGCCAAGAGCCCCCCATTTATAAAATAAGAAGCCCCTGGGACATGGTTGTCCCTCGGGCAGCGGGGGAGGCTGGAAAATCCTGAAAAAAAGCATGGGAGCCCGCCCTATTTTTTTCCCAATTTTGGCGAGAGTCATGGATCCAGTACGACTCTCACCGAAAATTGAAAAATTAAAGTGATTTTTTGGCCCTGCGGAGTCCCTGTTTCCCCCCTAAGAAGCTAGGGGGTCAGGGTATTTCTACCCTCCCCCTTTTCTTTTTATAACGTTTTTTTCTGTGACTCAGTTCAACCGAGTCACAAGATGACTTCCTGGTTTGAAGTGTTGCCAGCCAATCAGATCTCAGCATGAGATCTCTGGAAGGGTCGTGGATCCTCTGCACCCCCAGTTGTATATCTGAAAAACCTTTAAGTAACTCTGCAACTACTGAATAAATTTACACCAAATCATGGCAAGGCACTTCCCTGGACCAACATCTACTGTTCTGCCAAATTTGGTGTAATTCCGTTCAGCATTCGGGCTGTAGCATTGTCTAAAGTTTTCTATAGAAATGAACATGGCGAAAACATATTTTTAGACCCCCACCCTTTTTCTTGGCCCCCGCTGGACAGATCATTCCAAGACAGCAGTTGAAGTGAGCGTCAAATTAGTTTTGAAAATTTTGAGAGGATTCGTCAAATGACGCCAAAGTTAATGGCAAATGAAAAAATGCTCTTCCTATGGAAACTACATCCTAACTATAACTATCTACTGATGACTTTCAGTAGGAAATATATATATATATATCAACAAAACATCCTGCTCCAACAAAGAAGAAGGCACGTACTCGAGGCTGTAGGTATAGGGCTTCTTTATTATCTTGGGTCTCCCACGACCCCGCGGCTAGAGAGACGCGTTTCGGCTGCGCAGCAGCCTTTATCAATCTAAATGGTGCCATGCACATACAGGTATTTATAGCCATTCCCACTCTTAGGCATAGTAGACATAGAAGATAACTTATCCTATTGTGCAATGCAGTTTTGAACACATCTTACAATGCTAAAGCAGTATCTTGATACAGAGTAAAACACAGTTGTGGATAGTGAAACATTGAATCACTAAAAAATATGAAAGGCATAATGCAACAAAACGTTATACATATAGCGGCAAAATACATGTTAAGCCTGCATTGTCATGAGTGATACGCTTTTAAGCCTTTTGAACTGCACACAAAAAGGCTATGTCACCAGCCAATGTCGGGAGCATATCTAGTTAGAAGGCCACAGTGTGCTTATTTGAATACCAGAATATGGCGCCGACCCTCAGCAAAAACTGCCCCAATAGAATAAAACACAATAAACATAAAATAAGAGCGTGCTGCATCAACTTATAACCTTTTAAAAGGAGACAAAGTACGCCCGTCATTGGAAAAAGCGCACAATGATTTCTATACCGGGCTTGACCTGTGACCCCAGTTGCTACCCAGCATTGAATGAATGAATGAATGAATGAATTAAGCAGCATTTATAAAGCGCATAGCTACCCGTAGGCATCCCAGCGCTGGCGGATAACTGAAGCTTCACAGAATCATTTAGGGAAGAGCCATGTTTTCAGCAGCTTGCGGAAGACAAGCTGCTGAAAACATGGCATTGAGAACAATGTTGTGATTAACTCAAATCGCATCAAAAAGCACATTGAATAGAACGAGGCTCTGTAACATGGGGCTGAAATCCATTCCTGGAAGCTAAGACACTTAGGAGCTGATTCCGATTCGGGCATCTATGCTATCGGACTCGATTCGGTCGGACTCCCATTGAAGTCAATGGGAGCCGGACGTCCAACGCGTATGCGGGCTCCCATTGACTCAATGGGTGCGAGGCGAGCAAGGGCGCCCCCTACAGCGGGTACGCGTCTAAGCAGGTCGCGCCGTACATGCACAGGTAGGGGGGACCCATTGGTCCCCCCTGTGTGTGACTTGCGTGGCTAGGCATACAGGGGGGTCCGACACGGACCCCCAAAGTGCGGCTCTGACTGCTCCTTCGAGCCGGACGGCACGAGTCGGTCGGACTGCTCGCGGCGTGCATCGTACTTACCCGGCCGGGGAACGTCTCCATTGCGCGGTGCGAGTTGTGTCCGTGCGAGTCGGTCGGAGCGGTTGGGTCCCGCGAACGAGTCGGTCGGCGATTTCGCGTACGTTTGCATCGTACACGCTCGCCCGGACGCACGTCCGACTCGGTCGGGAAACAGGGCTCCGAATCGGATCCGGTAATGCCGAGTCCGATTCGGAGCCCTACCGGCCGAGATCGGAATCGGCCCCATAGTGTGTACATTTCAGACATAAGTGTCAGTTTTCAAATTATCGCTAATGCCCCCAGAGGAACTACAAATCCCATAATGCCTCTCATACGGTCGTACAGATATCAAAGTCCATGGGTCACTTAATTGCTAAAGACAACTTTGCAACAGAAGACCCATGTAAAAGTCTGAGTTCTAGTATGGCATATCCCCATTTGGAGCTAAAATTAACCCTCCAATGTTCACAGGTAACACAAATGGTCATTGATTTCATTGTGCCGGCAACCGGTGATAGCCAGGTCAGATGAAACAGATCATTAAAAGTCAATTCTTGTTAATAAAAATGCTGCAATGTCTCCATACAGCGAGCAGCACAAATATATCATGATGGGCACAAACGCAGGGTCGGAGGAGACCAGTGAACAAAAATTGATATGCCAAACAGTCCTCACCGCTTCCGCATAGGCATCCACGGTGCCCAGTCACCAAAAAAGTTTGAGAGGATTCGTCAAATGACGCCAAAGTTAATGGCAAATGAAAAAATGCTCTTCCAATGGAAACTACATATTAACTATAACTATCTACTGATGACATTCAGTAGGTAATTATATATATATATATATATATATATATATATTATCTACTGGCGGTCGCCAGTAGATAGTTATAGTTACAACCTATTATCCATAGGAAATCCGCGACATTCTATTTGAAATAACTCTCTTGCCGGTTGACGTATCTTCGCAAAATTTTCAAACTTTGTGGCCCGCTCTGGTCCGCTCCTACCCTGAAAGTCTCGGGGGATTCGTCAAGCGGGGGCCGAGAAAAAGGGGGATCCCAAAACGCGTTTTCCCCATGCAATTTTCCATAGGAAACTTTAGACACGGCTACAGCCCGAACTGCTGAACGGAATTACAACAAATTTGGCAAAGAGGTAGTTCTTGGTTCAGAAAGAACCCTTTTTGTTAAATGGTGTAAATCCGTTCAGTAGTTGCTGAGAAAATCAAAAGTAAAAAGATAGTGATATCTATGGCCGAGTAGGGTCCGCGTACCCTCCCGATCACGAGCTGCATGTTAATTGGCTGTCAGCTGGCTGTCAACATTCCGATTCAGGAAATGTTGGCAGCCATTTTGTCCCTCGGTAGAACCGAGGGACAGAAACAAGTGCGCAAAGCGCACAAAGGGAGCAGGGTAGAAACACCCTGACCCCTAGGTTTGCTCAGGGGTCCCACAAGGACCCCTGGGCAAAAAAAAATAATAATTTTTTTAAAAATCGGCAGGATGCGCTCAGGGTGCGCGAATCCTGCCGAAAAAAAATAATTGAAGCGCGGTCTCCCGCGCTTCGATTGTATTTTGTCCCCGGGTGGCCCAAGTCCCGGGGGCATGGTGGGGGTTAATTTTATGTGTGGGGGCCTCAAAGGGCCCCCAAACCCTGGGGACCGCCACCCTCGGGGCTTTTAGAAATGTTGCGGGAGGGCTCTGAGCCCTTCCGCAGCCCCGGGGACCACCACCTCCCGGGGCTTTTTTTAAAAAATTGAACAACCTGTGTGGGGGGCTCCTGCCCCCACACGCCCGGGACCGCCACCTCCCGGGGCACTAACAAATTAAAATGGGGGTCCGTTTTGGACCCCCGAAGCCCCGGGGACCACCACCTCCCCGGGGCTGTGCTGATGTAGGGAGGGGGCCGCGCGGCCCCTCCTGGAGCCCTTGATGGCCCTGGGGACCACCACCCCCAGGGCCGGCTCCTGCAGTGTCCCGGGGTGCCTACCCCTGGGACACTGCTGCTTGCAATGACAGGACGGGAGCCTCGGCTCCCGTCCTGTCATTACAAACTGCTTTGGATATTGGAAGAGAGAGCAGGGAAACCTGCTCTCTCTTCCAATATCCAAAGCACATTGCTTTTCCACATGGGGAGCTGCATCTTAGCAGCTCCCCATGTGGAAAGGAATGCCGGCTCCCAAGGGACGCGGGGAGCCGGCGGGACTGTGGGGGTATTGGGGACCCCCACAGTCCCCAACGAGAGGGCCAGCCCCGGGGATGGGGTCCCCGGGGCAAGTAGTTGCCCGGGAGGGGGCCACGCGGCCCCCTCCCCAAAGTTTTCAAAAATTAAAAAAAAGGGTATGGCCGGCCCCGGGGATGGGGTCCCCGGGGCCTTAAAATGGCCAGAGGAGGGGGGCCACGCAGCCCCCCTCAAAATAATAAAAATAAATATAGAGGCCATGCCCCGGGGATGGGGTCCCCGGGGCCAATACAGGCCCAGGGAAGGGGGGCCACGCGGCCCCCTTCCCGTTTTTTTTTAATTTTGTAATTTAAAAAAAGGGGTAAGGCCCTGGGGGATAGGGTCCCCAGGGCCCAAAAACAGAAAAAAGGAAGGGGGGCCACACAGCCCCCTTCAGGGGACAACATTTTTTTTTTTTTTTTAAACGATCGGGCCCGCAGGCCCCGCCCCTTCCTTCACCACTCTGCAAACGCGCCCTGGCGCATTTGCAGAGGGGGAACGATTCCCCTTGAATACTGGGGGTCCCTGGGGGCCAACTAGCCCACCAGGAACCTCCAGTATGCGCCAGGGGGCTGCCTGCGCTTTGCTGAAAAAGTTTCTAAGTGTTGATTTTTGAAACATACAAATATTCCTCTAAAATCAGCCGAAATCCGAATTCTGATTTACTCACCTGTTATCAGGAGAGACCTCAGTGCTGCATCTTTCAGCCCAGTACTGGTCCTGAAAAGTAATTTTAACCGTACTTACCGGTAACTTGAATTTCCTTCATAGGCTAACATTGACTGGTTTCACTTGGAAATTCTTCTAAGTGTGGAGTTTTGGAACTTTATAATATTCCTCTAAAATCAACCAAAGTACGTAATTCCAATTTACTCACCTGTTATCAGGAGAGAACCCAGTGCTGCATCTTTTAGCCCAGCACTGACCCTGAAAAGTAATTTTAACCGTACTTACCAGTAACTTGAATTTCCTTCCATAGGCTAACATTGACTGGTTTCACTTGGAAATTCTTCTAAGTGTGGAGTTTTGGAACTTTAAAATATTCCTCTAAAATCAGCCGAAATACGAATTCCGATTTACTCACCTGTTATCAGGAGAGACCTCAGTGCTGCATCTTTCAGCCCAGTACTGATCCTCAAAAGTAATTTTAACCGTACTTACCAGTAACTTGAATTTCCTTCCATAGGATATCATTGCCTGCTTTTTGCTGAAAAGTTTCTGTGTTGATTTTTGAAACATACAAATATTCCTCTAAAATCAGCCGAAATCCGAATTCTGATTTACTCACCTGTTATCAGGAGAGACCTCAGTGCTGCATCTTTCAGCCCAGTACTGGTCCTGAAAAGTAATTTTAACCGTACTTACCGGTAACTTGAATTTCCTTCATAGGCTAACATTGACTGGTTTCACTTGGAAATTCTTCTAAGTGTGGAGTTTTGGAACTTTATAATATTCCTCTAAAATCAACCAAAGTACGAATTCCAATTTACTCACCTGTTATCAGGAGAGAACCCAGTGCTGCATCTTTTAGCCCAGCACTGACCCTGAAAAGTAATTTTAACCGTACTTACCAGTAACTTGAATTTCCTTCCATAGGCTAACATTGACTGGTTTCACTTGGAAATTCTTCTGTGTGTGGAGTTTTGGAACTTTAAAATATTCCTCTAAAATCAGCCGAAATACGAATTCCGATTTACTCACCTGTTATCAGGAGAGACCTCAGTGCTGCATCTTTCAGCCCAGTACTGATCCTCAAAAGTAATTTTAACCGTACTTACCAGTAACTTGAATTTCCTTCCATAGGATATCATTGCCTGCTTTTTGCTGAAAAAGTTTCTAAGTGTTAATTTTTGAAACATACAAATATTCCTCTAAAATCAGCCGAAATCCGAATTCTGATTTACTCACCTGTTATCAGGAGAGACCTCAGTGCTGCATCTTTCAGCCCAGTACTGGTCCTGAAAAGTAATTTTAACCATACTTACCGGTAACTTGAATTTCCTTCATAGGCTAACATTGACTGGTTTCACTTGGAAATTCTTCTAAGTGTGGAGTTTTGGAACTTTATAATACTCCTCTAAAATCAACCAAAGTACGAATTCCAATTTACTCACCTGTTATCAGGAGAGAACCCAGTGCTGCATCTTTTAGCCCAGCACTGACCCTGAAAAGTAATTTTAACCGTACTTACCAGTAACTTATATTTTCTTCCATAGGAATCCATTGTCTGCTTTTCAGCAGAAAAGTTTCAAAGTGTCGATTTTCACAAACTACAAATATTCCTAAAAAATCGCCTGTATGACTTAAACGCATTCTTTCAACTGTTTACAGGAGATGCACCAGTGCTGGATCCAGGATCCAACACTGAGTAAGAAAAAGTAACGATAACAGTTTTTACCTTCTAAGTGAATTTCCTTCCATAGGATAACATTTGTGATTCTATGTGAAAAAGTTTCTAAGTGTCAACTTTTAAAGTACAATAATATTCCTTAAAAATCACGACTGTAACCAAAACGCTTTTACTCAACTGTTTACAGGAGATGTGCCAGGACTGAATCTAGGATCCAGTCCTGTGGTTAGAAAAGTAATCCATAAAGTAACTAATTGCATTTAACTAGAAATTCACATTGAGCTGAATGTTGCATTGTGTTTGAAAATGTGTTGCCCATTGCAACAACTGTAACTACTGTACTTAAAAGTCTATTGCCTATGTGCAAAGTATTTAAACTAAAGTAATTCATTCTGAGAAAGTATTTTTTGTAATGTAATGTATAATGTAATTACAATGTAATTTAAAAAATAAAATATGTAAAAAAAATTGTTTCTAAAAATGGAGTAAATTAGTATTAAAAAAATGTATATAACAATTAATACATTTAAAAATTGTCATTTACAAAACCTTTGAAATTCACTGAAAAAACCGTAGGTTTCAGACATGTTATAGTTACAAATTAGCATTTAAAAAACCTTTGAAATTCACTGAAAAAACCATAGGTTTCAGGGACGTTATAGTTACAAATTAGCATTTAAAAAACCTTTGAAATTCACTGAAAAACCATAGGTTTTAGGGACAGTTATAGTTAGTTGGACATTGCACTCGTACAAAACCCGTGAAATTCCCCCGTTATAGTTAGTCCAGCTAACTATAACTCGCGCCTCGCAATGCACTGCTGATGACGTCACATATTACATCACTCATGACAATGTCAGTGACATCACTGATGACATCACTGATGACATCTCAAATGACATCACTGATGACATCACTGGTGACATCATCCATGTGATAATTTCATGCATCTTCTCACACCCTAATATAACCTTTGATACACCCACTCTAAATTACAGACTGCCATTCGCAAAACCATAGACACTCCAACACCAATAACTACATACCCACTCACTGATTCTTAGGTCTACGCACACATCAACTCACTCACCCGTACAGTCACTCATACTTACGGTCACTCAGTACAGGACTAGCATATGCACTCATACTCCTATATAGACACTCAAACACCGCCACTCATCCATAGAGGTACTCACACACCTAGTCAGTCATGCAAATAATTAAAAACACTACCATTTACTCACCTATACAGTTATACACATACCAGCTCACTTACTCATACAAATACTAGCACATTCTTATGCTCTTATACAATCACTGATACAAGCACACACTCATCCATACAGCCACTATCACAATCAATCACTCTCGCTTATAGCTATTTATATACTCCAACACACATATATACTGCCTTTCACATATGTAGTTACTCACACATGTACCACTGGGACATACAGTCACTCACTAACACACTCTTACACACACTTACCCACCCATACAGTCTATCACAGATGCACTCTTGAAACCATCCACCCAGTGAATCACCCACTCACACATTTATGCACAGAGTCGCACACACCCCTCCCACACAAACACTCAGGCACCCATACAGATACTCACACAAGCATTCATTAACTCATATAGACACTCATGTAGCTATTCACAAACACATGCAGCCACTTACACAGCAACAGACAGACGGATACAGACATTCACCCAGTTTAGTCACTAACCCATGCATTCAGTAAGATACGTTAAATCACTCACTTATACAGTCAGTCACGCACCTACTAAATCATCCATACAGACACTTACACACCCACTCATTCTTCAATACGTCTTTTCCTATATATATTAAAAATATTTAAACTTTACAGAAACACACAGTCACTGGATGATGTCAACAGTGATGTCATTTGAGATGTCATCAGTGATGTCATCAGTGATGTCACTGACCATGTCATGAGTGATGTAATATGTGACGTCATCAGCAGTGCATTGCGGGGGCGCGAGTTATAGTTAGCTGGACTAACTATAACGGGGGAATTTCACGGGTTTTGTACGAGTGCAATGTCCAACTAACTATAACTGTCCCTAAAACCTATGGTTTTTTCAGTGAATATATATATATATATATATATATATATATATATATTGTAGACTTGTTGCTTGTTTTTTCCCGTTGCAGCTCCAGATCAGAGGGCGCGTCGTCGGCAACGGACCAACCAAGCCAGGTCCAATTAATTTTCGAAAAGCCTCGTAAACAAGGAATGACGACGCCGTGTTCTGGCCAAAGTAACAATTTATTGTCGGCTGATCGGACACGTCCCAGCAGGCTTGCTCACCAACAAAAATGCATAAAGTTTCAACCATTTTAAATACAGTGCTCGTGAAAGTGTCACGTGTTAAACTACTAAAATAGTGTGTTAGAAGACAGACTCGTAGTTTTATAGTACAAAACATGCCGTTTTCTCTCCATAAACTTTATCAGGTAAATCTGAAACAAATTAATGGCTTTTAGCGTGTCTTTGCATCCACATTTGTCATGCTTAGAGGCATTGTTGAACTAATAATCCACTGTCATGCCCCATATTGATAGTACAAATTCATTAAGTTACAAATTTAGCCCCAGTGGGCAAAATCATAGCCCATGTCGATAGTCAATGTATAGCTGTTATATACAATTTCATCAGTATTGTTGAATTATAACAAATCTTGCCCTAGTGGGCAATCATATACCGACAATATCTTATCAAAATTTATAAAGATCATATTTTTGTTTTTTGTCTATCGTATTTCAACAAAGTACTAAAATACTACAATGTGTCGACCTTCTAAAGTGCAAAGTGCTAATTATCAAAACCAAAGAACTTAAAACAAATAATACTTGAAATGGTTAAAAACAGAGATTCAGGGGGACTTATTTCAGAAAATCTTATCAAAACTCCAATAATCTTTACAAATGTGTGTTCAAGTCTTCTTCCATATTTAAACCTGCCGGCTTTCTTGTATTGAGTTCTAATATATAACATGATTCCAATTTTCGCAACTTTTTTTCCCGGTCACCTCCCCTAATACTGGGTGGAATAGAATCGATCACAAAATATGTTAGTCCTTGCACTTTTTTATTGTGGTACATTTTGGAATGGCGAGCCACTGGATATGTTTTATCGCCATTTTTAATGGCTCTCAGGTGCTGCAGCACTCGTTTAAGTACAGGAAGAATTGTGCTGCCCACGTACCTCAGGCCACATGGGCACTGATGCACGTAGACTGCAAAAAAGGTTTTACGTGAAAAATGGCCTTTAATTTTCTTTTCTCTTTTTGAGAGGCCTGGTTTATACATTGTAGTATTCTTCCCATGAAGACAGGCTTTACACTTTATACATTTTATGAAGCCTTCTTTTCTTATTAGCCATGAGGAATTAGTAGCTGCTGACTGTGTTCGAGGAACCATATTGCTCACTAGCATCTGTTTCAGGGATTTAGCACGCCTAAACGTAATGGCTGGTTTTTTCTGTACTATTTTCCCTAGCACAGGATCATTACGTATTGAATGCCAATGTTTAGACAGGATGTTCCTCACTTTAAGGTGCTGTTTATTGTATGAGGTAATCATCCTGCATTGATTATTTGTGGCATTGTATATTTTTTCTTGAGTCTTACGTTTGTTAAAAAGAATTTCCTCCCTTGTTTTTTTCTTCGCTTTGTATATGGCTGATTGTACACAGTCCTCTGAATATCCTCTTGCTTTAAAACGAGTTTTTAAACAGCCACGTTCTTTATCAAGAGTTCCTTGCTCACTACAATTCCTCATTGTCCGAAGATACTCCCCATAAGGGATACTCCTGATCAAGTTGTTGGGATGGAAACTTGCTGCATGAAGCAACGTGTTTCCTGCTGTTGATTTACGGTACAGCTTAGTGTGTAATTTTGCATCTTTAAAATAAATGGTTAAATCAAGGAAGTTCACAGAGGTTGCACTCACTGTGCTAGTGAATCTTACATTTAAGTTATTAATCTGTAGTTTTTTAATGAACTCTTTCACCTATTTCTCCGAGCCCTTCCATACGACAAACAAGTCGTCAATGAAGCGACTCCAGTGTAATATGTTGTGCTGCCATTCTTCATGGTACAGCGTCTGGACCACCTGCTCCTCCCACCAGCCCATATGCAAATTAGCATAGCTGGGGGCGAAGCAGGTGCCCATGGCTGTACCGCAAGTTTGATGGAATAACTCACCATTGAACAGGAAGTAATTGTTTTTTAAACACATGGAAGTCATTGCTATCAGCATCTGTGTGTGTGCCCACAATTTTAGCGGCCTGCTGCCAAGATAGTATTTAGTGGCATTCAGGCCGTCCTCATGCCTTATGCTGGTATACAATGTCGTAACACCTATTGTTACTAATAGCAGATCTTCTTCCCAGGGTACATCATAAATTCTTTTAAGAAAATCCCCCGTGTCCTGAATATAGGATGGAAGTGTTTTCACTAAGGGGCCAAGGAATGAATCTACAAATGTGGATGTATTTTCCAAGGCACTCCCTATTGCAGAAATAATGGGATGACCAGGGTTGGTAATTTTCAAGAACATTAGTTCTTCATGTGTTAATAAACATTGACTATACCATTCCTGTAATTGAGCGTTATATAAACGGGGACTTGTGGTCATGATATCTTCAGGAACCCTTACATAATTTTAACTATAACTATCTACTGATGACTTTCAGTAGGTAATATATATATATATATATATATATATATGCACTGAAAAACCATAGGTTTCAGGCACGTTATAGTTAGAAATTAGCATTTAAAAACCTTAGAAATTCACTGAAAAAACTTTAGGTTTTAGGAACGTTATAGTTAGTTGGACATTTCTCTCGTAAAAATCCATAGAAATCGCCCCGTTATGGTTAGTTCAGCTAACTATAACTCACGCCCCCGCAATGCACTGCTGATGACTTTACATATTACATCATTCATGACATGGTCAGTGACATCAATGATGACATCACTGATGACATCTCAAATGACATCACTGATGTTTGCTGAGTGCTGCAGGGAGGGGGCAGGGCCTCTGGCGCGATGCCGTTTTTTTTTTTTACAAGGGGGGCTGTGTGGCCCTCCCTTCTTTTACATTATTTGGGGCCCTGGGGACCCCATCCCCCAGGGCCTGCTCTTTTTTTTACATTTAAAAAAAAAAACGGGAAGGGGGCCGCACGGCTCCCCTCCCGAGGCAAATTTCGGCCCCGGGGACCCCATCCCCCGGGGCATGGCCACATTTTTTTTTTTTTTTTTTTTTTAAGGAGGGGGCTCCGTGGCCCCCCTCCTTAGGCCTCTATTGGCCCCGGGGGCCCATCCCCCGGGGCTGTGCCTCTTTATTTATTTATTTATTTTTAATTTTAATATTGAAGGGGGGCTTCGTGGCCCCCCTCCTGGGCCACTTCTGGCCCTGGGGATCCCAGTAATGGAAATGCCTGCACACACTGTCTCCGTTCAAGCCTCTGAAGAGAAGCATATGGAGCTTCGAAACGCGTCAGGCATTTCCATTACGGAGCAGCTTCTACAAGCGGATCCTCGCCCCTGCCTTTCATAAACAAAGCTGCTGATCGAGTGCTACTCACCTGGTGGACAACCTTTGGAGCAGAATGTAATACGCGGCCATCCTGCCGCGGAGTGTGCACCACCCCGTAATGTCATGGGGGCTACGTGGGTCAGCAGTCGCAAACAGGATTGAGGACGAGTCCACTTGCAGGGTCCATACAGGACAAGATTTGTGTGCTATCCGGACCACATTTCCCACAATTCACAGTCTCATTCAAGCTTCCCATTGGTGGGTGTGCAATATGAAAATGGCGAAGTGGGTTCAGCGTTTGCACACACTGTCTCCGTTCAAGCCTCTGAAGAGAAGCATATGGAGCTTCGAAACGCGTCAGGCATTTCCATTACAGAGCAGCTTCTACAAGCGGATCCTCGTCCCTGCATTTCATAAACAAAGCTGCTGATCGAGTGCTACTCACCTGGTGGACAACCTTTGGAGCAGAATGTAATATGCGCCCATCCTGCCGCGGAGTGTGCACCACCCCGTAATGTCATGGGGGCTACGTGGGTCAGCAGCCGCAAACAGGATTGAGGACAAGTCCACTTGCAGGGTCCATACAGGACAAGATTTGTGTGCTATCCGGACCACATTTCCCACAATGCACAGTCTCATTCGAGATTCCCATTGGTGGGTGTGCAATATGAAAATGGCGAAGTGGGTTCAGCGTTTGCACACACTGTCTCCGTTCAAGCCTCTGAAGAGAAGCATATGCAGCTTCGAAACGCGTCAGACATTTCCATTACGGAGCAGCTTCTACAAGCAGATCCTCGTCCCTGCCTTTCATAAACAAAGCTGCTGATCGAGTGCTACTCACCTGGTGGACAACCTTTGGAGCAGAATGTAATATGTGGCCGTCCTGCCGCGGAGTGTGCACCACCCCGTAATGTCATGGAGGCTACGTGGGTCAGCAGCCGCAAACAGGATTGAGGACGAGTCCACTTGCAGGGTCCATACAGGACAAGATTTGTGTGCTATCCGGACCCCATTTCCCACAATGCACAGTCTCATTCGAGATTCCCATTGGTGGGTGTGCAATATGAAAATGGCGAAGTGGGTTCAGCGTTTGCACACACTGTCTCCGTTCAAGCCTCTGAAGAGAAGCATATGGAGCTTCAAACGCGTCAGGCATTTCCATTACGGAGCAGCTTCTACAAGCGGATCCTCGTCCCTGCCTTTCATAAACAAAGCTGCTGATCGAGTGCTACTCACCTGGTGGACAACCTTTGGAGCAGAATGTAATATGCGGCCGTCCTCCTGCGGAGTGTTCACCACCCCGTAATGTCATGGGGGCTACATGGGTCAGCAGCCGCAAACAGGATTGAGGACGAGTCCACTTGCAGGGTCCATACAGGACAAGATTTGTGTGCTCTCCGGACCACATTTCCCACAATGCACAATCTCATTCGAGCTTCCCATTGGTGGGTGTGCAATATGAAAATGGCGAAGTGGGTTCAGCGTTTGCACACACTGTCTCCGTTCAAGCCTCTGAAGAGAAGAATATGGAGCTTCGAAACGCGTCAGGCATTTCCATTACGGAGCAGCTTCTACAAGCGGATCCTCGTCCCTGCCTTTCATAAACAAAGCTGCTGATCGAGTGCTACTCACCTGGTGGACAACCTTTGGAGCAGAATATATATATATATATATATATATATATATATATATATATATATATATATATATATGACAGCCACAGTCCTGGAAATGATCACACTCCTGATCAAGAAAGCAGGTACGGACCACAAATGCGGAGAAAGTTTCTTCTTTATTTAGTGCAGATTATCAAAGTGCCAGTGCATAGTTCGTCAGAAAGCAAGTGCCCAGCATGACGCGTTTCGACTGCCCAACGGCAGTCTTGATCACATCTATATATATTGCAACAAATCGATCCCCAGTCTCAGCATGCTCAATATCTGGTGCAGGCAAGAACGGGTGAAATCCTTACCCGATATTCTTGATTCAAAAGCAAAACAGATATCTCACTCAAGAGATAAGTTCCAAAGGTTGTTTTTATTACACCACCACTACCACCAACACGTTTCACCACAAGGGCTTGTTCACGGTTGGGTAATTCCTTTTTATTTATCATTATAAATGTTTTCCACATATGCCCATTATGAGGCATTGTGGGATTTGTAGTTTTTACCAAAATATTTACAATATCTTTCCTTCCATAATTTTAGTTTCACAGTACATTCCATCATGGAAGATTGTGCAAATATAGTATATTGTTTTGCTTCATTTCTACCATTTTTACCAGATTACATATCTGGCGAATAAACCAGTTACAACTTGACAGTCTACAATCAATGTTCTTCATATATTATTTAGTCCATACTTTTGATTGTCTGAGTGACTGATAATCAATTCATTGTTATTACAAGCAATTATTTGTATTGACTTCGGCAATTTAGCTACTAATATAATAATTCTTGAGATAAGACATGATTGTATGATTTCTCATTATTTTAAGACAAAGAGAAAGGAGATATTCTGCCTAAGTGGCTATATTTCCTCAAGGTAATTACATGTCTTTATTTGTTCTCTAAGTTTAACTGGTATTATTTAATTGGTATTATCATCCACATAATCTTTCCTGTGTTGTTCGTACACCAAGGTTATCTCTTAAGTTGTTATAATGAACGTGAAGTTCTTGATCGATGTTCAAGCCTAATGGCTGTCTGGTTCTGAATCGAATAATCATTTTTGATTCTAGGCGTCTCTGTTTCTGTGTTCTGTGTCCCCCTCTGTCATGGTTAGGGACATGTGCTATGCCACAATATTTCATATTCTTCCATGTAAAATTGTCATGTGTCTCCAGATGTTTCGTCATAGCATAGTTGACATCTTTATTCGATACTGCTCTGATATGTTCAAGGATCTTTTTCCTTAGAGGGCAGATGGTACTCTTTATGTATTGTTTTCCACAGTCACAAGTAATCATATCTACCACATAGTTGGCTTCACAAGTGATCTTATGTGTGATGGTAAATTGTTTGCTATTGAAATCTACTAGATATTTTGTGTTCTTACCGATCCTGCAGGCTTTACATTTGTTGCACCTTGTGAATCCTTTTTGGTGGTTTGATAGCCATGTGTTATTAGTAGATTTTGAAAAATGGCTTCTGACGAGTTTATCTTTAAGAGACGGTGCCTTTCTAAATCAGATGTCAACGTTTTCACTTAGACTTGTTCCAATGTCCGAATCTTTTTTGACTATGTCCCAATACTTATTCATGATTTTCCTGATTGGGTCATGTTCTATATTATATGTCATTATGAATCTGATCTTATTGTTGGTTCTTTCTTGTTTAGATGGATCATGTTTTTTTGTTGTTAACGTCTCTGATTGTGTAAGATTTTCAGTTCTTTTTTTCCCTTCTTCAATGTCACGTCTTCTGTATCTTCTTTGTTTAAATTTTTTGGCTGTTTCTACAGATTTTTCTTTGAACACATTGTCATCTGTACAGTTCCTTCGCATACGTAAAAATTCCCCATATAGCATGCTTTTCTTTAACGATTGAGGGTGAAAGCTCATTCCATGTAGAATACTGTTGGCAGCAGTGGGTTTGCGATAAACTGCAGTTTTTATTTGGTCATTTTCGATGTACACTGTGAGGTCTAAAAATTATACCTCCTTCTCACTGATATTACATGTGAATGAAAGGCCAACATTGTTTTGATTCAAACATGAGAAGTATTCTAAAAATTCATTTTTTGTGCGGTTCCAAACAATAAATCGATTGTCTATGTATCGCAGCCACAGGTGCACTTTTTCTATGTATCTTTTGTTGCCCTCTCCCCAAGACACTGTTATCTCCCACCATCCCATGGTCAGATTCATGTAGCTTGGGGAGAAGGAAACTCCCATGGCTGTCCCACATGTTTGTAAGTATATCTGTTTATCAAAGAGAAAAATGTTGTTCCATAAACATAGTTCCGAAATTTCCAAGAGCACCTCTGATTGTTCCAAATATTGGACATTCCTTTGAGCTAAAAAGTATTTCATTGCTTGTAGCCCCAACTCATGATTTATTGATGTATATAATGAAATTACATCAATCGTTGCTAAAAGCAAACCATTGTGCCAGATAATATTGGTTAGGTGTTTAAGGAAGTCTCCCGTGTCTTGGATATATGAATTCAATGTTGTAACCATAGGTGCTATTAGGTTATCTATATAGACAGACACATTTTCAGATAGTGATCCACAACTGGAGGTAATAGGTCTACATGGTGGATTAATCAAAGTTTTATGTACCTTTGAGCAATGCAGAGTTACTATTTTGGTTCAGTTTTCAACCAAGGTGTGAAGAGAGTAAAGCAATACAAACTCACAATCTTATCACAAAGAAATGGGGATGTTTGTTTTGGATGCCGAATTAAATGATGATGCTTTTGCAGGCCATAACTAATTTACTGAAGTCCTCTTCTAAGACAAGCTGCCTGTGAACAGATGTTGGGCTGAATAAGGCAATAATCTTATCTGCTCAGCCCACAAGCATGTACACACGTGTGAGCATATGCATGCATATAACCAGTGCAAAAACTCTGATCTCAGCCATGCAGCAGCAAGCATTATTTGAAAAGGTGGCATTGGTGGTTAGCATTCAAAACCATTTTACAGAAACTTACAGTGAGTGATATTCACTTAATGAGAGTAATCCACTGAACAGATCAAGAAACCAGGTGGCCCAAAATCAAAAACCTACGGAAAGTTTAAAAAGATCAGGATCCACTCTAATCCATATTAGGCCGCAAAACAAACATATTAGGACTTCTTCAATCATTTAACCAGATCCTCTGCTCCTGGGCTGGTGAATCTTCACCTACCTCTTAGTCAAAGGGTGTAGGCGACACACATTTTCAATTCTGAACTTATCGGTATAACAAACAGACTCTGTCCTGCGCCACATATACAATGTCAATGAAGAAGTGATCGTGCTATTCCCAATAACAAAACTGGTAAGTAGGCTTGTATTCTGGCAGCCATTCTACCTTTTACAGTTCTTCCTAGCAAAGCAGGCAATGCTAAGTTATTGAATTGCCCATAGAAGATTTTAGTACTGTAGGCTACAATTTGCAATCTTTTAGGCAAACATGCATGGTTGATTAGCTCTGGTTTTTGTCCTCTAAACGTTTCATTCATGGATTTCACAGGAATTGGCATGTGTACGTCAGTCCACTGACACACTTATTTCTGTTAATGTACAATACATTGTGCAATATAGTACTGTATTATTGCTTGATTCCTGGTGGCAGAAATGGGATGGTACCATTAATGTATAGTAATGTTGTGTAGGTTTTGAGTAACTACTATTACTTACAACTTAGGGTGTGATTTAGAACTTGGCGGACGGGTTACTCTGTCACAACGGTGACGGATATCCCATCTGTCGAAATATACATCCCAAAGGATGTAATGGGATTTTTATTTTAGCGGATGGGATATCCGTCACCGTTGTGATGTAGTAACCCATCTGCCGAGTTCCTAATCAGGCCCTTAGTTCAAAGAAAAGGAATTTTTTTGAAACTCTTGCAAATTTAGTTCAAATGTGTGAGCAACATATTGTCAGTAAGATAATACTATCACTCAAAATATTTACTGTGTTCCTTCTCCATTATTTTTGTCAAAATAAATGAGGTATTTGCTACTGAGAGTTTTAGCAAAAATGCCTCACTTAGTATTCATTTACGTCACATGGAAATGAGTACTAAGGGCTCCATTATACATTGGCAGAAATGGTACTCCATCACAACTGTGACAGAGTACCTTCTCCACCAAGCTAAAGGTCCTCCCACCTCATTTAGAGTCGGCTGAACCTTCCGTATGTGGAGAGCAAAGTCTACTCCATCTATGCTGCTGACATACACCTCCGACAGCCTGACAGAGAAAGGGCCATGAGAGGTTGGGCCATATGTCTTCCCACACTATTTAGAGTGGGCGGACAAATGGCCAGTTTTCAATGTCCAACAAGAACAGTGAAAACTGTAAAATGACCCCATGCCATGGGAGAAAACTCCCATGGTGAGGGAGCTTTTTTTTCGAAAAGAAAATTCTGTTTTGGGATTTTCTTTATGAATCGATCGGAGGTGCATCGAGAGCCCCAGCGTTGCTGAAATCTGCGGTATTCTGCTCCGGGTACTGCAGAGAACCAGCGGAGCCCAGCAGCTGTAGCCTGGTGACTGGAAAACCGAGGGGAAAGGTCCCGGAGTTGCGGGAGCGGTGTCCAGAATGGCGCCGCCTGACTCCGGCTGCCGATCCTGAGTCCCGGCAGAGACGAGGGGGCTTGAGCGTTCACGGAGGTGGGGCTAGAAACGAGGTCAGACTAGCGGGAGGCAGAGACGAATGGAAGTTCTCCCCGCATGATAACCGGCACCGCGGGAGGAAGACCAGCGGCCCCGCAAAGGCAACGCCCGCCATTTTAATAGCCGCGGTCGGCGGCAGAGGGGGTGCCAGCGGGGGGTCTCGTCCCTTATAAATCCCAGAGAAAGTGGGAAACAGCAAAGAGATGGGGGAGTACACCGAGTGAGGCGAGGTGTCCCCCCTCCCCCCCACTGGTGCCTGACCTTAAGATGGCGGCCAGTGTGCATCCGCGGGGAGTGTCGGCACTAAGTTTCCAGGGATATGACTTTTAAAGCGGTGGGGAGACCCTGAAACCCCCGACGACAATACCGAGGGAGAGACAAGTAAACCTACAGTGCAGATAAGCTGGAGTAATGAGGCATGCCTGACCACAGGATGGCCGCCACCGGTTACATCTAGTTCGGGGAGTTACACCTTGGCTGGTCCCTGAGGAGTTCTCAAGGTATTTAATAGCGGGCATCACAAGTGATCATTTTAAAGCGCCGGCTCTAACCTGTTGAGTGTGGATTCCCTTTCTGCCCAGCTGAACTCGGCATTTACTCTGAGAACTTTCCCTTGACAGCGGAGACTTGGCCATTTTGACTGATGCCCGGTGGATCTACCTCGCGAGATATAGGGGAGATGGGATATAGATAACCTCCTTGACCATCACCTACCCAGCCGGTCTTTGGGCAAACTTTCCTGCGTCTCTCTGGACCTTTATTTTCCCTCCTCCCCCTTCACCCTACCCCTACCCTCTCCGCTCTACTCTTTCTCCTCTTTCTAGCTACTGACCCTTACCCTCACCCGTCCTTGCTCATAGATCCCACCCTGCCTTATCCACTTGACTTTCTTTGTGAACCTTCCCTCGTCAGCTGAGACCTAGCTATTTTGACTGATGCCCGATGGAGCTACCTTGTTTAGCTATAGGGGAGACGGGCTGTGGATTCCCTCCTCGGTCGTCACCTACCCAGTCGGTCTTTGGGCAGACTTCCTCTCGTCTCTCCTGCCTTCTTTTCACCCATCCTCCCCCTTCACATTTCCCCCCTCCCCCCCTCCGCTCTATCCGTCACCTTTCCTTCCTCTTTCAATATGTTGCTTATTTTCTGATGTAAAGTGTAACTTGTTTATTGTGTTGTGTAACCCAATGTAAAGCGCTCTGATACCTCCGGGTCTAGCCAGCGCTATATAAAACTCTCAAAATAAAAAATAAAAGAAAAATATAAAAGAAAAAACATTGAATATTTACCTCACACTTCTATCATGTGGACTGAGCAGTCCTTCAAACTTTCAATGCTTTACAGGAACTGCCATGACAGCGGTCCCTGTAAATGCAAAAGACGTCCATTGCGCAGTAGGACATCCCAAAATTTGGCCGGAGGGCAGTCCCTCAGACCTACGAAGTAAAGTACTCTGTCACCGAGATGAAGTAAATACCCTACCTCCAAAGTTTAAATCTGGCTTTAAGTCTTCTCAAAACTTGACTCCAGTAATGGCATCTGATTGGCATTCCTAAAATGTATCTAATATTGCCAAAAGCAGCACTCAGCTCAACAGCCCATCTGGTATCAGGCTCAAGACAATATGACCACATCTCACTATTACTGATCATCCTCAATTAGCTTCATATTGAAGAACCTAGCTTGCAAACTAGTCATTTTGGGTGAACCCTGAGAACTCAGAATCTCATTCTCCATGTGTCTCAAAACCCAAGTTTTCAAAAATTCATGTACACTAAATCATTCCATGTTAGACAGCACACCAAAGATCTCAAACTCTATCCCTCCATCACTAAGAACTAACCTCTTTCACACCATCTTTAAGAAAGGATTTTCTCATGTTTAACCAACATTTGGATATACGTAGTTTGTCATCCACGGAAGCGGAGGAAGCATGAAATAATTTACCAACTGTTTAATGAATAACTTTGACCACACACCAGACTGTTTGCTTCCACTATGAGCCTAGGCCCAGCTCCCCCTTACTTGTGACTGGTCTTCTGACTAGTCTAGGCTCAATCAGACCCAGCTACATTGTCTGAGGTTCCCACCTCACTCCTGCTGCTCCCTCTACTTTACTGTACTCTCGCACTTCTTGGCCTCTGCCCCTTTTCTCACTCTTACTCGCTCTTGACTGTTTATTGCGCTCCCCATCCTCCTTGCCCCTCCGGTGTCTTTTCCTGCTTCCCACCTCCCCCAGCACCTTACCTAATCTTCTGGCACATTTGCTTCCCACCTGTTCTTCTAGTGCCCTGAAGCCTCACCCACTGCACCTCCCCTCACAGGACCTATTTAATGGTGGCTGCTGTGCATCTGTGCAGTGGACACACAACTGGAATGCCAAATGCGCTCCAAAGGCATTTATGCTACTCAACACACACTCTCTCAGCAGGCACGCAACTGAGATCTGGGAGCTACTCGGCAGCAATGCGCCGAACCGCTTCTTCCTCATGAAAAACTGGCACAACACTGCGTCAGCACCCATTATTACTGTGGCAATCCCTACGGGCTACAAGATCACACAATAGGACCACCTTCACAAGCCAGGAGGAGGACTCACTGTCATCTACATGAACACCATTACATATTCCACAACCATGAAAAACAACATCCCCTTCATGGAACACATGCACTTCAAACTGCAAATCAGTGAAAAACTTACCCTGAAGGGACCCTCGCCTACCGACCACCTGAACTGCAAGACAACTTCAACAGCATCATCATGTACTTCATCGCCCCTTTCGTCATCAACTCCAAAGATTTCATACTACTCAGTGGGCTTAATCTCTGCAGCTTCTGATACGGTCTCTCACAACACATTTATCAGAAGGCTCCAAGACATCGGCATCTATGGACCCACCCACAACTGGATAGGAACCTTCCTCATGGGAACAATACAGAGATTCAGGCTACCGCCCAACACATCAGAATCCAAATGCCTGGTCTACGGGGTGCCCCAGGGTTCATCTACCAGCCCCACCCTGTTCACAATTTACATGTCTCCACTAGCTAAAATTATCTGTTTCCAAGGCATCACCATCATATCCTATGCTGACGATGCCCAACTCATCTTATCCTTGATGGACAAGACAACTACTGCCAGAACCAAGTTCATCAACTGCAGGATCACTGTAGCAGAATGGATCAGATCCAACTGCATGAAGCTCAACTCCGACAAGACAGAAGTATTGGTCTTCTCAGAAACAAGAACTCTCCATGGGACTCTACCTGGTGGCTGACAGACCTAGGACCAATACCAACACCCACTGACCATGCCAGAAACTGAGGATTCATCCTGGACAACAAACTCAACATGATAGCACAAGTCAATGCAGTGAGTTCCTCTTGCTTCCACATCATACTCATATTTCAAAAGATCTTCAGATGGCTACCCCAGAACGCCAGACATACCATCACACAAGCACTCATCACAAGAAGACTAGATTACAGCAAAGCACTCTAAGCCAGGATCACCATACAGCTCGTACACAGACTCAAGATCTTCCAGAATACCACCGCAAGACTCAGCCTTCCATATTGCACCCAAATCTCACCACACCTCAAAGAGCTCCACTATCCCCCCATTCATAAACGCAGCCAATTCAAACTCTTCACAAATACATACAAAGCACTGCACATCTTTGGACCAGCATACCTTAACAGCCGAATATACTTCCATCGGCCTTCCAGGCACCTACTCTCAACATCAGTCTCAGTGGGCACACCCCCCGCATCCACAAAAGCAGTACAGGAGGTCGCTCATTTTCTTACAAGAAGACCTGGAACGATCTCCCACATCACTTCAGAGAATCCTACTCACTTGAATTCCACAAGAAGCTGAAGACCTGGCTCTATGACTAACTCTGCAGGGCCCCATACCTACACACCTACTCAAGCTCCTGGATTCTCTCACTGGTGATTACCACACTATACAGATCCACATAACATAACATACATAACATAATATAACAAAACATCCAACCAAATGTAATTCTTCATCCTTTGTTTCTCCTGCCTCACTTACAAATTACATAATTGACAACTTTACACTAAATAATCTCCCCCACTGAGTTCATCTCACTCATTATACCCCTTTGATTTGGTGGCGGACGCATGGAGCAGTAAGACGAGTGTCTGCTATTTTTACTACTCAGGCTAATCAGACTGTTTTAACTGTTTTAATTTGCTTTTAATTGCCAGTGCATAATTTCATTGGGGGTATATTTTACTGTTGTACATTATTTTGCCTTACCTACTCTACACTGTGTGGCGTTTCTCTTTCCCCCCGCTTCTGGGGATTTCTTCTTCTTATTTCTTCTGGGACTCTCTGGTCCACCACGGGTTTTCCCATTGGTGCAGAGAGTGTCTCCTACACCAGCACTTTCTCTTAGCTAGCCGCCATTTTGGAAATTTGTGGTCCAGCTCATGCACACTTCCGTGTTGAGGCAGTACAGCTGATGCAACCCCGGGCGCGCAGTAGACGCGTGGAGCAGTAAGATGTGCCTCTGCTATTTTTTAATACTCAGGCTAATCAGGCTGGTTTAACTATTTTAATTTGCTTTTAATTGCCTGAGCATCATTTATTTGGGGGTATATTTTACTGTTGTACATTATTTTGCCTTACCTACTCTACGCTGTGTGGCGTTTCTCTTTCCCCCCTCTTCTGGGGATTTCTTCTCCTCATTTCTTGTGGAGCTCTCCGGTCCGGCACGGGTTTTCCCGTTTGTGCGGAGAGAGTCCCCTACACCAGCACTTTCCCCTAGCTGGCTGCCATTTTGGAGGTTGGCGGTGCAGCTCGTGCACACTTCCGGGTTGGAGCATTAAAAGCTGATGCAACCCCAGGCGTGTGCACCGGGCGCACTGCTGGCGCACCAAAGGCAAGCCAGTCTGCACCTGTCTGTGCCTGGACAGCGCCAGGGGCCAGGCATGCTGGCTGTTTTTTCCCAGGAGACAAGGTTGCACTGGTAAGAACCTACTCCAGGACACAGCTCCTCGAGCTGCATCTTCAACTACAGCATGTGGGGTGTGCAGACAAGCTTGACCTTACTACAGGGGAGGCTGAACACTGTCAGCACTGTAACTTCAGCCCTACCAATGGTCGGGCTTCTGTCCCCGGCTCCCTCAGGTGGCCCCAGGAACTGGGGGTGAAGAAGAAGGCAGGGACCAAAAAAAAGGCTGGTCTTAAGTCCAGTTCTATTCAGGGGGCGTTAATAAATGCACGTTCCATGCCCAAACATAAAACCGAAATTGCCCTGATTTTTAAACACTCAACCTGGACTGCCTCTTTGTTACCAAGATGTGGGCTGGGGACAACTCGGGTCCCGACCTGACAGACGCTGTCACCCCTGGCTATGCCATTCTTAGATGTGACCGCCTAGACTGCAGAAGAGGCAGCTTGGCCTTGGTGGCTCGGGATTCCCTTAGTTGCACCCTTAGCACTGTAGACGGTGACCCTGGCTCTTTACTGGAAGTAGCCTCATTTGGGATTAAGTTATCCGATAACTATAACTTCTCATGCCTACGGGTATATCGCCCGCCAGGCCCAAGAGCTACGTTTATGGAGACATGATGTAAAACATTGGAACCATTTGTTAGCACCACTCACTACACCATTTTACGGGATTTTAATTTTAATTTAGAAAATAAACAGGACAACAACGCAGTTCACTTCTTAGAGCTCATGACATCTATGGGATTTAAGCAACTGGTACAATCTCCAACCCACACTGCCGGTCACACCTTGGATGGCATTTTCACCAACCACGACAATTTAGTGATCGAGATAGTTTAGCCCCTCAGCTGGGCTGACCACTGGTTGATTGAGTTCAAAGTCTGTCCTACTCTCCCCATCATGGTGAAGGAGGGCTCCTCACTGAGGTACATATGCTGCAGGTGACTGAACAAGATCACAGCCATAAATTGGGAGGCCACCTTGGCTACGGCTTGTGAAGGGAGGGACATCATGTACCCTCCCATGGCAGAGGGTTTCTGCGACTGGATCAATAAGGCCGTTGACACTGTTACCCCTTTTAAAAACTGCATCATTAGAAGAGCAAAACCATTGGCTGCATGGTTCTCAGAAGAGCTCATATCCCTTAGGGAGGAATGCCGCAGACAAGAGCGCAAATGGCGCGCCGACCCCTGCCCAAGGGAAAAAGTCAAGCAGAACTCTCTACTGCGGAAATACAAACATGCCATCTTTCAGGACCAATACCGTTTCCTAACTGAAAAGATCCTGTCAGCAGACAATTCCTCCAGTATGCTCTTATTAAGGAGATCTCCAAGCAACCAGGGACACAGCTGCTGACCCCCTCCCAAGACTTCTGTGACAGAGTAGCTATCTACTTTCAGGACAAGATCCTCAAGATCTTTCAGGAGCTCTGTCCTATGGAAGGTGATGAACCTGATATAGAGGAGCTCACCCAGAACCCCGGGAAGAATGCTCTTACTTTCTTCCCGCAAATTACAGTCCAGCAAACTAAGGAACTCCTGCACCATCGGATCGCTGTATGCCCTCCATACTTAAATTGGTTTCTGACCCTGTAGCTAACTTCCTGTGTAAGGTGCTTAAAAATATACTCTTATCCGGCAGCTATCCAGCTACCTGGAAGGAAGCCATTGTCTCACCACTCCTTAAAAAACCTAACGCCGACCCATTAGAGTTGAAAAAATTTCAAGCTATCTCCCTTCTCCTCACACCAGCTAAAATCTTGGAGAGATTCATCAACACTGATCTGATGAAATACTTGGAATCCCAGGAGATCTTAGACCACTCGCAGAACAGGTTCCGTGCCGGTCACAGCACTGAGTCTGCCCTTATTCCGGCCACTGACCATATTCGCAAGCAGGTGGGCCAGGGTGGATCGGCGGTGCAGATTATGCTCGACCTATCGACAGCATTTGACACCGTCTCCCCGGTGCGTATGATTCAGCGTTTGCAGGAAGTGGGAGTCATGGGAAAGGCTTTGCAGCTTCTCCACTCTTTTATGTCAAGTAGAACGAACATCATTAGCTGCGGAGGTTTCAGAGCAAAGGCCTTTAGCCTTCCTTGTGGGGTCCCCCAAGGTTATTCCTTGAGCCCCACCCTCTTTAACCTTTATGTGACCCCTTTGGCCGAGTTGGTGAGATCATTTGGGTTCCAGGTGCTTTCCTATGCGCACGACACGCAAATCATTGTTTCCATCTCAAATGATTTGCAACTGGTTGCAGAGAAATTCAACCAGTGCATGGCTAGCATTATCTACTGGATGAAGGGCAACTCACTAAAGATTAATGCTGATAAGACCGAGGTACTGGTATTTGGCTCGCAGAATTCCATCTGGTCAAATGCCTGGTGGCCTGCAGATTGTGGACCCCTCCCTGTCCCGGTTAGGACAGCAAAAAATCTGGGGGTCACTTTTGATGAGGGTCTGACCTTTGATGCTCAAGTCAGCCAAACTGTCAGCACTTGCCTCTATATCTTAAGAACCCTTATAAAGGTGCTGCCGTACATTCCGTCTGAACTGCCTTGGTCCACCATCATTGCACTAGTCACCTCCCTGCTGGACTACTGCAACGCTCTGTACCTCAACATCAATGTGGCATGCCTGAACAAACTTCGATTGTACAGAACGCAGCGGCTAGACTGATCCTTAACATTCCGAGCACCAATCAGCCATGGAGATGATTCATGCCTTGCACTGGCTCCCCATTAGATAGCTCATATTCTTCAAAGTCCTAAGCATGGTATATAAGGCCTTGCACAGTAAAGGCTCGCCGCACTTGAAAACCATATTCCAATGGTACACCCCCGGGATCCTCCTCTCAGAAAAAACTGGTCTCTCTGAGATATCGCAGGGCCAGATGGGGCGGTCCCTCCTTTTCGGTAGTGGCCACCATACTCTGGAATTCCCTGCCTACTTTCATTTCCAAAACAGACTCTCTTCCGGTTTTTAGAAAATTGTTGAAAACATGGCTATTTTAATCCTAGTTGGCTGCTCCTATGTTTTTCTCTTCTGCGTCTGCCCAGCGCCTTGGCACCCTCGGGTATAAGTGCGGTTTACAAATATTATCCTATCCTATACCATATCTAATTTACCTGATTTAATACTCACATGGTTTTGATTTGCACGATATAAAACCACAAATAAATAATGTAACACTGAAACTGATTTCGACTCAGAAGGTGATGTTGGAAATCATTGCAGCTACTTTTGATATATTTATGTAAATCCAAATCAGAATGAAAGATCGAATAAGGTTAAAAAATGTAGCACCGTAGAATGTCTTTCTCTGCTTCCAACTTGATATTTTTAATGCAATTTAAAGTGTTAACAGATCTACCGCTCCTTGCCTTGTAGGTTAAATGAAGAGACACCATGGGCCTCATTATGATGTTGGGCAGAAAGCAATCCGACAGCTCATCAGAGGCTTTCTGCCCGACGTCAGAAGTTTCCGTCCGACTGCCGTATTACGATACTGGCAGTCGGAGGGAAACCCGTGAGAGAATTCCGCTCCACTTCCGACGGGCTCAAGGAGCCTGTCGGGTGTAGGGGGGAGAGTAATCCCCAAAATGGAAGCAGTGCCTGCTCAGGCACCCTGTGGGGATTACAAAGACACATTTCCAACAGCCTTTTTATGGTGGCCCGACTGCTATAGAAAGGCTGTTGGAAACAGACAGTGGGGACCCCTAGCAGGGATCCCATCCCACATGGCCTCTGCAATGAGGCCTGTGGGGGCCCTGTGGAGCCCCCCCAAACATCCATGAACCATGTGGCAGGTATCGTATGGTGCCTGGCACAAGGTGCATGGATGTTTGAAAACATTCATTTTTCTATTCCAGCTTATGCTGCAGCCCTTTTCTGGCCTCCGCACAAGCTGCAATGGAAAAATGGATGTTTCTGACAGCCCATAGGGCGGTCACATCCTAATTTGGCGAGTGGAACTGCCGACTAATAGTCGGGCGGATTCCATCCCGCTAAGGTGTCGGTCGGAAGCTCGTCTGACTGACATAGTAATATCCCCCTAAGTCTCATCTAAATTCACTGCTGGCTCAACCATTTCGCCTAGTGACCTCTGATAAATGACACATAACATAACATTCAAACACAGCAAGAGAGACAGAGGACAAAAACTCCCCCAACACATCCTCCTAGTTATGTATATGAGTAACGTTTTACCAATAATGAAGCTCACATGCAGGTTCCTGAAGGTATCCTACATAAGGATGAAACAAGATATTTGAGGGGTCAACGCAACCACAACTTCTTGTGGCATTCTTCATTATTGGCGGCCACCCGCACCAAAGTAGAACAAGGCCTCTTCGGTGGACTCAACCGTAAAGGGAGTTTTTAGATATTAAATTAGACAGGAAAAAACGCAGGGGTCCAGGTATAAAGGTTAAAAATATCCAGGTATAAAGGTTAAAAATATCTAAGTATATGCCCCAAACTTTTCTTTTATTCAAGGGTGCCCTTGATATATTAAACAGAATACTATTTAATGTGTGGGTCAATGCTGATGACAATGGATCACTTAACGATCCATAACTGCCAACATGTTTCAATTGTTATCTAGTCCTGTACAGGTCAACGGTCTACTTTAGGGCTGGGCAACTCCCTTCCTAATAAGTGCATACATTTCATGCAATTAAGATGAGTCATAAGGCTCTCATACTTGACTATGGCAGTACAATGTGAGATCCTGAAAATGAGAGAATACATGCAGAGGAGATACATTGAAAGCTAAACTCTTATTTCTAAATGCATTTTGTCTATTGTTATTAGTGTTAGAACACACACTGAAGATGATGTGCACCCCAAGAATATGCTTATCACAATTAGGCCAGGGCAGAGATCACGGATTTGCGCTAGGTGTTCCGCATGTGGGGTAAGTTTGCCGGGCACCCGTTCGCATTGCCATGGGCAACACGGAGTGCGACTTCACATTGCAAATCACACACGAATGGCACCGCCCGGTTCTCATGTGCATTCTCGCGTTCCAAGTCATGCACGAACAGCACCACACGGTTCGCATGGGTCATCTTGTTTTTCTACTCTGTTATGGTGATGGGCCTAATTGTCAATCCCTCTTTAACCTCTTTAATTCCCCTCTTGAACAAACTTATCTACCCATCATTTTTATCTATCATATTAGTGTGTGTCTTTTTGTTTGTGTATTTTAAATTTTTTTGGTAATTTTTTGGGGTCTTTTTCGTGACTTTCTGTACTTCATTTTTTTCCCCTTACTTCCTTATTTCTTCTTTCCTTTCCTTCCTTTTCCTGTTTCTTTACTTTCTAGTCCTTCCTTACCCCAACCAATGCCATGGCAGAAGGTCAACTACCTTGCGAGCGGCTACACCACCCAGGTATGCAGCGCCGGGTGATCTTCAGTGAGTAGCAGGTGGCAGCACTAGTTTTTTTGTGCAGCACTAACTCCCCTCAACGCTTGCAGCAGGCCAGCAGGCCCAAAAGTGGATACCCACTATGGGAGCGTTGGCTGCGCTGGGGGAGCGTGCATCGGTGATTGCGGTGCACTAGCCAGGTTCAGCGCACAGTCCAGCAGCTGATGCACCGCTGGGTGGATATTCTTGACCGGGAGCAGGACCTGCTCGACCTGCTTGGTGTTGAGATTCCATGGCTCGGTAAGTATTAATTTTGTTGTGTTTCTGCAATGCTAAAAAAAAATTCGAACAGAAGCTCACTCTTAGAGGTAAGTTACATTTAGTTTACGTTACGAATATTATTATTATGTAATCCAGTTTCTAGTTTCTACTAGGCAGGTGTACAATGCTATCTAATCATACTCATTGTAGGCTCTTGCTTTGGCTGATTACTTAAGAAACCATTGCAGACTGTCCTCTGAGTCCTGTAACCATAGTGAATTAGTGATAGCAGTGAGTTAGCGTTCTCTCTGTGACTTTGTTTCTGTAGCTCATACAGTTCCAAGCTATATCACAGTGATGTGTAGTTTGCATCTATGCATTGAAAAAAAGGGAGACTGAGTTTGTGCATCAAGGGGGTTGAGAAATGAGAATAGAATTAAAGGTCATTCATTGTAATGCATTAGTTCCAAATGTTTTTGTTTGGAATAGAGATTTTAGAGATTAGTATGGGTAACTCAACAAATGTCGATAGACCCGAAACAAGTACTATTGGTGATCTGTTTTAGAGAAGTACAATTATGTGACTGCGTTTGCCTGTCATAATAATTTGGTGGAGATTAACTGAGTCACTAATCTGTTTTTTTAATATCGTCTTCATTTCTTACATCTGTATCCAAGGGCAAGATGAGGGACATTGCAGGGGGTTCAGGAGTAGATGGTCAGCAGGAGGCGCGGACCATCAGCGCTGCTGCAGAGGGCTCTGCTAACCCCAGTAAGTCCTATTATTATTTTGTTCCTAATGTTGGGTTTTATGATTGTTGTGGGCTAAAGTTAGAATCTTGGGATATTGGAATGTTGGTGCTGGGTTCCAGGATGGGAGTTGCAGCCTGGAGGCTGGTGTTGGGTGGGGCCAGTAAATAAAGTGGGAGTAAGTGCATGATTTGATCATGTCAAGTTTGGCATATGGGATACATTGTGATGAACATGCCAAATGCAATCTGTATAGCCCGTTCCTTTCCCTGTAGTGCAGTGCATCATTTTCCCCAGCGTCTACCTATGGCAAACAGGCTAATATCTGCATTTCATACGTGAGGTGTGTGACATAGTATCTTATTTATTATTTATCTGACTCTTTAGCGTCAAGGTAGAAAGAGAAAGGCATTTGGAGAAGAGCAGGGCCATTGCAAAAATAGATAATTGTCAACTACAGCTGCCCCAGCTGCAGACAGTAGCAAAATTCCCGAAGCGCTGACTAGCAATGGGCATGGCTCAATTAATTTAGGACAACACACAACTTGTACGCCATAGTGCATACTGCCTTACTTATTAAGAAGAGGTAATTTATTTTTCCACTCAAAGTGTCTGTTTAGTTACTTGAAAAGCCTTTAGAAGAAAAATATATCAAATCACTGTTTTTTAACCCTGTGTTATTCCTCTTCTGCCTAATTCTTTTCTGCCACACAGTCAGTGCTTTTTATATGAAGCATGTGTTGGTAAAACATAAAATTGCCCATGTGACTCTCCTAATTATAATCAAATCAAATTCTAATGACCCTAGGGGACCAGCAATGTACTGCTACTGCAGCACCCAGTAATTTAAAACAATTGTTTGCACAGAGCATTATTTACAATTTGTCTTTTTGTGTTTCTCAATATAGCTACTCCTGCTGGCCCACCCTTAGCACCCAACAGGCAGGAGATAGCGGCCCATCTGCGGTAGCAGATGCTGGATCATATACAGCAAGAGTAACGGCGGCTGGTGGTCCTGGAGGAAGAAGAGGCAGAAATAGTCTCATCTGGTCCCCCTCAGCCTCCAGCCTCCTGGCCATCCAATCAACGACGCCGCCACCAGCTGACCACAACTGCTGCTGCCCCATCTTGCCCTGACATGCCACTACTGCACCGCATCCTGCAGTGGCTTAATGCTATGGAGAGCAGACTTGTCAGTATGGAGAAGAGCCTGGACCAACTCCAGACCCAAATACACAATACCATTTTCTAGTCCTTTTAAAAAAAAATTGTTTTGGGTGGAGGGACTTGTTGTGAGTGGAGAGGATGGGAAGGGAGTTGGGACCGGGTTTTTTTTTATTCATTGGACATTTAAATTTCAGATTTTTGGATATTGGTGGTTAGGTCAGTTTGTTTAGTGAGATGAGTGGGCCTGTTGTGGGTAGAGAGGGTGGGCTTGTTCGTAAAAAAATAAAATGGAAACATATTATATTTTACGGAAC
Organism: Calotriton arnoldi; assembly: GCA_963921515.1. Classification (NCBI taxonomy): domain Eukaryota; kingdom Metazoa; phylum Chordata; class Amphibia; order Caudata; family Salamandridae; genus Calotriton; species Calotriton arnoldi. The sequence goes on from CAWUFW010006198.1 coordinate 123,887, forward strand.
TTTATGCCTGAAGTAGTTTGTTTTACTTTTACTGTGAACTGCTGCCTTTAGTTTTTATGCAGCCAGGTGTTTATGTGCTTGTAAGAGTGTACTGCTTAGTTATAGAGTTATACCTCTCTAACTAGCTTGACCGTTAGGGGGGGTCCTGCCATGGCCTATATTGCCTTCAACAACCTCGATAAATGATTACTTGCAGTAGCAGTTAGTTAGTTACTTACTAACTTAACTAGTTAACTTCACTCCATAGTTGTCTTACCTGAATATAGATGAAGCAATAATAGGGAAGGCATCACAACTTCACAACCGAGGTCCCACTGCCACCCAGATGAGCTCCAACTGTAGTATTAATTGGAAGGATTAACCATGGCAGGTAACTAAATGGAAATAAAAACATTGAGTTAATGGGTTATTTCAAAGCTTTACAAAGAATGGAGACCAGACTACTGCATGATGATACAAAAAGAGTTCCTGATTGTAATAAAATAACAAAAACTGGCAATAGTAGTAACTTGAGCAATAGGAGCTAATAACTTACAAAATCCCCGAGTCATAAAAAATTGATTCAAAGTCTCAAGTGGACAAGCTTAGGTTAGGTGTTTGCGGTTACGCAACACAAGGCGTGAATGATGATGCCAATGACTGATGTTCTTCATGCTATATCTCAAATATGGATCACTTTTTATGCGCAGGCGGGTAAATGGGGCCAGTGTGGGCTATTGCTTTGAAGATACTGCAGTGAGTTGGTGCTGCTCTCACCACATCCACCCCACCAAGTCTGTTATCCATTGATAAATTAAGCCACTCCTCAATAAATCACACAGACCGGGGGAAGAGGGTTAGTGGTTTGATGAACAGATGGCAAAGAGGATTTGGGAACAGGTTTGACAAAGACAAACGCTACACAAGGACAGAATTAATCTGGGCAATGAGCAGCACATCGTTTATCATCAATCTGTTGTGGAAGGAAATTAAGGAATGAGTATGACACAGTACAGTTAAATGCATTGCAAACAGTCCTTCTGCCCCCAAGACACAAGTTATCAGATATCTAAATGTTCTGTCTTCTAGGTTGGGAGTGAACCCACCCAGTTCTCCAAAATATGATTGTTAAAATAAAATGATACAGTATTGCAAAATTAGGAGGCGCATCTGAATTCTTCTCAGGAATGTCCGTCACTCTTGGGTACCTGTCTAGACTAGTCCAGTAGGTAAGCAGGAATGTTGAGCTCAGTTTTGCCTTTAATTCATGCTGGAGACTAGAAGGCCTGCAGACTGTAAAAAAGGAACTGTATTTTATAGTCAAAGAGAAGGACAGAAGGAAGGTATGCTTCATAAGGAGTGTATCAAGAAGACTCAGAGGAAGAAAAAAAAACAAGAGGGGGACTTAGAGTTTCACTTTAGCTACCAGTGCAACACACAAACACACCCACACAAAGAGCATTTCACAAAGCAATACTCCTCTCTCCATTCCACATAGCTGAGTACTAGACCTCAGACTCTTGGTTTCCCTTTGAAGCCAATAACTTCTTGCTTCTAGCTGTTGGTGAGGTAATCCCGCAGCTCCCGCCCTGAGTTCTTCCATCCTTCTCCTGACTCTGAGTAACTCCGTCCCAGACCAGTCATGACCCAAGCAAGATAGATGTGTAGTGCATTGCTGTTGAAGAACAAGTACAGAAACAGAATTGCAGTATTTTGCATAGGTTTTTCTTTGTTAACTAAAGTGACTGTTCTGGTCTCTGAAGAACCAGAAAAAAGGAGAGAACCTTGCCAGTAAATCTGTCTAAGTGTGAAAGGGCCAATCACCTCCAAGGAATAAATTATCACCCATCACCCATCATTCACTGTCTGCCACCACATGAACCATCAATCACTCACAATCACTTGATAATCTGATCACTCATTGGGGTAATGGTTACCTGTTCCAATCCAAGCACGGTGGTAGGTACACTATTTCCCCTTTGACGCAAGCAACAGACTGGAATTTGGCAGTCTTGTAAATCAAATGATGGTCAGGGTCAGCCCTCCTAGGTGATGAAAAAACAGAAGGAACATAGGAGTGGACCGTACAGGTTAATTAATTTTCACTAAGTAAGTTTGCAAAGGCCAATCACCTCCAGGAAAAATATGATTGCTCATCACTCAGGCCCCAAACATTGCAAATCATCTCAAGCAAGTTCCCAAATCACAGTTCAACAACACCGTTCCTGTCTGCCACCACATGAATCATCAATCGTCATCACTCACACAATCACTCACTGACCATTGCAATAGTTGTAATTACCTCTTCCAATCCAAGAACGGGTAGGTTAGGTAGTAGGTATCCATCTTTGACTCAGGCAACACATTGGAATTTGATATTGGCACTCTTTTAAATTAATGATCTTCTGGGGCAGCCCTGCTAGTGCTAAGTGATGCAAAAAAGGATAGGCATGCGAGGGGGTCAGGCATTGTCTCCAATGTCATGAAGGAATTATAGAGGCTTATTCAATGCACTCTGGTCAGACCAACTGCAATCCAGCAATAATTGTGACTAAAAAATGGTGGGACAGCAAAATCTGACGGAAAAATAATAATGTTCCGCCACCTACTTTTTCTTTTTTTCCAAAGATAAAAGTTCACCTAGAGGTTGGTCAGCTAACACACTTGATTCTGACCAATCGTCCTTTTACTCCTGTGCTGTTTCAGGAAAAGTGTAAATGTGAGGTATGAAATGTTGGTTCATTTTGATTATAGTCAATCTCTCCATGTTTTGAGGCGAAAGACTGGTCCTTCTCACTGTAACAACTGAACCAGCTGCACTGAACACACACTCAGCAGACACACTGGGAAAAGGACATGCCAGATACTTTATTGCCGCCTGCTGAGCTCTGGCCATTGGTGTATCTCTCCATACTAACACAACAATGGGTTTTGATCCACATAGACCCCTTTTGGATTATCCAGATAATCTAGGAACTTCCTGTGGATGGTCATTTGTGCTACCACTTGCTCAACCCCTTTTGCCATCACCCCTGCTCTGGACTTAAGCCCTGCCAATTGAAACCAATACAATGCAGAGGTTGTATACGGTCTTTCTGTTGCTATTGTTGCTGGTATTCTGGTTGTTGGCTGCTATGAGATAAGACTGCCCTCTCTGGAAGTTGAAGGCAGCATCATAGAACTGTAGGGTGGGAATCTAAGTTCCAGCTGTTCTTCTTCCAGGTCTCTGGCTTGCTCAACAATCCACCTCTTGTAATTTGAAACATCCCCTACAGAAAAGGGAATGAAAGTGGGTAGACTTTTTTTGTACTGTGGATCAAAAGTTTTGTGGCACAGATGTACTGTTTGGACAAGACAATGTCATTTTACAGCCTTCCATTACAAGCCAAGCGAAAGAGTAAACTCTCAACCAAGGTATGCGCTTCTGAGTTTTCATTCCCACGTGCGGGGGTGAACCTTTCAGACACCTTCTTTACCTGGTTCCAGATGCAACATTGTGATAGCTTGGCCCAGAGTACTGTCCTCCTTGCTAACTTCCCATGTGAAAACAACAAAAGGGAGTTGCATCTGTGTCAGGCATTTGGCAAGGCCCCGTTTGCCTGCATCCATGGTCCTAGATTTCTCAACTGCATCCCTTCCTCTTAGAATGACATAGCCATTGATCTGTTTGTACTGCTCAAACAGACATTGCAACATGTATTAGATCAAATTCCAACATGTTGGCACCTCCTGTATCAGGGCTTTAATTGGTGCCCTATTAGTATGCTAAATAATCCGCAACTGCTTCCAGGCTTAAAAGAATGGCTGAAATGAGTGCAGATTCTTCTGTAGGTGGTCATTAAATGTTGCTGACTATGTCTTCTTTTTTGAGAAAGTCTTGCACCACCAGGATGTTGCAATGGGCCAAACACAGGACCATGAAATAGCCTCTGTCTGACATGGCCTTGACTAAGTAACTGCCATTGTCTGTGGCAACAAATCCAGTTCTGAGACCTCTGGGTCCCAGCCCTTCATACACCTTGCTGTTAAATTCATCCAAGATGTTTACAGCTGTATGTGATTCCTCCATGGCGAACATGGCCACATTTGCATGCCATTGAACGCTCTTAAAACTTTCTTCAGGGCCAAGATCTGCAGATATTTTTTGCTTTGCCCCCGCAAAAGAGATCCAGTGTGGAGTGATGCACATGTAATCAGTTGCCTGACAACTGATTGTCCAAGCAACTGCAGCACATCAGGATGCAGAGCTTGGACAGCAACTCTGGAAAAATAGGTCTGACTTGGTACCTTTCGTTTCGGGCAGATGGCTGCTACAAAGTCTAAGAACCCTACTCCTTTCACAAAAGAAAAAGGTAGGTGGTCCAATGCTAACATATTTACCAGCTTCCCATTTTACAAACGTGCGGTTGGGTGGTTCCGCTCATAGGGCCCCTCTTGCCTAAACATGCCTGTACTAGTAGCCTGGATTTTCTTCTTTTCTGGAGTCACTGACACAGGTGTCTTTTGAGAAGTTGATGGTGGTAGACTCAATGTGCGTCATGGTGGAGTAGTCACTGTATGCTGTGGTGTCTCCATGTGCCATTGTGAAGTCGCTGAGATGGGTGATTCTGCTGGCACACTGCTGGGGACATCATCACCTCCCACTGTGATTGGACTTGTAGCTGATGTTCCCAAGCTCGCCACACCACCACAACCAGGTTCAGCAATTTGTATAAGGTGCTTCTCTCACCGGATTGCTTGGTGTTTTTTCATATGGGTTATTTGTCCTCCAGCACCATAATGTGAACCAGGCTTACCTCGATGAACATGCGTGTTGCAAATGCTGCATACTGCAATGTGCTCCCCCTGTGTGCTAACTGTAAAAATGTCCCAAACTGTGGAGAAGTACTGTTTTACTGTGTCACTGCCAATGCCTGAATAAGATCGAAGGTAGATGGGTATGTCGTCGATTGCCTCTCTGAAGTGGATACTTCTCCTGAGGTGGAGGTTGGTGCAGGTCTCAGCTGGGGCTTTACAAATATGTGAGCTGGCAATGCAACCTGTGCCACATCCCTCAGAGCAGGTTGAATAGCAATGTGGGACTAGTCTGTGTCACCTTCCACAATGACTGCCTCGTTATTGTCATCCTCCTCATCATCATATCCTTCCATAAGTCTAAGGCTTCCCGGAGCTTTTCTTTTCTCTTGCCTTTCCTGTTGTCTCTTGGAATGTGCCTGGGTCCACTCCATCTCCCTGTCATCATCATCAGAAGTGGTGCTTGGAGAAAATGGTGGAGAAGTGCACTTCCATTTCCTTGCTGGAGATCTGGGAGCCAATGATTCTAAAAGAGGAGGTTCTTGCTCAGACGGAACCTCAATCCCAGTTCTGCTCCAGCATATTTCTCTGGGGCCATCTTACAGCTCTCAATTGGCAGTTACACTAAGCCACACAAGCAGAAGAGATTGGAGGACTGTTGAGTGACTGTACAGGCCTTCTGTTTGGCAGTACTGTGGGTGATGTCTCTTCCCTTGTGCACCTAAAAGCAAACAAGCAAGAAAAACATTTAGTGTGAAACGTCATGTGGCATTGTTTGCAGTTTGAATTAGTACAGGTAAAGGCAAAGGCAATATTAGTGTGGCTGTTCACTTAGGCAATAACTAATAACCACTTTAAAGTCACACCACACCACCATATCATGACATTTAATTTCCCATTAGAATAACACACATAATATACAGAATGTTAGAGCTTATTCATTTATGTCCACCATACATTCTAAAGGAGACTCCTGTGGCACTCAGGGAACTGCAAGGGTAAATGGAGTACTAATCTTTTAATAAAATGGATGTTAGTGTGTGCCTTTGGCAGGCAATGTGGTCCGGGGGAAATGGAATAATCATCATTACACAAATGGATAAAGTAGATGTATCAAAACGTGCATTGCAGCCAGGGTGTCCAGGAGGAAATTGAATTATATACCTAAAAACTGAATGCTATTGCGCAGCTATGTGCCTATGGTGGATGGATGGATGATAGATCGACCAATGCAAAATCGGAAAATATGTCAAATAAAAAAAATAAAAAATGTAAATAAAATACATTTTCATTAAAAAATCTAAATGTAAAACATTTTTAAAAATTCAAGCTAACAAACATTAAAATTAAAAAATAAATAAAATTAAAATTAAAAAAATTGAAATAAATAAGTCAAATGAAAAACAATTAAAATTAAAAGAAATAAAATTATAAAATAAAAAATATTATTAAAAAATCTGTAAATGCTGATGTTTGTTTATATGGGAGGATGAGAAAAAACCTATTGGAGGCGCAAAATTTAAAAGAAGAAAAAAATGCATGTGATATATATAAGCACTGTTTATCAAAATCATATTATTAATGTACATACTACAATGATCCTCAAGCACATTATTAAACTGATATCTCATCCATCCTTGCAAGCCTATAGCAAAGGCAAAAAATGGCTGCCAGCCTGTGCCACAAGGTCACAACAACAACCAGCAACAAGGAGGTATGGCCACAACAAAGAAAGCATTGTAGGCTATGACAAAAGTACACTGGCTGTCTAGACAAAATGGCCACCAACCACATGGTCAAACAACAACGACCAGCAAGAAGGCATGGCCACAACAAAGAACAAATGCAGGTCTAAGGCAAAACCACACTGACTGCCTACACAAATTGGCCACTAGCCACATGGTCACCACAACAACAACCAGCAAGGAGGCATGGCTGCAACAAAGAACACATGCAGGCATATGGAAAAAACACTTTGGCTGCCTTCACAAAAGGGCCACCAGCCACATGGTCGGACAACAAGCAGGATGCATGGAAAACAAAGAACACATGCAGGTCTATGGCAAAAGCACACTCGCTGCCTACACAAAATGCCCACCAGCCTCATGGTCAAACAACAAGCAGGAGATATGGAAAGCAAGGAACACATGCAGGCCTAGTGCAAAAGCACACTGTCTACCTAAACAAATTGGCTGCCAGGCAGATGTTCACAACAACCAGCAAGGAGGCATGGCACACTAATGAACACATGCAAGTCTATGGTAAAAGCACACTGGCTGCCTACACAAAATGGCTGCCAGCCACATGGTCACAGCACAACAATCAGCAAGGAGGCATGACCACAACAAAGAAGAACACATGAAGACCTATGGCAAAAGCACACTGCCTGTCTACATAAAATGACCGCCAGCCACATGGTCACAACAATAACAATTAGCAAGGAGGCATGAAAAACAAAGAGCACATGCAGGCCTATGGCAAAAGCACACTGGCTGCCTAGACAAAATGGCCACCAGCCACATGGTCAAACAACAAGCAGGAGGCATGGAAATCAAAGAACACATCCAGGCCTATGGACACTGATTATACAACATAATGGCCCCTGGCCACATGACTTGGGGAACAAAGACAGATGGTGGCCTTTGGCAAACACACTCACAAAATGGCCAGACAAAGGAGGCATGGTAACACAAGAGAAAATAGCATTAATTCAGCAATGCCAAAAACAAAAATATTAACTGGGCTGAAATATTTTACAGCAACACACATCCTCCAAAGGCATCAAATATATTACCCCACCTATACACTGCAGAAAAAATTGAAATACCCACCAAAAACACATTTTGTAATTTAATCCAATGCCATCTATGACTTAAATGAAGTTTCAATTCAACAGATACCACAGAAACAGTTGTTTCATGCACCCATGACTACTATTGAGCTTAGTGGCTGGAAGGCCTATTGGCAGACAAGGCCACATACTGAATTAAAGTAATAATGCAAATTTATTGAAAAAAATTGGAGAAAAAGTATTAAACTGTGCAACATTTTTCATTTACAGAACAAGAACAATTACATGTAAAAAAAAGAACCTGGCCACTACTGAAACTGCAGGCCACCTAACACAATAAAATTTAAAGTGTGAATAAAAGTACAAACAAATTCTGATGCATGCCCCCAATCAAACAAATAACACCCTTCTACACCAGTTTTTGAACTTACTTGTGAAATCTCAAATACAAAGACCTTAAATCCAATGGTATATATGCAGCAGACAAGGGAAGTAATCCATCTAGCTCCAAATCCAAATGAAAAGTGACCTGGAGATAAATAAAGCACTGGGAGGAACCTGCTGGGCAGGAACAGGAAGTGGGAGTGTCAGGGGCACTTTCTTCCTGTTGGATATAAACGTTTTTAAAAAAAGGCTTCTCGCACAAAAAAACAACTCCAACAGTGGTGAAGAAAATCCACTAAAAAAGCCTCTCAGCTGCTTCTCGAGGACAAAAGCTGCTCGAGCGGTGCATTCGCCATCAGACCTACATTGGCGCCACCTCGGCCGGATGCCCTGCAAGCGAGCGTGAAGTATCGTGCAAGCGAGCTAGCCGCCAGAGATTATCATGGTACTTGTGAGCACCAAAACAAATATTGAACGTGCAAACGGAAAAAAACTCCGCTTCACACCCAGGGAGGCGAACTTCAGGAACTCTGCGTTCTGCTGCAGAGCACAGAGTGCCTGAATTCTACAAACTCTGGTAGCAGAGCGAAGTTTACTGCCCGGGACTAATCACAAAATACTCACCCCACTCTTGGGCACTTTTGTTGCTATAAAAGTGTGTGTTACATGTGCATGGATGTTAAATGGAAAAACATGCAATTGCCAGAAATATATTCTTACTATTAAAAACACAGAACTTTCCCGATTTAGGAAAGCTCGGCGCATCATGGTCAAGGTGGGGGGCACTGCCCCTGTAGTCACACACTGGAAAAAGTTTTAGAAATAGGCAATGGAAAACATTGAGAGGCAGTTTTCATATACAGCAGTTAACCCACACCAAAACAACTGGAGTTTTATTCTATTTTTATCTAAACCTGGTACTGCATAATGGTGTGTCTTTCTATGTAATATGCTCAACATATAGTGTGAGAGCATATACAAGGTTGAACGATGTATAATCCCATCTTACTGAAAAAAGGTTGTTCCACTTCAAACCAATGAACAAGTGCCTTAATAACATAACATTGTATCTGTAGCTCTTAAAAGTTGTTCCACCTCAAACTTATGAGCACATGTCTTAATGACATAACCTTGTTTTAGTAGTTCTTAAAAGTATTGTCCAGAATGATCAGGATATGGTTTCATGCAAACATACAAAGACTACAAAAAATATTGTCAGAAAATGTTCTCATCAATTATCATAGATTCGTAGGATATAAAATGTCAAAGTGGGAACCCCCTACTTGTCACGGTTGTAGTCATAAACACGGTAATATTCTATTCCTTAAGCTCTTCCATTACACCCCCGAGGCTCTGCTCAGCCCGGATGACCGATATCTGGTCGTCTCAATTGTCAAGGTATTCAGAAAGGGGCCTCCTCCATGGATACAGCCCACCAGCAAAAGAAAATAACAAAACATAGACCACTTACTTCATCAAGAGGTATTTGCAAGCTGGTCATCCTAAACGGCCTCCTTCCGCAGCACAGTAGACGCTGGCCTGCATGTGGAAATGGTAATTGAGGTCAGCTCCCCTGGTCAGTGTATGCATGCATATGCAACAGGACGTCTCTCTCAGACACATGGGAATTGAAGTTCTCCTCCTCAAGGATTCAAGAGTAATGAATAGTGAGGGAGTTGTCTCTTGCCTTAATTCGCTCAGCTATTAAATGTTGACGATTCTTGGATATATTTTACAAAAATGTTAAAAAAACAAAAAGCATTCAGGGTTAGAAACTTCTTAAATAAAACAAAATAAACAAAATGAAAAAGAAAAAACCAGGTATAATCATATATGCTTTTCTGACTTGTTGAAGAGTACCGAAGAAAGTAAATTGCAACCCAGTCAGTAAGCAATAGTCATATTATGATATGTATGTCTATAATCTTGCAAGGCACCTGTGTATGGATACCTTCTGCAAGAACTATGTGGTCAAAACAGGATTGTGTGACAGTTCAACTATCCATGGAGAACCTAGCAGGCTGCTGTCACATAATGGTACTATATTCTCAAATGATGGCCTAAGTTTAAGAACCCAGTTGTGTCCATTGTACTTCATCATTGAGGCCTCTGTTTAATGTTCCTCAGCAGTAAATCCACCTCTGTTCAATGTATAGGAGTTTCTTATCAAAGTTTGCAATTCTTGATGACATCTGTTCAATAACTGTCTGTTATGATGAAAATAATCAGGTAGCCAAGGTATAGGTTATAAATGAAGGTTTTATAGATCTTAGTTGCAGGTAAGTATATAGCTCTGTCCTTATGGCAAATCCCACCAGGAACAGCCTCCCTGCTGCTCAGCCCATACTCCAACTGACACTCCACACCTCACAGGCATCGTAGCATTCGATTACATCATCATGCACACCAACATTCCACACAGCACATTCACACTGGCTGAACAGTAAAGACCAGAGCATCAGGAAAGATGGATAATACAATACACCAGATATAACACTGTCATATTAGATTGTCTTCAGAATGGTTTATCTCCAGCAAAAGATGACGCATCAGTCGTGTGGTCATCTTTTTGCATCGTATAGTATTCCTATGTTCATTAATTCTAATCTTTACTTTGCGAGTCGTCCTCCTATGCACTTTAAGCCGCTTGGGCATGTGATCATGTACACTACATTAACAGAGTCACAGCTGGAAAATTGCTTCTGTATCCAAGGGGTACACATTCCTAAATCGAGTTGTTTTGTTCTTCTAGTGTACCTCCAAACGTAGCACTGACCGCACGGTGCATGACCTGTGACCGGTCGGAGATTCCATGCAGCTGCTTTTGTATTCTGGATAGTTTATCTTCTTGGCTGTGTAAGGACATAACATAATAATAACATAAGTGGCACTTGCTTCTACATTATTGCATTCCATCTTCTAGTCCATGTGGCTCTCCAGTATGCAAATACTCATATGCACATATATGGATACATACATTCACACATGCAAGCATATGTGACAAGTACTTCAGCTTTTCTCCTATTAAGCAAATTTCCATTTCAAAGTCTCAACTATGGTACAATTTGTTGGATTGAAAAGCGGTCACACAGTTTAGAGTTGTGTTTAGGCTCAACCAGAAAAATATATCATCAAGAAAACCACAATCTCTTCAGGGGCACACACATGAATGGATTCCTTAAACCAATTACATGGAAAATGTTTTAAAAAAATGTTTTCTTTGTTTTTTAATTTAAATATGTGTTGTTTTTGCTCTTCAAAAGACTGACTGAATACGCATAGGTACCATCAATAAGTAAGGAAATAAATCTGTTTCCATATTGAAGTAAGTCATAGGTAGAGATAGTAGCAAAAAGTTTTTAAAAAATTGAAACTCATTACTAAAGTCAAAATACGGGAGTTGCACGAGTTAAAGGTCATATGCTGCTAGTACCTTGGGTTGCACACCATCAATGTACAAGCAGTGCTTCCATAACTCAGACAGCATATGATTAACATTTGATATAAAAAGCAGATGATTAACATTCGATAAAAATAAGGCATATTTAAGAAAATAAAAACATAAAGCACCAAACTGTAATGCATTATCGTGTTGCAGAGGTGGAATAAGTCCTCTGGACACGACAGTTTTCTGACTGGTCCTAATTGTGTTTTTTTTCCATTCCGCAGTATGAGGGGAAGAATCACAGAATAAATCTGTGAAATTTAAGTGATCTGTTCGTGCCTCCCAGACACGAAAAAAGTAAGGTGCAAACTTGTATGGGCGTAGCTGGCTCAATAAGGTTGGGGGGATGTGAGCTTCATATTTCCCAACAATCCCTCTGACTGAAATACATTATATGAGAAGCAAGGCAGGGGCTTAAAGAGCAGAAGGAAGGTAGAGGAGAGCAGATTGTGAGGGCTATGTAAAGCTCAATATTTTGTAAAATAACCAAATTTTATAACTTTTAAAACAGTGATGAGTGTGTGTGTGTGTCAGTGTGTGTGTGTGGTTGTCTCATGTGTATGTAAAAATTCCAAGTTAAGTCCGACAAACACCTCACCATACCCGACTTAGAGCACCTGTACCAAACTATTTATTACATAATATATATAATAGGTGGACATAACACCCCAAATACCCCCCCTGAAGCTACACCACTGCAAACGTGCAGTTTGTGGGTGCTAGACGAAGCTTGTTGTTCGCCTTAAAACACTTTTGCTGGCAAATGACAACTGCATGAATGATGCGAAAGAGTCAAAATCTTACTATTTCTCTATCTTGCCAGCAGAGACGGTTAGGATAGGTTTTATTTGCCAAAATGTGCTCCACAACCAAAGTGAAAAAAGAACACATCTTGCGGTTTTCAGAATTCTGCATCATTTTCTGCATAGGCCTGGTTCTAAAAGATTAGTTCAAAGATTACGAAGGTAAGCCGACATCATTGCTGATGACATTTTCAAGAATGGTGCAATAGAATTTCCTGTACAATAGAATATTGCATTACTCTGTCCGATTTCATACAATTACAAAATGCCCCCACACAAGGGATATTTATTAAGAATGTACGCAATGCAGTGCAGCAAGGCAAGTTGCTATGATGCATTTTGTGAGTGGGAGAGAGCTGAAAAGCACTATATCTTCTAACACATGGTGCTCTTCTGCTCTCTCCCTGTGCTGACGCACTTGAGGCTATACCATGATGCAAGGGGGCCTGCATTGTTGGCAAGATTGTTTTCGTGCAGGAAAAGATACCTTCCTGCACAAAAACAATGCAAAGAGGCATTTTCCCCTTTCTACATGTGATGTAGAATACATCATGCATACAAAGAGGAAATAGGTAGGAGAAATGTTCTCCTCATTCACCTTTCTTTGGTAGACATACCAATTTCACACATTCCCAGCATTACACACCTTAGTAAATCTGTAATTTTGTGAAATTCATGGGTGGATGCATAGGAATGTCCATGCACCACTTATAGTATGCTTACCACTAAGAAATATAACACACTGTAGCACAAGCTGCTACATTGCGTTACATTTCTTTACAAAGCCACAAAAGACCATGCAAATCATGCTTTGCATTGTTTTGTAAACTCCTAATAAGTCTTTGTGGTGCCCTGCATTGCCTTTTCATGACGCAATGGTGACGCAAAGGGTAAGTGAATCTGCCCCTATGTTTCCAGACTATCCCCCTTTTGATAGATTCATACCAATGTGTGATCTATTTTTCCTGTGAAGCTACAAAACTGTACTCAATAAAATAACATCCTGTCAGATAGTATTTTTTTCCCAAAGTATGGTTGGGCACCATATAATAAGGTCCGAAATTTTATTAGGTTGTGTCATTTATATAAAATGATGAATAGTGGGCAACTGTAACTCCAATTCCAATTCAAATTAACTTTATTCGGCACACAGCCACAAAAGTTTCGACAATCAAACAATATAAATTTAAAATGCATTTTCCCTAATCAATATTAAAAGATAAAAATTCCTTTATAAGCTAAAATCATACTTATACATAGAAATAATAATGGCCTTAAAATGTTGAACCAGTTTTACATAAAAACAAGTAATACAGATCATTTCATCTCCCCACCTAGTTATAGCACTTCTTAGCGTTTCCTGATGCCCATTGCTGTTTTAATAAAGTTCAGAACAACCGTGCAAATAACAGGATTGATCAGTGATTGCAGATATCTGTACCCCTCAATATATGTACATGGGCGAATATTCATTAGTAGGGGCACCAAAAATCTACTCCTTGGTTCTTTATAAAGTGTACAGAAAAGAGTAAAGTGCAAGGTGCTTTGGGAGTTCTGTTATCACATGGGCAAGGAATTAGGTTGTCGATCCACCCTGTTTGTTTGGGGAATGCTGCCAAAAAGTGCAAAGTGCTAAGACGGAATCTTGTTAAAAGAAAACGCATTTGGCTGTTCGTTGTGAAGGATAGGTAATATTGCTGTTTGGGCATGAATGGGCAGCTAGGGCCGGTTGCCTCCAATTGTAAATGACAAGAATTTGCCCAGACCCTATACTCCTTTTAATTATGCCCTTTGCATTTGAGGGGATACTCGACGGAGTGTCAAAGTACTCTCCCAGCCCAATCTCGGATAACCTATCCCCTAACAAACCGAAGCCAGGGGATCTTCACAGACTTATCCAAATTAATACAGTCCTCGATGATCTCCCTGGAAAATTGTAGCTCTTCTGAGACCCAAATTTTGGCCCACAAGAGCAAAGGGGCAGCAGCGATACGATCTTCTATATATTCCATCCCCCACTTCTCGATGAGTAAATGATGTGGCAGAGCTGCTTGGAATCATCAGCAGACGTTTTATAAACTTGTTCTCCACTACTTGTTGCGGACAACTTTTTTGGTAGCCCCATACGCCCGCCCCATAAGATGCAACAGACAAACATTTTGCATTATATAAGGTAACCAGCTCAGGCACTGGCTTGTGGCCTAACTTGCAGGTGAATCTAAAGAGCCCTTCCACTACTCTACTTGTCTGCTGTGCCCTAGCCACAATCAGGGAGTCCCATTTCAGATCCTTACTAAACATATTGCCCAGGTATGTAAACTGTTCCACCCTTGAAATGGACTTACCCCTTACATTAAAACTTCTAGTTTTAACCTTTTTTGGGCCGCATACCATTATGTAAGACTTTGAGAAATTACCCCTCAAGTCTAACGCCGCCATAAAATTTGTAAAAGCATCCAGAGAGGTTTGGAGACTATTGGCCGTCAAGGCCATGACTACAGTATCGTCCGCATACGAAAGCAGTGGAACTGGCTGACCTTTAATGCGGGGAAAATCAATTTTCTTGCCTAATAAAAACGCTTCTAGGCCATTCGTATAAATTAAAAAAAGAAAAGGAGCTAACATACACCCTTGCCGAACTCCTTCGGTTGAGACAATGGACTTTGTCCTTTCCCCGTGTGGTCCAAATCTTATGGAAACAGATGTATTAGTATGTAGCCTTTTTAGGAGCAGGATTAGTGCACTCTCAAAACCCATTTCTGTCATTAGTGCCCACAATTTCCCCCTGTTCACAGTATCAAATGCACAGGACAAGTCCATGAAGGCAAGGTGGATAGAACCACTCTTTGCCCTCATGTACTTGCCCATGACCAGGGACAAATTTAGGCACTGCTCTGATGTTCCCATTCCCCTCCGAAAGCCATACTGTCTCTTTGAGATGATCCCCTTACTGGTTGCCCAAGACTCTAGCCGGGCAAGAATTACTCTACCCAGTACTTTAGCTGTAGAGTCAATAAGGGAAATAGGCCTATAACAGGCAGGATCATTTATGTTCCCTTTTTAAACACGGAATACGACTATGGCCCCTTCACGATACTGGAATTGGGCCGATCACCGCTGATTTAAAAACTTGCATTAGCAGGGGAGCCCAAAGGTTTATGTTCAACTTAAAAAGATCTAATGGAACTCCGTCTGGGCCTGGAGCTTTGCTACTAATTCCCTTCACAAGTGCCTCCTCCACCTCAATCACGGTAAGTGAGGCACTAAGCTCAACTGCTCATGCCATATCAGACGGGAGCTCCTCATTAATCATCGACAGCTCCCTACCATTTGGGTTAAAGATTTTATGTTCATTTCCAGGCAGTGCTCCTCACTGGTGTGTGATTTCTAAGTGGACCCGGAACTAGCGAGTGACCATAACCCACTAATTGTTTCACTTAAAGTAATAGCTAGTACTACAAGGGGGGATGGTCGATTGACTGATTATAGCCATAATAAAGGTGTACGAGTAAACTGGGGAAAAATAAACCCAACACTTTTTAAGGAGGAAATAGTTAGATCTAATTTTGACCTGATCATGGATTGTTTGGAGCAGGATTCCTCCTCAGCCACGATTGTACAGAACTTTGAACAGCTCTGCATTAATGTAGCTAATAGATTAACATGCCCAGCCAGGCCCAAGCAGCATTGTGAGAGCCGCTGGTTTAATTCAGAATGCTCTAAGCCCACAAGATCCTAAAAAATGCCCTCCAGACGAGTCCCCGTAACAGAGAACAAATAAAATATGCTAGACGCCTATATAAAACTACCATCAGTGAAAGAAAAGAGGAGCTGAGGCGAATAGCATGGGATGATCTGGAGAGAGCTAGTGCTCTTAGAGATAGCAAACGCTTTTGGGCCATCATCAATCGACCCCAATTCACAGAGGAAGCGGGAAAAATGGAGTCACTGATCCTGGGTGATACCTGGGAACTACAAAAAAAAAAAAAACCTGTAACTCATATTTGTTAATGTGTGTATTGGACGTGATACAGTAAAATTGCAAAAAAATGTTTTCCAGGTGATACTCAAAAGGAGGATTGCCTGCTAAACATGAACAAACCATTTACAAACATACCTTAGTTTCCCTAAGATATGATCAGCGAAGCATTAATGTTGCTCATCAGCTGTAAGGCACAGATAAATATTGATCAATATAATTTTCCCAGTAATTAATTGAGCATGTTATGGCAGAATAAGAAAGAAAAGGCAAAAAAACATTATGATGAAGTATTTATTCCCCACTCCCATGCTCACACAGCTAGCCCCCTTCTGCCCAACAAATGGTCAGTCATGCAAAGTACACATTTATTTCCTATAGAAAAGCTCTGTAACTCGAGGCTGAGCATATTTTTGGAAGAATAATAACATAACCTGCATTTTTACAGCACACTTTCACCCTTGTGTCCTTGGTGCTGAAATAACAGAAGTATATTTTTACCCAAATCGATGGTTCTAATTTTATCAACCTCAGAAGAATGAAAGCTTGCGTTAACTCACTGGGATTCAGACCTGTGGCTGTCAGATTAGGCACAGATTCAGTTGGCGCATTAGTCCACTCAGCCACCAGAATAGCAACTTTTGCACATAACAAATTAATCACTCCTATTGCCTTCTTTTTAATAATATTATAGAATAATGTAATCATAACATAAGTTTATTGGAGAAAATATTAAAGAAATTAGAAAAAAGACATCGCCTGCAAATAAGTAATTTGGGAGAATCAATTGACTAAGCTACATCTCTGTTGCTTCATCTGCGTGTAATAGCTGAAGAACCAACAGAATTATTCGGCAGATCCATTGAATAAAGTCTTTAACATTCCTGAATTTGCTGTCCACTTTGACAGCATTGCCACACATTTCTTCAAATACTTTGGGAGGTTAAAATGTTGTCATTCTTTTCAGTAAGTGATGGGATTATTTCACCATCATCTTGTTACCCAGCTAGATTGTGTTTTTTGTGCATCATACCTCAAATTGGTATTACATTGACTAACCTTATGGTCCTTTAATACTTCACTCGCGCTTCAGCAATGTCTGTAATTATGTATCCCAATTGTATGTTGCTGAATGCGAAGTGCTTCTGTAGAACCAAAGAAGTAATCTGAAAGACATCATGCAAATGACACCCTGTTGGATAAAGTCTGTCATCAAACTATTGATACATTCTATCGGCCCATTCAACAGGGGGACATTTGTCTGTTCAGTCGTCACCTGCGGTACTTTATCTATGCAAGTTATGTTCTGTACTAGAAATGTCATGCAAGGTTCATGGCCAAAACTATTTATGCACCCTACATAGTTTCGCATAGTACTCTTGAATTGCTCTAAAATGTGGGGAGAAGGTTGTATAAAGCACATTTCTCACAGCCTATGAATTACCCTATTAATTACCTGTCTTGCTGGAACAGATCACGATGATCTAGGCGTGGGATTCCCTAACTGATGATAATTAATAAGGAGGTTTTGGCTAGCTATCAGCAATGCAAATTCTTTTTTTTTTTCAGCAGATACATTTCAAATGAAGATTTGGGCGCTTGATCAGTTCTCTGTTTTAGGTTATGTTTCATACTCTTTGCTCATTGGTTCGTACACACTTCACTTATATAGGTTACATGTTTGGTGGAAGAAACAAATTCCATTCAGGCATTACGTGACGTTTTACTTCTAAGTTTCAAGATTTAAACACATATGTAGCTAGACTGCCTTACTTGAACATTGTACTGCCTTACTTGAACATTGTGCTTTCTATACAAAGTACAACTTTAGATATTCTTTTAGTTTGGCATTATGATATCTGTAATATTTCAACGGTAATGTTAGTCAATACTTAAAAGGCTACAAGTTTTCGCAGCTGACGTTCACGTTTGTGTTTTAATATGTTGTCTTTTAGTAGATTCCGTGAACAGATGTTCCCTCCTATTTCCACTGGTATTGGCTCCACATGTCGCCACAAGTACTTTCTTCTAATCTAGTCCTCGCCTACCTGCTTGGTCCCCGGAGGGTGAATGTTTATTGTTAATTAAAATATTAGAGACATCTGCATGCTTGCACTGCGCTTTCACATATGTGATGGGGAATTTGCCTGGCTACCAGGGCACATTTAACGGTTGGTCGCCGAAGCATAGAATGACAGTTTAAAACGACATTTACTCTCACAAACAGGTGCAGCACTTTGAATGTTTATAATTCGGTAAACGTTTCAGGCTTCTTTTACGCAATGCAGCCCGTCTGGAAATCATATAACACACAAGGGTGGCACATTCTGCTGCTTCGGCGCTCGAGAATGCTGCACAGAAAAACAATTCCTATTTAGAATGTGCATACTAAGCTTACAGTTACAGGTGTCCTAAATGCATTTCTCAGATGACTATCAAGGAGAATGGCGATAGTTATCTGACAAATATCTCCTGTCGGCCCTGATTACTTCAATTCCCCTTCATAATTAATTTCATTAAATCCCTGACTTAGCCGGGTTCCATGGATTTTACACGAGAACTCATGATAGACATTTACAATTTTTAGGTATGCCTAATTCAATAAATTACAACCAAGTCTTGCTTTTGAAAACTTTGCTTATCAGCCATAAACTAGAATTCTGTCCTGTTGGTGTTTATCAATGTATAAGTAAAAGTACAGGCTCCCTTTCCCTACAGTGGTTTAAAAATCAAATCGAGCTGCAATTGGCCCCAGCGTTAAACGTTAATATTCCACATTAATTGTTATTATTAAAGTGATTATTTACACAGGCTTGTTTATTTAGGCATTGGTTTCTCCACAACAGTTTCATATTAAAATAGCGTGTACCAAGAATTTAACATGTGAAGCCCATATTACGTGTTTTGCGGTAAATAAACATTTACCGCACTCAGCAAATTAGAAATCCACGGTGGTAAAGAAAGTGAGAAATTATAATTTATCGTCTATGGTCAATTTCAGTCCGCGCTCTCCAATAATCTTCACATCAATTACAAATAAAATATGTGCAAATTGTCATGTGGGGTAAAAGTGCAGCCACTACATTGCAAACGTTCCTTTCCTACAGAAATCGCCATTATGAGCCTTCCAGAGTAGCAGAAGAAATATAATAATCAACTGAGAGGCCCAAAAGTAAGATAACATTATAAAATTGATAAATAACTAATTTGCGGTTGCAATTAGGGCACAATGGGCGAGAAGTGCAACGCTTTTTAGAGGTCGCAAATGGAAAATCGGACAGTTTGCCACTGGTAAGAAGGATTGTGGTATGTACAAACCCCATTTTGCGAGTCAGTAACCTATTACCAACTCTCAAAATAGGATTTGCGAGTCGACATTAGGAAGGGGCGTGCCAAGGACGTCCCTTCCTAATAGCGAGTCAAACTGGTATGTACGATTGTTTTGCAACCGCAAATGCGGCTGCAAAACAATCGCAGTTACCATCTACTTCAAGTAGGTGGTAAGCTAGTCGCAAATGGGAAGGGGTCCCCAGGGGACCCCTTCCTCCCCTTCCTCTTTCTGAATGCCGGCAAAAATATTTTTTTAAGAGCAGGCAGTGGTCCCTTGGACCACTGCCTGCACCTTAAAAAATTTAAAGAAAACTTTTCATTTTTTCTTTTAAACGTAACGAAGACGGGCTGTATTTGAAAAAAAAAAGTTTCTTTATTTAAAAAAGCAAACACAGACATGGTGGTCTGCTGTCCCCTGCAGGCCACCATCCCTGTGATATGTGAGATTCCTAAGGGGTCGCTAATGAGGTAGGCCTTTAGTGACCCCATTAGGAATTGCAAACAGTGTCTGAGACACTGTTGTACATTCCATTATGCTAGTTGCAAATTGCAAGGTACAAAACCTCGCAATTTGCAACTCGTAAAATGGAATGGTCGTACATCTGGCCCCATATTGAGATAGCACCAGGGGAAGCCCATTTTGAGCACCCAAGTCCACAGAATCGACTATTGTATCCTCTCAAAAAAACCCTTCTGAACATTAAGAAGCATGCCATCAATATTCTTCATGGACTCCAGTAGGTACTCAAGCATATGTTTTCTGATCCACTGCTGGATATCAATGAGGTTTTCACATTTTATACTAGACTTGTGAGGCATTAAAGCATCACCTGAAACTGGTCACAGATTTAGAATGAGAATGATGAAAAAATCAATGCTGTCTCCTTTTACACCAGGAAAGGTTAGGGTGTTAAATCAAATATATAATTATTTGAAAAGATGTGTGCCGGGAATGCTGACCATCAACCCAGCTCTATTTGAAGCCGTAGTAAGAGAAGGTGCCTCAGTAGCATTCATATGTTAGGATTTGAAGTCATTGCTGGTGAACTTGAAATCAGTGAAACCCAAGAGACAACAGGTTACTTGTAGCTCTGAAACACACAAGGGGTATATAATACATGCTGAATGTGCCATAGCACAACTGTATCTATTATGTGATGTGTAATGTTAAGAACATAAGGCATTTCATAGTTATGTTAAAGTAGGATGTAAAATGTGGACATTAAAGATATCATGTCAGTGTACTATCTAATATTAAATAATGGTACATGATGTATTTATGTCAGTGTACATGCTGCTGCCTCACGCACCACACAACACAGAGCAAAAATTGTCCAGTCTTTCCTGCAAGTTTTCATGCACTTACCTACACCCAAGACTCACCGCACTGACAGCACCCAACCCCCCACTCTATCACATTCACACAGTCCTGCACCCACCTGCAAAACACTCCACACTTGCATGCTCATGAACACCCGCTCACTCACCAAATGCACCACATAGATCTGGGACCGGTTGCAAGACAATGTCCCTGATCTACTTTTCCTCACAGAAACCTGGCTGAACCCTGCATCAGCACCTGACATCACCACAGTCATCCCCCTCCCAGGTGCAAGATTGCCAGGCAAGACAGACTTCACAAGCCTGGAGATGAAATCATCATCATCGACAAGTACATCTTCAGCTGCACCACATCCGCAGATACACAATCCTCCAACATAGAACACCTGTCGTTCAAGCTCCACATCACAGCCAACTTCACCCTAAGCAGCAATCTCATCTACAGACCAGCAGGACAGAGAACCAACTTCATCTATGCCGTCTCAGACTTTGTTGCACCACTCACCCTCTATGCTAACAATTACATCCTACTCAGATGCCTGAAATTCCACATGGAAGACCATGCCAACTCCCACTCAAGGGCAATGACTGAAGACCTTGGAAGCCTGGACCTCACCCAACGAGAAAAGGGACCTAGCCACATTGCCATCACCTCATAGGTCCTATTTTCACCAACTTCAATAACATTCAAGCTCACACTGGTCCTCTAGACAGACCACTACATCGTCAAGTTCATCATCCCTGTCCTAGTCCAATGCACATGCACCACTGCCAGACCAGTCCGCCAAAACCGGAACAGCATCACTGACAAAGAACACTGCTCTCAACACACACCAACCCAAACATAGCAACGTCAAAGCCATCCAGAAATTAAACAATTGGATCACCTCCTACACTGACTCTCTGGCCCTCAGCAAACACAGCAATACAAAAAGATCCAGACCCCAGGCCAGTTGGTACATGGAGGAACACAGACTGAGTGCAAATGCAGAATGAGCCAGGAAAATGCAGACGGAGGCACATTCAATTCCACCCTAAGACGCTACCTCTAAATGATCCGGACCACCAAATGCACAACTCTGGCGGACTGCTTCAATGCCAGTACCAACAGAAGCAAAGAAATCTTCACCATTGTGAAAGATTTCACCTCACCATTGGCGACCTCAAACGCGATTACCTCCTGGCAGGACCTCTGCAACAATCTCTCACAATTCTTCAGCAACGAAATCGCCACCATTTACATTAACGTCCGCCCACAACCCGACCCAACAGACCTCATCAAACATCTCCTGATCTTTTCCAAAGAAGCACAAATAATCACATAGTCCATCATCACCCCAGAAGAAACTACCACCACCATTAAGTCTATCCACTTAAGGGCCCATTGGACTCCTGCCCCCACTATGACAACTCCAGAGGACTGAAACTCAACAGTGCCATGCTTACACCCATTCTGAATGCCTCCACCTCTTCTGCGTTTTTCCCAGATGTTTGGAAACACGCAATTGTTCTCCCATTATTGAACAAACCCTCAGTGGACCCTTCAACTCTCACCAACTACAGACCAATCTCCCAGCTACCATTCCCAACCAAGGTCTTAGAGAAAAACAGACAACTCACTGAATACCTCAATGACCACCAACTCCTCTACCCCACTCAGTCTGGTTTCAGGCCCAACCACAGCACAGTAACTGCTGTCATCACTGTCACAGATGACATCCGCATGACTCTGGACAGAGGACACACAGTGGCCCTCATCCTCCTGAACCTCTCTGCAGTGTTTGACACAGTCCCCCACATCATCCTCATCCAACCCTTACATAACGTTAAAATCCAAGGACATGCAGTGCAATGGATCTACTACTTCCAGATTCGAAGGACCCAGTCAGTCAGCCTGGCACCATACACGATTGACATCTGCGACCTCATCTGTGGAGTTCCGCAAGGATCTGTCCTGACCCCAACCGTCTTCAACGCATACATGATCAATCTAGCCAACATCATACACTTTCACAATGTAAACGTCCTCTCCTATGCCAATGACACTCAACTCATTGTAGTCCTCAGGGACAAAATGGGCAGTACCGAGATCAAGTTCAATGCCTGCATGACTGAAATCGCCCACTGGATGAAGACCAAATATCTAAATCAGAACAACAACATTGCTGAAATTGTGATCCTCAGGAAGGGCACATCACCATAGGACTCCATCTGGTGGCCAACAGAGCTGGGACCAACACCCACCTCGACCACCCATGACAAGAACCTTGGGATATTATCAACAGCATAATTGACATGATCACCCAAGTTAATATCATCATTGCCTCATGCTTTCATACCCTAAAGATGCTGAGAAACATTTTCAAATGGCTCCCAATCAACACCCAGAAACAGTCATGCACACCCTGGTCACAAGCAAGCTGGACTACAGGAACACCCTCTACGTCGGGATCAACACAAAACTCTATGAATGCTTCAGACCATCCAGAACTCGGCACCCAGATTCACTCTCAACCTCCGATGCTGCACTCATAACACACCTCACCTGAAGGAGCTCCACTGGCTCCCCATTCACAAACAAGCCCAATTCAGACTCTTCCCCAACACTTTAAAGGCACTTCCTAACACTGGCCCAGCATACCTCAACAATTGCATCTGCTTCTACAAGCCTTCTAGACACCTCCACTCATCCGGTTTCCTACTTGCATGAATCCCACGCATAAAGAAAACCAGACCCGGCAGTCAGGAATTCTCCTGCATTTGAGTAGTCCCACTAGACCCTAAGTGTGGTTAGACTCACACCTGCTCAGTGCGAGGATTCCCTCCCGGGTTTTAGTGCGTTCTACAAATCTTAATGAGATAACATAAGAAAACATAACATAACATCAGACATCATTCCACTCATGAATGAATCCATATGTTAATATGCTAGTAAAGCTAATCTATTGCCCCTACTGAACCATCATGGCACTGAAACAGATCAAACTCTATATCTGTCTGCTCCATTTCTTGCTAGCATTCCGCCTGGGGAAAATGCCAGGTCTTTAGCTTTCTTCTAAAAATCAGATAATCTTATTCTCTTTTTAATCTATCCAGGAGCACATTCCATTGTTGTGCAGCCACTACTGGGAAAGCCCTACCTCCTACAGTCTTGTGCTTTAATCTAGGCACTACATAATTCAGTTTGGAGGCTGATCTTAGTGAGCTGTTGGAGCAGTATAATTTGAAACGATGACTAATCAGTGTATAGTTTGGTTGATATATCACCCTGTGCAACAAATACAATAATTTGAACAAGACCTGATTCGATTAGATTAATAGCTTTATTCGGCAATTTTAAAGACAGCCATTAAAAACATGTGTTAAGAAAATATACAAGGATGAGAATACACATATTTGTTAAAACATTAGTTAAAACCGCCTCATCTCAGCCATCTTTTACCTGAGTTATATTGCCTTCATAAGAAAGTGCATACAGATATGAGGATACACAAATATATTAAAACTTTAGATAAAACAATCTCATCTCAAACCATCCTCTTCCTAAGTTGTATTGCCTTCGTAATGAGAAGCAAAAAGAACAGATGATGGACAATCAATCAATCAATCACAGAATTTGTAGAGCGCACTACTTACCCGCGAGGGTCTCAAGGCGCTGGGGAAAAAAAGGGGGGGGTGCCGCTACTGGTCGAACAGCCAGGTCTTGAGTAGCCTCCTGAAGGTCAGCAGGTCTTGGGTCTGTCGTAGGCTGAGTGGAAGGGTGTTCCAGGTCTTGGCGGCGAGGTGGGAGAAGGATCTGCCGCCGCTGGTTGTTCTTCGAATGTGAGGGACGGTGGCGAGGGAGAGGTCGGCGGAGCGGAGCTGGCGGTTGGGGATGTAGAAGAAGAGTCGTCTGTTGAGGTAGGCTGGGCCGGTCTCGTGGAGTGCCTTGTGTGCGTGGATGAGGAGTTTGAAGGAGATTCTCCTGTCGACGGGGAGCCAGTGCAGGTTCCTCAGGTGGGGGGTGATGTGGCTGTGGCGTGGTACGTCAAGGATAAGGCGTGCGGAGGCGTTTTGTACAGAATGCTGAAGAAATCAAACATCCACCCTCAGTCACAGATCTGGGTTAAATCCATCGTTTTTGTGCACACCACACCATTCCAGTTTAGACCGAGCAAAATGCAAATCAGCCTTGACCCTGCTCCCCATGGGAACAGTCCAGCCGAACTGCTAGGCAAGGTCCCCACTGGACTAGAAACAAGCATCCTGGTATTGGTTTTGGGTTGTCATTTAAGGAGACCTTGAAGAACAGAAATATTAAATAAACTACTAAAGGACACACCAATGTACACAAACCAAGGGAAATTTAAAACATGGTCCAGGGCAAGACAGTCTGAAATTGCTGATTTGGTAAAACCAGTTTCTGCTTTGGACCAGAGAAGAAACCACAGTTATAGGGATTTTACAAGAAGCAGATCTTCCAGAAATTCCCAACCAACCTCCCTGTGAATAATCACTGATGAGGCTGAGGAAGGCAGGCATAACTGTTGCTTCAAAAAGGAATTCTCCTCTACCTCAAGGGGGCTGCTGGAGGTAAAACTCTACAGACCTCCTCTGCCTCTTTTTCCCGCAGACCATAGCAAATGTTTTGGATTTATTGATAACCATTTTTTTGAAACCATAAAATCCCCAAATACATTCATCAGTTTCTGGAGGCTGTTTGGTGTCCTAGATAACAACACAGCGTATTCAGCATATAACAACACTGGGACAGGCCTGCCTTTGATGCTCGGTGTATCAGCCTGCACAGTTTGGAGAGCACCATCCACCCTATTAATAAAGAGGGAAAAGAAAAAAGGTGCCAGTACACAGTCCTGCCTGGATCCCCTCTTCACTATAAAGAAGGGAGAGCATTTCCCACTCGGGCCATACTGGACCTTTGATGAAAGGTTCCTGTAGAGTTGAGTCAAAAAGCAAATAATCTCCTCCGGGGCACCACGGGAGATCAAAGTAGACCAAAGGATAGATGGTCAACTAAATCAAAGGCACTACTTACAGCAGCGAAACAAAGATAAATGGACCCAGAGCAAGCCCTGGTATACTCGCCAATCAGCAGCTCAAGGTTCACACATTGTTCGATTGTACCCAAACCTTTCCTGTAACAAGACTCTTTCCTTCATTGGCAGCCAGTGAAGTTAGCCAAGACTAGAGCAAGGATGAAGGTATGTTTTACACCGGTGCCTAGTCTTGTTGTAAAGTTCTGAATCAAGTGTAATTTCTTTTTTGAATAACTTGGAAGATCAAATAAGTAGAGCTCCAGTAATTCAGGTGTATTGATACAAATGCTTTTAAGATTGTCATTTTTTGCGATGGAATAAAAACATGCAGCACTCACTCGAGGGAGTACAATTGAAATAGACGGTTTTTGGTCACCATTTGTGCATGGTCTGCAATGGACAGTGTAAAGTCAATTTTAATTCCAGGGCTTTTTACTGCTGACACCAAGGAGGGAGGCGATCCTAGACTTTACAGCCAAAACATTTATGTTTCCCCTCTTTCTAATTTAATAAGGAGTTTTGGATTCTCTCTGACTACCTACGCAGACAATACCCAAATCATTGCATCCATTGGAAATGACGAGGCAGGTATCGGGGTCAGATTTCATGACTGCATGCAGGCTGTCCATTATTGGATTAATTCAAACTGTTTTAAACTTAATGCAGGTAAAACAGAAGTCCTACTATTTGGAGCCCAATTACCCTTTTGGACTCCATCCTCTTGGCTGGCAGTAATGGACCATATCCCTACACCGGTAATGAAGGCTTGGAATCTGGGGGTGTTCATTGATGATGAACTGAATTTTTCTGATCAAATTAACAAAGATACTTCATCCGCATTTTGTACCCTCAGAACAGTTAAAAAGATCTTGACTCTAATTCCTGATTACTTTCAATAGTTTCTTGTTACCTCTTTGATTACGTCGAAACTAAACTATTTTAATAGCCTATTACTCACCGCTCATACATACATCACTAATAAACTACAAGTGCTTCAAAACGCCACTGCTAGATCACCATAAAAAATCCCTACATTTCACTCTGCCTCTCAGGTCATCAAAAAGCTGCACTGGGTCCCTCCCAATAAAGCAAAGAGTCACCTTCAAGGCACTTTGTCTAGCCCATAAAGCTCTCCATGATCCTGGCCCTGATTTTCTTAATCAGAGCTTCAAACGTTACTGTCCCAACAGAAGTCTACTCTTTGCTAATGCCAAACTATTGGTACTTCCCAGGTTCAAACAAGCCGGGGGGGCGAAAAGAGCTCTGTGCTGGGAGCAACCAAAGCATGGAATGCTCTACCTCTGTTCATTAAAGTGGCACCAAATCTTCTCCCTTTCAGGAAAGCCTTGAAGACCTGGCTGTTTAGGACTTTGTACCTCTGCGGTCTCTATGTGCTCTCTCCCTTGCTGGAACTGTTAGCGCCTAGACACCTCCGGGCATTAGCACGCTATAGAAATCCCACTAACATGACATCATTTAACAAAAACTTGCTGAAAGCAGTGTAATAGGTATAGCCATACCTCGGGTCTCTGTGTTGTCGCAATTCAGTTTTAAATGGTTCGTATTCATCAACCTCTGTACTTTCTCTAAACAATCCCTCAGGTTTGCTGCTGGATTTGGATCACTTTCCTTCAAACTGGCTATGATCTGTGTGTCATCTGCATGTAGGTAGCTTTACAACCCATAGGATTTCAGGAATCTGTCAGTGCAGCCAATGGAATTAGGTGCAAATTAAACAAAAAGGAGATAAGTTGAAGCACTGCAGGGCCCCACGTGTTATGTCTCAATAGCGAATCATATGATGATAATTTGACATCGAAAGATCAATAAAATAAAAAGCCCTTAAACCAGTTTATGACTTTGCTCTGTCTGCCAATGTTCTCAAGAGTAGTGAGCAGAATTTAATGATTCATGGTAACAAATTTTGTCATTAGAATCAGCAGTAGTAAGATTGTTAGTGTATCCTTATCAGTCATAAGCCTTCATTCATCTAAAATAGATACCATTGTTAGCTCAGTGACCTTCATGAAAACACATCTGAGTGGGATGCAAAAGGTTATTTACAGACATAAATAAAGATGTCTAGATTTTACTGAGAAAGGTTAGTTGTGAAACTGGTCTATGGTTTGAGGATACTTCTGGACAAAACCCTGTCTTTTAATGGAGGGATTAAAGACACAGGGGTATATTTACAAGAACTGCTGCTAACTAGAGTTAGCGTTAGTTAATGGCAGTTTTCTTAGCGCGGCCTATTGCCGAAAACTATCGCCCTGTCAGCGATGTATTTACAATACGTTGCTAGATGGCGAAAGTATCAGCTAGCTGCGGTGAAAACTGCCACTAACACTAGCGTCAAGGCAATAAAAATGTTGATGTTAGCAGCAGAAAAGTGAGAAAAGGCCAATTAGCGGCAAAAAATCTCACGTTAGTCAGCCCGGCGTCACTTTTGTTGCCTCTAGAGGCAAAAAAAGTCTATAAGTCCACCTCCAATGAAAAAAATAAAATAAAAACAATGGAATGCAGAATGGAGCAGTCAACAGCCAGGATGACCAGCCAGAGTCCCAGGGGAAGAGAAAATGCAGGTTCAGGGCCACATTTATGAAAAGAGGCACATTGCTGGGAAAAAACAGTGATTCATCACTTTTCATACCGCCCTCCTTGCAACACCATGGCAGCCAAAACTTTGAAATCACAGACAGTCCCCGGGGCCAAGGGGCCTTGCTGGGCCTGTGTCAGTGACCTGGAGTGGGAGGCGGATGTGCTGTAGAGTTGCTGGCCCGTGGCAGTAGACATTGAGGCATCAGCGATCGCCCTTACCTGGTGGTGATGTCTGGCAGGTCACATGGAGACAAGTTGCTGACCTGAGTGAGTAGACCGGCTGGTGCCCCTTGTAGCTGTGAATGGTAGAGGAGCTCCTGCGCACCAACGTAGGGAGGTCTGCATCGCATACCATGAGCCACCACTACACCGGGGTGCAGGGAGGAGATTACCAATGGTGGGCCACGCCTCTCTGCATCACAGGCCAGAGGATGTTGCGCTGGACGGACGCTGTGGAGGGTGAGGCCCCTGAGCTGTGCCGAACTTGTGTGGTGGGAGCGCTGCAACTTCACGCCTAAGGGGGCCCTGTTGCATCACCTGCATTGGGAGGTTCCCCAGCAGACTTGGTGGCGACTGCTGTACCCAGGCTTGTGAAATCCCACCTGGCAGAGGCTCCTGCTGGCTGAGTCACAGATTTGGAGAGAGTATAGTACATTGAGCCCCGGTGTCAATGTCCAGGTGAGGAGAAGGTGGGACGCGCAGCGGAGGAGGCCCGGGGGTCAAGTTGGGCCCACGCCTAGCGCCTGTGGGTGACGCACACAGTGCCCTGAGCAATCCCTGTGCTGCGGCTGACCTACATCACCAAGGGCACCACACAAGACTGGTGGGGGACTCCACTAACTGGCTCAAGTCGCTGAGATCGGCCATTGGTGGCAGTGGGTGCCAGGGGCACAGGGGACGGTTCGGGCCCAGGCCCTTGGGTATGCAGCTTGAATTGCCGTTACTCGCTGGGAAACTGGGGAACACAGTATCTGGTCACCACTGTTAGATCGGAAGAGGCAACCGGGTGGTGCTGCCTTTCCTTGCCACCAGTTAGTTTGCTTTTGGGTGTACGGGGGATTAGCCCTTAGTGATAATTTCCCTTCCCACAGCACTGCGCCATCTGGCTGATCCTGCTGCTGTCCCCATCTGCTGCTGCTGGTTCCTCTGACCCGGATGTCAGGTGTTCGAGTCCCTCCTCCACCCGCAGGCTCCTGCCTGCGCCATATCCCTGGTGGTCCAGTGGTAGAGCGTAACTGCCCTGCAGCTTGACTGCCCTCCTGTCCCTCTTTTCTGCTGTTCCTGTCCATCTTTCTGCTCTTCTCCGTAGTTTTCTTTATCTTTGCTTTGTTTGGCTTTGTTTTTCCTGTGCATTTTTCAATTCCTTTTTCCTTGTCCACTCCCTTGTTGCCCATGGGATCCCCCGCATCCTCGCCCCTCCAGTGTCCTTTCCCACATTTCTCACATCCCTGCTGTCCAGCCCCCTTCCAGCACTACTTAATGGTGGACGGTGTGTGGCCATGCACAACGGGCGTGCCACTGGTGCACCGATGGCAAGCCCTTCTGGGTCAGTCTGCCCCTGTACCACGGCCAGCACCAGGGACCCTGCCTCTTGGACACTCCACCGCTATGACACCAGCACCATCCTCGCCCTCAACCCTGGATGCCACGCCACCTGCCATCTAGCATCACCGAAGAATACCCTTGAGCCCTGTGCCTGCTGAAACTGAAAATGCACCTTCTGCCACATCAACACACCAGCACCTCTTGCTGCCCAGCCGACCAACAGCACACCCGACCGTCTCAACTGCATCGTCCTCAACGTGTGGTCCCTCCACAAACACGCCACAGAAATCTGGGTCCTCCTCAAAGCCAACTCTTCATACATCACCTTCTTCATGTAAACCTGGACCAACCTCTGCTCCTGACCAGACATCGCCATCTCCGACGGCTACAACACATCTCCCACAAGGACCACCCCAACCGCACAAGAGGAGGCATTGCCATTGTCCACAAAAGCACAATCTGACTGACCACGCACTCTAATGACCCAACGGAGACCATAAAACACCTCCACCTCCAGATCCGGACCAACCCCAACACAACCGTCAGCAGGCACCCTCATCTACAGGCCCCCCGGTCCATGACCCCCAATTCACTGATGCCATCGTAGACGTCATTGCACCACAGGCTCTCCCATCCACTGAATACATCCTACTAGGAGACCTCAACTTCTACCTGGACAACCCCAGTGACCAGAACACCACCACCCTCCTGGAGAAACTCACCAACATTGGACTCAAGCAGCTAGTCACCGCACCAACCCACATAGACAGACACACGCTCGACCCCGTCTTCTGCACTAGTGGGAACATTCAACAAAAGCAACGCCACCAAACTCTCCTGGACCAACCATAGTTGTGTATACATCACACCTTCACCACGCCCACCGTACACCACCGCCATCATTGCACCAACACCGCAGCACACAACCTCCACTGATGGATCTCTAACTGCGCCGACACCCTGGCACCCTTCAAGGATAAACCAGGCAAACAACACTCCAAGAAGGCAAACTCGTCTCGAGAAGAGATGGAGCCACAACATCAACCAACTCCGCAACACTTTCACACTCACACCATGGCACCTGGGTGCCTGCGTTGGTGCACGTCAGCCATTGTGCGCCATCATAGGGGAAAAGACAGGAGGCATAATCCTGAGCCCCTTCCGTCAGTTTAATGTCGCCGGTAGCGTGATTTTCTTGACGTACTTTGCAGCGTGAATCTTGCACCACATAGAGCCGTATTTATAAAGCGACGCATATAGGCATATGCGTGACCTTGGGAAGCCCTGTGCCACATTATACCTGCGTGAGGTATGATGCATGCAAGGGTGGGCATTCTCAGATTTCACTGCGACAATTCTAGGACATCACTGTGTCAGAACCTTATGCCTGCCTCATGGCAGGTGTAAGGGTGATGCAGTGCTATAGAGATAGGCTGGCCCCATGCATTGCTGGAGTTGCATCATGCTTGCGACACAACTGTAGCAATTGCGTGACTTTAGCGCTGCTAGATATGCCAGGATTCTCAGACGTATCTGTCATTGATTGTGACAAGGTTGCGACGCATATTACATATGGCGCATCCATGATGTCGCAAGGAGGGTGCAGTGAAAATTGTCACAACACTGTTTTGTCGCAGTGATGCAACACTTTTTATGAATGGGACCCAGGAATGCGCCCTATCTTATTGATAGGGCGCATCCCTCACCTTTTGTTTTGGCACAGGGCAGTGCAGCAATGTTGCTTGCAGCGCTGTCCAGCATCCAAACATCTTAATGTGGACCCAAGTGTTTGCACCAATTTTAAGACCAGCTATTTTCTGGTCTTAAAAAAACTGCCTCAAACTGGTCTAAGCAGCAGTTTTGGGGAATTTTATTGTAAACATCGCAAAGTGGGGTTGGTAGCAGTTTTTGCATGGGAACGCCCAGCTTGCATCTCATTTTCGTTAAGTCCCGCTAACAGAAGTGGTGATCTTGAAAAATAACGTTTACGCTGGAAAAGTGCTGCTAACTGCAGTTAGCAGCAACTTGTAAATAGAGCGATAAAAAAAGCAGCCGTAACATCAAAAGATTAACGCCACAGCTGGCGTTAGTTCTTCTACTTATGCCCCACAGTATTTAGTATGTCTGAGACCTCCCTTCCTACAAGGATGAATTTACTGTTGCTATCATATAGCTAAAATGTGTTTTTAAATATTTTTATATAATTTCACTGATAGTGGATCTGCTAGAGAACCCGAAGTTGACCTTTGATCAGTATTGTACCTATATCTGCACTCTGTAAGAAGTTTAAATTTCTTTGAATCTAGCTTTATTTGCAAAAATCATCCCATCATCTCTGGCTTTGTATCTCACCCCAACCAACAATGCTTAGATAGTTTTTTTTTGTTTGACGAAAATAATGTGCTGCCATCTGATTGTATTTCTCCTCAGAGTCTGTGTTAAGTTCTTGCACAGGAGGATTTTACAGCTCCATAATTACTGAAAGGATAGCCTGAGATAAATATGGTGCCTGTAGAATTTTATCTGTGTATAATTTAGCTTTCCATTTGATAGATTTTTTTCTATGGCATGTTGATTTCTACCCATGTTGACTTTTTCCTCCAATACCCATAGAGGAAGAGAGTGTTAGAGACAATGAGTACATCAGATGTGCATTTTAGTCCAATGTATCTGTCAGCAGAAGAGACAGCTGCCACCTCCTCAATGATGAACATCATTCCCTTTGATCACCACTCTAGCATAATTTTTAAAAATACTCTTTATACACAGAGAAACAACAGATACCCTCCACAGTACCTATGGAAAGCAGGCTGAAAACATGTCTTCTCTTTCAGAGATCAAGACCATCTTAAAAACAACTGGAGCACATATGCATGGTCTCTCAAGGCAACAGAGTGACACAGACAACAACAGTGGTACATCAATCACGAGCACTGATACATGCCCTTAACAGGCCTATTGCCTCACTGCCTCACTTCTAGCACTCTAGTAGACAAATGTTGAAAGGACAACATTTTAGTGCATCAGTGATGGACTCCTTAGGGCCTCAATTATGGGGATTTGGAGTAGGACAGCGCAGGATTACACCTTGCTGCGCTGCTCCTAGTGAAAGTGGCAGGAATGCACCATATTTATTTAATATGGTGAATTCCTGTCCTTTCCCCCAGCTCTGGTGCCCTTTCAGCTGCCTAGAACCAACGCTGGCACCATTGTACCATGGTGCATGGTTGCCTGTAATGTCAGAAGGATTGTTTTTGTGCAGGAATGTGCACCTTCCTGCACATAAACAATCCTTGGGAGTGGTTTCCTATTTCCATGTGTGTTGTATTCTGAAAAACGAGGATAAATAAAGTTATTTCTTACTGTTATGTAAGATTTTGACGCGTCCCCAGGTTTACATTGTTTTGTAAATCTGGGGAAGTGTCAAAATCAAAATCCATGGGTGTTGTGTGGGAAAACCCACCTCATGACCCATGGAATGCCTCCCTAATGCAGAGTAAGTCAATGAAGCAACTTGCGCTGCCTTGCCTTACTCCATATCTTTGAGGCCATTCAAAGTCACGCAAAGTGGCTTTGCATGACCTCATAAATATAGTTTTGTGATTTGCACCGCCGGAGCGTCATAAAAAGTGATGCTACAGCAGTGCAACGGCCTCATAAATATGGCCTTTAGTAAATTAGTAGAAACACAAACAATTACCATGTGTCAAGTAGCTCACTTTGACCACATGGAAGGTGCTGCAACATCAACTAATACAACATCACACTTGTCAAATACCTCAACTCAAATGGATTGGTGATGTTGATGCACATAGAAACAATGCTACTGGCCCTCTGGAGAGACTGCACACAAATAGGAAGATTAGTTTTGTTTAAAACTTGTAAAAGTTACATGATGTTTCATTTTGATTTTAAGTGCAGTAGTTAATTTTACCCTTGTTTCAGTGTATTTTATTCCAGTTATGCAATACCTATCATGCCATTGGCAATTTCAGAACAATTAATTATTTTAAGGATGACCCTCATCTAGTTCAAAAGTCAGAACTTACATGTTGGGCTTACTATATTGCATTGTTTTGCATCAGAATAGAAATGCTCTTTATGCATCATATTGTTTGATTTTGTTTACAGAAATATATGCAGAAATTGATTTCTCTCTAGTCTGGTACACTAATTTTGTAAGTGGTTGTATCATTAATTGTGTTCTTATACAGACTCTCTCAAGAATCTTGACATAATTCAGTCGCTGCAGTACTTGTAATGTATTATACTTAATGAGTAGATTTGTAGAGTGCTTCTTGTCACCAGTGAGGGTTGTCAGGCGCTGAGCAGGGTCCACTTGATTGGCCGAATAAGCTGGTCTTTAGGGACTTTCCCATCTCTGAAAGAGATGGGGAGGTCCATAGATGAAAGGGTAGCTTGTTCCATGTCTTCACTGCTAAGTGGTAGAAGGAGCTGCATCCGCATCTGCTACCTCAGATGCTGAGGGTGAGTATTAGAGAAAGGGATGCAGAGTGGAGGTGTCTGGTTGACTGATGGGCGTTCAAGCGGTGGTTCAAGTAGCCGGGTCAGTAATAGTATAGTGCCTTGTATGCTTGGAT
Source organism: Calotriton arnoldi (assembly GCA_963921515.1). Lineage (NCBI taxonomy): Eukaryota > Metazoa > Chordata > Amphibia > Caudata > Salamandridae > Calotriton > Calotriton arnoldi. The sequence goes on from CAWUFW010006198.1 coordinate 158,513, forward strand.
CGGTAGCTTGAACTGGCATCTTTTCTGTAGAGGGAGCCAGTGGAGTGCCCTGAGGTAGGGGGGTAATGTGAGTTCATCTAGGGAGAGCCAGGATGAGTTTGGCTGAGAAGTGCTATATGGTCTGTAGTCGTCAGATGAGGTGAGCTGCAATCTCTGCGTAGAGAGCGTTGCCGTAGTCCAGTTGGCTGGAGAAGAAGGCCTGGGAGATGATGCGACTTGAGCTTTGGAGTAGCCATTTGAATATTTTATTGAAACTTGTGGAGGATGAAGAAGCTTGAGGATGAGATGGAGTTGACCTGCGTCATCAGGGTTTGCTTGTTATTCAGACTGATGCCTATGTTCCTACAGTGGTCAGTAAGGGTAGTAGTAGGTCAGACTTCTGATGGCCGCCAGGATGCATTCCATGGGAAGCTTTTGTTTCTGAAAATCAGTACCTCTGTCTTGTCTGAGTTGAGCTTCAGGCAGTTGTCCTTCATCCAGTTAGTGAAGTCTGTAATGCATGTGTGGAAGTTGGCCTTGGTGTTTGTGGTGTCTTCAGAAAGGTAGAGGATGAGTTGTGTGTCGTTGGCGTTGCATATGATGTTGAGTCCGTGGGTTTTGGCAATGCTGGCCAGAGTAGTCATATAAGTGTTGAAGAGGGTGGGGATGAGCGAAGATCCTTGGGGTACTCCACAGATGATTTCCTTGGGTTCTGAGGTGAAGGGGGTATCATAATTGTAGGACAGAGCTAATTTAACATCCCAAGGTAGATTGTGACAAATGGAATTGTTACACATGCCCATTTGGAGATTAATTTTCAATCAATAAATTCACACTTGCACTATTGTTTTGGGATATGTCCTAATTTTCCATCTGCTGACAGGTGGAGATACTTTTCAGAGGTATTTTCTGCTGATTTACATTGAACCAGCAAGCTTGTAAGTGCATTTTTAATGCCAGATGAAATATCAATTGCACACAGTTTTTTTTTTATCACTATAACCACCTGCAAACTTTATTTGCATGCTGATTTTTAACAGTTCATGTGGAATTACAGACACTGCATGAGATCAATATAATTCTAGATTCACTGGTGGAAGTTCTCTGTGAACCAATTTAATGAAGGAGATTCTCATTTGCAGAGTATCTCAAGCTTGCCATCCATATGAAGGTTACTGCTCTTGCACCAGCATGCATGTGTCAAATTACAGAGTATGTCTCTGGCCTACCCTCATTTGCAAAGCTTCTTGAAGCAGTGGTCACCTAACACTGTGTACTCATCTGGAATAAAAAAAACATCTTCAGACATTTCCATTTGGGTTTCAGATATCACAGGGATACCAGTTGTACCCCATTGAACCTTGTGGAGGAGCTGCCTATGGCTGAAGGTATTGGCCAGGACTGCACGCTAATTTTAATTGACCTCTGCATGATTGTTGACAAGGAATACCTGTGTGTCCTTCTGGTTAAACATCGCTAGCTGAAACAATAAAGATTTATTGATTGATGCACATCACTTAGAGAATTGATCATTAGCCTTCAGTTGGTTCTGTTCATGGCCTCCAATCACTTCAAACATGATTTCTTCTTCTCAGTGATCACAGGCATGGCCTCTGAGGCATCCTTTGATCTTCAGTATAAACAGACATATTTTATTTTTATATCACTCCTTTTTCAAACATCCTGAATAAACATAGCGTTTTCTACCGCCCATACATTGACGATACCCAGAGTCATGTCAGGTCAGAGGAAACATGAAGATAGATCTGTCATTCTGGGTTGCCTCTGACACGGTCAAGAGAGGATCAGTAAAAATTGCCTTTGACTCATCTGCGCCCTTCTTGCTATAAAAGTGGAAAAATAATATATAAAGAAAAGCCCAGTGATGGTGGGCATTGTCTTCTACTAGTGATGTTCATCAATGACAAATGAATGCTGTTCCGTTCCATGTGAATATCATTTTGGCCCTTTCACTACTGTAATGCAAGGATAAATGTGAAATAGATAACACTACCAACATGTAGACCAGCATGTTGTTGATCTACTTGTGTAAGCAATATGTGTAAGAGGTCACTATTGAGCCTTACAAAGACCCACTGGGTAGGAAGTTCTGTCTGGTGTGCCTCTCAAGCTCCAGGCTGAAATTATATCAAGGACTGAGTTACTAGTTCATGCATGTGAGCCTAATACAGTTGCCTCTGAACTCTATCAGGAGGACACATTAATTGTAACAATCACAGTGATAATATAATTAGTTGAAGAATAATACAGAATCTCCAAATGAGTAACAATACTGTTACACTGGAATGCTCAAATAATTCAAAATTCAATATTGAAAAAGCATTGTACCAGAGAAACTTGAGTGCTTGAATCCCTATTTCCCCAGAACATAAAGGATTATCAACAGAGTGAGATACGTGTCCGGCATCCATGTTATCTTATTTTGATTCAGAACAATAAGAGGAACACTGAAAGGTGGATAGTGGAGGTTGACTTCTTGGTACCTATCATCAATCAACCTCACATGACATTTTTTTGCTTTGGAGGTCAGATTCAGAGAACTAGTCTACAAGGGATTTGCCCAGACATAGGGAATGAGGGTGATCCACGGGTTCCTGAATGATCTATCTCACCTAAAAATATGAGTCCATTCTGCATTCCTACTTGCACACTTAGGGCCAGATGTACGACAGATTTTTGCATGCGCAAATGGGTTTTAGACCCTGTAGAGATGACGCTGGGAGACGAGGCAATATTTATTCCAGTTTTAATGTGGAATTACTACACAGCATAGACATCGAGGCAGACCATCACCAGTTTCCAACCGCTCCCAAGCCCTTTTGAAATCCTAGTCACATCTGACAATAAAGCACCTAGGCAACACCTGAACATTCTACAGGATGTCACCAACATGGAACACAGGCCATAGAACTACAGCTTAAGGCTGTAACACATCTAAAGAGGGATATAACATACCCTCCTTTCTCCTTTAAAAAGAACAAAAAAACAAAAATAAAAAGAAAACAGAGAACATAAAAACATTAGTACACATCATACTGAAGAGGATAAATAACCCAAGCCTGGTAGTAAGACATGACACAAATAGTACCATGACATTTCACCTCCGGTACCTTTTGGGAATAACCCTTGTTCTTGCACTTCTCCTAAGTGGAACCTCTGAAGGTCCACTAAACTCTGTATCGGGAGAAAACGACGTAAGTGACATTTTTAATTTTTACAACTTTACATACATTCCACCACTTTCCCCCTTCAACTTGAATAGCATTCCTTCCCACCTTAGTGACAGCAGCGGGTGGACCAAACTTGCTCTCACCCTTCTTGACGTGAAAAGGAGATTTAATGCGTACCATGTCCCCAACTCCAACGGGAACCAACTTAGCACTTTTCTTTTTGTCAAACCATGCTTTTTGTTTGAGTTGTGAACTAGAAATATTTTCCCTTACCAAATCCATAAGAGAATCGATATCAGGCACCCCTTTAATCCACCTGTTCATCCAGGCAGGTTTGAAGTTAGTATTCGCTTTTCTTCCTCTTAGGAGCTCAAAAGGAGAGACTTTTGTAGTAGAGTGGGGAGTTGTCCTATAGAACCATAACATGCTTTCCAGTGAATCAAGAATGTCGCAATTTCCTGCTTTGGCCCACCTAATGCAATCCCCCACCACCCTATTCATGCGCTCCACAAGCCCATTGGATTGGGGATGGTAAAGTGAACTCCTTACATGTTTGACATTACATGATTGTAGAAAATTACCAAACTCTAGACTAGTGAATTGGGTACCGTTATCTGTTACAATGGTCTCCGGGAACCCCTCACTCATGAAAACATCCTTGAAAAAGGATAAGATGACACTAGTGGATGTCTCCCTGACAAGTTTTATTTCTGGCCATTTTGAGGCATAGTCAATCAGAACCAGCACAAAACGACACCCTCCTGATAATATATCAAGAGGTCCCATGATGTCCAAACCCACTTTGGACCAAGGTCCAGCGGACATTCGATGGGAATAAGCGGGGAGTAACTACTTTCAATCCTTTATCTGCCGACCGGCAAATGCGGCACAAATCTACAACTTCATTGATCTCCCCGTCCATAGAGGGCCACCAGAAACATTCCCGGATACGTCTCTTAGTGAGTGTGGACCCTAAATGACCCTCGTGGGCACTAGTGATAATACCTCTCCTAAGACTTAGTGGAGGAATGAGTTTGTCAGCACGAAGCAAAATTCCACCCTCCAAGGAGATTTCTGATTCAACTTTCCAAAACGACTGTAAGTTTTGAGGAAGGACCCGCTCTCTGGGCCATCCAGTTCTAACAAACTCACAAACTTGTTGCAGAACGTCATCGTCAGCAAGAGCCTTCAACCACTCGTCTTCTGTGCCAACACCATGCTCTAGTAAATCAATTGAGGCTATCAGACAATCGTCGGAATCCTCCTCCCCACGGTCAGTCAAATCTCCGTCCCTTTTTCCATCGGCTATGGGAAAGCGAGACAAGAAGTCGGCCCTAACGTTCCTGCCACCAGAGACATGGACAACATCGAATTGGTACTGCATAAGCCGTGACACCATGCGAAGGATTCTAGGAGAACAGCATTTCCCAGTGCCTGCACCAAGTATATTAACCAAAGGCTTATGATCGGTTCTCAAAAGAAAGCGCCTTCCCCAGACATAGGGACGAAACCTTTCAATGGCCCACAAACAGGATAAAAGTTCCTTCTCTATAACTGAGTATTGTAGTTCACCATTCCTTAGAACCCTGGAAGCAAAAGCGACCGTATACTCAGTAGTGTTCTCATCTTGGGTCAGAACTGCCCCTAACCCGACTTGACTCGCATCCACCGTTATGCAAGATGGCAAACTGGGGTCATAAGGCTTTAGAGCAGAACTATTTTTTAAACAATCCTTAACGGAGCTCAAAGCGGAGGCGCATTCATTTGCCCACACAAAACGTACTCCCCTTCTGAGGAGAGAACTGATGGGACGTACGAGAGTGGCATAGTTGGGAATAAACTTTGAATAGTACTCCAGAAGTCCAAGCAAAGACTTGACTCCTGTCTTATCGAGTGGGGCAGGAGCATGAGTGATGGCATCTAACAATCCTTGTCTAGGCCTGATCCCTTCTCCCGAAATAAGGTGACCCAAGTATTCAATCTCCTCACAAAGGAATTTACACTTATCAGATCTGACAACAACCCCACGCTTCTTGAAGATTTCAAGAACCTTTTTGAGTATATTTTCGTGCGAAGGCACATCTTTAGAGTGTATTAACACATCATCTTGAAAGACCAGGACCCCTTCGGTACCTCCCAACATGTTTTGCATGACACGTTGGAAAACGGACGCCGCAGAGGCCAGCCCGAACGGCATCCGTTTGTATTGGAAGGTACCCAATGGTGAGACAAATGCCGTGAGAGGTCGTGATTCTGGATCTAGCTCTACCTGATGATATGCACTGGCTAGATCCAGTTTGGAGAAATAGCGCGAACCCCTGACACATGCAAAAAGGTCATCAATTTTGGGCAAGGGATGAGAGTCGACCCAGATCTCTCTATTGAGAGACCTCAAGTCCACACAGACGCGCAACTTACCACATTTCTTGCGCGCGATGACCAAGGGTGATAGCCAAAGAGAGGACTCTGTTGGTTCGATGATCCCTTGATCGCACAGGGACTTGAGTTCAGATTCAAGATCATATCTCACACTGAAAGGTACGCCCCTCAACTTATGTTTTATTGGAATCGCTCCATCCTTTACGACAATTTTATGTCTGAATCCTAGAATGGTTCCGAGGTTCCCTGAGAAAACAGATGGAAAACGTTCATTCCATCCTCTTAAATCATGTTCGTCTGAAACTACTAGAACTTGTTCTGACGTACCTGGTCTGAGGATCATTTTGAATAGACCTTGATGATACCACCCCACAATATTCAACCCCTTGACCGCAACATATATTTTTCCCCAAATTTTCCTTCCCTTGAAAATAAGTTCGTCCTCGATGAACCCAAGGAGGTCAATTTTACGTCCCTCATATGAGACAGGAGAGCGATCAGGAGGCTGGAGAGCTCTATCTCCCCAAGTCTCATTGAACAATTTCTGTGTAATCATGGTAATCCTAGCCCCAGAATCAACGAGAAGATTGAGTGGTTTACCTCCTACACAAATTTCGACAATGGGATCAACGCACTCATGGGATTCATGTACATTGGAAATAAAATCATGAGAATCAACAATTACAGAGACTACATCAGAGTCGGACTCTTGATCTGATTCTAAAACACATGCTACAGTTCTTCTCCGATTTTTCTTTTTCAAGCAAACTTTTTCAAAATGTCCTGTTTTTTTACAGTAGTTACAGATGGCATTGGCCCCGGGACACTTTCCCCTTTTGATGAGGTGGATTCCCACATCTGTAACACATATGCTTGAAGTTCTGGAACTCTTGTTTGAAGGTTGAACCCCTTTGACAGCATTCTGCGTTCTTTGAAGAACTGTATCTTGAAGAATTTTGTTGATATGTAGAATACCTGTTCTTATTGTTTTCAGCCACACTATTGACGGAGTCAACAGGTTTAACTTCTAGCTCCTTCAGTGAAACTTGAGAAGTCTCTATGCTCTTAGCAATTTTAATGGAATCTTCCAAAGAAGGATTAGCTAAGGACAACAATTTTTGCCGAATCTGTTTGTCTCTGCAGTGGCACACAAACTGATCCCTGATCAACTGGTCCGTAAACACATCAAATTGACAGACGGCAGCTAGCATACGTAATGCAGAAATGTAGGAGTCTACATCCTCACTTTCACATTGTTGTCTCTTTAGGAACTTGTGGCGTAGAACCATTAAGCTGGGTTGTTTATCAAACCTAGTTTTGAGTTTGATGATGGTGTCTTGGTAGACGTCAACAACATCTTCAGGAGGATGATTGATTTCCGGAAGGTGCTTAAAGATCGATCTACCCTCGAAACCCAAGGAATGGAGTAGAAGGAATTTTTGCGATCGTTGCTAAATCTTGACGCACCAATGGCACCAAGATAGGTTTGAAAAGCATCAAACCAAATCTCCCACCGAACAGGAGGTTCACCTGGGGATTCGAGAAAAGAAGGAGGAGGAGTCACAGACTGCATCGCAGAAGAAGAAAGCTGAAGAAAAATAACAAAACAAGTGAAGAAAGGAATATGAAGAGTTTGATGAAGAAACAGAGACCTGGAGAAGAAAGTAGGAGTGAGAGAATAGGAACAACAAAAGACGTAATTTGAGATAAAGATACGAGAAAAAAAATGGTGTGTGAATCACCGTTTGGTAATCCACAGCAAACAGGAGTAAAATAGTGTGCGAATCACCGTAAATTCATCCGCACCTATTAAAAATGAAGTGGTGTGCGAATCACCGTTTGGTAATCCACAGCAAACATGTGTGAAGTGGTGTGCGAATCACCGTAAATCCATCCGCACCTAACATTTGGTGTGCGAATCACCGTTTGGTAATCCGCGGCAAACAGGTGTGAGAAACACCGTGAAGACCAGAGGAGCAAAGAGGAATGTCAGAGTACTTGACTGCTAGTGTTTGACACCAAACGAAATAGAGGAATGTCAGAGTACTTGACTGCTTGTGTTTGACACCAAACAAAATAAAGCACTTTTTTTTTAAATAAAAAAATATTTCTTCGTTTTTTTTTTTTAATAAAAAAATAATTTCTTTTTTTAAGGCACTCAGACGAGAGAATCCTGACTCCCCTTGTGGTTTTTTTGGGTAGCTAGGCACTATTCTGGCTCACTGAGCATGAATACGGCCTTGCGAGGAGTGTCGAAGTCAGGCAGGTCAGGCAAAATGAGGCCTACTATTGCGCAGGAACTGTCCTTGGAACGCGCAAAAAGGAACTCTGTCTTTGGATCCTCTGTGACGTGCGCTTGCGGCGTTGCCAAGCAACCAATGCTGATTTGTGCGGAGGTCAGGCAGAGTGAGGCCTGCTCTTGCGCATGAACACAATGCGCAGCGTGAGGCCTAAGCGTTGTGTCTTGGAGAGCCGGGAGGGCGGAGCGGGAGAACAGGCAGAGCGCTTGCGCCGGCAGGAAGCAGCAGGGAGCCAGGCGGAGTGCCGCGAAAGAGTGGAAACAGCCTTGACAGACACGGAGAGGCAGTAGAGCGGTGAGCGGTGAGCGGTGAGCATTAAGCAGTAGATGCAATCGGAGGGTGATCTTGTGCCTGTGTGCTCAGGGGGTGAGATCGTGCGCTCGATGCTTGATGGAAGGATAACGATGCGGGGCTGTACGTAAAAAGGAACAGTCTTACCGCAGGTTAACGACAGCTTGTGTTGATGCACGCAGGGTTCTTTGAGTGGCTGTGTAGCAGGATCGTCGCCACAAATTGTAGAGATGACGCTGGGAGACGAGGCAATATTTATTCCAGTTTTAATGTGGAATTACTACACAGCATAGACATCGAGGCAGACCATCACCAGTTTCCAACTGCTCCCAAGCCCTTTTGAAATCCTAGTCACATCTGACAATAAAGCACCTAGGCAACACCTGAACATTCTACAGGATGTCACCAACATGGAACACAGGCCATAGAACTACAGCTTAAGGCTGTAACACATCTAAAGAGGGATATAACAGACCCGTTTGCGCATGCAAAAATCCTGTGGGCCATGTACCTACCCTATTTTGCGAGTCGCAAATAATTTGCGACTCGCAAAATAGTGTTTAGCGACTCGCTATTAGGAAGGGGCGTTCCCTTCCTAATAGCGCCCCCAACAGCTATGTAAGAATGTTTTGCGACCGCAATTGCAGTCGCAAAAACACTCGCTGTTTACCACCCTTCTCTGAAGGGTGGTAAAGCACTCGCAAACGGGTCCCCAGGGGACCCCTTCCCCTTTGGGAATGCATGCGCAAACATTTTTTAAGGGCAGGCAGTGGTCCCAGGGACCACTGCCTGCCCTAAAAAAATGAAAATGGAAAGTAAAAATGTTTTTTCAACTGCATCCTGTTTTCCTTTTTTAAGGAGAACGGGATGCATTAAAAAAAAACTGCTTTATTTAAAAGCAGTCCCAGACATGGAGGTCTGCTGACTCCAGCAGGCCACCATCCCTGGGAGTGCCCGCCATTCCCAATGGGGTCGCAAATTGCGACAGCCTCATTAATATTCATGAAGCATGCAATTTGCGACCCCATTGGGAATCGCAAACAGTGTTTCAGACAATGTTGTACATTGGTAAATTGCGACTCGCAAATTGCGACTCGCAATTTGGGGCAATTTGCGAGTCGCAATTTCCAATGGTCGTACATCTGGCCCTTAGAACCTTATCCTGGATTTCATTCATTTACACATGCTTATGTTCCCAACGATCTTCAATCACAGTACACTCTATATTCATAATTATATCTGATTTCATATTTATTTTTGTATTCATAGAAAATTAGATCTACTCAACACAAAGTCTTCAATAATTTATTTATATCACAAATTCAAACAATATTGTGTTTCATAACCCAAATCATATGGACTGCATAGGCAATTTAAAGGAACATAAATCAATTACTTTTTTAAAAGATACAATAACCTAATCCAAGAAACTAAAAATGTATGACATCTTCCATCTCCTTTGATTTTTTTATGTGTTTCTTCTTAAACTTGTTGCGCAGCACCCATCAAAATCACTGTTCACTGTTGATGGGGACTAGGTACGATTTAAGGCTGGTCACAGTAGAGCAAGGGTCAGATACACCAACAGCATTATTCATGTCAGAGTTTTTACCTTCAACCTTAGCATCTGATTTATAATTTGGCATATGCGATATTCTTTCACAAATGTCACACATGTGATTGATGTCTCCTCTGTAATACTACAAGTCCATTATATCCTTTGGCACTTATAATATACCAGATGGGATATCTGTCACATTTCTCACAGAGTATCCCATCAACCAAACTATAAATCCGGCCCTTAGTCTTTGAAATGAAGTCAAGCTCTTAAAATGGGGAAAATCAAAAGCTGGGGCCAGTGAGCCTTCCTCAAAGTCACATACATTTCCATTTAGCTCCCAGTAAAGGTCTTGGCTTTGGAGAAAAACCTCTGAGCAGGTCAAATCTGGGTTTCTTGGCTGCTGAATTCACTTTGTGGGTGTAACAGATTTGGAGCCTTTCCCTGGTCCCAAGTTTTACCTAAGACTTAGGACCACTGAAAAGGATTTGCTACTGTGGAGGAGAATGTAGTGGGAGAAGCCGTACAGTCAATCTGACTGGCAATGCGCCTTGAGCTGATAGGCGAGCAGATTAGTCTCGGTCTCCTCATGTTTCTCAGAGCAGTGTTAGATCAAAACGTTTCAAAATCCTCATTTTGGGAAATAGTCATCTGGGCACCTTTAGCACCACAACCAAGGGACTAGGACTGGTGGGACACCTCTTGAGAGTCCAGGACTCACTCAGGCTGGTCCAGGTGCGGGTTCAAGATGATGATAACCTTTTATGTTTTGGTGACTCTGAACAAGAGATCACAACACTAACCCTTTGAGTAACACTGGTATTCCTGAGTGCAGGTGAAGATGTAGGTCTCAACAGCAGGGCTGGGCTCTGATGGTTCAGGCCAGGTTCCAGGCAACAAAGCAGTCCTTCCAGGTACAGCAGCAGTCTGGCAGAGTGCACAGCAGATCGCAGCAGCAGGCAGTCCTATGAGAGTCCTTCCACAGGTCCTTTAGTGAACTGAAGAGAGGATCTGAAGGTCCAATTTTATACCCTGGTGCCCTTCTTCTAGAAGGTGGGTAAAGCTTCTGGACAGGTTCTTTGAAGTGCATTGAATTTCCTGACACCCCTGCCCTGGCTCCAAGCTAGCTGAAGTAACAATGTGGGGTCATTAGGCCCTTTGTGTGAAGGCAGTGCACAGGCTATTCAGTTGTAAGAGGGGCTGGGCTCAACTACGCCCCATCCTGCCAGCATTGGCCCATTCAGGCACACCTAATCCCTCTATTGTGTGACTGCCTGGGAGGAATTCACACAGTCTAACTGTCAGCTACAACCAGTCATGTGACTCAGGCAGGCTAAGCACCGGCAAATGGCAACTTTCTAAAAGTAGCATTTTCAAAATTGTAGGCAAAATCAGACTTGACAGTTAAAGAGCATTTATCATTACAATTTCATAGATATCAAACATGACAAAGCTACCTGCTCCTAATTGGAAATTATAGCTTATTATATGCAATAAGGATTCCCCAATATTATCCTACGGGAGGGCTAGGCCTCACTGTAGTGAAGACAGAATTTAGGGGTTTTCCACCACCAGGACATGTAAAACTTAAAAGTAAATGGCCAACATTTTAATTACACATCACCTAGCCCTATTGGCTAAGTGGGGTATACCTTAAGGGTAGCTTACATGTAAAAAGGTGAGTTTAAGTCTTGGCAAGAGGGCTTAAATGCAAAATTGAGATGTTAGTTTAAAACTGCATTCAGGCTGCAATGGTAGATCTGGGGCATGTTTTAAGGTGCTACTTACATGAGTGGCACGATAAGTGCTGCTGGCCCACTGGTGGCATTTAATTTACTGGTCCTGGGTATATGGTATACCACTGTGCAAGGGACTTATAAGTACATTAAATATGGCAATTAGGTGTATTCCAATCCAACCATGTTTAGGGGAGTGAGCACAAGCACTTTAGCAGCGGTTAGCAGGGGTAAAGTGCGCGGAGTCCTAAGTCCAACAAAAATTTATTTCAGCAATTATTGGAGGTAAGTATGCATAACGTTTGGGGGAACCCCACCCTAAGGCTTGCATGTCTAACATATGACCACCCCCTCCAAGCTGAAAGTGCAGAGAATAGCCAACCTCCGGGGAGTTCTCATCACCAAGGCAGAAGAACCTGGAATGACCATCAGCATTGGAGTGGTCTTACCCAGGATGGTGTTCCACCGTGAAGAGAGTTTTAAATGATATAGCCCATTGATAGGCTCATTATGGTTCTTTGGCTCTATCACTATAGTTCACAGGTGTTTCTCCACAGTTAGAAGACAGCAGAGAGAGAACACTTGCTTGACCATGGTTTTACTACCACAACAAATATTTTGCTCTGATGTCTCCCCTATCTATCCATGAATTGTAGGATTTAGAAACTGTCTCCTTTTACTAATTGTTTTTAATTGCACCCATTTGTCATTCTATCCCCAATAGGAATCAAGTTTACCCCCTATTGAGTTCCAGGTAGGATTCACCTGGATTAAAAAGGTAGCTCACACTTTCTAGTATTGTGTGGTAGTGACTAAGAGAGTCACATTATCCAATCTTAGAGATCCATTAGCCCTGAAGATTGCCCCAGACCATTTAGGCTAATATGCATGTTGGCAGATAGCAGATGGGTTTGAGTCATTACTCTCAACATACCCATCAACGTTTGGTTTTTAGTCTAACCTAGTGCCCTGCTGAATAAAGATAATAACCTAGGAACACTAAGGTATTTTTAACTCAATCTGAATCCCCCTTTTGCTTTGTCCAGTAATATTTATCTAAGAACTCCCTACTTCCGGTATAGTCTTTGAGGAGGTTGAGTCTGCCCTGGTGGCACAGCCCTACCAGGGTGGGAGAGAGATACCAATGATGAAGCATGACACTATTATGTGTGTGAGGTTTCCTCTTCCATAAAAGATGACTTTTCCTAGATAGGAGACAACATTTCAGTCACTTCCATAATCTGAGTTCTTGTACTGGACTATAATTTTGGTATACAGTACACCACTTTCATTGTTGCAATTGCCACTGTACTCCTATTTGTGTTTTTTCCACTGTAAGTACATTCCCTGTAGGGAGATGAACCATATCAACAATTTGGGATTCTCACGCCTCATTTGCATTATGCACCTGAGGGGCCTGTCATCTGTCTGAATCCAGAAGTCAGTCCCAAACAAGTATGGTCATAGGTTCTTTAGTGCCCAGGCAACAGCAATAGCACTCCACTTCTGTTCCCTGGGAAGTAACCTTCTAGAAATGTAAGCTACAGGCTGGTCTAGGCCCTCATCATTGAGTTGTGATAAAACTACCTCTATGCCATGCTCTTAGGCACCTGTTTTGACTATGAATGCCTTAGAAAAGTCAGGGGCCTCGAGAACAGGGGCTGTGCACATGGCCTGTTCAGGGAGGCAAAGACTTTCCTGCAAACCTCCATCCAGATCACCTTCATGGGCTGCTTCTTGAAGTCAGCTCAGTCAATGGGGCAACAATGGTGCCATACCCTTGACAAACCTCCTATAATATCCTGAGGCCCAGCAAGATCATCACCTCAGTCTGAGTTACTATATTGGCCTGGAGGAGATACACCTTACACCCGCCCACAAGGTGGCCCAAGTATACCATAGACCCATGCCCTATCTGGCACTTACTGGACTTGATAGTCAGGCATGTGTGTTACAGGGCCTAAAGCACTTCCTGCAGGAGAAAGTGGTGGTCCTCCCAGCTTCTACTGAAGACAGCTATGTCATTCAAGTAAGCAACAATGAAGGACCCCATATCAGCCAAGACTTGATTCACCAGCCTCTGGAAGGTGGCAGGAGCACTTTTCTCCTGCACCTTAACCCCTTCGCTGCAAGGCCTTTCCCCCCCCCCCATGTGCTAAGCCTTTTTTTGGCTATTTGGAGTTTGCGCTTAGGCCCCTGTAACTTTTTGACCACATAAGGTATACACGCCCAAATTTGCGTCCTTTTTTTCCAACATCATGGGGATTCTAAAGGTACCCAGGGTTTGTGGATTCCCCTGGAGGGGACCCAGAAATTAGCCAAAATACAGCTACATTTTGTTTTTTTTGGGAAAAAATGCAAAAAAGGGCTACAGATGACAGCGTCTGGTTTTTTCCCTGCAAATGGTATCAAAAAAGGGGATGTGGTGCTGTAGAGATAGGCTGGCCCCATGCATTGCTGGAGTTGCATCATGCTTGCGACACAACATCAACCAACTCCGCAACACTTTCACACTCACACCATGGCACCTGGGTGCCTGCGTTGGTGCACGTCAGCCATTGTGCGCCATCGTAGGGGAAAAAGACAGGAGGCATAATCCTGAGCCCCTTCCGTCAGTTTAATGTTGCCGGTGCGTGATTTTCTTGACGTACTTGCAGCGTGAATCTTGCACCACATAGAGCCGTATTTATAAAGCGACGCATATAGGCATATGCGTGACCTTGGGAAGCCCTGTGCCACATTATACCTGCGTGAGGTATGATGCATGCAAGGGTGGGCATTCTCAGATTTCACTGCGACAATTCTAGGACATCACTGTGTCAAAACCTTATGCCTGCCTCATGGCAGGTGTAAGGGTGATGCAGTGCTATAGAGATAGGCTGGCCCCATGCATTGCTGGAGTTGCATCATGCTTGCGACACAACTGTAGCAATGCGTGACTTTAGCGCTGCTAGATATGCCAGGATTCTAGACGTATCTGTCATTGATTGTGACAAGGAGCGACGTACATTACATATGGCGCATCCATGATGTCGCAAGGAGGGTGCAGTGAAAATTGTCACAACACTGTTTTGTCGCAGTGATGCAACACTTTTTATGAATGGGACCCAGGAATGCGCCCTATCTTATTGATAGGGCGCATCCCTCACCTTTTGTTTTGGCACAGGGCAGTGCAGCAATGTTGCTTGCAGCGCTGTCCAGCATCCAAACATCTTAATGTGGACCCAAGTGTTTGCACCAATTTTAAGACCAGCTATTTTCTGGTCTTAAAAAAACTGCCTCAAACTGGTCTAAGCAGCAGTTTTGGGGAATTTTATTGTAAACATCGCAAAGTGGGGTTGGTAGCAGTTTTTGCATGGGAACGCCCAGCTTGCATCTCATTTTCGTTAAGTCCCGCTAACAGAAGTGGTGATCTTGAAAAATAACGTTTACGCTGGAAAAGTGCTGCTAACTGCAGTTAGCAGCAACTTGTAAATAGAGCGATAAAAAAAGCAGCCGTAACATCAAAAGATTAACGCTACAGCGGCGTTAAGTTCTTCTACTTATGCCCCACAGTATTTAGTATGTCTGAGACCTCCCCTTCCTACAAGGATGAATTTACTGTTGCTATCATATAGCTAAAATGTGTTTTTAAATATTTTTATATAATTTCACTGATAGTGGATCTGCTAGAGAACCCGAAGTTGACCTTTGATCAGTATTGTACCTATATCTGCACTTGTAAGAAGTTTAAATTCTTTGAATCTAGCTTTATTTGCAAAAATCATCCCATCATCTCTGGCTTTGTATCTCACCCCAACCAACAATGCTTAGATAGTTTTTTTTTGTTTGACGAAAATAATGTGCTGCCATCTGATTGCATTTCTCCTCAGAGTCTGTGTTAAGTTCTTGCACAGGAGGATTTTACAGCTCCATAATTACTGAAAGGATAGCCTGAGATAAATATGGTGCCTGTAGAATTGTATCTGTGTATAATTTAGCTTTCCCCCCATTTGATAGATTTTTTTCTATGGCATGTTGATTTTTACCCATGTTGACTTTTCCTCCAATACCCATAGAGGAAGAGAGTGTTGAGACAATGAGTACATCAGATGTGCATTTTAGTCCAATGTATCTGTCAGCAGAAGAGACAGCTGCCACCTCCCTCAATGATGAACATCATTCCCTTTGATCACCACTCTAGCATAATTTTTAAAAATACTCTTTATACACAGAGAAACAACAGATACCCTCCACAGTACCTATAGAAAGCAGGCTGAAAACATGTCTTCTCTTTCAGAGATCAAGACCATCTTAAAAAAACAACTGGAGCACATATGCATGGCTCTCAAGGCAACAGAGTGACACAGACAACAACAGTGGTACCAATCACGAGCACTGATACATGCCCTTAACAGGCTCATTGCCTCACTGCCTCACTTCTAGCACCTAGTAGACAAATGTTGAAAGGACAACATTTTAGTGCATCAGTGATGGACTCTTAGGGCCTCAATTATGGGGATTTGGAGTAGGACAGCGCAGGATTACACCTTGCTGCGCTGCCCTAGTGAAAGGGCAGGAATGCACCATATTTATTTAATATGGTGAATTCCTGTCCTTTCCCCCAGCTCCGGTGCCCTTTCAGCTGCCTAGAACCAACGCTGGCACCATTGTACCATGGTGCATGGTTGCCTGTAATGTCAGAAGGATTGTTTTTGTGCAGGAATGTGCACCTTCCTGCACATAAACAATCCTGGGAGGCGGTTTCCTATTTCCATGTGTGCTGTATTCTGAAAAACGAGGATAAATAAAGTTATTTCTACTCGTTGCGTAAGATTTTGACGCGTCCCCAGGTTTACATTGTTTTGTAAATCTGGGGAAGTGTCAAAATCAAAATCCATGGGTGTTGTGTGGGAAAACCCACCTCATGACCCATGGAATGCCTCCCTAATGCAGAGTAAGTCAATGAAGCAACTTGCGCTGCCTTGCCTTACTCCATATCTTTGAGGCCATTCAAAGTCACGCAAAGTGGCTTTGCATGACCTCATAAATATAGTTTTGTGATTTGCACCGCCGGAGCGTCATAAAAAGTGATGCTACAGCAGTGCAAGGGCCTCATAAATATGGCCTTTAGTAAATTAGTAGAAACACAAACAATTACCATGTGTCAAGTAGCTCACTTTGACCACATGGAAGGTGCTGCACCATCAACTAATACAACATCACACTTGTCAAATACCTCAACTCAAATGGATTGGTGATGTTGAGCACATAGAGCAATGCTACTGGCCCCTCTGGAGGAGACTGCACACAAATAGAAAGATTAGTTTTGTTTAAAACTTGTAAAAAGTTGCATGATGTTTCATTTTGATTTTAAGTGCAGTAGTTAATTTTACCCTTGTTTCAGTGTATTTTATTCCAGTTATGCAATACCTATCATGCCATTGGCAATTTCGAACAATTAATTATTTTAAGGGATGACCCTCATCTAGTTCAAAAGTCAGAACTTACATGTTGGGCTTACTATATTGCATTGTTTTGCATCAGGATAGAAATGCTCTTTATGCATGATATTGTTTGATTTTGTTTACAGAAATATATGCAGAAATTGATTTCTCTCTAGTCTGGTACACTAATTTTGTAAGTGGTTGTATCATAATTGTGTTCTTATACAGACTCTCTCAAGAATCTTGACATAATTCAGTTGCTGCAGTACTTGTAATGTATTATACTTAATGAGTAGATTTGTAGAGTGCTTCTTGTCACCCGTGAGGGTTGTCAGGCGCTGAGCAGGGTCCACTTGATTGGCTGAATAACCTGGTCTTTAGGGACTTTCCCAACTCTGAAAGAGATGGGGAGGTCCATAGATGAAAGGGTAGCTTGTTCCATGTCTTCACTGCTAAGTGGTAGAAGGAGCTGCATCCGCATCTGCTACCTCAGATGCTGAGGGTGAGTATTAGAGAAAGGGATGCAGAGTGGAGGTGTCTGGTTGACTGATGGGCGTTCAAGCGGTGGTTCAAGTAGGCGGGTCAGTAGTAGTATAGTGCCTTGTATGCTTGGATCGGTAGCTTGAACTGGCATCTTTTCTGTAGAGGGAGCCAGTGGAGTGCCCTGAGGTAGGGGGGTAATGTGAGTTCATCTAGGGAGAGCCAGGATGAGTTTGGCTGAGAAGTTCTATATGGTCTGTAGTTGTCAGATGAGGTGAGCTGCAATCTCTGCGTAGAGAGCGTTGCCGTAGTCCAGTTGGCTGGAGAAGAAGGCCTGGGAGATGATGCGACTTGAACTTTGGAGTAGCCATTTGAATATTTTATTGAAACTTGTGGAGGATGAAGAAGCTTGAGGATGAGATGGAGTTTACCTGCGTCATCAGGGTTTGCTTGTTATTCAGTCTGATGCCTATGTTCCTACAGTGGTCAGTAAGGGTAGTAGTAGGTCAGACTTCTGATGGCCGCCAGGATGCATTCCATGGGAAGCTTTTGTTTCTGAAAATCAGTACCTCTGTCTTGTCTGAGTTGAGCTTCAGGCAGTTGTCCTTCATCCAGTTAGTGAAGTCTGTAATGCATGTGTGGAAGTTGGCCTTGGTGTTTGTGGTGTCTTCAGAAAGGTAGAGGATGAGTTGTGTGTCGTTGGCGTTGCATATGATGTTGAGTCCGTGGGTTTTGGCAATGCTGGCCAGAGGAGTCATATAAGTGTTGAAGAGAGTGGGGATGAGCGAGGATCCTTGGGGTACTCCACAGATGATTTCGTTGGGTTCTGAGGTGAAGGGGGTATCATAATTGTAGGACAGAGCTAATTTAACATCCCAAGGTAGATTGTGACAAATGGAATTGTTACACATGCCCATTTGGAGATTAATTTTCAATCAATAAATTCACACTTGCACTTTTGTTTTGGGATATGTCCTAATTTTCCATCTGCTGTCAGGTGGAGATACTTTTCAGAGGTATTTTCTGCTGATTTACATTGAACCAGCAAGCTTGTAAGTGCATTTTTTAATGCCAGATGAAATATCAATTGCACACAGTTTTTTAATCACTATAACCACCTACAAACTTTATTTGCATGCTGATTTTTAACAGTTCATGTGGAATTACAGACACTGCATGAGATCAATATAATTCTAGATTCACTGGTGGAAGTTCTCTGTGAACCAATTTAATGAAGGAGATTCTCATTTGCAGAGTATCTCAAGCTTGCCATCCATATGAAGGTTACTGCTCTTGCACCAGCATGCATGTGTCAAATTACAGAGTATGCATATGAAGAACTGTACATCTCTTGGAGATTTGGACAATTTAAGACCTCCAAATAGGGTCTTCAGTAGCAGGCTAGAAGCGTGACACACACCCACTAGGGTTTCCACACAGCGAGGGGATGCCAGAGACTAAAATCAATTGAGAGGAAGAGGGGTGGCCTTGCCCACTAATAATCAGTCCAGCACCAGGCAGGTGATAATGTGCTTAAGTCAGCAGCCTGTTTGTGACAAAATCTGAGCGTTTTAGATGGGTGGAAAGGTTTCCATTAAGGGTAGATGCTGTCAGGGAATGCATCAAGTCCCACCAAGTCATGGCTCTGTAGTATTCACAATAACATAGAGCAGTCAACCACTAGTGTGTCAAAGTGTGGAAAATGCTGCCGAAGGCAAACATAGTGCCAAGGGGAGTGCACTTACCATGTGCTGTATGATGCATTATAAATGATAGGGTTTCTGTCTCTGTACTGGGTCTGGTGCAAGTCTGTCTGTTCCTCAGTTGGTGTAATATAGGGACAGGGATAAAATAAGCAATACGGCTCTAACTTTTATCACAGCTATAGAATGAGGGATGAATGTAACTGGATGCATTAATTTTTGGCGACGCATTGTCTTAAATATTGTGTCCGGTTCCATAGACTTTGCACCCGATTTAGATTTGGGTGGATGAGGATAATCTGGCGGTAGTGCTAACTCTGGTGGACAATCACTCAGTGGAATTTTCTCCATAGGATTTCACAGGTAGTAATCACTATGTGACTTATTATACTTTTTACCCTCTATCTCACTTTCTAATTTATTTATCTTTTAAACCTAAGAGATGACGAGAAACTGTATAAAAGTGATTCCCTCACTGTGTTGCTCTTAATGAATCCCAAGCAGAAATACATAATTCAAATAAGTTAGTTTCCGCATTACTTTTCAGATAATAACTTTGAAACAGATTGTGCATTTTTATTGATTGACAAAAATATAATTCGGACAGCAGGTATTATGAATACCTCTCCATCTGGAAAAAACGATTAATAATTTTATCTATATCCAATGCCTTGTTGGGCTGAGAAATTGGCTTGGCAGATTTACTAAGTCTGATAACTTATTTTATTATGATTATTGCCATTTCTTTGATAATCTAAAAACGGCTACTACTTTAATATTTCATGGGTACAACAATACATTTACCACTTTTAAACCTACCTGTCCTTCTAATTGTACTATAGACACTTTTTTACATTTTATGGGAGGATGCCTTCCTAAGAGGAACAGGATTGATACCTGGCAGAACAATACTCCCATCAAGTATAATCAAACGATGTCAAGTCATCTATCGGTCCAGTCTTCACAAGTCTGGCTCATCCCTTCCTCATCTTAAGTGTGTTTTTCAAGAGGCAAAAACATGCTATGCTAACATCACTATTAGAAAAAATAACAGGCCCTTACTAACTAAATGTCTGTCTCTGGCCTACCCTCATTTGCAAAGCTTCTTGAAGCAGTGGTCACCTAACACTGTGTACTCATCTGGAATAAAAAAACATCTTCAGACATTTCCATTTGGGTTTCAGATATCACAGGGATACCAGTTGTACCCCATTGAACCTTGTGGAGGAGCTGCCTATGGCTGAAGGTATTGGCCAGGACTGCACGCTAATTTTAATTGACCTCTGCATGATTGTTGACAAGGAATACCTGTGTGTCCTTCTGGTTAAACATCGCTAGCTGAAACAATAAAGATTTATTGATTGATGCACATCACTTAGAGAATTGATCATTAGCCTTCAGTTGGTTCTGTTCATGGCCTCCAATCACTTCAAACATGATTTCTTCTTCTCAGTGATCACAGGCATGGCCTCTGAGGCATCCTTTGAACTTCAGTATAAACAGACATATTTTATTTTTATATCACTCCTTTTTCAAACATCCTGAATAAACATAGCGTTTCTACCGCCCATACATTGACGATACCCAGAGTCATGTCAGGTCAGAGGAAACATGAAGATAGATCTGTCATTCTGGGTTGCCTCTGACACGGTCAAGAGAGGATCAGTAAAAATTGCCTTTGACTCATCTGCGCCCTTCTTGCTATAAAAGTGGAAAAATAATATAAAAGAAAAGCCCAGTGATGGTGGGCATTGTCTTCTACTAGTGTTGTTCATCAATGACAAATGAATGCTGTTCCGTTCCATGTGAATATCATTTTGGCCCTTTCACTACTGTAATGCAAGGATAAATGTGAGATAGATAACACTACCAACATGTAGACCAGCATGTTGTCGATCTACTTGTGTAAGCAATATGTGTAAGAGGTCACTATTGAGCCTTACAAAGACCCACTGGGTAGGAAGTTCTGTCTGGTGTGCCTCTCAAGCTCCAGGCTGAAATGATATCAAGGACTGAGTTACTAGTTCATGCATGTGAGCCTAATACAGTTGCCTCTGAACTCTATCAGGAGGACACATTAATTGTAACAATCACAGTGATAATATAATTAGTTGAAGAATAATACAGAATCTCCAAATGAGTAACAATACTGTTACACTGGAATGCTCAAATAATTCAAAATTCAATATTGAAAAAGCATTGCACCAGAGAAACTTTTTTTTTTTTTTTTTTTAAATTGAATTTTTTATTAGTTCCATTCAACATGGAATTACAACCATACAACAAAACTTCCAGGCATTACCTTCAGATTACATCATAATACATCATTATTGTTATCGATTAAGAACGTACATTACTGTCACACATATTACAGTCGTACAGTGATAATATAAAAGCTAAGCAACTTTTACTTGCAGAACATCAGGGTGCGTACGCAGATACTCCGTGAGTGGCATCCAGTAGTCTCTTGGCCTCGAGCCAGATGGAAGTTCTTCCTCATAGGTTTTTAAAGTGTCCTTGCTATATATCATATCTTTCAACCACAGGCTACTGTCCGGGGACACTCTACTATCCCAGCTGAGAGATACTCTTCTCTTCGCCAGTAGCAGTGCAATAGTACAAAATTTTCTCGCCATTGCACGTAAGTCTTTCACAATACCTAATAGACATATTTGCACTGTGCATTCTATCGTACATGACAGCATTTCACCTAACAATCTTATGACATCTCCCCAGTAGGTTCCCACTTTATTACATCGCCATGCTAAATGCAGAAAGTCTGCATCGTCAGTCCCACATCTTTTACATCGTGCATCCTCCTGCAAGCCGTATTTGTATAATTTGAGTGGTGTGTGGTATGCCTGGTGCAAGTATTTATAATGTATTATTCTGAGGTTGCCATTCGGAGTCAACATACCAGTTAACACACATCAGGCTGTCCAGTCTGCGTCTTCCATTGGTGTTTCCAGGCATGCATTCCATCGCTCTTTGGCTTTCATTGCAGTTCCAGCAATATCGTCTTGCATTGCCTTATAGAGCCTAGATACCAGTTTTGTGCAACTCGGGTTTTCAATAACCATTTGTAACGCCGCTAGTGTTGGCGGCTCAGTGGGAAATGTTGGGTATAGTTTCCGGGCTGCACCTCTTAGTCTATGTATAGCCAAATTAAATAGTAGTGTCTGATTGCTTATATAATTGAGGCCAGTACACTCCAAGAAAGTGCTATTAATGTATAAATCACCCATCGTAACTATTCCTGCACTTCGTAGCACATTCATGCTTGCCTCCTCTTGCGTTACTGACATAGCCTGGTGATGTTCCAGCGGTAAGGCCGGCGCATATAGGGGAAGCTTACTTGTCAATCTCCCCATACAGTGCCACGCAGAATTGGTGGTGCGTATTGTGTTAATTTCAGTTCTGTCTATATGTGGTCGCCTGTGTGTAATAATGCTACTTAATGGCACCGGGTGAGCATCTCCATCCTCCACCGCTAGAGGCGCCATATAGGGCGTCGGGTGAAACCAATAGTGCGCATATTGCGCTTGTGCGCATACATAGTATAACAGGAAATCCGGCGCCGCAAAACCGCCCCTAGAGAACGGAAGAGTCAGAGCTCGCATTTCAATTTGTGCTTGTTTTCCAGCCCACACCAGCCGCACAACCAGCGCTCTCAACTTTCCAAACACAGATGCAGGTGGTGTGATGGGGATATTATTAAACAAATATAACATTTTAGGTAGAATCACCATTTTGACTATAGCTATTCTGTCAGCCAGCGATAGTGGCAGCCTCAGCCATCTCTCAATTTGTTCCTCCAATTTTGTTAACACCACACCATAATTAGCCCGAATCACAGTTGGTGGGTCTCGGTGATAATAAATCCCTAGATATTTAACAGGGTCCGCTTGCCATTCCAGTGGGTATTCCATTGCATGGGGCACAGTAACGTCTGTTAGTGGGACAATAATGGATTTGCTCCAATTTATCTGAAGCCCTGACTGCCTGCCAAATTTAATATATTCCCGTATAAGGGGGGATAAGTTTTCTCTAGGCTCTCTGATATACAGCGCCATATCTTCCGCATATAGTGATATGCTGAGTGGTCTCTGTGGGAACTGCAGTGCCGTGCGTTGATGGCCCTGCCGGATCTTACACGCTAGTGGCTCCAGCGCTATTGCGAATAGTAGAGGAGATAACGGGCAGCCCTGCCTCGTGCCCCGGGAGATTTGTATTGGATTCGATACATGGCCGTTTACTCTAACGCACGCCACTGGTTTTGTATATAAAAGTTTTATCCACTTTAGGATAACCGGGGGCATGCCCATTTTAGTCAATACTGCGAATAGATACCTCCATTCAATCGAATCAAAGGCTTTGGCGGCGTCCAGTAACACCGCTGCTGCCTCTAACTCCGGATTGAGCTGATGTGAGAGGGCAAATAGTGTGCGCAGGTTGTGCGAAGTAGATCTTGTTGGGATAAAACCTGATTGATCCGGCAGTACTATAGTTGTCATTAGTGGCTGTAATCTTTGGGCCAGTATTTTCACCAATATTTTAGCGTCAGTATTTATTAATGAGAGTGGGCGAAATGACCCACACTCATTAGGTTCTTTACCTGGTTTCAAAAGTGCTATCAGCATTGCCTCACGTAGGGTAGGGGGGAGTATTTCTTTCTCAAATGCCTCCTCATACATGCTTGCCAGGTATGGGCAAAGGAGTTCAAAATATTCTTTATAAAATTCGGCCGTGAAGCCATCCGGCCCCGGAGCCTTTCCATTCGGCAGTGCCTTAATTGCCACTCGTATCTCTTCTTTCTCAATGGGTTGTGCCAGGATCTCCCTGTGTGCATCAGATAACCACACTATAGCTATATCTTCCAGGTACTCTAGTATCTCAGTAGTGTTAGCTGAGTCCTTAGTGGTATATAATTCACCGTACGTGTTCTTAAATGCTTCCAGAATGGCAGGTGTGCTGGTGCATAGGGTGCCATTTACATCTTTAACTTGAACTACTGTATGCGAGGGGCGATCTATGCCAATTTTTCATGCCAGCATACGGCCTGCTCTCCCTCCTTCTCCGTAGGCTCTGGCCACGTATCGCTGTGATACATACTTCAATTCACTGTCAGCATATTTTTGGTATTCGGACAGTCTGTCTCTGATATCGGCTAGAATACCGGGTGTAGGTGCCCTTTCGTATTCCCTTTCCAGCGCCGCCAATTGCTGTTCGCATCTAGAAAGTTGTCCTCTTATGTCTCGTAGAATCCCCACTTGTGTGCCAATGCATATACCGCGTATGGTTGCCTTAAAGGCCTCCCACAGCAGGCCTGCATCATTCACTGATGAAACATTTATAGTAAAATAATCTGTTATAGCTTCTCTAATTGCGTGGTTATATAGGGGATCTAACAGTGCCTTAGAGTTAAATCGCCACAAATGGGGCGGTGGTATATAATCTGGTAAATCGAGGGTAAGTAATACTGGATTGTGGTCCGATAGTGTTTTTGGTAAATGAGTGACGCTTTGTACCCATGTGCTGGCTAGTTCTGTCGTCAACCAATAATCAATGCGGGACCAGCTATTGTGCACCGCTGAAGTATGTGTACTTTCCAAGTTATGTGGGTGACGTTCCCGCCATATATCTATCATGCGGAATTCGGTCATGCCATCCTGCAATGCTTTGACTGCCTGCTTGTGTGGTTCCGTCGTGCCAGCCGACCTATCTAGACTGGCATTTAGCGACACATTGAGGTCCCCTCCCCAAACTAGTTCTATATCAGGGAGTTCCCGTAGTTCTCTCCAGAGAGTCCGGAAAAATTCAGGGTCATCTATGTTCGGCCCATAAACGTTAACGAGGCCCATTCGGTGCCCTCGCATATGACCCACTACAATTATGTACCTGCCCATGTCATCCGTAATCGTCCTATCTATGCGAAATTGAACTCCCTTCTTAACTAGTAGCAATACTCCCCGTGAATATGTGGAGTAGGATGATGCACGTACTTCTTCCGCCCACCTACTACCAATTCTGCAGTTCCCGATTTTTGAGAGGTGAGACTCCTGAATCAAGGCTATATCCACCTGGTGCCTGTCAAAGTAAGCAAACATCTGCCTAATTTTCTTCGGATTGTTTAATCCTCGTATGTTCCAGGTGAGAAGTCTAATGTGGTTTAACCTCCTATTGATAGACATGTAACTGAGTGTATCTATGTGCTATTAGTGAATTCATACATCCACCTGTACTATTATTTGTAAGGTACATTCTTTGTGATATTAAGCCATATCGTGGTTTGCCTGGTAAACAATAACAATCCCCGAACCCCCCACCCACTCCAGCATCCCAAACATGCCAAAGACATACCCAAATAGAACCAATAACAATCAGTATAACTTTGTCGGGGGATACCCTCGTGGAGGGCTACTAGGTGCTCACTAAAACATCCGCGATGCGAATGTGGCCAGATTATATATCAACATTATGGCCTTTGCCAAATTGTATTGCCCATTTTTAAAATATTAAACGCCTCAGTGTTCTTTTAACATCCCAATGGATATTGCATATACAACTAGTGTCCCTGAGCAGTTCCTCCGATCCCTGTTGTATGTGACCTGCCGTTTAGCACCAGCTTTTTCCTCAGCCACATCTTATACCATCGTTTTATAGTTCAGTTATCCTTACTTATGCCGCCCTTATAGTTTTAAAGCTGGGGCTCCAGCTGTACTTCATAATCCCTTGCTGCAATGGTCAAGATATAAGCCCAGTGTTGCTTATAATGTTTTTAGACATTGCTCTTACCTCAAAAGGGGTTTCTTGGGTCAATCGGTTTCTTACCCCACACTCAGCGTTTGGCGGATTGTATATTTTATTGTAGTTTGAGAATAGTCTATTGTTCAGGACCCATATTCCGTTGCCGGTTGAGAGGATTGTGTATGTGATGGTGACCTTCTTCTTGGGGTTATCCCCTTCAGGTAGTCCTGTGCTGCCTTCGGTGTGAGAAAAATCTTCGCGTGCCCATCATGTGTTACCCTCAGACGTGCCGGATACAACATTGGGTATTCTATTTCCATCTCTCGCACCTTTCTCTTGACCGCTTGGTATTCTCGTCGTGCACTCTGAACTGCAGCCGTAAAATCCGGGTAGAAGGCGATATCGTTGCCTTGATATTGAACGGACTGTCGGTCGCGTGCAAGCCTCAGGACCACGTCGCGATCCCTATAATTCAGAAGCCTTGCTATAATGGGTCTTGGTGGTGCACCTGGCGGAGGTCTGGTTGCTAATGTTCTGTGAGCACGTTCGATTATGAACACAGGTGAAAACTGTTCCGGCCCAAAAATATCTTTTAGCATATTTTCCACGTATTGTTCCATCCGTCCACTATTTGTCCACTATTTGTGCTCTCCGCGACTCCCAGAATGCGTAAATTATTGCAGCGAGACCTAGCCTCCAGCCTCCTAGTTCTTGTTTCTGATGCTCTCCAAGGCTTTTTCCATGGCTGCGCATTTCTTTGTCGTCACATCTGACTCGTCCTCTACCGTAGACAGCCTCTGTTCCGCAACATCCAGCCTCTCTCCTTGTTTGTCCAGCTTTGCCGCCATACTGTCCACGCGGAGTGTCAGGTTATCGATCTTGCCATCTATATTTTGTAGACTTTGTTGTATGGCCTGTAGTGCATTTTCCATGGACATATCTTTGGAGGATGTTTCCAGCTCAGTATCAGATTGAGTCGATGTAGGTTTAGTTCCTCGCCTCCCTTCGAAGGTCAGCTTTGGCTGTTGTTTGTCTGGTTTTCCCATGATTGAGGAGGTATAGGCGTTAAGCTCAGGATTGCTGTTCTTTGTATATTCAGGTCCACCGCCCACAGGTGTATCTTTGTGAGTGTGAGGTCACCAAGCAATGTTCCGTATCACTAGTGCGTGTCTTTCGAGCTATCCATCTGTGAGTGTATCGTAGTCCCAGCACATTTAGTCCTGCAGGGGGGGGAAGCCTCCAGTTACTTCCGGCACTCAGTATGCACTGATATATACTGTGCCCAGTGGCGATTTGTTGCTAAGTTAACACCAACTCAGTAGGTGTCACCGCTGAAGCGTATCCCCAGGATTTGCTAAAACCTCACGCCAGCTCTATGATCCGGTTTCACTAGGCAGATTTGGCAGTGGAAGTCAGTCAATTACCTGCAGATTCATCAGGCGCCATTTTGATTTTCGTTTCTTCACTGTGCTTCTCTACTACTTGCCAGTTGATTGATGGTCAGAATTATCTAGTGGTTCTCACTCCGTCATTTCCCGTTTCATCCACCTTATTCAGTATGTGCGCCTCGTGGTACATGCAGTTGCTGTGTGGGTCGAGCGCTGCACCAGTAGTCCGCATTTTCTCATCGGCACCCCGCCGGAACACTAGACCGCGCACGTCGCATTTAAACCGGAGCATACCTTTTGAGGGAAATATGGTGCATTTACGATCGGAGTTTCAGGTTCCGATGTCCCACATTATGCGCTTCTAATCCCAGCGCGGCAAGTCTTGACAGCAAGGGTGCGGTGGCTTTTCCGGTCACCCGCTATGGGCGCAGTGTGTCTCCGCCATTCTGTGGTCGTGCCCGCTCAGCCCACGGCGCCACCAGGAGTCTATGCATGCTTTTGAGTAGTGCCGCTGTCACAAAGTAGGGGGGATATGCACTCACCCTTCAGTTGTCTCAATGTGGACACAGGCGCAGCGTCTCTGCCAGATGTACGTTTCGATCGTCTTGATCGGTCCGCTATTTCACGGCTTCGCCGCCATCTTGTCTCCACTTGTAGTGCATTAGGCGCGCTCCGGCATTTTCGGCTGTTTACTCCGCCGCTACTACCATTTGCAGGCGCTTTGGCAGTTCATCATATTGCTGGCATATTCCGATGCATGTAACACCCGTTCCCGAGTGTCAATACGGTCAATGAAGCTTATTATTGCCGGATTGTTGTTCTGGCCAGCGGAGCAGCACTAAGGTGCAGCCATTCCGCAGTGCGCCCTCTAGCGCCCCCGCACCAGAGAAACTTGAGTGCTTGAATCCCTATTTCCCAGAACATAAAGGATTATCAACAGAGTGAGATAAGTGTCCGGCATCCATGTTATCTTCTTTTGATTCAGAACGATAAGAGGAACACTGTGAAAGGTGGATAGTGGAGGTTGACTTCTTGGTACGTATCATCAATCAACCTCACATGATATTTTTTTGCTTTGGAGGTCAGATTCAGAGAACTAGTCTACAAGGGATTTGCCCAGACATAGGGAATGAGGGTGATCCACGGGTTCCTGAATGATCTATCTCACCTAAAAATATGAGTCCATTGTGCATTCCTACTTGCACACTTAGGGCCAGATGTACGACAGATTATTGCATGCGCAAATGGTTTTAGACCCGTTTGCGCATGCAAAAATCCTGTGGGCCATGTACCTACCCTATTTTGCGAGTCGCAAATAATTTGCGACTCGCAAAATAGTGTTTAGCGACTCGCTATTAGGAAGGGGCGTTCCCTTCCTAATAGCGACCCCAACAGCTATGTAAGAATGTTTTGCGACCGCAATTGCAGTCGCAAAACACTCGCTGTTTACCACCCTTCTCTGAAGGGTGGTAAAGCACTCGCAAACGGGTCCCCAGGGGACCCCTTCCCCTTTGGGAATGCATGCGCAAACATTTTTTAAGGGCAGGCAGTGGTCCCAGGGACCACTGCCTGCCCTAAAAAAATGAAAATGGAAAGTAAAAATGTTTTTTCAACTGCATCCTGTTTTCCTTTTTTAAGGAGAACGGGATGCATTAAAAAAAAACTGCTTTATTTAAAAGCAGTCCCAGACATGGAGGTCTGCTGACTCCAGCAGGCCACCATCCCTGGGAGTGCCCGCCATTCCCAATGGGGTCGCAAATTGCGACAGCCTCATTAATATTCATGAAGCATGCAATTTGCGACCCCATTGGGAATCGCAAACAGTGTTTCAGACAATGTTGTACATTGGAAATTGCAACTTGCAAATTGCGACTCGCAATTTGGGGCAATTTGCAAGTCGCAATTTCCAATGGTCGTACATCTGGCCCTTAGAACCTTATCCTGGATTTCATTCATTTACACATGCTTATGTTCCCAACGATCTTCAATTACAGTACACTCTATATTCATAATTATATCTGATTTCATATTTATTTTTGTATTCATAGAAAATTAGATCTACTCAACACAAAGTCTTCAATAATTTATTTATATCACAAATTCAAACAATATTGTGTTTCATAACCCAAATCATATGGACTGCATAGGCAATTTAAAGGAACATAAATCAATTACTTTTTTAAAAGATACAATAACCTAATCCAAGAAACTAAAAATGTATGACATCTTCAATCTCCTTTGATTTTTTTATGTGTTTCTTCTTAAACTTGTTGCGCAGCACCCATCAAAATCACTGTTCACTGTTGATGGGGACTAGGTACGATTTAAGGCTGGTCACAGTAGAGCAAGGGTCAGATACACCAACAGCATTATTCATGTCAGAGTTTTTACCTTCAACCTTAGCATCTGATTTATAATTTGGCAGATGCGATATTCTGTCACACATGTCACACATGTGATTGATGTCTCCTCTGTAATACTACAAGTCCATTATATCCTTTGGCACTTATAATATACCAGATGGGATATCTGTCACATTTCTCACAGAGTATCCCATCAACCAAACTATAAATCCGGCCCTTAGTCTTTGAAATGAAGTCAAGCTCTTAAAATGGGGAAAATCAAAAGCTGGGGCCAGTGAGCCTTCCTCAAAGTCACATACATTTCCATTTAGCTCCCAGTAAAGGTCTTGGCTTTGGAGAAAAACCTCTGAGCAGGTCAAATCTGGGTTTCTTGGCTGCTGAATTCACTTTGCGGGTGTAACAGATTTGGAGCCTTTCCCTGGTCCCAAGTTTTACCTAAGACTTAGGACCACTGAAAAGGATTTGCTACTATGGAGGAGAATGTAGTGGGAGAAGCCGTACAGTCAATCTGACTGGCAATGCGCCTTGAGCTGATAGGCGAGCAGATTAGTCTCGGTCTCCTCATGTTTCTCAGAGCAGTGTTAGATCAAAACGTTTCAAAATCCTCATTTTGGGAAATAGTCATCTGGGCACCTTTAGCACCACAGCCAAGGGACTAGGACTGGTGGGACACCTCTTGAGAGTCCAGGACTCACTCAGGCTGGGTCCAGGTGCGGGTTCAAGATGATGATAACCTTTTATGTTTTGGTGACTCTGAACAAGAGGTCACAACACTAACCCTTTGAGTAACACTGGTATTCCTGAGTGCAGGTGAAGATGTAGGTCTCAACAGCAGGGTTGGGCTCTGATGGTTCAAGCCAGGTTCCAGGCAACAAAGCAGTCCTTCCAGGTACAGCAGCAGTCTGGCAGAGTGCACAGCAGATCGCAGCAGCAGGCAGTCCTATGAGAGTCCTTCCACAGGTCCTTTAGTGAACTGAAGAGTGGATCTGAAGGTCCAATTTTATACCCTGGTGCCCTTCTTCTAGAAGGTGGGTAAAGCTTCTGGACAGGTTCTTTGAAGTGCATTGAATTTCCTGACGCCCCTGCCCTGGCTCCAAGCTAGCTGAAGTAACAATGTGGGGTCATTAGGCCCTTTGTGTGAAGGCAGTGCACAGGCTATTCAGTTGTAAGAGGGGCTGTGCTCAACTACGCCCCATCCTGCCAGCATTGGCCCATTCAGGCACACCTAATCCCTATATTGTGTGACTGCCTGGGAGGAATTCACACAGTCTAACTGTCAGCTACAACCAGTCATGTGACTCAAGGCAGGCTAAGCACAGGCAAATGGCAACTTTCTAAAAGTAGCATTTTCAAAATTGTAGGCAAAATCAGACTTGACAGTTAAAGAGCATTTATCATTACAATTTCATAGATATCAAACATGACAAAGCTACCTGCTCTAATTGGAAATTATAGCTTATTATATGCAATAAGGATTCCCCAATATTATCCTACGGGAGGCTGAGGCCTCACTGTAGTGAAGACAGAATTTAGGGGTTTTCCACCACCAGGACATGTAAAACTTAAAAGTAAATGGCCAACATTTTAATTACACATCACCTAGCCCTATTGGCTAAGTGGGGTATACCTTAAGGGTAGCTTACATGTAAAAAGGTGAGTTTAAGTCTTGGCAAGAGGGCTTAAATGCAAAATTGAGATGTTAGTTTAAAACTGCATTCAGGCTGCAATGGTAGATCTGGGGCATGTTTTAAGGTGCTACTTACATGAGTGGCACGATAAGTGCTGCTGGCCCACTGGTGGCATTTAATTTACTGGTCCTGTGTATATGGTATACCACTGTGCAAGGGACTTATAAGTACATTAAATATGGCACTTAGGTGTATTCCAATCAAACCATGTTTAGGGGAGTGAGCACAAGCACTTTAGCAGCGGTTAGCAGGAGTAAAGTGCGCGGAGTCCTAAGTCCAACAAAAATTTATTTCAGCAATTATTGGAGGTAAGTATGCATAACGTTTGGGGGAACCCCACCCTAAGGCTTGCATGTCTAACATATGACCACCCCCTCCAAGCTGAAAGTGCAGAGAATAGCCAACATCTGGGGAGTTCTCATCACCAAGGCAGAAGAACCTGGAATGACCATCAGCATTGGAGTGGTCTTACCCAGGATGGTGTTCCACCGTGAAGAGAGTTTTAAATGATATAGCCCATTGATAGGCTCATTAGGGTTCTTTGGCTCTATCACTATAGTTCACAGGTGTTTCTCCACAGTTAGAAGACAGCAGAGAGAGAACACTTGCTTGACCATGGTTTTACTACCACAACAAATATTTTGCTCTGATGTCTCCCCTATTTAACCAAGAATTGTAGGATTTAGAAACTGTCTCCTTTTACTAATTGTTTTTAATTGCACCCATTTGTCATTCTATCCCCAATACGAATCAAGTTTACCCCCTATTGAGTTCCAGGTAGGATTCACCTGGATTAAAAAGGTAGCTCACACTTTCTAGTATTGTGTGGTAGTGACTAAGAGAGTCACATTATCCAATCTTAGAGACCCATTAGCCCTGAAGATTGCCCCAGACCATTTAGGCTAATATGCATGTTGGCAGATAGCAGATGGGTTTGAGTCATTACTCTCAACATACCCATCAACGTTTGGTTTTTAGTCTAACCTAGTGCCCTGCTGAATAAAGATAATAACCTAGGAACACTAAGGTATTTTTAACTCAATCTGAATCCCCCCTTTTTGCTTTGTCCAGTAATATTTATCTAAGAACTCCCTACTTCCGGTATAGTCTTTGAGGAGGTTGAGTCTGCCCTGGTGGCACAGCCCTACCAGGGTGGGGAGAGGATACCAATGATGAAGCATGACACTATTATGTGTGTGAGGTTTCCTCTTCCATAAAGGATGACTTTTCCTAGGTAGGAGACAACATTTCAGTCACTTCCATAATCTGAGTTCTTGTACTGGACTATAATTTTGGTATACAGTACACCACTTTCATTGTTGCAATTGCCACTGTACTCCTATTTGTGTTTGTTCCACTGTAAGTACATTCCCTGTAGGGAGATGAACCATATCAACAATTTGGGATTCTCACGCCTCATTTGCATTATGCACCTGAGGGGCCTGTCATCTGTCTGAATCCAGAAGTCAGTCCCAAACAAGTATGGTCATAGGTTCTTTAGTGCCCAGGCAACAGCAATAGCACTCCACTTCTGTTCCCTGGGAAGTAACCTTCTAGAAATGTAAGCTACAGGCTGGTCTAGGCCCTCATCATTGAGTTGTGATAAAACTACCTCTATGCCATGCTCTTAGGCACCTGTTTTGACTATGAATGCCTTAGAAAAGTCAGGGGCCTTGAGAACAGGGGCTGTGCACATGGCCTGTTCAGGGAGGCAAAGACTTTCCTGCAAACCTCCATCCAGATCACCTTCATGGGCTACTTCTTGGAAGTCAGCTCAGTCAATGGGGCAACAATGGTGCCATACCCCTTGACAAACCTCCTATAATATCCTGAGGCCCAGCAAGATCCTCACCTCAGTCTGAGTTACTATATTGGCCTGGAGTGGATACACCTTACACCCGCCCACAAGGTGGCCCAAGTATACCATAGACCCATGCCCTATCTGGCACTTACTGGACTTAATAGTCAGGCATGTGTGTTACAGGGCCTAAAGCACTTCCTGCAGGAGAAAGTGGTGGTCCTCCCAGCTTCTACTGAAGACAGCTATGTCATTCAAGTAAGCAACAATGAAGGACCCCATATCAGCCAAGACTTGGTTCACCAGCCTCTGGAAGGTGGCAGGAGCACTTTTCTCCTGCACCTTAACCCCTTCGCTGCAAGGCCTTCCCCCACCCCCACCCCCCCTGTGCTAAGCCTTTTTTTGGCTATTTGGGGTAGTTTGCGCTTAGGCCCCTGTAACTTTTTGACCACATAAGGTATCCACGCCAAATTTGCGTCCTTTTTTTCCAACATCATGGGGATTCTAAAGGTACCCAGGGTTTGTGGATTCCCCTGGAGGGGACCCAGAAATTAGCCAAAATACAGCTACATTTTGTTTTTTTTGGGAAAAAATGCAAAAAAGGGCTACAGATGACAGCGTCTGGTTTTTTCCCTGCAAATGGTATCAAAAAAGGGGATGTGGTGCTGAAATAACCATCTTCCCAGCTTTCAGGGACAAGCAGACTTTTGTCAGAAAACCAACACTTTTTACACAGTTTTGGCATTTTTCTGGGACATAGCCTATTTTTGCTATTTTTTGTGCTTTTAACCTCCTTCCAGTTAATGGTAGAAATGGGTATTAAAGCAATAATGGATCCTGGAAAGCTATACATATTTGAAAAGTAGACAAGATTCTGAATTCAGCAAGGGGTCATTTGTGTAGATCCTTCAAGTTTTCTTTATAGAAACAAACAGTTAAATATAGGAAAAATTGAAAATTAGTTGAAAAAAACAGCCATTTGTGTCAAAGTTTTCACCTGTAACATCTTCTAATTATGACAGCTATTTGAAAGCAATATACCGTTACATCCGCTGGACCTTTCTGGTTGTGGCGATATATAGGACTTGTAGGTTCACCAAGAACCCGATGAACGCAGAGCCAGTAACTGAGCAGCGTCTAGCAATGTTTTTTTATTATGTACCGGGTATATAGCAATTATTCCGGGAAAATTTATACATGGAAAAATTGGTATGAAAGACACCTATGTATTTCTGAAATGGGAACAAAATATAGAGTTTAGAAACAGTAGATATTTGCACATTTCCGAAATTGGGAGTACCCATACTAGCATGAGAATTATAGGTCATTTTTCAAAATGACTTCTTTTTTACACATTGTCTTTCGTTTGGAAGGCAGAAATGCATCGAAAGTCAATAGGTAATAACAGTTGCTCTACAATTCTGTGTTACCCTACATCTCCCGAAAAAATGGTACCTCACTTGTGTGGGTAGGCCTAGTGCCCGTGACAGGAAACGGCCCAAAATGCAACGTGGACACACCACATTTTCACAGTGAAAAATGACCCTTTTTTTGCAAAGTGCCTAGCTGTAGTTTTTGAACCCTAGCTCTGCCGGCACCTAGGGAAACCTAGCAAACTTATACATTTTTGAAAACTAGACACCCAGGGGAATACAGGATGGGTTACTTGACTGGCTCTCACCAGGTTCTGGTACCCAGAATCCCTTGCAAACCTAAAAAATTGTCCAAAAAAAACACATTTTCCTCAAATTTTTGTGCTGGAAAGTTCTGGAATCTGCATGGATCCATACATTTCCACTCACCCTGAGTTCCCCAAAGTCTTTCAAGAAAAACGGTACCTCACTTGTGTGGGTAGGCCTAGTGCCCGCGTCAGGAAACGGCCCTAAACGCAACGTGGACACACCACATTTTCACAGTGAAAAAGGACCCTTTTCTTGCAAAGTGTCTAGCTGTAGTTTTGTAACCCTAGCTCTGCCGGCACCTAGGGAAACCTAGCAAACCTATACATTTTTGAAAACTAGACACCCAGGGGAATCCAGGATGGGGTGACTTGACTGGCTCTCACCAGGTTCTGTTACCCAGAATCCCTTGCAAACCTAAAAAATTGTCAAAAAAACACATTTTCCTCACATTTTTGTGGTGAAAAGTTCTGGAATCTGCGTGGATCCACACATTTCCCCCACCCTGCGTTCCCCAAAGTCTTTCGAGAAAAACGGTACCTCACTTGTGTGGGTAGGCCTAGTGCCCGCGACAGGAAACGGCCCAAAATGCAACGTGGATACACCACATTTTTACAGTGAAAAATGACCCTTTTTTTGCAGAGTACCTAGCTGTAGTTTTTTAACCCTAGCTCTGCCGGCACCTAGGGAAACCTAGCAAACCTATACATTTTTGAAAACGAGACACCCAGGGGAATCCAGGATGGGGTGACTTGACTGGCTCTCACCAGGTTCTGTTACCCAGAATCCCTTGCAAACCTAAAGAATTGACCAAAAAAACACATTTTCCTCACATTTCTGTGGTGGAAAGTTCTGGAATCTGCGTGGATCCACAAAATTCAACCCACCCCGCATTCCCCTAAGTCTTTCGAGAAAAAACGGTACCTCACTTGTGTGGGTAGGCCTAGTGCCCACGACAGGAAACGGCGCAAAACGCAACGTGGACACACCACATTTTCACAGTGAAAAATTACCCTTTTTTTGCAAAGTGCCTAGCTGTCGTTTTTTAACCCTAGCTCTGCCGGCACCTAGGGAAACCTAGCACACCTATACATTTTTTAAAACTAGACACGCAGGGGAATCCAGGATGGGGTGACTTGACTGGCTCTCACCAGGTTCTGTTACCCAGAATCCCTTGCAAACCTAAAAAATTGTCCCAAAAAACCACATTTTCCTCACATTTCTGTTCTGGAATCTGCGTGGATCCACAAAATTCCACACCCCCCACGTTCCCCAAAGTCTTTCGAGAAAATCGGTACCTCACTTGTGTGGGTAGGCAGAGTGCCAGCGACAGCAAACGGCGCAAAACGCAACGTGGACACACCACATTTTCACAGTGAAAAATGACCCTTTTTTTGCAAAGTGCTTAGCTGTAGTTTTTTAACCCTAGCTCTGCCGGCACCTAGGGAAACCTAGCAAACCTATACATTTTTGAAAACTAGACACCCAGAGGAATCCAGAATGGGGTGACTTGACTGGCTCTCACCAGGTTCTGTTACCCAGAATCCCTTGCAAACCTAAAAAATTGTCAGAAAGGGGGGGCAGAAAGACTGACATTTCTCTGGGGGGGACATTGCCATGCCCTTTTTGGGCAGCCCCCACCCCAACGTCAATAAAAAAAAACAATCCCTGGTTTCTAGTGGGCTTCTGCCCCCCTGGGGGGCAGATTGGAGGCTACTCATCCCATCTGCCCCCCAGGGGGGGCAGAAAGACTTACATTTCTCTGGGGGGGGTTGGGGGCATTGCCATGCCCTTTTTGGGCAGCCCCCACCCCAACGTCAATAAAAAAAAATAATCCCTGGTTTCTAGTGGGCTTTCTGCCCCCCTAGGGGGAAGATTGGGGGCTATGGCCCTATCTACCTCCCAGGGGGCAGAAAGACTTACATTTCTCTGGGGGTGGGGGCATTGCCATGCCCTTTTGGGCAGCCCCACCCCTACGTCAATAAAAAATAATAATCCCTGGTCTCTAGTGGGCTTTCCGCCCCCCGGGGGGGCAGATTGGGGGCTACTATCCCCATCTGCCCCCCCAAGGGGGGAAGAAATACTGTTGCGACCAAATGAATATGGGGGGAGCAAAGGCCCTTGCCCAAGGGGCCGCTCCCCCCTCCCTGGTGGCTAGTGGGTGGATCCTGCTTGGGGATCACCCACCTGGGGTGATCCTCAAGCAGGGATCCACTAGGGAAGGGTACCATTGGAAAGGGAGATTCTCCCTTTCCAACGATACCTCTCCCATCTTTTTCAGTGCTCGGGGGCTGAGATAGCCCCACGAGCACTGAAACTACTGAAACTGAAACTAAGTTTCAGTTTCGTTTTCGTGCAATGACGATAGCGTGCCATGCGCGCGATCGTCATTGCAAGGAAATCTAAAAATAGGCCAGGGGAGGTTGGGGAAGCTCTTCCCTACCTCCCCAGGTACGAAAAAAAAATGGGAAATCCCTCTGCTGTCTGCAGCAGAGGGATTTCCTGAGCATGTGCTCATGACGGAATGGTTCCGTCATCAGCATTGAAAGGGTTAAACTAAAAGTGGCCATCTGGTGTGGAAATGGCTGACCTCACTTTAGCCCATTCAGGTAGGACAATGTACCAGTACCCTGAAATTAAATCAAATGTACTCAGAAACTTGGCAGCTCCACATCTGTCAATGAGCTCATCAGCTCTGAGGATGGGAGGAGCATATTTCTTGGTGACTGAGTTGAGCCCCCTGTAGTCCATGCAGAACCGTAGTTCTGGGGTGGTACCTGGTGGGGGAGCTTTTGGTACCAGCAACACTGGGCTAGACCAGGGGCTACTGGAGTGCTCAATCACCCCTAGTTCCAACATCTTAGAGACCTCCTCTATGATGCTGGCCCTCACTATTTCAGAAAGCCTGCATATTTTGTTTTTGATAGGGGGGCTGTCTTCACTGTCGATGTCATGGTTACATTCCCCAACTGGGTGAGGACTGTCCCGACTGATTCTGGTCGGTCATCGTAAAAGATGTCATCATTTTGCTATATCCCTGACCTGGGATAGAGAACAAACAAAAGTGGGAGTCATCATATACCTACTTATCCTATTTAGATTAAGGCACCAGTCACCTTTCTTGTTATATAATACATTGAAGGACGGAAGTCTGTTTTTTGTCCCATACTCGGCCTACTAGGTGACTTAAATCCTTTAAACAATAACAGGATTAAACATTTACTTGCCCTGAGGAAGTCCTTTTGATAAGGACGAAACGCGTCGGCTGTATCTCAAATCACCTTGATTGTGTTTTAAAGACTTCATTGAAAATAAAGGAAGAAACTTGGAAGAAAACTTTGGGGATATGAATTTTATACAAATTTTTGTCTAACTTGTTATGTGGTGCACCTGTGCTATTATGTCAAAATTGTTATATTCTTGTATGGGAATCACACAGTGACAGTGGGTGTCTTGTCAGTGTGCACACACATTTCTGGGTAGTTCCAGATTACATATATATATATTAGGGATAGTGGGTCAGGTGCTGAGGCCTATGGGGTTCCACTGTCCAGTTCCTTCTATCTGTCAATGAGCTCATCAGCTCTGGGGATGGGAGGAGCATATGTCTTGGTGACTGAGTTGAGCCCCCTGTAGTCCATGCAGAACCGTAGTTCTGGGGTGGTACCTGGTGGGGGAGCTTTTGGTACCAGCAACACTGGGCTAGACCAGGGGCTACTGGAGTGCTCAATCACCCCTAGTTCCAACATCTTAGAGACCTCCTCTTTGATGCTGGCCCTCACTATTTCAGCCTGCATATTTTGTTTTTGATAGGGGGGCTGTCTTCACTGTCGATATCATGGTTACACACATGTGTAAGCCCAGGAGTGAGGAAAAACACAGAGTCAAACTGTACCAATACCTGGTGGCAGTCCATCTGCTGTTCTGGGGTCAGGGTAGGGGAGAGGTTGACACCCTTCCAAGACCCATTCTTTTCTTTTGATGACAAGAGGTCAGGGAGAGGGCCACTCTCCTCCCCCTCCTCCCCATCATCTGACTCCAGCAGCATGGTGACTTCCGACCTTTCATAGTGTAGCTTGAGGCAGTTGATATGGAGGACCCTTGAGGGGTGTCTGGGGGTTTTGAGGACCACCAGGTAGGTGGCCTCCCACTACCTGATAAGGCCTAGTCCAACGATCTTGGTGGGCCCTAGGCTCCACAGGCTCCATTAGCCACACTTTCTGCCCAGTCTTGAAAACTAAAGGGGTAGCCATCTGGCCATACCACTGCTTCATAGCCTCCTGGACAGCTTCCAAGTTCTCAGAACTTGGCCATCTGGTTCCTGAGGGCTAGCATGAAGCTAACCACATCCTGTGGGGGTTCTTGGGAGCTTCCCCAACCCTCCTTGACCACATGAAGAGGTCCCCTAACAAGGTGACCATACAAAAGTTCAAAGGGGCTGAATCCAACCCCCTTCTGTGGCACCTCCCTGTAGGGAAGGATTAGGCATGGTAAGAGGACATCCCACTTCTGCCTCATAGGTTCAGGCAGGCCCATAATTATGCCTTCAGTGCCTTGGTAAATCTCTCAACAAGCCCATTTGTTTTTGGATGGTAGGAATGAGAGAACTTGTAAGTTACTCCACATTTCTTTCACATTGACTTCATGTATGCAGACGTGAAGTTGGTTCCCCTGTCAGAGACCACTTCTTTGGGGGAGCCTACTCTGGTGAAGACGTCTTTCAGGCGCAGTTACAGTCATCAGAGGTATGGCCTCTGGGTATCAAGTTGCCTGGACCACCCACCAAGACCAGGATAAGCCTGTTGTCCAAGGCTGTCTTGGGGTCTAACAGCCCTACAAAGTCAAATGCCCACCCTTTCAAAGAAGGTGCCAACAATAGGCAAGGGTTTCAGGGGAGTTTGAAGCCTTTTCCCTGTTTTCCACTGGCCTGTCAGGTTGGGCAAGTCCTACAGAATGCATCTGAGGAAATCCTCATCCGTGGACATTGGAAGTGGGAGGCAATTCGGTCAAAGGTCTTGTCTTTCCCAAGATGTCCTGCCAGGGGTACTGCATGAGCCAGCCCCATTAAGAAGGCCCTGTAGCATTGGGGGACTAACAACACACATGTTGCCTCATGCACAGGTGCCTTAGGCTCACTGTACAGGAGGGTATTCTCCCAATAGATAAGATGATCTTCAGAGATATCACCAGCTGCCTGGGTGTCAGCTTGCCGCTTCATGCCCTCCAGAGTTGGGCACTCCTTGTGTGCCTTAGAGAATTCCTCCCTGGTGGGTCCTCTGTCTGCTTGCCATCCAGCAAGCTCAGGCAGGTCACCAAGGTAGGGAATATCCTCCCTGTTAGGCTCTAGGGTGGCCTCCTCTGGTACCCCATCCACTTGTACGATGGGACATTCGGGGGTCTGGTCTCCCATGCCCCTTGCCCTTCCCTCTCTTGACAGCTGTCTGGGCCATTTTTCTAGGCGCAAGACCTCCTTGACTCTCCTCCTGGACAACCATGGACTTTGTGGTCACACAGACCCACTCAGGAAACCCCACAATTTCCAGGTGTGACCTGAGCTCCACTTTGTTCCAGATCATTCCCTAACAGACAGTCCACAGGCATGGCAGGGCTCACAGCAACTTTCAGAAGACCTGAGACTCCCCCCCATTCAAAGGGAATCAGAGCCACAGGGTAGTGGCTCTCCTGGTTGTCTGCCTCCACAAACTGGTTGAATGTAGTGGGATTCACTTGCTCTGAGGACAGCAGATGACACCTGACAGCAGTCATACTGTCCATGAGGAATTGCAGATACTGTATAACTCGTTATGAAGGACCAAGTGTGTTGTACTAAAGTAGTGCTTAAACAACGAGTCTATTTTCTTTTGTGCCAAGCCCTTATCTGAAATGCACTTTATTGTGATGATTTAATATAGATGTTTAAGGAGCACTATTATATGAAATGTGTCTAACACACAAAGCACACCCAACCTTTACCTGACTTCGTTTATTGATTTCTCAGTGTGCCTTTGTGTTACAGAAGCACTTTTGTAATTCTAGATTCGATGGTGGACGTTCTCTGTGAATCAGTTCAATGAAGGAGCTCTTCATTTGCAGAGAGCTGCTTGCTTTGCATATAAAGATCACTGCTCATGCACCAGCATTTTTCAAATTACAAAGCATGCCTCAAATTACAGAGCATGCATAAGATGAAGTGCATATCTCTTGCAGAAGTGTAGAATTTAAACACTACTTATAAGGGTTTTGGTAGCAGGCTAGAAGGGTGATACACACCCTCCAGTCTTTGTACTCTGTGAGGTGATGTCAAAGACTGCAATCACTTGGGTGGAGGAGGTTTTCTCTGGCCCACTAACAATTAGTACAGAACCAAGCAGATGATAATGTGCTTAGGTTGTGAGTGGGTTCTAAGGGCTCTACTGAGAGTAGATACTGTCAGGCAAAGCATCAGACCCCCCCCCCAAGTGGTGGCTCTGTTGGATACACAATAACAGAGGGTAGTCCACCACTAGTTTGTCAGTGTATAGCAGACATAGGGGCCGATTCCGATCTCGGCCGGAAGCGCACCTAACACCATTCGTCCGGAAAAAAAACAAGCCGAACGCGTGTTTCCCGACCGATTCGAACAGTTGTCCGAAGGAGCAAGTACGATGTGCATAACTGCTCAGATTCCGAGCGAGCCATACGTACCCATTCCAGCTCCTGTTCCCCGCCCGAGCCGGATCCGTAAACGCCGATTCGAGTCGCACGGAGGTAAATATACAGCACCTTCCGGCCGGACTAGTACGATGCGCATTCCGTACGTGCCGAACCCGTCGCTAAGTCCGGGACATCAGAGCATCCGGGAGAGCTGCACATAAGCTCTGATTCGCGCCACAAGAAGATCCACGGCTACGAGACGAACAAGCCAGCGACGAGTAAGAGTCGAAGCCACGAGAAACCCGAACGAGACAACCCAACCATGAATCCCATTGAGCAGGTCCAACCATCTATTACCGGAACCGGAACGGACGCGTACAGCGCAGACGGTAAGTCAGACACCCACTACACAAACAAACGACACATACCCGACATATGTCACACACACATAGGGATGCAGAAATGACGTACACTAGCAACAGCCGAACCATAGGGGCGGGATGGCTATCACCAATGCCATACACACCCATAGGGGCCTGATGGCTACCACTACCACCACCCCTACTCATGGGGGCCTGGATGCCTACCACTACCACCACCCCTACTCATGGGGGCCTGGATGCCTGTCACTACTACCATCCACACTCATAGGGGGATGGATGCCTACCACTACCACCACCCCTACTCATGGGGGCCTGGATGCCTACCACTACCACCACCCCATCTCATGTGGGCCTGGATGCCTACCACTACCACCACCCCTACTCATGTGGGCCTGGATGCCTGTCACTACTACCATCCCCACTCATAGGGGGATGGATGCCTACCACTACCACCACCCCTACTCATGGGGGCCTGGATGCCTACCACTACCACCACCCGTACTCATGGGGGCCTGGATGCCTGTCACTACTACCATCCCCACTCATAGGGGGATGAATGCCTACCACTACCACCACCCCTACTCATGGGGGCCTGGATGCCTGTCACTACTACCATCCCCACTCATAGGGGGATGGATGCCTACCACTACCACCACCCCTACTCATGGGGGCCTGGATGCCTACCACTACCACCACCCCTACTCATGTGGGCCTGGATGCCTGTCACTATTACCATCCCCACTCATAGGGGGATGGATGCCTACCACCACCCCTACTCATGGGGGCCTGGATGCCTACCACTACCACCACCCCTACTCATGGGGGCCTGGATGCCTGTCACTACTACCATCCCCACTCATAGGGGGATGGATGCCTACCACTACCACCACCCCTACTCATGGGGGCCTGG
Source organism: Calotriton arnoldi (assembly GCA_963921515.1). Taxonomy (NCBI): domain Eukaryota; kingdom Metazoa; phylum Chordata; class Amphibia; order Caudata; family Salamandridae; genus Calotriton; species Calotriton arnoldi. The sequence continues at coordinate 201,145 of CAWUFW010006198.1, forward strand.
ATGCCTACCCACTACCACCACCCCTACTCATGTGGGCCTGGATGCCTACCACTACCACCACCCCTACTCATGTGGGCCTGGATGCCTGTCACTACTACCATCCCCACTGATAGGGGGATGGATGCCTACCACTAACACCACCCCTACTTGTGGGGGGCTGGATGCGTACCACTACCACCACCCCTACTCATGGGGGCCTGGATGCCTGTCACTACTACCATCCCCACTCATAGGGGGATGGATGCCTACCACTACCACCACCCCTACTCATGGGGGCCTGGATGCCTACCACTGCCACCACCCCAACTCATGTGGGCCTGGATGCCTACCACTACCACCACCCCAACTCATGTGGGCCTGGATGCCTGTCACTACTACCATCCCTACTCATAGGGGGATGGATGCCTACCACTAACACCACCCCTACTCATGGGGGCCTGGATGCCTACCACTAACACCACCCCTACTCATGGGGGCCTGGATGCCTACCACTACCACCACCCCTACTCATGGGGGCCTGGATGCCTACCACTACCACCACCCCTACTCATGGGGGGCTGGATGCCTACCACTAACACCACCCCTACTCATGGGGGCCTGGATGCCTACCACTACCACCACCCCTACTCATGTGGGCCTGGATGCCTGTCACTACTACCATCCCCACACATAGGGGGATGGATGCCTACCACTACTACCATCCCCACTCATAGGACGGGTAATGCATGACACAACCAGCATACTCCAACATAAGGAATGTCAGCAAAAGACATCCCCCCAACATCATGACAAGAGTGTGTAGTCTGTGTCAAATGCCTACAACACTGAACATGACATTGAACATACAATGTGACCCCCTATCACATGTGTCACACATAAATGTGTGTGGCCTCCACAATGCAAGCAGACCATGACCACTGTGGGAATGGGGTCTAAACCCCCATCATCACAGTGACCAAAATGTAAGTGTGGGGTCCATAGCTGAAGCACATTTTGAACATTGTGGCAATGGGGTCTAAACCCCCATCATCACAGTGACCAAAAGGTAAGGGTGGGGTCCATAGCTGAAGCACAGTTTTGAACATTGTGGCAATGGGGTCTAAACCCCCATCATCACAGTGACCAAAAGGTAAGTGTGGGGTCCATAGCTGAAGCACAGTTTTGAACATTGTGGCAATGGGGTCTAAACCCCCATCATCACAGTGACCAAAAGGTAAGTGTGGGGTCCATAGCTGAAGCACAGTTTTGAACATTGTGGCAATGGGGTCTAAACCCCCATCATCACAGTGACCAAAAGGTAAGTGTGGGGTCCATAGCTGAAGCACAGTTTTGAATATTGTGGCAATGGGGTCTAAACCCCCATCATCACAGTGACCAAAATGTAAGTGTGGGGTCCATAGCTGAAGCACAGTTTTGAACATTGTGGCAATGGGGTCTAAACCCCCATCATCACAGTGAGCAAAAGGTAAGTGTGGGGTCCATAGCTGAAGCACAGTTTTGAACATTGTGGCAATGGGGTCTAAACCCCCATCATCACAGTGACCAAAAGGTAAGTGTTGTCATGGAAAAAGCTGCAACTGCCAAACAGCATGGATGATTCCTAGTCACACAACAACAAACACATCAGTGGCAAAGTAGTGGTTGTGTCCCATAGCGACATAGATTGGGTGAGGCAAAGAGTGCAGTGCAAATAAAACATACCTTTGGCCATGTGCAGACAAACATCACCCATGGTGGCTGACATTGTCAACATTTATCAATTACACAATGACAGAAGTGACCATCATAATGCAGACCCACATATCTGCACCAATGGACACACAAATGTAGATATCCTGTGGAGACTGTAGATGTGAGGTGAACAAATACCATACCATGGCAGCAATGGGACATACAAACCATGATTATTGTGCTGACTGATGACCTAGGAGTCCCATGGACAGCAGGGGAAATCCTCCAAACAACATACAGCCAATGGCACACTAAAGATATGCCAATGCAGTGGTGCAGATGCACAAACACAAACAGGCAGCCTCACACTGCATATCAAACACAACAGGTGATGGGGGGTGTGCCAGTGTCCCCAGGCAACCACACAACACATGAGGAGGCCTGAATTCCAATTACACAGATGTGTATACAGTGCCATACAAAAGTAACTCATGGATCGGATTCCCCTATGTGGGCAATCAGGCATTGTTAGATGAGAGGGAGCCCAAATTACACATGTCACACAAGCTTGTAGGAACAGCAACTAACACAGCAAGAGACAGACCTACCACAGCACTACCCCAAGGACCCCACATTGTGGTGGCACTAGCCTGCATGATAATCCCACTGTGATGACAAAGGTAGATGTTGTTCACACTGTGAACCACAGCCATGTGTCCTGAGCAACAAACTACCATCACACCTACACAAGCACAAATCAATCAGCACGGCCTGTCAGGCAAGGCCAATATGGAGGTAGGGGTCTAGCCGTGCAACAACTCACATTTGCACACACTCAACACCACACACCTTGATCTCCACCAATGTGCAGCAGTGAAGCTCACATGGACTGGTGACATTGCACATGCACCCATGACAATCCCAGGGGTGGTGGTGGGAACTAAGGTGCAGAAACCCATCACACATGGCCAGTCAACAAGACTCGTGAATGTCTGACACACTGCACAGTACGTGGTACATGGGCATGACGTGAAATCCACCCCGATCAATGTGATCCCGGCCACAGTCACACACCAATGAAGATGCCAAGGTGACCCACAAAGAACACACTTAGACAACTTCCAACATTGCAGCTCTGACCCTGAGGAGTGGCAGCAGTCACACACACAACGTGTCACAATCACTGAAAGCTACCACAAACTGTAAATTACATGACTTGTGTAACCAACAAGTGCCATGGGGAATCCTGACTGTGTCCCATCTGCGTTTGCCCACATCCCCAGCCCTGACAACAAAGACAACTAGGGATGACAACCTGATGAACATTAGTTTGCCATGCACCCACATCACGGAGAAACCAGGTCCAAGATGCTGGATGAACACAGGACAACTCAGCAAGCATCACAAACAGGAACATCCGTAGGGACACAGCCTGTGTAGGAAAAGGGAAGGGAACACACACAGACATGCTTACACAACACACAACACGGGCCCAGGCAATGTCATGGGATTACACACTGCCATGAGGGCACTCCACTCCTGTGGAAGGTCCGCTGTGCCAAACCTTGTCTGTGCACGACTCAAACATGTCAGCAGAACACTCGGTCAGTGAGTCAACAACTACAACACACTGAAGGCTCTGCTCACATCAGCCTGGGTATGGGAGTGTCACGTCAGTCATCTGCATATACCCAAAACACGTGTCAAGCAAGTTGCACTGTATACACAGATGAGTCCTTCAACATTGATGTGGTAAACTGCATGTCCAGTGGAGATGGGCACACAGTCAGGGAAATAGAAACATTGAACAGTGGTAAGCCCACCATATGTGCATCAGTGTAAGCCAAAGATGTTAATTTACAAATGCAAAACGTACATCCCTGTGTCAAATGCTGAACATTACACCCTCAGACTGCAGCAAAGGATGCTATAGATCCAGACTAGATTAGGACACATATCCCATGGACCACATGGAGTCCATCACAGCAACACTTCATTTTCCTGATCTGAACACTATTACAACTGCAAATGCATGATGATACTCATCTACATCATGTACATCAAAAGAAAAACCACAAGTAAACAAAAAGAGGCTTTATTCAGCAAATGTGAAACTAAAATTTGAAGTCCAAAAGAAACTAAGGCCAATGGCCAGTCCACATACACAGTCCGAACAGGGTGATATGTGACAACTTGTCACCCATTGCTTGCCTGCACTGGTACGGACAGGGGACATCCCCCTCGGAGGGGCATACAAGGGGCAGGCCAGGCACTGCAGGGACAGGATATGGGGATGCCAGAAGGAGGCAGTGAAGGGGTGGTGGGTGCAGGAGTGTCACCGGCAACTGCAGTGGAGGTGTCTGACTCAGTGGGGGCCGGCACCACTGTAGGGCACAAGTCAGATGGTGTGGGTGCTGCAACCACTGCAGTGGGCCGGTCAGATGGAGTGGACTGGGTCCCCACTGCAGTGCCCAAGTCAGACGGGGTGGTTGTGGACTCCACTGCAGTGCATAACTCCAAGGGAGTGGAAGGGGGGGCAGATGAGGTGGGCAGGACAGAGGGGGGGACCCGTCTCCACACCAGTGGCACAAACAGGCAGAGTGTCTGGTTTGGGGGTGGAAGAGCAAGTGGTAGGGGGGGAGGGCCTAAGCAGTTTGGGGATGCGGTATCAGTGTGTGGGGGAACCTGGGGCAGGGTGTGGTGGGGGAACCTGTGGAGTGGTGGCCTGGGGGATGGAGGAGAGAGACTGTGTGTTGGAGCTGCGTGGTGGTGGTGGGGTCTTGCCCTTCCTGGTCCGGGGGGACTTTCTAATGGGGTCCTCAGTCTGCCTGTGCCTGGGGGAGGGTGTCCGGGTGTGAGGGGCACTCCCCTCTGTGTGTGGTGGTCGCCTCTTCCGCCTGGACGTTGTGTCAGATGGATCTGTGGGGAAGAGGCCAAGCTCACAGAGGAAGAGCTTCTGGGAGGGGGGGTTGCAGGTGAGGCAAGGGAAGGGGTTTTGGAGGGAGAGGTATCTGAGGACTGCGGAGTGCTCGTGGATGCATGTGTGTGTGTCTGGGTCCCATCCCCTGTGAGTGAGGTATCAGTCCCCTGACTGTGCGTGCGTGTGCGTATGGATTTTGGCTTGTGTGTCTGTGTGCTGCTTGTGTCTGTGCTGGTGCGTGCCGGTGCCGGTGTGTGTGTGCTTGGGACAGGTATGGTGCTGGGGATTGTGGATGGGGCAGAGGTAGGAGGGGTGAGGGACTGTTGCAGGAGGGACACTGCTGCCGTCAGTGAGGAGGCCATGGACTGATTGGTCCGATGTAGGGCAGACATGCCAGATGACATGCCCTCCATGAATGACACCAGTTGTGTCAACAGACCCGTGTGTACATGGAGGACACTCAGCATTGATGTCTGCCCTACATGGATCTGTTTCAGCTAGTCCACAGACTCCACACTCAGGGCAGCAGGGGGGACAGAGGCAGGGGGTGCAGTGCCTGGCATGAAGGAGACACGCTCCCCTACACGGGAGCCTCCATGGACATGTGGGATGGGAGCAGATGGGAGGGTGGAGATGGTGGTGGTGGCGGGGACAGACTTGCTTGATTTTGCCTCTGGTCTGCTGACACCCGCCTTCACAAGGGAGTCCTCACTGGAAGTGCTGTTTTCCCCAGCCGAGGTGGTCGTAGCTGAGGTCTCCTCAGTGTGGCTCCCCTCACCCTCCATGCCACTGGGTCCCTCGGTCTCCCCTGCAGTGGACCCAGTCTGGCTCTGCCGCTCCTCTTGGTCCATGGAGCTGTCTCCTCCTGTGGCCGTGGATGTATCTGCAAACAATCAGGATAAACAGAGCAACATTAGTCACCTGTACTGACCACACACACCACAGTAAGTACAGCACATCACAGAGCAAGCCCTGCCATCATTTTCTAGACATTGCAATAAGTGCTGACACTGATTTGAAGAAGCCCATTGTCTGCCTGACAGTCATTCATGCCACACATATCCTACCTGTCCATGCACCCATCTGTCTGCTGCCTGTTGTATGCGACTAATCATATGTGCACACATGCACCACATATACAGTTGTTGGACATCCAAGAGAACATATGGAAATGTGTCACTCCAAACACATGCCATCTCCTGCCACTGACTCAGTACATGTGTCAGGAAAAGTGATGGGCAGAGTCTCTGTTGATATGCGGGTTTTGCTTCCATCACCAGACACAATGATGTCCTCATGTCCTGATAGACAATGCGACAATGGTGTGCATGCAGGACATATCACACTACTGCTTGATCACCCTTTGCGAGTTGAATGTCATGGCACAGGCCTGTCTGGCAAGTCAGTCATAACTGTCTCCTGTCACAGGGGCAGTGCATACACACAACACCAGTCTACACTGTGTCACAATAATGGAAGTTTTGGGAATGCAAGCCCTGTAGCTGACAGGGGCACATGTGCACCCCTGGCCACCCACATCATGAGGACTAAGATGATCCCACGTCAATCAAATGAGACATTTGAGTGACTGCAAACACAAATCCATGCACATGAGCACTTCACCGTCTGATGAGAATGAACCAAAGCTGCCTGCACCTCAATGTTTCATACAACATTGTGCACAGTCAAGGGATCAGAGACCTATGCATTAACCAATGTGCAGATCCCATAGTCACAACTCAGATGGCTGGCCACCCCAAATTGTTAAACACTCCAGGAGTCCAAAAGCAAGGCCACACCACGGTGACACAGAGGCATACACCTGAGTGCACTCTTCACAATGCCCAATATGTATGCTGACACACGGGAGTGGGAGAACAGAGTGCCTTCGATGTACGGAGTAGGCATTACAGTCCTGGTCCATGTGCAACATGGTATTACCCTGAACACTAGGCAGGTGGCTATGCATGTGTCACACACATGATGTACATACTTCTGAGGCTCCTACCTTGGTCTCTGCTGCAGCATGGGTGTGTGGCACATACCCCAGACATGTGGTGAGTCAGAGCAGCAATTGGAACACATATTAAAGCCATACCCAGAGTACATGTCAGATCACAGGCATTGTATGAGCAATTGTACCACCCATGCAGCCCACCACAAAGTTCCTGTAACTGATGCTGTCCCCAACTTGAACCACAGGTAACTGCAAGTACACAGTACCCAAGTGACCTAAGTCACAGACTGTAAGGGCCACACCTGTGTATCAGATGAGGAGGGGGCATGACACAAGTGAGGGACATGAGTCCAGGATGACAAGACAGTTGTACTGTGGAAGTGGAACCAGGCTAAAGGAGTGCATAGAGCATGTTAGTCATAGTACACAGTAAAGGCTAGCACTTACCCCCTCCTTGCTGCTGTCTGGCCTTCAGCTGCCCATCCAGGTCAGGGAAGACCACCGCCAGAATCCGGAGCATGTGGGGGGTCAGGGTCCGGTGTCCGCCCCTCCTGCGAGGAGGTGACAGCTTCATCTGGACCCTTGCGATCCTCCGGGTCCAGCCCGAAGGTCCTGCCACCTCTTCTGGCAGTTGCGGATCCTGCGCCTGTAGACCCCCACAGATCGTACTGCCCGGACGATGGTCAGCCAGATCTCCTGCTTCTGGTGGGCATCAACCTGTGAGGATGACAAAGTGAAAAGGCCATTACTACACATGCAACATATCCGTGCATCATACAGTTGGATATACATGTCTCAATCACAGGGGCATATGATGTACACAGGTAGTCCAACTATGGCTATGAACAGTTGTCCAGCAGTTACTAAATGGTATTATTGCCTGGGAAGTCAAACCTTGTTGGAATGCACTGTTACTGCACTATACCTGTTCAGTGCATGTAACTACACACTTTGGGGGGTGACAACTACTCAGTGAGCATGCTAGCCACTGGTGTACACACTGTAAGTCTTGCTAGTCAGACAACATGCACAATTAGTAAGGCAGTGGACAGCACACTCACCTGCTCCCCTGGTTTCCCATACAGCTTGCTGTGCTGTGGAAGGAGGCTGTCCAGCAGGGCCTGGTTCTACTCAGTGCTGAAGGCTGGGGCTCTATCCACAGTACGTGCCATTGCAGTAGCCAGAGGATGCAGAGACAGCAGCAGTGGTGGTGGCAGATGTCGTCCTGGAGCATGTAGTGCAGGCAAGTGAGCTCTCAGGGGAACAGCCAGCATTATATGTGTGCTGCAGAGGCAGATACTGTCCCATGTGTCCAAAGTGATAGGTCCAAGTCGTTTGCATCTTCTGAATCTGGCCAATCCATGGAATTGCACCACTTATACACGCCCACAGCATCCTTCAAAAGTTCAACTTCATGACACCCATGAATTTGAAACATTGTTGTGGGTGGCCAACTGAATTCACTGCATCCGACTCGTAAAAGCTTAGAAAACGCGTCCGTTACCATGTCAGGCCATAGCCATTGCGTGCGCACCGATCGGACCATTGCTGTACGACGCGTATTACGTCACACAACACGCATCCGTCCACTTCATATGCAATGGCCAATGCGTGCGCACCAATCGGTCCATTGCTGTACAACGCGTATTTCGAAACACAACACGCATCCGTCCACATCATATGCAATGGCCAATACGTGCGCACCGATCGGTCCATTGCTGTATGACGCATATTTCGAAACACAACACGCATCCGTCCACATCATATGCAATGGCCAATGCGTGCACACCGATCGGTCCATTGCTGTACGACGCGTATTTCGGAGCACAGCACGCATCCGTCCACATCATATGCAATGGCCAATGCGTGCGCACCGATCGGTCCATTGCTGTACGATGCGTATTTCGGAGCACAACACACATCCGTCCACATCATATGCAATGGCCAATGCGTGCGCACCGATCGGTCCATTGCTGTACGGCGCGTATTTCGGAGCACAACACGCATCCGTTCACATCATATGCAATGGCCAATGCGTGCGCACCGATCGGTCCATTGCTGTACGACGCGTATTTCGGAGCACAACACGCATCCGTCCACATCATATGCAATGGCCAATGCGTGCACACGGATCGGTCCATTGCTGTACGACGCGTCCCTGTACAAGTCACTCGCATATGTCACCATGGTTGTCACTCGTGAACGTATGCCAGCCACAATTACTTGCCAGGGACTCAGGGGCACACTTACAACACCACAGCCTGTCCACACTGTATCCTAAGGCATGTAAGGCAGCATTACCTGTGTGTGTATGGGGTCAACATGTGGTTTTTTGGGTGGCACTTGGGGGCAGCCACTCCCAGGCTGTGCACGTGTTCATGGGGACAGAATCCTTTGTGTGCACATGACCACTGTGATGTGCAACTGTTCAGTTCAGAGCATGTGGCATGGTCACATTTCCAGGTTGTGTATGTGTATCTTATGTCACATAGACCCTGAGTCCCATGTGGGATGGTATGTACGTCACAGGGTGACCCATTGCCACAATTGTGATGGCCCTCCACAGTCTGTGTGCATGTTGTGTTTCAGATGTCTGTGATTCCATGTGCACAATGGGAGACAGTCTCCACATCCACGTTGTTTGTGCATCGACTTTGATGTTGTGCGTGTGTGTGTCACAGACATCCATGTCTGTCCTGCAGAGGCAACAGGGGCCACTACCTGTGGGAGTCATGGTTGTTTTGCTGACGTGTACATGATACGCCATGTCATGCCAGTGTCCATGTGGCAATACAGGGTCCCTGGGAATCTACCTGTCAAAGAGCTGTGATGCCTGTGGTACATCTGTCCTCACTTGTCACTGTGGTGTGTGTTTGGAACGTGACACCAGTACATGGGTACTGTGGCACAGCCTAATGATTTCCCATAGCACAACCTGGAACTTGTTGTCAACACATGTTGAACTGAGATGTTAGATGTTGGCCATGTAGGTGCCATATATGTCCATACAGAACGGCACACACATCAAGTACTTGTGTCTCGTAATGATGTATCATGTGATATTGAGTATGGTCAATGCCACATATGTGGGGTGACTGACAATCTTTCTTTGTTCACCTATGCACTGCAGGGCACCAGCTGTCCATAGACCATTCCCTGACCTTGCAACCATGGTTGAACGTGACTGCATCCAACGGTACTGCTTCAACAGGCCGCTGATTGAGGAATTGGCGGTGCGGTTGGCCCCACATTTGCAACCTGGCCGGACATACCCTACAGCGCTGACCCCCAAGGTGAAGGTGATGGCAGCCCTACACTTCCTTGCCACCGGTACCTTTCAACACACTGTGGCGTCTGCTGGTGGGATGTCACAGACCATGTTCAGCCGTGTGCTACGCAATGCTTTGGAGGCGATGTTGAGATACCTGAACCAGTACATCTATTTCCCTAAACGTCAACAACTCACTGGGCCTGATTCACAGAACTAACTTACGTCAAAATCCTAAACTTACAACAATTTTGGTATTCACAGAATGAACTTACACATTTGGGTATTCACAGAATGAACTTACACATTTGGGTATTCACAGAATGAACTTACAACAATTTTGGTATTCACAGAATGAACTTACACTTTTGGGTATTCACAGAATGAACTTACAACAATTTTGGTATTCACAGAATTAACTTACTCATTTTGGTATTCACAGAAGGCACTTACTCATCAATGAGTAAGTGCCTTCTGTGAATACTAAAATGTGTAAGTTACACAAAATGTGTAAGTTACACAAAATGAGTAAGTTACACAAAATGTGTAAGTTACACAAAATGTGTAAGTGTCTTCTGTGAATACCAAAATGAGTAAGTTTATTCTGTGAATACCAAAATGAGTAAGTTCATTCTGTGAATACCAAAATGGTAGTAAGTTTAGGATTTTGTCGTAAGTTAGTTCTGTGAATCGGGCCCACTGACATCAAGAGTGACTTCTATGCCCTGGGGAGGATGCCACATGTCATCGGCTCCATTGATGGGACACATGTGGCTTTGGTACCACCACAGGCACATGAGCAGGCATACAGGAATAGGAAACATTACCATTCTATCAATGCTCTGGTGGTATGTCTTGCAGATATGAGCATCTCACATGTGTGTGCACGTTTCCACGGTTCTGCACACAATGCCTACGTAATGAGGAGTAGTCGCATCCCAAGGATGATGTCACAGATGCAGATCCAGCGTGCCTGGCTTGTCGGTGTGTACTGACTTTGTACCATTGTGTGTGTTCTGCAATGTTGTATTCCACCCTCTTTTCCAACTCAGCTAATGTGCAATTGTCTGTTTGTAGGTGACTCCGGATACCCCAACATGCCGTGGTTGCTGACACCCCTCAGGAACCCTGTGACACCAGCCCAGATGCGCTACAATGAGGCACATGGTCGGACCAGGAGAGTGATCGAGCGGACATTTGGTCTCCTGAAGAGCCGCTTTCGCTGCCTGGACAAGACAGGAGGGGCCCTCCCATATGCCCCTGCAAAGGTGTGCAAGATTGTCATCATCTGCTGCATGCTACACAACCTGGCAGTGCGGAAGGAGTTGCCTCTCATCCTGGATGACGATGACCAACATCCGCCACCTGTGGAGGATCCTGGCCTGGGCCACGATGCCAGTGATGATGATGATGATGAGGGTGATGTCCGCACACAGCTCATCACCAACTTCTTCAGCTGACTGTGAGTATACAGAGATGTTATGTCAATGATTTGAGTTTGCATGATATGTGTTGGTGGTGCTCTGTTGCTGTTTGAGTGTGGCCATGTGCTACTTGACTGGATGCGTGCAGCGATGTGTTCTTACAGGTAGTCTGTACTCCCCAACAGTGTTGACATGCTAACTTGGTTTTGTGTAGGTATCTTGTGACATGTATTGGGCATGAGCATTGCAGTTCTGTCCTGTTCTTCAGTGCTTTTGACTGTGTGTCATGTCTGTCCTTCACAGGTTACTTTCAGAGTTGTTTGGTCAACTGTGATCCCCCGACACCATGATTCAACTTCCAGGGTGGAAGCAGTCGTTTCCCTACAGGTGATGTGCCACACACCCCTGGACTTTATTTCTTCTACACTTGTTGACTGTGTGGCCACTGCCACGTGGGATTACCCTGCAACTGTAGTGGAAACAACATGTTGCAAATGTGTAATAAACCTGTGCTTCACTTTGGGATGTGCGTTGTCTGTGGTCACACATCTGACTGACATTTGCTTACTGCACCTGTGGGCTAGTTAACACAGACTCTGAATAGGTGTGGTGTCTGTGCATTCCACTGTATTTCCTGGCAACATCAGTGTAGGCGATGAGTCAGATGGCCCTGGTGTGTATGTGTTGTGTAGCCCTAGTGGTGTGTCTCCCTCATATGTGTCACGTCGCCATGACTCACATGACGGTGTTGAACTTGTTGTAGCAGTTAGCATGCACAGTGTCATTTAGCAGATCATCATCTCCATGACAAAAACAACGTTGGAATCACAACAGAGGCAAGTATGGTGTATTAGTGAGTTTATTTACATATATGTGTGAGGATAGTGCACAGGATGGTGGGTGCTGTACATTGGGATTGGAATCCAAAGTTCCCAGATGATTTGGAAGTGTTGGTAGCAGAAATGTCCTGAGTAAAGTCCACAGTCATCTGATACATTAGTCCAACTTAAACTCCCCATCCCATGTGGGAGAGTTGGGTTGCATTCGACAGGGTGAACAGTTTGCACACAATGGAGAATTTCCAGAACAGGTGTTGGGTTCCTGGGGGATGTACTTGGACATCGGCCTCTCAGTTGTCCTTCCTCGCACGACCCCTCTTCTTTCTGGGGGGACCCTCACGTGCAGGCCGCTGCGGTGCAGAGGACTCTCCACCAGAGTCATCCTCCCTCCCTGTGACAGTTGCAGTTGTTGTGGCACCAGATTTTGTGGGCACACAGGGAGGTGTGGACATGTTGGTTCTAATCTGGCGGAGGCATGTCAATATGTCCCTCTGCACCGCTGTCAGTTCTCCCAATGTGTCCCACTTGGACTCCATGCCAGACATGTGTGTCTCCACACGGGACATGTGGGAGTCCAAGTGGGCATGATGGGCAGCCTGCTGCTGTTGAATGTCCTTGAGGATCCCCACTACCTGGCTGACCTCTCCGGTGCTATTCTGGTACGCATCAGCAATGCGTACCAGTTGTGGGTCATCATGCAGTCCAGACCCCTCTGCAAACAGCGACCTCTGCCTACCACCCCTCCCACCACCCCCGGCGACACGTGCGGGACCTGCGGTGGCACGCACAGGTGACCTAGGCCCCCTTGGGGGTTGGTACTGGGGTTGTTGTCTGTTGCTTCACGGTGGGCTGGGGTCCCTGTGCTGTTGTCATTCAGTGTCCTTGGTCTGTCCATGTCGGTGGAGGTGGTCTGTGTGTTGGCAGATGTTGGAGGAATGGGTGCAGGGGGTGCAGATGGTGGTTCTGCTGGTGCTGCATGATGACTCACACCGAATGTGCCAGGTTGGTCTTCGCCATCCGAGGAGGGCAGAGGCTGTTCCACACCAGAGAGCTCAGGGGCCACCGGAGCCTGGGACAGGGACTCCCCATCATCTGCTGCTGTGTCCCCATCATCACCTGTTTTTGGAAGAGACACACAATGTATGTTATGTTTCTACAGGCATCAATGGTTCACACACCTGACAGTTGTGACTGTACCTCTGGATGCGGGCCTGTACATTGCATTGTCCTAAGTTGTCACAGTCAGAGGTTGATATTGGTGTGGCTCATTGTCCTGCCAACCTGAAGCATTTCAATGTGAATGTTGAGGTGTGTGCATGACCAGCATTGGTGGTATTTGGTTGACATCCGGACCTCCTTCTCCCCCCAGCCCAGTTATCCCACCATGAAGCATGCCACCCTTGCAGTGGGTGTAGGTTAACTCTCAGGATGTCAGTCAGTGGTGTCCTGCTGTTGGTTGGTGCCCAGTTCCCAGCAGGGCCTGGTACTCCCCACAACAGAGCACCATTGTCAGACATCTTAGAAGTGGCTTTTCACTCCCTGTGAGGTGTGCATGCTTCAGTGTGAGCTTGCTGGGCCATGTGGGTGGGGGATGTTGAGCTGTGACTACCACTCCCATCATGCTATTGCCTACACCCCCTTCCCAGCATGCCCATACTTCCTTCCTTTTGACTCTGCTTCCCTGTGGGGTAGTGTGCCTGTGCTGACAGGATGGCTGACAGTGTTGTCCTGGCGTTTGTTTGGCTACAAGTCCCAAAAGTGTCCATGTGCTTCACACAGCATAACCCAGTGTGGTTGTTCTTTGTGGGATATTTAATTAGAGTGTGAGGCATTGCATTCTCCCAGGTGAGTTGTGTGGAGTTTGTGTTAAGGGGGTGTGTGAGAAAAGCTGCTGGTAACTATGGTCAGAGCTGTCAGTCCTCCTTCCCACCCAGCCAGATATCCCACCATGGAACGTGCTTCCATTGCAGGGAGTGCAAGTTGGCTTTCAGGATGTCCGTCAGTGGTGTCCTGCTGTTGGTTGGTGCACAGTTCCCAGCAGGGCCTTGTGCTCCCCACAGCAGTACCCAGTGTCAGCCATCTTGCAGTTCTTTTCTACTCCCTGTGATGTGAGCATGGTTCAGAGTGGTGTTGAAGGGCCAATTGTGAGGGTGACCAATATCTGTGACTACAACTCCCATCATGCTATTACCTACACCCCCCTTCCCAGCATGCCCATACTTCCTTCCTTTTGAGTGGACTTCACTGTGCGTGAGTGTGACAGCAATGGCAAGATGGCTGACAGTGTGGTCCTGTTGTTTGTTGGTGCACAGTTCAGAGCAGGGCCTTGTGCTCCCCACAGCTGAGGCCAGTGTCAGACATCTTTGAAGTGGCTTTTCACTCCCTGTGAGGTGTGCATGCTTCAGTGTGAGCTTGCTGGGCCATGTGGGTGGGGGATGTTGAGCTGTGACTACCACTCCCATCATGCTATTGCCTACACCCCCTTCCCAGCATGCCCATACTTCCTTCCTTTTGACTCTGCTTCCCTGTGGGGTAGTGTGCCTGTGCTGACAGGATGGCTGACAGTGTTGTCCTGGCGTTTGTTTGGCTACAAGTCACAAAAGTGTCCCTGTGCTTCACACAGCATAACCCAGTGTGGTGGTTCTTTGTGGGATATTTAATTAGAGTGTGAGGCATTGCATTCTCCCAGGTGAGTTGTGTGGAGTTTGTGTTAAGGGGGTGTGTGAGAAAAGCTGCTTGTAACTATGGTCAGAGCTGTCAGTCCTCCTTCCCACCCAGCCAGATATCCCACCATGGAATGTGCTTCCATTGCAGGGAGTGCAAGTTGGCTTTCAGGATGTCAGTCAGTGGTGTCCTGCTGTTGGTTGGTGCACAGTTCCCAGCAGGGCCTTGTGCTCCCCACAGCAGTACCCAGTGTCAGCCATCTTGTCAGTTCTTTTCCACTCCCTGTGATGTGAGCATTGTTCAGAGTGGTGTTGATGGGCCAATTGTGAGGGTGACCAATATCTGTGACTACAACTCCCATCATGCTATTGGCTACACTCACTTCACCAGCATACACACAATTCCTTCCTTTCAGTGAGCTTCCCTGTGAGGTGGTGTTCTAGTGGTGGGAAAATGTCTGACAGTGTTTGTTGGTTATATTTGTGCCACTGCCTTGCTCTATTTGTTGTTAGGTTTGTACATGTCATGACACAGTTACATATCACTATGAGATGGCAGGTATTGTGTTTGTCTAACTAACATACACATCTTGGGATGATTATCTTTTGGTTACTGTGGCTTTGCTAAGGGTGCATGGTTTGACTATCCCCTTGACAGTGATGTGTGTGTATTGTCACACAATATTGGGTATATTGGTTGTGTACTCACCAGGCTCTGGGATGTTTGATAGTCCATGTACGCTCTCTGGTGGTAGGATGACCCGCACCTTCTCCTCCCAGGGCCTGAGATATACTGGTTTGGCAGGAGGGCCACTGCGATGACTCAAGGCGTAATCCTTCTTCAGTAGGTCCTTGACCCTCCTGCGCACATCATACCACCTGTTCTGGATGTCTTCCTTTGTGCGCAAACATGGTGATTGTGCGTTCACCCTGTCGACGATCCTCTCCCACATCTTGGTTTTCTGCGACATGGGGGTCTGTTGGACCAATGTACCAAACAACTGTGGCTCTACCCTGAGGATTTCATCTACCAGGACTTCCAATTCACTGTCTAGGAACTTTGGATTCTTCTTTGGGGGCATGGTGATGGGTGGTGGTGGGGATTGATGTGTGTGTGAGTGTGCAAGTGAGGGTGGGTGAGTGTCGGTTTTGCTGGGTGTATATGAGGGTGCTATTTGGGAGGTGCTAATGGTGTGTGGCTTGTGTGATGGATGAGTTGTGAGTGTGTCTGTGGTTGCTGTCTGATGGTGTTCTGTGCTGGCAGGTCAGTTGAATTAGCAAAGGATCATGGTAGGGATTTGTGGCCTTTATATGGGTGGAGTTGTGGGTGTGTCTTTGTTCCATGTTTTTTTCCCCCTGTATTTATTGACTTTGTCATTGCTTGTTTGGCCCTTTTTTTTGTATTTTTTCCTTTGTAGTTTTTAGGCATGTAGGAGACGTTCTTCTGACCGAGTAGGACACTGCAGTTGGCTCGTGCGGGCTTCTCCGAGTCTTTCAATCTGGGTTTCTGCTGGGTTTCATGTGCGGCGTACGCGTCGGTCGCGGAGTATTGGGTTGCTTCGGCTCGGTTTTGTATGCGTGTCGGTCGTACGGCTTGAACTCCGTGCGACTCGGTCTGGTTTTACACGCATTGCATCGTACTGCGCGGGTCGGAGTTCGCGGGTACGTTTCTGTCGGGTTCATTCCTGGTGCGTCGGTCGGTTCGATTCGCATAGTTTTCCGGCCGGATAGCTGGTTTCCATGCGGTTCGGTCGTTAGGCTTGTGTTCCGTACGAGTCGGTCGTAATTCACATGCATTGCATCGTACTACGCGGATCGGGCAGCGCCGGTTCGTGTCGGTCGGACTACGTTCCCGTACCGAGTCGGTCGGTATATTTTCCGGCCCAAATCGGAATCGGCCCCATAGTGTTCATGGGAGTGCACTTTCTTTGTGCTGCAGGATGCATAATAAATGATGGAGTACATGTACTGGGCCAGGTACAAGTCTGTCTGCCCTTCAGTTAGTGTAATATAGGGTCAGGATACAATAAATGGCACATGTCTAACATTTAACAAAGCTACGAAATAGCGAAGTAATGGAATTGGATGCATATGGTAATATTAAATGACCACAATATAAAACGCAGCATGAATCTTTGCGAGGCTTTGTCTCAAATATTGTGTCCTAGTCCATAGACTTTGTACCTCATTTAGATTTGGGTGGATGAGGAAAATCTGACTGTAGTGCTAAATCTGGTGGAGAATAATTCAATGAAATTTCCTCCTTAAGATTAACCGGTAGTAGCCTATATGGGAATCTATAGTGACTGATTAGACTTTTTACCCTCTATTTCCCTTTTTCATTTATTTATTTTCAAACCCAAGAGATAATGAAAGAGAGACTATAAGTGATTCCCTCGCTGTGTTGCTCTTAATAACTCTCAAGCATATATGCATAATTAAAATGAGTTATTTTCCATATTCCGTTTTAGATAATTACTTTGAAACAGATCGTACAATTTCTAGATTGACAAAAACATAATTCTGACAGCAGGTATTATGAATACCTGACATCTGGAAAGAAACTATTAATACCATTCTGTATATATAATGTCTTATTGGGTTGGGTTTATTGGTTTGTCTGAATATTGTCATTTCTTTGCGGAATTAAAAAAGGCTAATGCTTTAATATCTCAGGGGTACAACAGTAAATGTAACACTGTTAAAGCTACCATGGTTTCAATTTTATTACAGACACTTTTTTTACATTCCATGGTATAGTGCATAACTGAGGGGTTCAGGGTTACCACCTGGAAGTACAAACCAGCAGTGTCACGGAGCTCAGAGTCCTTATATCAACAAAAATAGGGTCCAGGAGAGGGCTAACAATCTGGGGTGACCACACAAAAAGATCACGTTTGTTATATCCTCACTGTGTTATTGCATGCTACCCAGCCTAGCTGTCGCCTAGCTTCTCAGCCAGAGTGAGAGATGGTATCGGAATGTTGGTGTGACTGTGATGAATGGAATGCCTGGGTGCCTGTGTGGATGAGTGGTGACAGTTGGAGATGGGCTGAGCAGCAGGGAGGCTGCTCCTGGTTGGGCTGGTGCTTGACCAGAACAGGCTGGAGTAAGGACTGGCAACTAGAATATGGACTGTTGTACATATTTACATGGAACCAATAAAGAAGTCTTCAAAACTCTTCTTGGCTACCTGTGTCAACCTGTCATAGGGTACAACATATTTTGGTGACGACTGGACCTGGACTCAAGCGTTTTTAAGGATTTAAATGCTGTCTACAAATGGACAAGGCTAATCTACAGGAACCAAGAGTACTACAGAAACCAAGGGTAACTTCAGAAACCAAGAGAACCAAGAAAGCAGAAAACAAAGCTAAAAGCTTCTTGTTTGGAGCTACAGGCAAGCCAGCCCCACCAGTGTCCTTGTTACCGGACGGCCCAACCCACCAGTGTCCTTGTCAACGGACGGCCCCAACCACCATTGCCCTGCCTGGCCATGCTCCATTGGACTTCTATTAAGGACATTTAACCAAGTGGGTAAGTCGTGCGAGTCCCACTACTTCTGCATATCGAGTTGGCGATTCTCAACATCCAAATGGATCTACACATTAGGTGGTGTTTGGAAGTTTTCAAGTTTTACATCTTTAGGGCAAGTACATGCAATGGAGGTGTCTGCCAGTGTGGCGTTTTGGAGTGTGGGGAACTGTGTCTTTCCATGGGAAAAAAAAGGATGCATTTGTCTTTACTTCATGGCAAGCGACACAATGCAGGTGAACGTTTACAACTATAAGTGGACAGCTACTAGATACTGCTTGCTACTATGGTGCATGGGTACTTAAAGAAATGAGTGGCTTCACAGAAGCGGTTTATGAATCCACACTGCTTTGGGGCAGCCTTGTCTCTGTCTCAGAGCGAGGCCTTCAAATGGGCCACACAGGAGCAATGTGGTTGTGATCTAGTAAGCATAAGACACTTTTATTCAAGCTGAAGCATTCGCACAGTGACCGTTTTACACGACGGTCTGTATCATTGTATTTTATTTCTGCTTCGGAGATTCATGAAAGAGCGGGCACATGGGCTGCGGCGTATCCCAGGTGAGACAACTTTGGTCCGTTGTGTTTTATTTAAACTGAGACCAGTTGGGAGTATGGGCCGTTTGATGCGCGAGAAGTTTTTTCAAAGGGGCCAAGAGAGAAGCAATGCACGCACGCCTCACCTTCTGTTTCGTGTCGCGTGGAGCCTCTTCTCCTTCGTTATGGTTGCCATGCAGCTCCCAGCTGCTGCGAGACGCTTTCAAGCAGTAACGCGCCGTGAGCCATCCGGCGCGACATCTACAGCGTGAAGCCATCTTGTGGTTGGCAGCTGCTTCTTCTGTTCTTATTGGTGGTTCCTGTTCGTTTGCGGCCAAACGCATTTTGTGAACATCGTTGGCCAGTCGCAATGACCTACAGTCTGCTGCGAGCGTTGGGGAGCATGATGAGGAACTGTCGTCGTGGGATTCTTCAGCTGGACAACATTCCTGCTTGCCGGCTCCTGTTTCTTCATCAAGTTTTGCCTCCACACTTCTTGGGGTTATCTACCGGTCAACGCTCCAGATGATATCTAAGACTGGAGGTTGTAAGTACTGTGGTTCGTTATGTTCCTCTTTAGGTCATGGAATTGGCATATTCTTCTATGGAACTGCTGACATGAGGAGTCTATTTATTTTCGTTTACTGTCAAGTTGCGCCACATTCCCCTATTCGAATGGCAACGTTGTGGCACAGTGCTAAGAAGCATGGGACATTTTACTCTGTAGTGTGCTTTGTTTTTTTTTTTAACTAGCTTGTTCTCACCAGTGCCAATCTCATGTGGGTCTGGGTCTTGCCTTTTCATAGCAACTAGTTAGATGCTATGTTCACGTGAAAGTGTTCTTGGGCATGTTATTTTTGTTCATCTAGTGACATCCTATTTTACGTGTGTGGTTGTCAAACAATTGTGGTGTGCACTGTACCAGTGTGTGCCCACAGTAGCACAACTCGGGTGAGAGGTCGCTCACCGGCGATTAGTTGCAGATTAAGGGGTCCATTCCGATCTCGGCCAGAAGCGCACCTTACAGTATTCGTCCGGAAAAAATACAAGCCGAACGCGTTTTTCCCGACCGATTCGAACACTCGTCCGAACGAACAAGTACGATGCGCACAACAGCCCAGATTCCGAGCGAGCCGTACTCACCCATTTCAGCTCCTGTTCCCCGCCCGAGCCGGATCCGTAAACACCGATTCGAGTCGCACGGAAGCAAATACACAGCACCTTCCGGCCGGACTAGTACGATGCGCCTTCCGTACGCGCCGAACCCGTCGCTTCGTCCGGCACGTTTGAGCATCCGGGAGAGCTGTACATAAGCTCCGATTCGCGCCACAAGACGATCCACGGTGACGAGGCGAACAAGCCAGCGACGAGTACGAGTCGAAGCCACGAGAAACCCGAACGAGACGACCCAACCATGAATCCCATCGCGCAGGTCCTACCAATACTCTACATCTATTACCGGGACCGGTACGGACGCGTACGGCGGAGACGGTAAGTCAAACACCCACAACACAAACAAACGACACGTACCCGAAATATGTCACACACACATAGGGTTGCACAAATGACGTACACCAGCACCAGCAGAACCATAGGGGCGGGATGGCTATCACCAATGCCATACACACCCATAGGGGGATGGATGCCTACCACTAATACCATCCCCACTCATAGGGGGATGGATGCCTGCCACTAATACCATCCCCACTCATATGGGGATGGATGCCTACCACTACCACCACCCCTACTCATGGGGACCTAGGTGCCTACCACTACCACCACCCCTACTCATGGGGGCCTGGATGCCTGTCACTACTACCATCCCCACTCATAGGGGGATGGATGCCTACCACTACCACCACCCCTACTCAGGGGGGCCTGGATGCCTACCACTACCACCACCCCTACTCAGGGGGCCAGGATGCCTGTTACTACTAACATCCCCAATCATAGGGGGATGGATGCCTACCACTACTACCATCCCCACTCATAGGGGGATGGATGCCTACCACTACAACCATCCCCACTCATAGGGGGATGGATGCCTACCACTACAACCACCCCTACTCATGGGGGCCTGGATGCCTACCACTACCACCACCCCTACTCATGGGGGCCTGGATGCCTGTCACTACTACCATCCCCACTCATAGGGGGATGGATGCCTACCACTACCACCACCCCTAATCAGGGGGGCCTGGATGCCTGCCACTACTACCATCCCCACTCATAGGGGGATGGATGCCTACCACTACCACCACCCCTACTCATGGGGGCCTGGATGCCTACTACTACTACCATCCCCACTCATAGGGGGATGGATGCCTACTACTACCACCACCCCTACTCATGGGGGCCTGGATGCCTACCACTACTACCATCCCCACTCATAGGGGGATGGATGCCTACCACTACCACCACCCCTACTCAGGAGGGCCTGGATGCCTACCACCCACACAACCCCTACTCATAGGACGGGTTATGCATGACACAACCAGCATACTCCAACATAAGGAATGTCTGAAACATACATCCCCCCAACACCATGACAAGCGTGTGTAGTCTGTGTCAAATGCCTACAACACTGAACATGACATTGAACATACAATGTGACCCCCTATCACATGTGTCACACATAAATGTGTGTGGCCTCCACAATGCAAGCAGACCATGACCACTGTGGCAATGGGGTCTAAAGCCCCATCACCACAGTGACCAAAAGGTAAGTGTGGGGTCCATAGCTGAAGCACATTTTGAACATTGTGGCAATGGGGTCTAACACTCCATCACCACAGTGACCAAAATGTAAGTGTGGGGTCCATAGCTGAAGCACATTTTGAACATTGTGGCAATGGGGTCTAACACCCCATCATCACAGTGACCAAAAGGGAAGTGTGGGGTCCATAGCTGAAGCACGTTTTGAACATTGTGGCAATGGGGTCTAACACCCCATCATCACAGTGACCAAAAGGTAAGTGTGGGGTCCATAGCTGATGAACATTTTGAACATTGTGGCAATGGGGTCTAACACCCCATCATCACAGTGACCAAAAGGCAAGTGTGGGGTCCATATCTGAAGCACATTTTGAACATTGTGGCAATGGGGTTTAAAGCCCCCTCACCACAGTGACCAAAATGTAAGTGTGGGGTCCATAGCTGAAGCACATTTTGAACATTGTGGCAATGTGGTCTAACACCCCATCACCACAGTGACCAAAATGTAAGTGTGGGGTCCATAACTGAAGCACATTTTGAACATTGTGGCAATGGGGTTTAAAGCCCCATCACCACAGTGACCAAAATGTAAGTGTGGGGTCCATAGCTGAAGCACATTTTGAACATTGTGGCAATGGGGTCTAAAGCCCCATCACCACAGTGACCAAAATGTAAGTGTTGTCATGTGAAAAGCTGCAAATGCCAAACTGCATGGATGATTCCTGGTCACACAACAACAAACACATCAGTGGCATAGTAGTGCTTGTGTCCCATAGCAACATAGATTGGGTGAGGCAAACAGTGAAGTGCCAATGAAACATCGCTTTGGCCATGTGCAGACAAACATCACCCATGTGGGCTCACATTGTCAACATTCACGAATTACACAATGACAGAAGTGACCATCATAATGCAGACCCACACATCAGCACCAATGGACACACAAATGTAGATATCCTGTGGAGACTGTAGCTGTCACGTGAACAAATACCATTCCATGGCAGCAATAGGACATACAAACCATGATCATTGTGCTGACTGATGACCTAGGAGTCACAGGGACAGCAGGGGAAAGCCACCAAACAACATACAGCCAATGGCACACTAAAGAAATGCCAATGCAGTGGTGCAAATGCACAAACACAAACAGGCTGACTCACACTGCATATCAAACACAACAGGTGATGGGGGGGTGTGCCAGTGTCCCCAGGCAACCACACAACACATGAGGAGGCCTGAATCCCTATTACACAGATGTGTATACAGTGCCACACAAAAGTAACTCATGGATCGGATTCCCCTATGTGGGCAATCAGGCATTGTTAGATGAGAGGGAGCACAAATTACAAATGTCACACAAGCTTGTAGGAACAGCAACTAACACAGCAAGAGACAGACCTACCACAGCACTACCCCCAGGGACCCCACATTGTGGTGACACTGGCCTGCATGATAATCCCACTGTGATGACAAAGCTAGATGTCGTACACACAGTGAACCACAGTCATGTTTCCTGAGCAACTAACTACCATCACACCTACACAAGCACAAATCAATCAGCACGGCCTGTCAGCCAAGGCCAACATGGAGGTAGGGGTCTAGCCATGCAACAACTCTCATTTGCACACACTCAACACCACACACCTTGACCTCCACCAATGTGCAGCAGTGAAGCTCACATGGACTGGTGACATTGCACATGCACCCATGACAATCCCAGGGGTGGTGGGGGGAACTAAGGTGGAGATACCCATCACACATGGCCAGTCAACAAGACTTGTGAATGTCTGACACACTGCACAGTACGCTGTACATGGGCATGACGTCAAATCCACACCAACCAATGGGACCCCGGCCACAGTCACACACCAATGAAGAAGCCAAGGCCACCCACCAAGAACACACATAGACAACTTCCAACATTGCAGCTCTGACCCTGAGGAGTGGCAGCAGTCACACACACAACGTGTCACAATCACTGAAAGGTAACACAGACTGTAAATTACATGACTTGTGTAACCAACAAGTGCCAAGGGGAATCCTGACTGTGTCTCATCTGCGTTTGCCCACAAACTCAGCCCTGACAGCAAACACACCTATGGATGACACCCTGGTGACCAGTAATGTGCCATGCACCCACATCACAGAGAACCCAGGGCGAAGATTTGGGGGGAACATAGGTCAACTCAGCAAGCATCACAAACAGGAACATCACTAGGGATCCCAGCCTGTGTTGCAAAATGGAAGTGAAGACACACAGACATGCTCACACAACACACACCTTGGGCTCAGGCAATGTCACGGAATTACACACTGCCATGAGGGGACTCCACTCCTGTGTAAGGAAAGCTGTGCCATACGTTGTCTCTGCAGGGCTCTATCATGTCAGCAGTACACTTGGTCACGCAGTCAACAATTAGCACAAAATGAAGGCTCTCGTCACATCAGCCTGGTCATGGAGTGTCACCGAAATCATCTGCACAGATCCAACACACATGTATAGCAAGTTGCACTGATAACACAGATGAGTCCTTCCCCATTGATGCCCAAACTTGCATGTCCAGTGGAGATGGTCACACGGTCAGGGAAACAGACAAATTGAACAATGGCAAGCACAACTGATGTGCAGGGGTGTAAGCCATATATGTGATATTGCAAATAAATGTAGGAAATCCCATTGGCAAATATTGAAAACATGACACCCTCATATTGCTGCAAAGGATGACATGGCTACACACCAGGATAGAACACATTCCCCCTGGACCACATGGGGTCCTGCACAGTAACACTTCATTTTCATGATACCAAATATCACCATCACTGCAGCAAGGGCATGGTTAGCATCATCAACATCAAGTACATCTGAAGCAAAACCACCAGAGAACAGAAAGGAGCTTTATTCAGCATATGTGTCTGAAAAATGAAAGTCCTGCAAAAATACAAAGGCTAATGGCCAGTCCAACAGTTCAGTCCGAACAGGGTGACAGTGGCAGATGTCACCCTCTGCTTGCCTGCACTGATATGGAGCAGGGACATTCCCCTTGGAGGGGTATACGGGGGGCAGGCCAGACACCGCAGGGACAGGATCAGGGCTCACCAGAAGGAGGCAGGGAAGGGGTGGCTGGTGGTGGAGAGTCACTGACAACTGCAGTGGAGGTGTCTGACATGGGGTGTGCCGGCACAACTGGGGGGCATGAGTCAGATGGTGTGGGTGCCGGCACGACTGCAGTGGTCCGGCCAGATGGAGTGGACAGGTTCCCCACTGCAGTGCCCAAGTCAGACGGGGTGGTAGTGGACTCCACTGCAGTGCCCATCTCCGGGGAGTAGAATGGGGTTCAGGTAAGGTGGGCAGGACAGAGGGGGAGGACACGCTCTCCACACCAGTTGCACAAACATGTGCAGCGGGGGGTGGGGGTGGAAGAGCAAGTGGTAGGAGGAGAAGGCCGCATCATTTTGGGGATGGTGTATCTGTGGGTGGGGGAACCTGGGACAGGGTGTGGTGGGGGAACCTGTGTTGTGGGTGACTGAGGAATGGAGGAAGGAGACTGTGTGGTTGAGCTGCAGGGCGGTGGCGGGGTCTTGCTCTTCTGGGACCGGGGGGACTTGCGGGTGGGGGCCTCAGGCTGTCTGCGCCTTGGGGAGGGTGTCCGGGGGCGAGGGGCACTCCCCTCTGTGTGGGTGGACTTCCTCTTCCCCCTGTATGCTGGATCAGCAGGATCGGAGGGGAAGAGGCCGAGGTCACAGAGGAAGAGCTGCTTTGTAGGTGGGGTTGCAGGTGAGGCAATGGAAGGGGTCTTGGAGGGAGAGGATTTTGAGGACTGTGGAGTGAGTGTGGATGCCTGTGTGTGTGTCTGTTCCCCATCCCCTGTGGGTGTGGTATCAGTCCCCTGAGGATGCTTGTGTGCACGTTTTGCCCTTGTTCTGTGTGTTTCTGTGCTGCTCGTGTCTGTGTGTTTGGGTGATTGTGCAGGTGTGCATGTGCTTGGGACAGGTAGGGTGCCAGGAAGTGTGGATGGGGCAGAGGTAGGAGGGGTGATGGACTGTTGGAGGAGGGACACTGCTGCCGTCAGGGAGGAGTCCATGGACCTATTGCTCCTCTGTAGGGCAGACATGCCCGTCGAGATGCCCCCCATGAACGACACCAGCTGTGTCAACAGAGTGGTGTGTGCATGGAGGACACTCAGCATTGCTGTCTGTCCTACATGGAGCTGCCGAAGTAGGTACACAGACTCCTCACTCAGGGCAGCAGGGGACACATGGGCAGGGGGTGCGGTGCCTGGCACGAAGGAGACATGCTCCCGGACACGGGAGCCTCCACGGACCTCTGGAATGGGAGCCAATGGGAGGGCGGTGGTGGTGGTGGCGGGGCCAGACATACTAGCTGGGGTGTGGTGGCTGCTGACACCCGCCTCCACAAGGGAGTCATCCTCCGAGCTGCTGTGGTCCTCAGCTGAGGTGGATGGTGCTGAGGACTCCTCGGTGTGGCTCCCCTCGCCCTCCGTGCCACTGGGTCCCTCTGACCACTCATCGCCTGCTGACCCAGTCTGGCTCTGCAGCTCCTCCTGGTCCATGGAGCTGTCCCCTCCTGTGGCCGTGGATGTATCTGCAAACAATTAGGGAAACAGACAAACATCAGTCACCTGCACTGACCGCACACACCACAGTAAGTACAGCACATTACAGAGAAAGCCCTGGCATCCTCAGTTGAACATTGCCAAAAGTGCTCACACAGATTAGGAGAAGCCAATTGTCAGTCTGATGGTCAACCATGGCACTCACACCCCTCCTGCCCTTGCACCCATCTGTCTGGTGCCTGTTGGATGGTAATACCCCAGTGTGGACACAAGCACCACGTACACAGTTGTTGGACATTGCAGAGAACACGGTGAAGTATGTGAACATGCACACATCACATCTCTTGCCACTGAGTTAGTACAGGTGTCCGGGTAAAGGGATGGCCAGAGTCTAATTAGAAATGCATGTGATGCATACCAGCACCAGACACCATGATGCACCCATGCCCGGATAGTCAATGCCACAATGGGGTGCATGTTGCACATGTAACTCCCCTGCAGGATCACTCTTAGGAAGTTAAATGCCATGGCACAGGCATGCCTGCAAAGTCATACATCACTGTCTCCAGTCACATGGGCATGGCAGCCAGCCAACAACAGTCTGCACTGTGTCACAATCCTAGGAAATGGGTAATGCAAGTTATGTAGCTGACAAGTGCACATGTCCAACCCCCACAAACCACATCATCTGAACTCTTATTTGGCCACGTCATGCCAATTGGACATATGGGAGACATGAGACACAACTCTATGAACCTGAGCACCTCACAGTCTGCTGTGAATGTAAAACAGCTGCCTGAATTTCACAGTCGCATACACCTGTGTGCACAGTCAAGTGATCAAACACCTATGAGTCACAGAAGTATCGTCTCTCATGGTCACATCTCAAATGGCATGCTGAGCCCTAAACGATAAACATCCCAGTAGTCCTGACAACGAAGCCAAGGCACAATGACACAGAGGCAGACACCTGAGGGAACATTTCACTGATCACAACATGTCAGCTGATACACTGGAGTGGGAGTACAGAGTGTATTGTATGCCCTGGAGTAGGCATGACTGTCCTGCTCCACCTGAAAGAGGGATGAGCCCTGGACAGTAGGCAGGTGGCTAAGCATGTGTGACACACTTGATATACATACTCCTGAGGCCCAAACATTGTTCCCACCCGCAGCATGGGGGTGTGCCAAATACCCCAGGGACATGTGGTGATTCAGATCAGCAAGTGGACCACATATCAAAGTTACACCCAGATTACATGTCAGAACTTAGGCATTGTGTAGGCAATTGACCCACCCATGAATCCCACAACATAGTCACGGGAACAAATGCTGTCCCCCACCCTGAGCGAAGCAAAATGCAATGACACAGTACCCAAGTGACACAATTTCCTGACTGTAAGGGCCACACATATGCGTATCAGATGAGGAGTGGGCATGTCACAATTGAGGGACATGGGTCCTGGACCACAAGACTGATGTACTGTGGAAGTTTAACCAGGCTAGAGGAGGGCACATAGCATGTCAGACAAAGTGCACAGTGCAGTCATGGACTCACCCCCTCCTTGCTGCTGTGTGGCCTTCAGCTGCCCATCCAGGTCAGGGAAGACCACCGCCAGGATCCTGAGCATGTGGGGGGTCAGGGTCCGGTGTCCGCCCCTCCTGCGAGGAGGCGACAGCTTCAGCTGGAACCTTGCGATCCTCCGGGTCCAGCCCCGAAGGTCCTGCCACCTCTTCTGGCAGTTGCGGATCCTGCGCTTGTAGACCCCCACGGATCTTACTGCCCGGGCGATGGTCAGCCAGATTTCCTGCTTCTGGTGGGCATCAACCTGTGAGGATGACAAAGTGAAAAGGCCATTACTACACATGCAACATATACGTGCATCACACAGTTGGATATACATGTCTCAATCACAGGGACATATGATGTACACAGGCAGTGCAACGATGGCTATGAAAAGTTTGCCAGCAGTTACTACATGGTATCATTGCATGGAAGTAAACCTTGTTGGAATGCACTGTTACTGCACTGTACCTGTTCAGTGCATGTAACTACACACTTTGGGGGGTGAGAACTACTCAGTGAGCATGCTAGCCAGTGGTGTGCACACTGTAAGTCTTGCTAGTCAGACAACATGCACAATTAGTAAGGCAGTGGGCAGCACACTCACCTGCTCCCCTGGTTTCCCATACAGCTTGCTGTACTGTGGAAGGAGGCTGTCCAGCAGGGCCTGGTTCTCCTCAAGGCTGAAGGCTGGGGCTCTCTCCACAGTACGTGCCATTGCAGTAGCCAGAGGATGCAGAGACAGCAGCAGTGTTGGTGGCAGATGTCATCCTGGAGCATGTAGTGCAGGCAAGTGAGCTCTCAGGGGAACAGCCAGCATTATATGTGTGCTGCAGAGGCAGATACTGTCCCATGTGTCCAAAGTGATAGGTCCAAGTCGTTTGCATCTTCTGAATCTGGCCAATCCATGGAATTGCACCACTTATACACGCCCACAGCATCCTTCAAAAGTTCAACTTCATGACACCCATGTTTTTGCAACATTGTTGTGGCTGGCCAACTGAATTCACTGCATCAGACTCGTTCCAGCTTCGAAAACGCGTCCATTGCCATGCCAAGCCCTAGCCAATGCATGCGCACCGTCCGGACCATTGCTGTACAACGCGTATTTCAAAAGACAACGCGTACACGCTCACATCAAATGCAATGGCCAGTGCGTGCACACCGATCGGTCCATTGCTGTACAACGCGTACCCGCTCACAACAGATTCAATGGCCAGTGCGTGCACACCGATCGGTCCATTGCTGTACAACGCGTACCCGCTCACAACAGATTCAATGGCCAGTGCGTGCACACTGATCGGTCCATTGCTGTACAACGCGTACCCGCTCACAACAGATTCAATGGCCAGTGCGTGCACACCGATCGGTCCATTGCTGTACAACGCGTACCCGCTCACAACAGATGCAATGGCCAGTGCGTGCACACCGATTGGTCCATTGCTGTACAACGCGTACCCGCTCACAAGAGATTCAATGGCCAGTGCGTACACACCGATCGGTCCATTGCTGTACAACGCGTATCCGCTCACAACAGATTCAATGGCCAGTGCATGCACACCGATCGGTCCATTGCTGTACAACGCGTACTCGCTCACAACAGATTCAATGGCCAGTGCGTGCACACCGATCGGTCCATTGCTGTACAACGCGTCCCTGTACAGGTCACTCGCATACGTCACCATGCTTGTCACTGGTGGACGTATGCCAGCCACATATACTTGCCAGGGACTCAGGGGCACACCTACAACACCACACCCAGTCCACACTGTATCCTAAGGCATGTAAGGCTGCATTACCTTTTCTGTGTATGGGGGTGAACATGTGGTTTTTGGGGTGGCACTTGGGGGCAGCCACTCCCAGGCTGTGCACGTGTTCAAGGGGACAGGATCCTTTGTGTGTTGTGCACATGACCACTGTGATGTGCAACTGTTCATTTCGGAGCATGTGGCATGGTCACATTTCCAGGTTGTGTATGTGTATGACATGTCACATACACCCAGAGTCCCATGTGGGAAGGCATGTACGTCACAGGGTGACCCATTGCCACAATAGTGATGGCCTCCACAGTCTGTGTGCATGTTGTGTTTCCGATGTCTCTGATTCCATGTGCACAATGGGAGACAGTCTCCTCATCAACGTTGTTTGTGCATGGACTTTGATATTGTGCATGTGTGTGTCACAGACGTCCATGTCTGTACTGCGGAGGCAACAGGGGCCACTACCTGTGGGAGTCATGTTTGTTTTTCTGACGTGTACATGATACACCATGTCATGCCAGTGTCCATGTGGCAAGACAGGGTCACTGGGAATCTACCTGTCAATGAGCTGTGATGCCTGTGGCGCATCTGTCCAGACATGTCACTGTGGTGTGTGTGTGGAACGTGACAGCAGTAAATGGGTACTGTGACACTGCCTAATGGTTTCCCATAGCACAACCTGGAACCTGTTGTCAACACATGTTGAACTGAGATGTTAGATGATGTCCATGTAGGTGCCATATATGTCCATACAGAACGGCACACACATCAAGTACTTGTGTCTCATAATGATGTATCATGTGAAATTGAGTATGGTTAATGGCACATATGTGGGGTGACTGACAATCTTTCTTTCTTCACCCATGCACTGCAGGGCACCAGCTGTCCATAGACCATTCCCTGACCTGGCAACGATGGTGGAACGTGACAGCATCCGACGGTACCGCTTCACCAGGCAGCTGATTGAGGATTTGGCAGTGCGCTTGGCCCCACATTTGCAACCTGGCCGGCCATACCCTACAGCGCTGACCCCCAAGGTGAAGGTGATGGCAGCCCTACACTTCTTTGCCACCTGTACCTTTCAACACACTGTGGCGACTGCTGGTGGGATGTCACAGACTATGTTCAGCCGTTTGCTACGCGATGTTTTGGAGGCAATGTTGAGATGCCTGAACCAGTACATCTATTTCCCTACACGTCAACAACTCACTGATGTCAAGAGTGACTTCTATGCCCTGGGGAGGATGCCACATGTCATTGGCTCCATTGATGGGACACATGTGGCTTTGGTACCACCACAGGCACATGAGCAGGCATACAGGAACAGGAAACATTATCATTCGATCAATGCTCTGGTGGTATGTCTTGCAGATATGAGCATCTCACATGTGTGTGCCCGTTTCCCTGGTTCGGCACACAATGCCTACGTGATGAGGAGTAGTCGCATCCCAAGGATGATGTCACAGATACAGAACCAGCGTGCCTGGCTTGTCGGTGTGTACTGACTTTGTACCATTGTGTGTGTTCTGCTATGTTGTATTCCGCCCTCTTTTCCAACTCTGCTAATGTGCAATTGTCTGTCTGTAGGTGACTCAGGATACCCCAACATGCCGTGGTTGCTGACACCCCTCAGGAACCCTGTGACACCAGCCCAGATGCGCTACAATGAGGCACATGGTCGGACCAGGAGAGTGATCGAGCAGACATTTGGTCTCCTGAAGAGCCGCTTCCGCTGCCTGGACAAGACAGGAGGGGCCCTCCCATATGCCCCAGCAAAGGTGTGCAAGATTGTCATCGTCTGCTGCATGCTACACAACCTGGCAGTGCGGAAGGAGTTGCCTCTCATCCTGGATGACGATGACCAACATCCGCCACCTGTGGAGGATCCTGGCCTGGGCCACAATGCCAGTGATGATGATGGTGATGTCTGCACACAGCTCATCACCAACTTCTTCAGCTGAATGTGAGTATCCAGAGATGTCATGTCAATGATGTGTGTTTGTGTGATATGTGTTGGTGGTGCTCTGGTGCTGTTTGAGTGTGGCCATGTGCTACTTGACTGGAAGCGTGCAGCGATGTGTCCTTACAGGTAGTCTGTACTCCCCAACAGTGTTGACATGCTAACTTGGATTTCTGTGAGTATCTTGTGACATGTATTGGCCATGAGTATTGCAGTTCTATCCTGTTCTTCCGTGCTTTTGACTGTGTGTCATGTCTGTCCTTCACAGGGTACTTTCAGAGTTGTTTGGTGAACTGTGATCCCCCGACACCATGATTCAACTTCCAGGGTGGAAGCAGTCGTTTCCCTACAGGTGATGTGCCACACACCCCTGGACTTTATTTCTTCTACACTTGTTGACTGTGTGGCCCCTGCCACGTAGGATTACCTTGCATCTGTAGTGGAAACAACATGTTGCAAATGTGTAATAAACCTGTGCTTCACTTTGGGTTGTGCGTTGTCTGTGGTCACACATCTGACTGACATGTGCTTACTGCACCTGTGGGCTAGTTAACACAGACTGTGAATAGGTGTGATGTCTGTGCATTCCACTGTATTTCCTGGCAACATCAGTGTAGGCGATGAGTCTGATGGCCCTGGTGTGTATGTGTTGTGTAGCCCTAGTGGTGTGTCTCCCTCATATGGGTCATGTGGCCATGACTCACATGACGGTGTTGAACTTTCTGTAGCAGTTAGCATGCACAGTGTCATTTAGCAGATCACCATCTACATGACAAAAACCACGTTGGAATCACAACAGAGGCAAGTATTAGAGAGTTTATTTACATACATGTGTGAGGATAGTGCACAGGATGGTGGGTGCTGTACATTGGGATTGGAATCCAAAGTTCCCAGATGAGTTGGAAGGCTTGGTAGCAGAAATGTCCTGAGTAAAGTCCACAGTCATCTGATACATTGGGCCAACTTAAGCTCCCCATGTCATGTGGGAGAGTTGTGTTGCATTCGACAGGGTAAACAGTTTGCACACAAAGGAGAATTTCCAGAACAGGTGTTGGGTTCCTGGGGGATGTACATGGCCATCGGCCTCTCAGTTTTCCTTCCTCGGACGACCCCTCTTCTTCCAGGGGGACCCTCACGTGCAGGCTGCTGCGGTGCAGAGGACTCTCCGCCAGAGTCCTCCTCCCTCCCTGTGGCAGTTGCAGTTGTTGCAGCACCAGATGTTGTGGGCACACAGGGAGGTGTGGCCATGTTGGTGCTAATCTGGCGGAGGCATGTCAATATGTCCCTATGCACCGCTGTCAGTTCTTCCAATGTGTCCCACTTGGACTCCATGCCAGACATGTGTGTCTCCACACGGGACATGTGTGTCTCCACACGGGACATGTGTGAGTCCAAGCGGGCATGATGGGCAGCCTGCTGCTGTTGAATGTCCTTGAGGATCCCCACTTCCTGGCTGACCTCTCCGATGCTATTCTGGTACGCCTCAGCAATGCGTGCCAGTTGTGGGTCATCATGCAGTCCAGGCCCCTCTGCAAACAGCGACCTATGTCTACCACCCCTCCCACCACCCCATGCGACACGTGCGGGACCTGTGGTGGCACGCACAGGTGACCGTAGGCCCACTTGGGGGTTGTTACTGGGCTCGTTGTCCGTTGCTCCACGTTGGGCCGGGGTCCCTGTGCTGTTGTCATCGGTGGTCCTTGGTCTGTCCATGTTGGCAGGGGTGGTCTGTGTGTTGGCAGTTGTTGGAGGAGTGGGTGCAGGGGGTGCAGATGTTGGTCCTGCTGGTGCTGCATGATGACTCGCACCGGAGGGGCCAGGTAGGTCTTCGCCATCCGAGGAGTGCAGAGGCTGTTCCACACCAGTGAGCTCAGTGTCCCCCGGAGCCTGGGACAGGGACTCCTCCTCATCTGCTGCTGTGTCCCCATCATCACCTGTTTTTGGAAGAGACACACAACGTATGTTATGTTTCTACGGGCATCAATGGTTCACACACCTGACAGTTGTGACTGTACCTCTGGATGCGGGCCTGTACATTGCATTGTCCTAAGTTGTCACAGTCAGAGGTTGATATTGGTGTAGCACTTTGTCCTGCCAACCTGAAGCTTTTCTATGTGAATTTTGAGGTGTGTGCATGACCAGCATTGGTGGTATTTGGTGGACATCCGGCCCTCCTTCTCCCCCCAGCCCAGTTATCCCACCATGGAACGTGCTTCCATTGCAGGGAGTGCAAGTTGGCTTTCAGGATGTCAGTCAGTGGTGTCCTGCTGTTGGTTGGTGCCCAGTTCCCAGCAGGGGCTTGTGCTCCCCACAGCAGTACCCAGTGTCAGCCATCTTGTCAGTTGTTTTCCACTCCCTGTGATTTGAGCATGGTTCAGAGTGGTGTTGATGGGCCAATTGTGAGGGTGACCAATATCTGTGACTACAACTCCCATCATGCTATGGCCTACACCCCCCTTCCCAGCATGCCCATACTTCCTTCCTTTTGAGTGGAGTTCACAGTGTGTGAGTGTGACAGCAATGGCAAGATGGCTGACAGTGGTGTCCTGCTGTTTGTTGGTGCACAGTTCCCAGCAGGGCCTTGTGCTCCCCACAGCTGAGGCCAGTGTCAGACATATTTGAAGTGGCTTTTCACTGGCTGTGAGGTGTGCATGCTTCAGTGTGAGCTTGCTGGGCCATGTGGGTGGGGAATGTTGAGCTGTGACTACCACTCCCATCATGCTATTGCCTACACCCCCCTTCCCAGCATGCCCATACTTCCTTCCTTTTGAGTGGACTTCACTGTGTGTGAGTGTGACAGCAATGGCAAGATGGCTGACAGTGTGGTTCTGTTGTTTGTTGGTGCACAGTTCCCAGCAGGGCCTTGTGCTCCCCACAGCAGTACCCAGTGTCAGCCATCTTGTCATTTCTTTTCCACTCCCTGTGATGTGAGCATGGTTCAGAGTGGTGTTGATGGTCCAATTGTGAGGGTGACCAATATCTGTGACTACAACTCCCATCATGCTATAGCCTACACCCCCCTTCCCAGCATGCCCATACTTCCTTCCTTTTGAGTGGAGTTCACAGTGTGTGAGTGTGACAGCAATGCCAAGATGGCTGACAGTGGTGTCCTGCTGTTTGTTGGTGCACAGGTCCCAGCAGGGCCTTGTGCTCCCCACAGCTGAGGCCAGTGTCAGACATCTTTGAAGTGGCTTTTCACTGGCTGTGAGGTGTGCATGCTTCAGTGTGAGCTTGCTGGGCCATGTGGGTGGGGGATGTTGAGCTGTGACTACCACTCCCATCATGCTATTGCCTACACCCCCTTCCCAGCATGCCCATACTTCCTTCCTTTTGACTCTGCTTCCCTGTGGGGTAGTGTGCCTGTGCTGAGAGGATGGCTGACAGTGTTGTCCTGGCGTTTGTTTGGCTACAAGTCCCAAGAGTGTCCCTGTGCTTCACACGGCATTACCCAGTGTGGTTAATCTTTGTGGGATATTTAATTAGAGTGTGAGGCAATGCATTCTCCCAGGTGAGTTGTGTGGAGTTTGTGTTAAGGGGGTGTGTGAGAAAAGCTGCTGGTGACTATGGTCAGAGCTGTCAGTCCTCCTTCCCACCCAGCCAGATATCCCACCATGGAACGTGCTTCCATTGCAGGGAGTGCAAGTTGGCTTTCAGGATGTCAGTCAGTGGTGTCCTGCTGTTGGTTGGTGCCCAGTTCCCAGCAGGGGCTTGTGCTCCCCACAGCAGTACCCAGTGTCAGCCATCTTGTCAGTTGTTTTCCACTCCCTGTGATTTGAGCATGGTTCAGAGTGGTGTTGATGGGCCAATTGTGAGGGTGACCAATATCTGTGACTACAACTCCCATCATGCTATGGCCTACACCCCCTTCCCAGCATGCCCATACTTCCTTCCTTTTGAGTGGAGTTCACAGTGTGTGAGTGTGACAGCAATGGCAAGATGGCTGACAGTGGTGTCCTGCTGTTTGTTGGTGCACAGTTCCCAGCAGGGCCTTGTGCTCCCCACAGCTGAGGCCAGTGTCAGACATATTTGAAGTGGCTTTTCACTGGCTGTGAGGTGTGCATGCTTCAGTGTGAGCTTGCTGGGCCATGTGGGTGGGGAATGTTGAGCTGTGACTACCACTCCCATCATGCTATTGCCTACACCCCCCTTCCCAGCATGCCCATACTTCCTTCCTTTTGAGTGGACTTCACTGTGTGTGAGTGTGACAGCAATGGCAAGATGGCTGACAGTGTGGTTCTGTTGTTTGTTGGTGCACAGTTCCCAGCAGGGCCTTGTGCTCCCACAGCAGTACCCAGTGTCAGCCATCTTGTCATTTCTTTCCACTCCCTGTGATGTGAGCATGGTTCAGAGTGGTGTTGATGGTCCAATTGTGAGGGTGACCAATATCTGTGACTACAACTCCCATCATGCTATAGCCTACACCCCCTTCCCAGCATGCCCATACTTCCTTCCTTTTGAGTGGAGTTCACAGTGTGTGAGTGTGACAGCAATGCCAAGATGGCTGACAGTGGTGTCCTGCTGTTTGTTGGTGCACAGGTCCCAGCAGGGCCTTGTGCTCCCCACAGCTGAGGCCAGTGTCAGACATCTTTGAAGTGGCTTTTCACTGGCTGTGAGGTGTGCATGCTTCAGTGTGAGCTTGCTGGGCCATGTGGGTGGGGGATGTTGAGCTGTGACTACCACTCCCATCATGCTATTGCCTACACCCCCTTCCCAGCATGCCCATACTTCCTTCCTTTTGACTCTGCTTCCCTGTGGGGTAGTGTGCCTGTGCTGAGAGGATGGCTGACAGTGTTGTCCTGGCGTTTGTTTGGCTACAAGTCCCAAGAGTGTCCCTGTGCTTCACACGGCATTACCCAGTGTGGTTAATCTTTGTGGGATATTTAATTAGAGTGTGAGGCAATGCATTCTCCCAGGTGAGTTGTGTGGAGTTTGTGTTAAGGGGGTGTGTGAGAAAAGCTGCTGGTGACTATGGTCAGAGCTGTCAGTCCTCCTTCCCACCCAGCCAGATATCCCACCATGGAACGTGCTTCCATTGCAGGGAGTGCAAGTTGGCTTTCAGGATGTCAGTCAGTGGTGTCCTGCTGTTGGTTGGTGCCCAGTTCCCAGCATGGGCTTGTGCTCCCCACAGCAGTACCCAGTGTCAGCCATCTTGTCAGTTGTTTTCCACTCCCTGTGATGTGAGCATGGTTCAGAGTGGTGTTGATGGGCCAATTGTGAGGGTGACCAATATCTGTGACTACAACTCCCATCATGCTATGGCCTACACCCCCCTTCCCAGCATGCTCATACTTCCTTCCTTTTGAGTGGAGTTCACTGTGTGTGAGTGTGACAGCAATGGCAAGATGGCTGACAGTGGTGTCCTGCTGTTGGTTGGTGCACAGTTCCCAGCAGGGGCTTGTGCTCCCCACAGCAGTACCCAGTGTCAGCCATCTTGTCATTTCTTTTCCACTCCCTGTGATGTGAGCATGGTTGAGAGTGGTGTTGATGGGCCAATTGTGAGTGTGACCAATATCTGTGACTACAACTCCCATCATGCTATTGGCTACACTGACTTCACCAGCATACACAGAATTCCTTCCTTTGAGTGAGCTTCCCTGTGAGGTGGTGTTCTAGTGGTGGCAAAATGTCTAACTGTGTTTGTTGGTTGCATTTGTGCCACTGCCTTGCTGTATTTGTAGTTATGTTTGTACATATCTTGACACAGTTACATGTCACTATGAGATGGCATGTATTGTGTTTATCTGACTGACAGACAGATCTTGGGGTGATTATCTTTTGATTGCTGTGTATTTGCTAAGGGTGCATGGTTTGACTATCCCCTTGACAGTGATGTGTGTGTATTGTCACACAATATTGTGTATATTTGTTGTGTACTCACCAGGCTCTGGGATGTTTGATAGTCCATATACGCTCACTGGTGGTAGGATGGCCCGCACCTTCTCCTCCCAGGGCCTGAGGTATAGTGGTTTGGCAGGAGGGCCACTGCCGGTGTGCTGACTCATGATGTAATCCTTCTTTAGTAGGTCCCTGACCCTCCTGCGCACATCATACCACCTGTTCTGGATGTCTTCCTTTGTGCGCAAACATGGTGATTGTGCGTTGACCCTGTCGACGATCCTCTGCCACATCTTTGTTTTCAGCGACATGGGGGTCTGTTGTACCAATTTGCCAAACAACTGTGGCTCTACCCTGAGGATCTCATCTACCAGGACTTCCAATTCACTGTCTAGGAACTTTGGATTCTTCTTTAGGGGCATGGTGATGGATGGTGGTGGTGATTGATGTGTGTGTGTGTGCAGGTGAGGGTGTGTGAGTGTAGGTTTTGCTGGGTGTATGTGAGGGTGCTATTTGTTGAGGTGCTAATGGTGTGTGGCTTGTGTGATGGATGAGCTGTGCTTGTGTCTGTGGTTGTTGTGTGATGGTGTTCTGTGCTGGCAGGTCAGTTGAATTTGCAAAGGATCATGGTAGGGATTTGTGGCCTTTATATAGGTGGAGTTGGGGGTGTGTCCTTGTTCCATGTTTTTTTCCCTGTATTTATTGACTTTGTCATTGCTTGTTTGGCCCTTTTTTTTGTTTTTTTCCTTAGTATTTTTTGTGCATGTAGGAGACATTCTTCGGACCGAGTAGGATGCTGCAGTTGTCTCGTGCGAGCTTCTCCGAGTCGTCCACGCTGTGTTTCTGCAGGGTTTCTTGTGCGGCGTACGCGTCGGTTGCCGAGTATTGGCTTCCTTCGGCTGGCCTTTGTATGCGTGTCGGTCGTTCGGCTTGCGCTCCGTGCGACTCGGTCTGTTTTTCCACGCATTGCATCATACTGCGCGGGTCGGAGTTCGCGGGTACGTTTCATTCGGGTTGATTCCTGGTGCGTGTCGGTCGGTTCTATTTGTGTGGTTTCCCGGCCAGATGGCTTGTTTCCGTCCGGTTCGGTCGTTTGGCTTGTGTTCCGTACGAGTCGGTCGTGAATCACATGCATCGTACTTCCCAGGTCGGGCAACGCCGGTACATGTCGGTCGGATTATATTCCCGTACCGAGTCGGTCGGTATGTTTTCCGGCCCGAATCGGAATCGGCCGCTAAATATTTACATGTTTGTGGTCAAAGATGGTGATGGGTTACATGTTTAAATTGCTTGTGTGCATATAAAGAGTTTTGTGTGGACAAACGTTCTTCTTTTGTTTAAAGCTTTGTGATGCCACTGTTCATGCTTTGTTATACTGGGGTGGCATTTGGTTTAGAGTAGGTGGTAATCACTTAACTTTACCTTACCTGACGGATGGTTATGGTTTTAATTAATGTGTGTAAGTCGTCACGCGCTACACATTTGGTCTGCACATTTGGTCTGATGTGTTTGTAAGTCGCCTTGCGCTGCACGTCTTGTTGGTTGTGTGCAAGTCATCCTACGCCTCACTTGTTGTTGTGTGTGTAAGTCACCCTGCGCCTCACATGTTGTAGTCTTGTGTGTAAGTCGCCCTGTGCCTCACATGTTGTTCTGTGTAAGTCGCCCTGCGCTTCATGTGTTGTTGTTCTGTGTAAGTCACCCTGTGCTTCAGGTGTTGTTGTGTGTAAGTTGCCCCGCGCCTCACTGTGTGTACACTCTGGGGCCCATTATGATAACTGGCGGATCACCATCGCCCGTATGGCGGTGGCGATCTGCCCGCTATTCCTCACCGCCCGCACCCAATTTCCCCCGCCATATTAGTATGGCGGGGGGACCCCGGCGGACGGAGAGACCGTCCGCTGGTTTTTCGTCAGTCGACCGGGCGGAAAAGGGGCTACATATGGTGGTGGTGTCTGCTAGACACCGCCATCCATATTAGCATGGGTGCGGGAAGCAGCCTTTCCGTGGCGGCGATGCCGCCACGAAAAGGCATGCGGAGTTTGCTGTTGGGGGGCCGTTGCGGGCCCCCAGCGTATTGGGGGGGTGGGGGGTGCACATAGGGGGTACCTATGGTACCCCCCTACATTGTCATGGACAAGGTGGCAGGCACCGCGCGGTGACTGTCACCTTGTGCATGACAATGCACACAGTGCACTCCCAGCATTGTGGCGGGCGGTGCTGTGTGCACCGCCCGCCACAATGCTGGGAATGGAGGATGCCCTAATCGCTGGGGTGGGACCACCGCACCACTGGCGGCCGGTCCCAGCACCGCTAGGGTGGCGGGCGGACGAAAGTCCGCCCGCCATCCTAATAGGCCCCTCTGTGTTGTTCACCTTGTGGTACATGTGTGTTTCGTCTCTCCCAACTCTGGGTTGGTCTTTGTGTTTAGTCCCTTACGTGTTGGTTTC
This sequence comes from Calotriton arnoldi, assembly GCA_963921515.1. Classification (NCBI taxonomy): domain Eukaryota; kingdom Metazoa; phylum Chordata; class Amphibia; order Caudata; family Salamandridae; genus Calotriton; species Calotriton arnoldi. Next base: position 240,811 of record CAWUFW010006198.1, read on the forward strand.
ACCCTTCTTGCCTTTGGTCTTGGGTGTTTGTCCTGGGGTGTGGTCCACCCTTCACTACATTTTGAATTTGTTTATTGGGAAGGATGGGTATATGGTATGTCAATGTTTTATCTTGCTTGCCATTATTTTCCTTTTCCTTCTAGTACGCAGTGTTCTTACTCTTGTGGAGTTGTATTTAGTTTTGCTTCCCTGAGTTTGAACTTTTTCTTCTTCTGTATATTTTCTTGCCTTGTCTATAGTTATTCACATGTTTCTTCACACTTTCTGTTTTCTTTTATAAGGAAGGGGATAATGTTATATCCTCACTGTGATATTGTATGCTACCCAGCCTAGCTGTCTCCTAGCTGCTCAGCCAGAGTGAGAGATGGCATCGGAATGTTGGTGTGACTGTGATGAATGGAATGCCTGGGTGCCTGTGTGGATGAGTGGTGACAGTTGGAGATGGGCTGAGCAGCAGGGAGGCTGCTCCTGGTGGGGCTGGTGCTTGACTAGAACAGGCTGGAGTAAGGACTGGCAACTAGAATATGGACTGTTGTACATATTTACATGGAACCAATAAAAAAGTCTTCAAAACTCTTCTTGGCTACCAGTGTCAACCTGTCATAGGGTACAACAACTTTGCTACACACAAAGTACAAAATAACTAAAATAAATCAAAGACAAAACCGTTCCAAACACTGAAGAGGAAGTGCAGATTGAATAAATGACACTTAGCAACGTCATGCTCATCACCAAATGTCCAGGTGTCAGTGCTGCAAGAAATCAGAATATGTGTTTCCAATAATTTCCCATAGGCATAGACCAAATCCTGGGAGTTAAAGAAGACAGCTTGAGTGAAACATAACTGCTATTATGGCCAAAACAAGATTGATAAGGAATATCTATCTGTCATGAGAAAAGAGACTCTGCATGGCATTCACCTTCTGACGAACAACAGCATAACTAGAACTATTCTCTAAATTTAAGCCCAGATTTACATAGAAACACAGTGGCTGAGATTAATTCAATCATTCCATCCATCACTTTTGTATACTTTTGTATACTTTAGTATGTCACCCCAAGTGGGACGTGTATAGCCAGACATGGGTCCTGTGCACACTGTGCCACTGGAGCCAAGCTATACCCAGCCGGTGAGCCCTTAACAAGAGCAAAACCAGTCCTGGCAGTCCTTGGCAGTTCAGGCTGAATTGTTCCCACTGGAGCAGAGTCAAGACTTATTTGCATACGCTGGGTCCAAACTGAGGTGGCATAGTGTGCAAAATAATGATCGATTGGGAGGAGGCCCGAGTAACTACCAGTAGCTGAGATTAATTTGAACATTTCATCCATCACTTTTTGTATACTTTAGTATGCTGCTCTAAGTTGGACGGGTATGCCCAGACGTGGATCCTGTACACACTGTGTTATTGGAGTCAAGGTATACCCAGCTGATGATCCCATATCAAGAGTGAAACCAGTCCTGGGGTGCTTGTGTTCAAGTTCAGGCTGAACTGTTACCATTGGAGCAGTGTCACGACTGATTTGCATATTGCTGGATATAAACTTAGGTGGCATATGGTTGTGAAAAATTGGTAAGTAGACACAATATCGGAATTTTTATATCGACATACATAAATATCGACTTTAGTATATCGATAGTACTAAATATCGATGTTGTGTATATCGATGTAAAAAATATTGATTTTAAGTGTTGTTTAAAATATCGAAGTATGTAATGTTGACTGTTAAAATATCGTTATGTTAAAATATCGTTTTTGAACTATTTTTTAATGTATTTATAGTTTGTAGTTTAATTATAGTTAGTTAATGTTATAAAAAATTAAATTTTTTAGGAGCAGGATGTTGGGTTTAGAGGGTTTAAGGGTTTAGAGGGGATAAGGGTGGGGAGTGTTTTAAAATAATTGATTTTAATGAATTCGAAATTAAAATTTATAATTTATAAATATTAATTTCGAATTTAGAAAAATATTTTCTGGGAGCAGGATGTTGTGTTTATAGGGGATAAGGGTGGGGAGTGTTTTAAAACAATTGATTTTAATTTTAATAAATTCAAAATTTAAATTTATAATTTCTAAATATTAATTTCGAATTTAGAAAAATATTTTTTAGGAGCGGGATGTTGGGTTTATAGGGGTTAAGGGTGGGGAGTGTTTTAAACTAATTTATTTAAATTTATAATAAATTCAAAATTTTATTTTATAATTTATAAAGTATAATTTCGAATTTACCCAAAAAATGTTTAGGAGCAGGATGTTGGGTTTATAGGGGATAAGGGTGGGGAGTGTTTTAAAATAATTTAATAAAATTTATACTAAATTCGAAATTAAATTTTATAATTTAGAAACTATAATTTCGAACTCTGATAAACAAATTTTAGGAATGGGATGTTGGGTTTATAGGGTGGGGAGTGTTTTATAAATTATTAAATGAAATGTAATAAATATTAGACGTTTATATATTCAAATTTGGTTATATTTTATTTGTATATTGCATGTATTGTTTTATAATTTTGGAGTTGTGTTTATAGGATGTAATGTTGGTTACTGTTTTATATATTTATAAAAAAATGTAAAAAAAAATTGATTTTTTTTTTTTTTTACAAAAATTTCGAAAAATAATGTTTACAGTGTAAATTTTTGATCAATTAATATTTATCTTTATTTAAATATTAATAATTAATCAATTTTAGAAGTTAAAAAATGTGGTATTATATTTGAAAAATATTTAATATTTCACTTGTTAAGAATTAAAAAATTTGAATTAAAAATAAAGTGAAAATGTTTGTAATTTTCGATTAAAAATATAATTTCTGTTTTAAAAATTACAAATTAACATTGAAATATTTATATTTTGGAATTTAGGGGCCCATTACGATAACCGGCGTTAAAAAATCCGCCATCTACGATAGCATGAGAAAACCGCCCGCCTGCACCATGGGAATACCGACCAAGCAATTATGTAGTCGCGAAGCAACCTCCGCCCGCGGCGGTAAAAACACACAAAATTCCGCCCATCCATGTCCGAGTAGAAGATAAACCGTCCGCCACGGATGCAATCCCACCCGAAAACCCAAATCCGCCCGCTCTGACGACCGAGACAACGACCGTGAAATTATGATCTCCCCGACATGAGCGCGGAAAATCCACATATTCCCCGCCCACCACGGTTAACAACAGCGATGAATAACTGACACAGCGGAAGGCATGGCGGCCACGTCCGTGCTCGGAAATCATTTGCGGAACAAAGAAATACACACAACATGGCCAACAAGTCCACACAGCAAACTGCGCCAAAATACCCAAACACAGAACACATCCCAAAGACACATGCCCCGTGTCAAAACTCAAAAACTACAAATCCCAGGACAACAGACACAACACACCTGAAAACGACAGCCCATCATGACACACCCACATAGGTCAGTACAAAAGCAGCCTCTTCACAGACCGCAATCCCTTGCACTATGACAAAGCGAAGACGCCATCAGAGAACACAGAGAGACACAAAGGAAAGCAGCACACCACACGCACGCACACATCACACTCATCACCACCACTACCACCACCATCACCACTGAAACAACGGCACCACGAACCCCCTGCACATCACACACCACACACCACACAACCACCACACCAGCACCACAAATAGCAAACCACACACCATGGCAACACAAAGAATGCCAAAGTACACTGCCACTGAGTTGACGGTCATGGTTGACGAGATCATCAAGGTGCACCCACAAATCTATGGGAACAAGGTCCAACAGACACCAGTAGCCACCAGAAACAGAATGTGGAGCAGGATCGTAGACCAGGTGAATGCAGTTGGGAACGTGCCACGCAACTGGGGTGAAATCACAAAGAGGTGGCACGACCTGAAAAGCGTGGTCAGGAAGAAGGAGGCCTGAACCGTGAGCTGGCTAACAGGACTGGCGGTGGAAATCCTGCGCTATTCAAGACCTTCAAGGCGTGGGAGGAGAAGGTGCGAGGCATTCTGCATCCGGAGAGTCTCACCGGAATACCAGGGGGAGTGGAGGCTGGTAAGTACAAACAAATGTATACCAGCACACCGCTATGTACTGTCATGCACTACCAGAATGCCATAGCACCGAGGGCCAAACACCCCCATGTCCAGTACACAATACGCAAGACATCTCTCACACATGCAACAGACACTCCCACACACTCAGCCCAAAGGTACCAACAAACAAAACCATGGGGGCATGTGTACAGTCAGCCAGCACCACAACTCCCACCAGGTCCCCTTGTACCCCAGATGCGCCGGAAGGAGCACTCTCCACACCCACACTCATGTGTCAGCCATAGGTGCACTAACCAACAAGTAACAGGTAAGTAGCCTTACCACAAACTCCGAGTATCGGAGGGAGGACTGCAGAAGTACAACCCCCACCAGGCCCCTAGTCCTACAGCGCAGCAAGGTGGAGCACTCCCCACACCCATGTGTCAGCCATTGCAGTGCACAACTCCACCCGACAGCCAGATATGTTTCCCTTTATGGAGGGGTGTCTGTGGGTGGTAAGCCTTCACCACAACTCACAACACGGCCCCCACTCCCACAGACCAGCAAGATGGAGCACCCCTCCCTCTCATAACCATGTGACAGCCATTGCATTGCTCCCTCCAAACCAACAAGTAGGTAGACTACTGTACAGGGCGGGGTGTCTGTAGGCATGAGGACTGTACTACGACTAACATTTGGGACATGTCACGTAGCAGAGGAACAGGTAGCACTGCTCCCTGTCATAATCATGTGACTAATGTGCACAGGGACATGAATTACAGAGTCATAGCCCACATGAGCCATCACAAATACACTAACACGTAAGGAGTCACGTCTGCATGCACAAGTCTCACTGGAGTACTGACCCACATACCGTGCACTGTGCCAGTCATCACACACATCAGCAACACCATCGAAGTCTTGTCCATGTAGTCGTGTCTGCTTGTTCCGTTGACATCGTACAACATCACCCATGTAAGTCTATCTTGTCTCAAAGTAACAGAGTGGAACCACAGTAATGTCACATACAACACTGGACCCATGAACCACACAGCTACACAATGCACATTCAATATCTCATCCATCACATCTTTTTAGCCCCAGTGTCATGAAAGGTATATCATCTAATCAGTTGTCCCATATACAGTAGTTCAGCAAAGATTCCTGCCGAGGACCAATAATGTGTCTGTAGTGTCTGAAGCGCACGTCACACTGTGATTTACAACATACCTAATATAGTCAACACCCCAAGAGCACTGCATTGCTGCACATGACTGAGGGTAGCACGCACACCAAGGAATTGTCCCATCTGCAATACGTTGTGTGGCACACAACCATTACTCACTCACTACAATGCTTGCAGTGTAATGTCCCTAAATGATAACAGTGAGCAGATATGCTTGGTATGTCAGACATACACACACCTTTGTCTCTGCAGTGTCGTGTGGCCAAAACACGTCCCCTCCTGCACCCATATGTCACAGTATGTACCCCAAAACCATATTTCACCTCAAAAGCGTCGATGGGTCTGTACCCCTTTTGCCATCTGCGTTCCTAAGCGTTCCATTTGAACCCCAAAACCATATTTCACCTCAAAAGCGTTGAGGGGGCTGTATCCCTTTTGCCATCTGCGTTTCTAAGCGTTCCATTTGAACCCCAAAACCATATTTCACCTCAAAAGCGTTGAGGGGCTGTACCCCTTTGCCATCTGCGTTTCTAAGTGTTCCATTTGAACCCCAAAACCATATTTCACCTCAAAAGCGTTGAGGGGCTGTACCCTTTTGCCATCTGCGTTTCTAAGCGTTCCATTTGAACCCCAAAACCATATTTCACCTCAAAAGCGTTGAGGGCTGTACCCTTTGCCATCTGCGTTTCTAAGCGTTCCATTTGAACCCCCAAACCATATTTCATCTCCAAAGCGTTCATGGGGCTGTACCCCGTTTCCACCAAAGCCACAAAATGTAGGGGTACTGCAACACACACCGATTGGCAATCCAAATCCGTCCCATGCCATGTGCACCCATCACACTATACCATTGCCTTGATCACGCACACACATTGTAGAGCCATACACACGCATCTGGGAAATCAGTGCACAACTGTGCACCAACTGTGAATGTCAGACATCTAACACAAACCTTGCAAGGTGCAACACAATAACCTTTCATCTCCGCCCCACAGGTGACGAACAGCATGATGCTGGAGAGGGAGACAGCAGCCATCACAGTCAGTCCACAAGCCCTCCACCCGGACTCACGGATGTGGAAGACCTGGACACCTCTTCGGACGAGGACTCCCGACCAGGCACATCTGGTGTGGCAGGGCTCAACCGCTCCCCAGGACCCCTCCTACCCACCAACCCATCTCCCAGGGCTGGTGACCAGTCCCAGGCCCCTGCTGCCACGGTCATTGCGGCCACCACCATCACCACCACCACCAGGGCCTCCCTGACCACTCACCCTGCGCAAGGGGCTGCACGCACGTCAACATCGACCCTGGGAGCCACAACGAGGCCCCCCGTGACCACTGTGGCGAGTGGGCAGGTCGGTGGCAGCAGTTCAGGTGGGAGGAGCAGGGTCAGGCCAACGCCATCAGAGCCTGGGAGCCAAGCCCTGCCGCAAATCGCCAGAGTCCTTGGGGCCTATGAAGAGGCCCAGGGACAATGGGCTCGGTCATCTGCCAATACGCGGGAAGTCCTTGGGGTGTTGAGGTCCATGGACGCCCATATGGGCCAATTCGTGACCCGTATGGGCAAACTTGTCGACCTCATGGGCCAGCTAGTGGTGGCGGTGAGGGCCCAATCAAGGCCAACCACACCACCTCCGCCACCACCTGCTGGGGCGCAGGTCCGTGCAACATCCAGTTCCCCTGCGTCCACAGCGAGTGGGCAATCCTCAGCCACTACCAGCAGCCCACAATCACAACCCCCCCTCTCAAACGTGGAAGGGGTCGTCCGAAGAGGAAACAGGTGTCCAGAGATGACTTTGCACGCTCCAAACGCCAGTGAGACAGCCAGCCACGGTGGCCATCTACTGCATTCACTTGGACTACTATCCTACCCCACACTGCCATGTGAATGGCATGTGTCTGTCAGACTGTGGACCCAGAACAACATGGGTACACCTTGACCATCACGCGGACATGTCCGTCAACTCATTGTTCCAGCATGCACCACTTTTGTCATCACCTTGCCCACAATCACATATCACTGCTCAAAATAAATACACCTGGATCACATTCTGTTGTATCTGCTCTGTGTTTAATCAAGGATGTGCAACCGTCACCATGATCAGAAATGCATCAGGAGTGTGGTATGTCGATAGGCCAGGAGAGGCTGTAGGGACCTAGGGGTGAAAAACAGAACAAGAGTCCATTGAATGTGTGTATCACGCACTCATCACACAGTACTTGTCATCAAGTTCAAGCAATGTACACACATCTCACAGAGCAACAGGGCACAATTCCACAGCCACTGTCAGTGGCATACTACCCTGGACATGGACCATTGCCACACAGCATTCAGTGAACAATAGGCCGCCGTGACAATGCACACATACACAACTACAGCAACATCAGCCGACGTACATGGTCACTCACCGTCAAGTGAAGTAGCGGGCGATGAGCTGCTGACGCTCATTCACTGCTTCCTCCTCTCCACTGTCCTCGTCACTGGACACGGCCTGGTCTGCAGGCTGGGGCCCTTGCTGATCACCGTCATCCACTATCAGGGGGATCTGCCTGCGAATAGCGAGATTGTGCAGCATGCAGCATGCCACAACTATCTGGCACACCTTCTGTGGGGAGTATGCCAGTGCACCCCCGGTGCGGTCCAGGCATCTGAATCTGGACTTCAGGAGTCCAAAAGTCCGTTCCACCACACGTCTGGTCCTCCCATGTGCCTCATTGTATCTGACATCAGCAGGTGTCCTGGGATTACGTAGTGGGCTCAGCAGCCAAGGCCCGTTAGGATATGCAGAGTCACCTGGGTGTGAGAAACACAGAGAATCGTTGCAAGTCCAACAGGATACAAGACAGCATGTCACACCCAGCACGCTACACGAGTATGCATACTCACCAACAATCCATGCACGGTCCGGTTGGAGATTGGACATCATTCGTGGGAGGATGCTGTGGCGCATGATGTGCGAGTCATGGGTGGAACCGGGAAACTTCGCACACACGTGTGTGATGATCATGTCCGCCAGGCACACCACTTGCACATTCAGGGAGTGGAAATGTTTCCGGTTCCTATAGATGTGCTCCTTGTCCTGTGGTGCAACAAGGCCAACATGGGTGCAATCAATTGCACCAACAACGTGGGGGATGCGTCCAAGGGCATAGAAAGCACCCTTCACTGCCTCCAAATCACGAGCCCTGGGGAATCGGATGTATCGGTTCCTGTACAGCATCATAGCTGACAGGACATCCCGTAGCACCATGCTGAACATGGGTTGGGACATTCTACCTCCACTGCCTACCGTGTGTTGGAAAGATCCGGTAGCAAAAAAATGAAGTGCAGCCATCACCTTAGCCGTGGGGGTAAATGCTGTTGGATACACCCTGCGAGGACGAAGGTGGGGTTCCAACATGGCACATAGGTGATGCAGGGTGGGTCGGTCCAGCCGGAATTTACGAATGACCTCCACATCCTCCATGTCTGACAGCAATTGGTAGGGGCGATGTATGTTTGGTCTCCTCCTAGGACAGATAGAAGTGGACACACGTCAATGCAACACACCACATGGCACTTTCACATACACATAACTAAAATTACTGACAAAGCAATAGAATCACAGAACAGCTGACAAGTAGGGACAGCACAGCTACAATACTCTTACACAGGTCCCCTTACCAATAGCAATGGCTACTGACACAAACCATTGCTATGAGCATGCACATGGGGATTTAGGCCCTAATAGCTTGAAAGGCATCATGATGGTTTCAGACTGCATAGGTGGGAAGCGACAACACCACGGCAATATACCTAGCTGCTGTGCCAGACACAGCTTCCGAGGCTGGGTGAGTATGGCACACACCAACAACACAATGTACACAGGCTGAGCGGCCAAAACAAGTGGGTCCTGTTGCACAATGGGATATGAGACAGTCAATGATGTCCCTAGTTCACCCAATGTACAGCACTGTACGTATCACACCTCCAACACACATTGACAGGTGTACACATTGACAACTCCATGACAGCACAGCTGTGTGAATGCAAACACACATTACAAGTGACACGTAATGTTGCACGTGCCAAGTGGGAGATGTACTTTGAGAAATATGGCATGTGTGTGCATATGCACATCCCATGCTCCCATGCTAATGTGTACATGATGATGTGCCAACAGACATGTGGAGGCTGAGCACTGGCCGTAAATGCCTATGCACACAGCATGAAGTGGCCCTGTCCAGTGTGGACATGCTCCCACACACAAATCATGGCCACACCTGCAAATGCATGGTGCACATTCAACTGTGGATTCCACATGGCACCAGCGGACTGTACCCGCCATGGACCAGGTCCTTGAGGCCAACTCCAATGGCCCTCGCGACTGCATCCTGCATGTTCGACGATAGAGGTAAGCGTACCGGGACAGCTCGGTGCAGGCCATTGTGTGCATTTAAAGTAGGCAGACATGGTACACCAATTGCAGCAGCTTGGACCCACTGGAACAGCCCCAGGGGGCTATATGAGTGTGGGAGGGAGACCGGCATTACCACAGCTTCCAGGGACTGCAGCCTGGCATCCCTCAACAACACCTGCCGCTGCTGCCACATGTCCACCTACATGTCGACGACTCTGAAGATATGTCCAGGTCCACTCACCAGCGAGGAGCTGGAGATCATGGATTCCGAGCTCCACGCACACTGCCCAAGGCTATTTATAGCAAAAGTTGTGTGTGTAAGACAACTACAGTGTGTGTGGGAGTGCATGTGGGGACACACATGTTGTTGATCTGCAGCACTATGATTCTGAGCCTGTGGGGTTCCTACATGCACTGCTTACCATGCTAACTACAGGTGTAAGGGGTATGTAGGCTCTCTGGCGCTTTCCCATGCATGTCCCTCACGAGTGGTGGTACATGGCATTTCCATGTCACACATCCAGTCACGCAGCCACTTGGCAATGCAGGACTCAGGGCAGTCATTGCTTGTGTGAATGGCTGGCTGGGTCCCTGCTGGCCTTCTCAGTCGCAGCAGACCTGGGCTGCACATTGACCGCACAATCCTAGAAGGAGACAACACTGACTGTACAGTGGGTTACATGTGTCTTTTGTTCAGGACTCTCCTGAAATGCGCAAACTCAGCCCTGTCAATTGGACACACCATGCCTTGTGATAGGGATGTGTGTGAGAGATAGTGGCACTGAATGTGACCTCCATTGCGGGGTGAGCCATTCACAGGGCGAGTACGTTGAGGGCTGCGCAGTGTTGGACACAGTGAGTCCACCCACAAAGATGTGTTGCCTTGTGATCTATGTGTTGGTCCACGTGACAGTGGACAGTAGATGTGGGCAGACTGCACATTGCTCAATGTGCTGGCAACCTGCATGTGAATGGGATGGACAGGTACTGTGTACACACTCCCAGCAGCATGCATTCACGTGTGGTGTACACATGCTGTTAGGCCATGTCCAATTACTTCCTGGCTCTGTTGCACGTCTCTGAGTATTTGGGATGGTTCAGCAGCATGCCACTGTGATTGGTGGATGTGGGTGATGTTGAGAAGTGTATGAGTGATATTCCAAGGCTCTTGTGTACCATCCCTGCAGTTTGAAGTCTTCCAGCCCAAGGGCTTGTGATGAGCCATTGCATCCAAGTTGATACCTCTGTGTATTTGTGACCGACAGTGCAGCCAATTCCACAAAGGGTGTGACGTCATCTGCCGGATGAGCTACTACATGGCGATAACGAATCGGGGGATGCCCCCTCATATTGTCAGGTCAGCACGGCGCTGCATTTCACCAGTAATGGTCTGCATCTTGACAGTCACACAGCCTGTGCCGTATGCATGTTTGTAGGGGCATCAGCCGCAAGCAAGTGTACAGTATTGTGGGATGGTGTCTTTTGCTGTGAGAGGCAGCATGTGTCCACAGCCTACCCATGATCTGGGTAATGTGATGTTTGTTGTGTGATGCAGTGGGTTGTAAGTGTACTCTGTGCTGTTTGCATCTGACATGCATATGCTATTCCTGAGTCTCAAGATGTAATTTGAGCACTCTGCATTCTCAACGCACTCAGAGTCGTAGCCCTCAGGAACAACCTGTAGTAGGCTGGAGTGGCAATTCACATGTATGTTTGAGGAACTGTGCCTACTCTGATTTCGTTCGGTCATATGTGTGCGATGCCTCACCTCATATCTCTGGTACTTACACATCAGGCACACTGTTAAACAGCAGTTGTGCTCGTGTGAACGACAGGTGGATGGCATGGGCTCATGGCCATTGTGGCCTGTCATGATGCAGTCTGTGTGAGTGGTTTCACATTCTGCTCCATGCAGGTATGTCTTTGGCCTAATTACGTAGTGGTCATCCCTGCCACCATCAGGACAGTAGGTGTGCACACCGCGATTTGTGGCTATGGTCGCAGGGTGACACAGGCCGGGTGTAGTGCTATGTGCACAACACATGTGCCACTTATTAGCGGCTTCATTTACTGTACGCCAGCCATTACGTGTTGATTGTGGTGGCTGTATGCAATTGCACAGGTATCGTGCAACATGTGGATTTGGGGATGTTCTGTGCTGCTTCCCTTGCACATGTCTGTTTAATTGATGCCAGATGAGTGAGGCCACCTCGCTCTCTCTCATGTGGCATCTCCCGTGGGTGCTGAGGGACAGGGGATGGTCAACAGTGGTGAGGCATCGGATGTAGCAGCTGCACAGGTGCTGAGTGAGACAGATGTGACCAGCGCCTCGGAGGGGCCAGACGTGTGCTGGATGAATCACAGGCCGAGACGGCAATTTCGGCGTCATCTGAGGACAGAGGTGATGCATCCATGTTTGCTAACACAGGGGACGTGGACTCTGGCTCCTCTTCAGCCACGCGGAGGCCAATGCCCGCCCTCCCATCTACTTCCACTGGTGCAACACGTGTCGGCACAGGGATGAAGGGTAGAGTTTCCTTCATACCAGGCACAGCTGCCCCTGCACATGTGACCCCTGCTGCCCTCAGTGCTGGGTCTGTTGAGCTTATGCGCCATCTCTGCGCGGGGCAGACAGCACTCCTCAATAACGTCATTGCCCATGACATCACTTTGCCGCAGGTGACATAGTTCATGGAGGGCCCACATGTACGCGTGGGTGGGATACACCAGACTGTCCAATGGTTGTCCCCCCCAGTCAAGGTGGGCCTTCAACTGGGCCAATCTCAGGCTGACATTCCTGACCCTTTCCCCACCCCCTTGGCAGTGGCACATCTGACAACAGCAGGGCACGAGTCCTACAATAAGAATTGGGGGACGCTGACGTCACGACAGGAAGTGACATCACGGAAGGTGGGTTGCACCGTCAGACTCATTGCCTCCCTCGCTCACCCCTTATATGCGATTGCATCGGAGAAGCCAGCGCGTGCACAAGCAGCTCCGATCTCGCCCCAGAGAGGCCAAAGAGTGAATGTGTCGGTCCATTTGCCCCAGTTATCTGTCTCGCGGTAAAATAAGTGGGGGGACGCCGTCCACCCGCGTGGTACCCCGACTCGAGACCTGGACAACAGTGACAATGCATGACAGCCTCCGGAGTCCGGATACACCACATGCAACACACAGAGGCTTTGGCTGCCCTAGCGGGCCAGGCCGCAAACACAATCCCAGACGAAAGGTAGACTCACCCCGGCGCGCATAGTCATTACAACCGCTGCCATTGACAAGGGACCCATGTGGTGAGACATGGGCCTCAGGGTGACGGGCCTCCGAGCCATCCCCCGCCAACGAGTGTCATGCAACTCACACATATCGCAAAGCCAATAGGACACTTTGCCTGCACACCAGGTCTCGAGTCGGGGTACCACGCGGGTGGACGGCGTCCCACCACTGATTTTACCGCGAGCCCGATAACTGTAGCAAATGGACCCACACATTCACTCTTTGGCCTCTCTGGGGCGAGCTCGGAGCTGCTTGTGCACGTGCTGGCTTCTCTGTTGCAATCGCATGTAAGGGGTGGGCGAAGGGAGGCAATAAGTCTGATGGTGCAAGCCACCTTTCGTGACGTCACTTCCTGTTGTGAAGTCTGCGTCCCCCCACTACATATTTAGGACTGGTGCCCTGCTGCACACTGAGATTGTGTTGCCTGCGAGATGTGACCAGGAGAAGGGCGCCATGACCTCCCACCCATCAAGCTCCACTGCCATCCCGTGCCCTGGGTAGCCTGTGCAGGCGGACAATGTAGGGGGTACACCTGGTGGACAGGGGATGTGAGTGCCTTGGCAAGAGCCTGGCAGACGCACAGCAGTATCCAGCATGTCCCCAGAGGGAGGGCTAACGTCTACACCTGATGCAGCATTGATCGTGTGCCCGCCTGTTGTGCCCACATGAGTTCACATTCATCCCCAGACAGGTGGGCTTTCCAAATACCCAACACAGTGGAAATATAGCCCTCCGGAATCCTCCCCACACAGTCTGTTTCAACAATGCATGTGTGCACCTACCCGTGCCACCCACCCACCTGGGCCAAGCGGAACTCCCGCTTCACATGCCACATGTGTGTCTTCCATAGTTGGGCTTCTCTCTCAGGGGCAGACCTCCAACTGTCCCGTAGCACACAGACAGCACCGAGTCGAACTGGCATCCTGTTTGAATGGTAGGCACACTCACACATCTACCTGTGACACAGTGGTGGCTCTGATGGCTATTGTGACTGCCATGGCAGTGTTGGTAGCCATGTCAGGGTACACTCACGCACAGTGAATACGCAGCTTTTCGTATCACAACTCTGCACATCGGACTGGCCACTGTCCCTGGTGTTGATCAATTTTGCCGCATGTCTATGTAATCTGTGACTGGATGCTGTTGTTCCTGTAGTCGGTTGTGTCTGTGTAGTTGCTTATTGCAGTTGTTGCTGTGTGTGCATGGTTAAGTGAGGCACATGCCGTGTATGGTACCTCAACAATTGCAATGTCTGGTCTCACATTCCAATGTGTTGTACACGTGGCAGGGACTTCACTTCTTTCTGACTCTGCTACTTGTGTGTGTGATGAATAAGTATTTTTGTGACACGGATTGTCTGCATGTATTTGATGGTATTTCAGGGAGAATGTATCTGTGTCATGTTTGCGTGCAAGCAAAGCACAGGGTGTGAGTCTAGCCACAGGATGACAGGTAGCATGTGCAGAGTATGCGGGTATGTGTGAGCTTACTTGCTGTGTGGCCAGCAGTGTAGGTGTATGTTAGTCTTGTGATGAACATTGGGACTGGGCACATGGCTTACTTTCAATGTGTGCATTTGGGAGGTGTAGGTGTGTGCGGTGTGAGTGGTGTGACTTTGGGGTAGTGTTGGTGTGTGTGTGTGCGCCCTGGCAATGTCGACTACACACGTGTTACCCAGGCCCATGGTGGATGTTTGTATCGGTGTTCAGGTCTGCGAATGTGTTCACATGTGTGTGTTGTATGTTGCATGGTGTGCAGTATGTGGGTGTGTCCTTGCAGTTCAGGATGACTCCTACTTGATATGTTTCGGACATAGTGTGTCTGCAGTGTGTGTGACTGTCAAGATTGTGCCTTGTTCAATTGAGCATGTATGTGACTTTCTGCAGTTCTTACTCACTGTGCAGTCCTGCCCACCCACACTGATATCGTGTGTGTGTTTTGTCATGCATTGCTGTAGCATGCTTTTGCGTGGCTCCTACTTTTGCTTGATGAGTGTGATGTCAGACTGTGAAGGTAATTATACACATATGTAGGACTGTGCTTTGTAGTGCCCAGGCCGTCAGTGTTGATGTGATGATCTGTTGGGCCACGTCAGAGTCTGACCAGTCCAGGCCCACAAGCTGTAGTATTTCACTAGGTCCACTGTTGCGGCAACTCATATGCATTGACATCCAATGACACTAGACTACATGGTCATCTCACGACTCTCGTGTACTTCACACACTCTCATCCTCTCTCATTCGTACTTGTCTTCGTAAAAAAATTCTACTGAGTCACATATTTGCTTCAAGGCATGTATTTGGACTTACTTCCTCTGTGATGCAGTATAGTGGACAAAACTGGCAGCAAAATGCATGTGGAGGATATACTTAGCATGATTACACATACAAAAGGGGGTACGGGTAGATGTGATTAGTTGTTGACTGTGGAATGAAGGCTTCAGAGTTACAACTGCCTTGCCCTTGCTATGCTACAGTACATTTGCTAATTACTGAGGAGCTGTAGACTTTGACACAGACAGTATTAATTTTGCCTACCAGACAGCTTGACATCATAGGCACAGTACATCTCAGTGCCATGGTACAGGTTTACTACAATAGTAACTCCGACACACCTGCGTCAGAGGTGACATCAGAGCATGAGCCTACATGCATGCAGCAGCATCTCACTAGTTGTTGCACGTTGGTGGCTGCTGAACTTGACACAATGACTGGGGCCATGTTGTAGGGGGTTGCATTTGTTGTCCATGCAAAAGTCCGGGCACGGAAGTACAGTCGATTGTGAGGTGACAGTTCTCACGTAATACAGCAGACAGATAAGTGTGCACTGACAGGTGCATGTGTTCAGGTGCGCAGAATACATATTATGGCATAGTTGTTCGTGCAGTATTGGCCATGTGGTTACTGTACACAAGTCCCATACCTCTGCCTCCCCCTGTTCATGCAGAGACACGGGATATGGTGAGAAACAGAGTGCATGTCCCGAAAATGTCAGATGTCATGGAAGTGGAGTTGATGGTGAGATGTTTGTTGCAGATTGTATGGTATAGTTGTTGTACAGCTAACTGCCCACTCCGTGCAAAAGCCATGCATAGGTACGGTGTTGAACATCATTGTTCAATTGGGGGTATTGAGTCGGGGACCAATGAATTGACAAGTTGTCAGGTGTGCGATACCTTCCAGCAGGGCATCCATGGCATTGGTGGTAAACATGGATGCCATCCAATGAAGCGGATGGTGGCTAGCAACGTGTTCATCGTAAGCTGTCCCTTGTAGGAGCCTGATGGGACATGTTGGATGACATTCGATGAAACTGTGATCCAGAATACGTTGTGTGGAGGCACACTGGTCCCATTGCAGTGTGTGTCCGATTGCAGCCACATACGCCATGCCACCATACACTGAACAGATCCTGTCGTGGGCGTCCAGGGGTGCAAACAAGTGTACCAAGTCCGCCTTTGGACATGCCGGGTTGGAGAGACATAAATCCACAGGACAGTGGAACGGACACCTCCGACAGTAGAAAACGGGGATGACGAAGCTGAACATTGCAATGCCGTAAGTTACTTGGTAACTTACGTTCAGCATAGCCAGATTTTCACAGCCCACTATCTGTAGCAAGCTCTCAATGTACAGCTGCATCTGTCCGGCGTAGTTGGGAAGCAGTGGTGCAACAGCCATTTTGCTACAGGGTGATGTGATGGCGTGATCCGGCTGCCTGTGCAGTCAGCAGAGTGCAACCTCCGACGATGCTGGGAATTCTGGAATGGTTGTACGGAGGCAGGACTTGGGTTATAGCTTGGGAGGAGGACACAGCCCCTCATCCCACATGCTTCAATGAATGGTCAAGGCCAGTGGTGTCTGACTCCTTCCAGATTACTTGCATTTGACCCACATGGAGGAGTGGTATAATTTTTTTTGTGTTATTAACTTTCTTTCATGTTGGGCGCTATCTGCCAGTGGACGGTTTACTCTGCATGGCTCTGTTTGGCTTCTTGTTGGTACAATGGCTCCATTCTCCTGCATAAATTGTTGCAAGGTGATTTCAGAGTGGGAATGGAAGGCCATTCAGTGCTATCTGCTCTCCCGTGTGTGGGCGGGACACTGCGTTTCCGCTATACATTGGGTCTTCTGTGTGGGTGTAGTAATTGGAAACACCTGTTCTCAGGCAGCAGGGTTTTTCAATTTTGTACATTGCATGGCTTGATATTGCGAGCAAGATGGTATAGGTATTTTTGGATGCGATTGGCGTGCCTTTTGCGGACGAGGTCCATATTCTGCGCTGTATGTAGCAGCCGCTGTGTGCTTCGCCATGTTTTGCACACAAGGGTGTGTCCTATTTTGCCATCACATTACTCCCCTGTTCGGGACACTTGTGTGACATCAGGTTGACAACTGTGAGTTGTCGGTTGGGGACATGACTGATGCAGGAAGGCCACGTGACATGTGCCTTCAGGGTGGGGCTGGGGTGTGGGGTGTGTAGTTGTGACCCTGTGGTGTTTGTGTGCAGCCCATGCATGGCGCTGTCATTGGCCTCTGCGTTGTGCGCTTGTGTACCTGCGTCATCGCCGCTGCGCTACGGTGCCGTGACGGGGACGTCACTTCCTGGTCCCGGGTAGTGGGTGCCCAGGATGTTGCGAGTAGTTTTTTTTGGACAGGTGGGACATGTGTGGGTATAGTGGTGGTTGTGTCCTGTTCACACAGGGGTGTCTGGGGGGCCATGTACAGTTTTCCCGCCCTTGCACTGTGTGCAGTGTTTGCGTACCCTTGTTGTGTGTCTGCCTACCTGCGTCATCGTGGCGCGTTCACTCCTAGGTGGTGCATCAGGTAGAGCATGGGGATGGCCTGGAGTGCAGGATTCATCTCTGGGTGGGCCGCCTTTTTAGTCTCCGTACTGAACAGTCGGGTTTCCGCCTTGGTATCTCGTGCGGTGTCTCTTTGCCGGTGGGGCTGTTTGGTTGTGGCATCGTAATTTGTACGCCGGGCGGTACGTCATTTCGTCGGATGGTGTGTCTCCATTGGCTCGCGCCGCTACGTAGACGGGCGCACTTTGATGGCGGGCGGCGCCGCAGGCTTACGGGTGGTGTTTGCCTGACTTTTCACATCCTAATTTTGCGGGCGTGTGGGCCGTTGCTGGTGTACGGTAACTAGCGGTTTTTGCCTCCGACAGCACGGCGGTTGTGCTTCCGCCCGACATCGTAATGGACCCCTAAATGTTGATATTATATTATTTATATGTGAAATATTTTTTTTTAAAAATATATAAATGTTTAAAAATTACGTAAACAATTAATATTTTACATTTATACCATATATAAAATATAAAATGTATTCAATTATATAGTGTAGTAATTTATTATAGGTGTTGTCAAATATTTGGAATTTTATGTATAGTGTAGTTAGTCATATTATATTAATTTTAATATGAAAACAAAAATATATATGTCAAAGGTCTGGCAACACCTTTTAATTTACCGTAATTTCTGTGGGTATAGTTAATTAATTAATGTTAGTGTCAATCACCTACCTGTAATTAATAATAAATGGAGTGGGGATAGTAAATAAATAAAGTTTAGTGTCCAGCACCTACCCCTAATTAATAGTAACTGGAGTGGGAATAGTTAATTAATTAAGTTTAGTGTCCAGCACCTACCCTGTATTTATGGTAACTGAA
Source organism: Calotriton arnoldi (assembly GCA_963921515.1). Lineage (NCBI taxonomy): Eukaryota > Metazoa > Chordata > Amphibia > Caudata > Salamandridae > Calotriton > Calotriton arnoldi. The sequence goes on from CAWUFW010006198.1 coordinate 259,371, forward strand.
GTGGGAATAATAATTTAGTTAAATGTGTTTTAATATGTAATTAAAAAGAAAAATTATTATTTAAAGTAGTGTAATATTATTTTTATAAGAGAGTTGTGCATGTAAAAAAATAACATTGTATATATACTTAATGAAAAGATAATATTTTACACAGTATATTTATTAAAAATAAAATTAATATGTAACATTAAATGTAACATTAATAAAATGGTAGACAATAAATTAGACATTTTAATTTCTTTATTGATGTTTATTTATTGTAAAATATTTTAAAATAAATAAGAAATATATTTTTTATTAACAATATGTAAGATAAACAAATACATAGAGATAGGAAATCATATTTATTTGATAAAAATAATATAGGGGCTGATTACGATGGCGGGCGGAAAAGCATTCCGACCACCGTGCTAGTGGGAAATTTCCGCCCGCAGGTACCACGGCAAAACAGCCGGCCAGATTAGGATGCACCGCCAGAAACTACCTACCGCGGCGGTCGGATTCCAGGATTCAACGCCGGAAAAGCTGAAAATCCGTCCGCGGCGGTCGGATTTGCTGCGGAAAGGCCAAAGACCGCCGTTTCCCCAGCGGTCTGGAACACATGGAGCTATCCGCAGTATTGCCACCGCCATCCTCGAATGGCCGGATTCTCCACAGCGGTGTGGTGAGCTGTTTGAGGTATCGTGATTTGACCGGCGGTCGTGACCGCATTCCGCACGGCGGTACCTCTCTTTTGGCTCCGTCCGCTACCGGTGTGGACGGAGATTTTCGGCGGAACCCGGAACACCGCAGCGGGCGGGAAATGGGCTATCTATGCCCATCATAATACGGAGGACGCAAAGACCGCCAATGGAGTGCGGAAAAGGGCATTTTCCGCCACCGCCAGCACGGCGGATGTGCCTCCGCCCGCCATCGTAATCAGCCCCATAGTTTGTACATATGTAAATTTTTACATGTAATAATTACTGAAAAAACATTTTATAACATTTGTACTTTTTATTTAAACAGTTGTGTAAACTTTACAATATCAGATACTGTAATTTCACATTTTTGAATATACATTTGAAAAATAAAATATTTATTTATAACAGTTTTACAAATATAACAGTTTTAACAATTTTATAATATCATTTTATATATACATTTAGTTACATTTTTTAAAGAAATAATAATACTTTTTAATTAATAATATTAATATATGAATATTAATATTAATAATTATTACATTGTTTAATTTGTATAAATTTGTTTTATAAAGTAAACAGTTTTTAATATAAAAAATAAAACAATTTAAAAATACATGTTGTATGTCACATTTAAATATATCCTAAAGAATTGTGAGATACGGTCGCACTCCTGAGTCAAATGCAGTATTCGAATTAATGTAGTAATCTTCTTAGGTGCTAGTGAGTATCACCTGCTGATCATGAAGGTGTGAGAATAAATGCACTTGTACGTCCTCCTACAAGGAAAGAACGGCCTCACTCAGCATTCAAATAGCAACGGTTGTCGCGTATCAATGTTCATTTAATTAGAACAAATTCAGTTGACTTTCAATCTTCACTTCAATGATGTGTTTAATGGTTCATAGTTCATAATATGTTCATATGATACTCCTCATATTCATATTTCCAGTGGTAAATACGTCCAAAATGCTTTAATCAATCAGGTAACATAAATTCCCCAATGCATTTCGGGCCAGAGACCCTTCGTCAGGGGGTTTATTCCTAGAAAAAAATGACAGTGTCACAATATAGACTCAAATCCAAGAACTCACAAAATGCGAGATATACTCTGTATTCAATAAAAGTGCCATGAGAAAATTAAATAGCTGTGTAGTAATGTCATGACAGAGTCTAACGACAATTCATATCCTATAACTAATGACTCTCAACAGTGCAACCAGTGGACGCTAAAACAAAAGAAGTATGCAAACTACTAAGAAAGACACCCGTGCTCGATATAAGTGCTCGTGAAACACGTAAATAAAAACCGAAGAAAAATGTGTAAACTGTTATCAAAAAATGGAATCTGTGCAAATGCAAAGCAAAGAAACCAGCCATAAATACGCTCCGACATACACCCGTGCTCGATGAACTAAAACTCATTAAATTTAAAAACCGAGTGCACTATCATGAATGCGCTAAGACGTGAATGCGTAGTAACACGAACAGGGTATCAATGTTCTAAGAGCCGGTAAATAAAAGCATGTATCATCATACCTGTTACTGTTGATGAACGGATCCAATTCACGCATAACATCAGCACGAATCATATTGCATTTTTGGATGTTGACATTACATTACAACATAATCAATTGGTTACTACAGTATTCACCAAGATAACTGACAGGAATAACTTTTTACATTTCTCTAGTTTTCATCAGAAATCGCTTAAAAAACACTTGCCTTATTCCCAATTGTTACGGATTAAACGTATTTCATCTTCTGATGAAATTTACCATGCAAACCGTTCAAATATGATTGACAAATTTAAACAACGAGCATATCCCGCACCTGTTCTCCAAGATGCGGTGGATCAAGCGCAACTCAAGAGCAGAACTGATCTCATGAATCCCACAAGCACAAGTGTTTCGCAAGAAAATCGAATGGCATTTGTGTCTAAATTCTCAACTAAGAGTGTGAAAATTAAACAAATTATTCGCAAATACTGGCCTTTAATTCAAGCAGAACCTGACTTTAAAGGCATTTTTCAACATCTTCCTATATTTGCATACCGGCGCACCCACAATTTACAACAATTACTTAATCAGAGGAACACTGATCACGAGTATAATTACAAAGGTACTGTTCCATGCCACAACTGTGGCAGTTGTAATAATATCATTAAGGGCACAACCTTTATGCATCCTACCCAAGGCACCCCAATCAAATTGAGAGTCACAGCCACCTGTGACTCTAAGAACGTGATTTATCTTTTAAAATGTCCGTGTGGATTACCGTATGTTGGTAAAACCGAACGTAAAATGAAGACTCGACTCACGGAGCATAAAAGTAACATACGTACAAAGAACAGTAAATCAACAGTGGCAGCACATTTTTGGGAGAAGAATCATAACATAAGCCAACTCAGGTTTATGGTGCTAGAACAAGTTTCACAAAGAGAAGGGCGAGACAACAGAAACTTTCTCTTACAGCGTGAACTTTTTTGGATTAACAAACTGAACGCAGTACACCCGAAAGGGTTAAATGAACGTTTGGAATTTAGTTGTTTCTTATAACAGTATTGAATTGTTTCGGTATATATTTCATTTATAAGTGCCATTTTCTCTTTGTTTTTATGTACATTTTTTTAATTATTTTATGTCGTTTTATGGATATGTTGAGTATTGGCTATCTCTCACCAGGTATATATAGTACGCAAGTGTGCACTTTGACACGGGTTCCTTTTTTCTGTTCTTTTTTCTTTTTCAACTCCGGCGCATTTAAGTATTTCTTTGTTATTCACGTTTTTAGTTCCGCTTACTTCCGGGTCACACGATATATCTTCCGGGGTATTGGAGGGACTGGGAGGATCTTGTTTAACAGCAGACAGACGCTGCTAACTTTCGGTAACAGGTATGATGATACATGCTTTTATTTACCGGCTCTTAGAACATTGATACCCTGTTCGTGTTACTACGCATTCACGTCTTAGCGCATTCATGATAGTGCACTCGGTTTTTAAATTTAATGAGTTTTAGTTCATCGAGCAAGGGTGTATGTCGGAGCGTATTTATGGCTGGTTTCTTTGCTTTGCATTTGCACAGATTCCATTTTTTGATAACAGTTTACACATTTTTCTTCGGTTTTTATTTACGTGTTTCACGAGCACTTATATCGAGCACGGGTGTCTTTCTTAGTAGTTTGCATACTTCTTTTGTTTTAGCGTCCACTGGTTGCACTGTTGAGAGTCATTAGTTATAGGATATGAATTGTCGTTAGACTCTGTCATGACATTACTACACAGCTATTTAATTTTCTCATGGCACTTTTATTGAATACAGAGTATATCTCGCATTTTGTGAGTTCTTGGATTTGAGTCTATATTGTGACACTGTCATTTTTTTCTAGGAATAAACCCCTGACGAAGGGTCTCTGGCCCGAAATGCATTGGGGAATTTATGTTACCTGATTGATTAAAGCATTTTGGACGTATTTACCATTGGAAATATGAATATGAGGAGTATCATATGAACATATTATGAACTATGAACCATTAAACACATCATTGAAGTGAAGATTGAAAGTCAACTGAATTTGTTCTAATTAAATGAACATTGATACGCGACAACCGTTGCTATTTAAGTGCTGAGTGAGGCCGTTCTTTCCTTGTAGGAGGACGTACAAGTGCACATTTAAATATATGGAATTATAATATTAAATATTATTTGTTTAAGAATATTTATTATAATTTTACAATACCCCAAAAAATAATAATACATTTAAACACAATATAACAATTGTAGTATTTTAATTAAACATGTAATTAATTTTGACATAATGTTATAACCTTTTTTTTATTTTTTTTTTATTTATTTGCTATGTTTAAAGCGGCCATATTTGTTTTGGGCCTTGTATTTTGTAACCGGTCGCAGTTGTTTTGGGTTATTTCGAAGGGGAGAAGGTAGCGGTCGGGAGCTGCTTCGCATCGAGGAAGGTAAGATTAATTTTATTTATTTAAACTACATTTTTAATTACATTTGTAGGTAGTTAGGTTGTAGCTAGTGTGTGTAGAGTTAGGTTTGTGGAGTTTTGGCGTTGTTTATGTGTACGTTAGGTTTTGACGATTTATGTATCGTTAGGTTTTGAGGCCTAGTTTAGAAATGTTAAAGTATGGTACAATATGTGTTATTATTGTGTGTGTAATGTTTGTAATACTGTTATATGGTGTAATATGTGTATATTTGTGTGGGTGGGAATGTTTGTGTTTTTTTACAGGTTTTTACGACAAAAGTTGCCGTTACCGGAATATTGCGTTTTTTCAAATTAAGGAAGTGTACATTAGTTTTAGTAACTAATGGTTATTTTACACTTTCTTAATTTTTCTGGTCTTCATGTAGCGTTTCTTTTTTTAAAACAATTTTTTGGGATTTTTATGGTTGACGGGTTGTGGATTTATGGACCGAGGATCACTTTTTGAAACAGTTGTATTTTTTTCGGGGGAAACTTTTTATTCTATTTGGATTATAATCTATCTGGATTGTTTTGCAAGATGTGGAATTTTCTGTCTACAGCTACGGAAATGGTAAGTTATTTAGCTTATTTAAGTGGGAGGAAATGCAATGAAATTTACTTTTGTTGTTGATTATTTTTTCAAATTTCTAATTAATGTGTATATATATATTTTTATTTATTAATAAAAATATATTAGACAAATTAAATAATATTGTGGAAAAATTAAATTATTTGGTATGCATTTTAATATTTGAAACAGAAATGTATTATACATTTGACACTGTTTTGACAGGTTAGAGTAGGCTTTTTGCAATCATTGCCATATTCTAGGCCTCTTGTTGTAGGGTATAGTCTGACTTGTTGTTGTAGGTATTCAAACATTTGTTTAGATTGTTTGGATAGTTTAGGTTTAATTTGTGTAACAGATTGCTCTATTCTTAGCTGTTGGTAGCTCTGTTCTTTTTGTAGGGAGAGTAGGAGTTTGTATAGAGTAGGTGTACCTCGTCCTGTTGATGCTTGGAAGGCATTATGCCAACCTTCAACAGCATTGTTTGTTTTTGCCTCTTGGTTTAGTGTGCTAAGGTAGACATTCCACCATGGTATTTGGTATTTTGGTTGTCGTCTATGTCCTGATCTATGGAGTCTTCCCACCCCGGTATCTTCAAAATAGTCTAGGAGGGGATTTAATTTTTGTTCGTGTTGCTGGTAGTAAGGACTTTCTATTAAAAGGTTGTAATGTTCGGCCACGTCAGTTACTGGGACGTAGGCCAGTGCAATAAGCTTTTTTATTTGGTATGCAAATGAACTGTTTGTCGCATATTCAACACTTAGGGGCCGATTCCGATCTCGCTCGGACAGCCCTCCGAGAGCTGTCCATAGCGTTACCTGCCGACCGACACGTTCCGGGAGCCGGTCCGTCCGAACGATGAAGTACGATGCGCAAATGTGTCCAAATCCCAAACGACACGTACGCTCCGATTCCAGGCACATTTCCCGTATGAGCCGGCTCCGTAAACGCTGAATGGAGTCGTCCGGAAGCATTTTCACAGCACTTTCCGGCCGGCCAAGAACGATGCGTACTTCCTATGCGCCGAAGACGTCGCCACCTCCAGCACGTCTCAGCATCCAGAAGAGCAGTATTTCAGGTCCGATTCGCGCCACAACACGATCTACGCCTACGAGACGAACCAACGATCTACGCCTACGAGACGAACCAATGAACAACGCCTACGAGACGACCCACCAATCAACGCCTACAAGACGAACCAACCATGGATCCGATCGCGCATGTCATCCCTATACTGTACATCTATGACCGGATCAACAACCGGAACCGACACATACGTCACAGACGGTAAGTCAGACACCCACCACACACAAAAACATCACGATCCCGCGAAATGTAACACACACATAGGGGTGGATATCTATCTCTACTAGCATTGCCCACCCCATAGCGGGTGGATGGATATCACTACCAGCAGTCTCTACCCATCGGGGGATGAATGGCTATCACTGCCAGCAGTCTCTACCCATAGGGGGACGGATGGCTATCACTCCCAGCATTGTCCAGCCCATAGGGGGGTGGATGGTTACCACTACCAGCATTGTCCAGCCCATAGGGGGGTGGATGGCTACCACTACCAGCAGTCTCTACCCATAGGGGGTGGATGCCTATCACTCCCAGCATTGTCCAGCCCATAGGGGGGGTGGATGGCTACCACTACCAGCGTTGTCCAGCCCATAGGGTGGTGGATGGCTATCACTGCCAGCAGTCTCTACCCATAGGGGGGTGGATGGCTATCACTACCAGCAGTCACAACCCATAGGGGGATGGATGGCTATCACTACCAGCAGTCTCTACCCATAGGGGGATGGATGGCTATCACTCCCAGCATTTTCCAGCCCATAGGGGGGGTGGATGCCTATCACTACCAGCAGTCACTACCCATAGGGGGATGGATGGCTTTCACTACCAGCAGTCTCTAGCCATAGGGGGATGGATGGCTACCACTACCAGCATTGTCCAGCCCATAGGGTGGTGGATGGCTATCACTGCCAGCAGTCTCTACCCATAGGGGGATGGATGGCTATCACTACCAGCATTGTCCAGCCCATAGGGGGTGGATGGCTATCACTAACAGCAGTCCCTACCCATAGGGGGATGGATGGCTATCACTGCCAGCAGTCTCTACCCATAGGGGGATGGATGGCTACCACTACCAGCAGTCTCTACCCATAGGGGGGTGGATGCCTATCACTCCCACCATTGTCCAGCCCATAGGGGGGTGGATGGCTATCAGTAATAGCAGTCCCTACCAATAGGGGGATGGATGGCTACCACTACCAGCAGTCTCTACCCATAGGGGGGTGGATGCCTATCACTCCCAGCATTGTCCAGCCCATAGGGAGGTGGATGGCTATTACTACCAGCAGTCTCTACCCATAGGGGGATGGATGGCTATCACTACCAGCAGTCTCTACCCATAGGGGGATGGATGGCTATCACTCCCATCATTGTCCAGCCCATAGGGGGGTGGATGGCTATCACTAACAGCAGTCCCTACCCATAGGGGGATGGATGGCTATCACTGCCAGCAGTCCCTACCCATAGGGGGATGGATGGCTATCACTACCAGCAGTCTCTACCCATAGGGGGATGGATGGCTATCACTCCCAGCATTGCCCAGCCCATAAGGGGGTGGATGGCTATCACTAACTGCAGTCCCTACCCATAGGGGGATGGATGGCTATCACTACCAGCAGTCTCTACCCATAGGGGGATGGATGGCTACCACTACCAGCAGTCTCTACCCATAGGTGGGTGGATGCCTATCACTCCCAGCATTGTCCAGCCCATAGGGTGTGGATGGCTATCACTAACAGCATTGTCCAGCCCATAAGGGGGTGGATGGCTATCACTAACAGCAGTCCCTACCCATAGGGGGATGGATGGCAATTACTACCAGCAGTATCTACCCATAGAGGGATGGATGGCTATCACCACCAGCATTGTCCAGCCCATAGGGGGATGGATGGCTATCACTCCCATCATTGTCAAGCCCATAGGGGGGTGGATGGCTAACACTAACAGCAGTCCCTACCCATAGGGGGATGGATGGCTACCACTACCAGCAGTTTCTACCCATAGGGGGTGGATGCCTATCACTCCCAGCATTGTCCAGCCCAATGGGGCATGGATGGCTATTACTACCAGCAGTCTCTACCCATAGGGGGATGGATGGCTATCACTACCAGCAGTCTGTACCCATAGGGGGATGGATGGCTATCACTCCCAGCATTGTCCAGCCCATAGGGGGTGGATGGCTATCACTAACAGCAGTCCCTACCCATAGGGGGATGGATGGCTATCACTACCAGCAGTCTCTACCCATAGGGGGATGGATGGCTATCACTCCCAGCATTGTCCAGCCCATAGGGGGGTGGATGGCTATCACTAACAGCAGTCCCTACCCATAGGGGGATGGATGGCTATCACTGCCAGCAGTCCTTACCCATAGGGGGATGGATGACTATCACTACCAGCAGTCTCTACCCATAGGGGGATGGATGGCTATCACTCCCAGCATTGTCCAGCCCATAAAGGGGTGGCTGGCTATCACTAACAGCAGTCCCTACCCATAGGGGGATGGATCGCTATTACTGCCAGCAGTCTCTACCCATAGGGGGATGGATGGCTACCACTACCAGCAGTCTCTACCCATAGGGGGGTGGATGCCTATCACTCCCAGCATTGTCCAGCCCATAGGGGGTGGATGGCTATCACTCCCACCATTGTCCAGCCCATAGGGGGGTGGATGGCTATCACTACCAGCAGTCTGTACCCATAGGGGGATGGATGGCTATCACTACCAGCAGTCTCTACCCATAGGGGGATGGATGGCTATCACTACCAGCAGTCTCTACCCATAGGGGGATGGATGGCTATCACTACCAGCAGTCTCTACCCATAGGGGGATGGATGGCTATCACTCCCAGCATTGTCCAGCCCATAGGGGGGTGGATGGCTATCACTAACAGCAGTCCCTACCCATAGGGGGATGGATGGCTATCACTGCAAGCAGTCCCTACCCATAGGGGGAAGGGTGGCTATCACTATCAGCAGTCTCTACCCATAGGGGGATGGATGGCTATCACTCCCAGCATTGTCCAGCCCATAGGGGGTGGATGGCTATCACTAATAGCAGTCCCTACCCATAGGGGGATGGATGGCTATCACTGCCAGCAGTCTCTACTCATAGGGGGATGGATGGCTATCATTCCCAGCATTGTCCAGCCCATAGGGGGGTGGATGGCTATCACTAACAGCAGTCCCTACCCATAGGGGGATAGATGGCTACCACTACCAGCATTCTCTACCCATAGGGGGGTGGATGCCTATCACTCCGAGCATTGTCCAGCCCATAGGGGGTTGGATAGCTATCACTGCCAGCAGTCTCTACCCATAGGGGGATGGATGGCTATCACTCCCATCATTGTCCAGCCCATAGGGAGTAGATGGCTATCACTAACAGCAGCCCCTATCCATGGGGGGATGGATGGCTACCACTACCAGCAGTCTCTACCCATAGGGGGGTGGATGCCTATCACTCCCAGCATTGTCCAGCCCATAGGGGAGTGGATGGCTATTACTACCAGCAGTCTCTGCCCATAGGGGGATGGATGGCTATCACTACCAGCAGTCTCTACCCATAGGGGGATGGATGGCTATCACTCCCAGCATTGTCCAGCCCATAGGGGGGTGGATGGCTATCACTACCAGCAGTCCCTACCCATAGGAGGATGGATGGCTATCACTGCCAGCAGTCTCTACCCATAGGGGGATGGATGGCTATCACTCCCAGCATTGTCCAGTCCATAGGGGGGTGGATGGCTATCACTAACAGCAGTCCCTACCCATAGGGGGATGGATGACTACCACTAATCAATAATCAATATAAACTTTATTCGGTTTTAACAACAAAACCATAAAAGTTACACAAAGAGATTAAAATATATAAGTCAAATCTCCTTAAACTGGTAAAAAGTCAGATTAAAATCATACTCCCCAAGTGCAATTCAAAATGTAAAGTGCAATGTGCAATAAATACATATGTACAGTCCACAGGAATGTTAAAAACTACAACCCCCAGGAGCATTTGTATAAATTATGCACGTTATATAAGTGCAAACATAGAAGTGTACATTCGAACAAAAAATGCATTGATAAAATAACAAGTTAAACATCCATAAAGGATCGCGATTTAACACAAGCTTTTAAATAGCCAAGTGTAAAAAACAGTGACTCCGTTGACAACATCTGTAGGTGCAGAAGTGCGGGGCGAACCTGTCTAAAATTCAATCGTTTTAAATAAGGGACCAAAAAAGTCCTACGAGGAACTTCATAGAATCTACAAACAAACATAAAGTGCAACAAATCCTGCGGAGACTCACCGTCGCAGCCGCAGGATAGTGACACACTTGCCCTCTTATGGTCTTTTGGTCTAACCAACAGGAGATGGTATAGATTCATCCTAAACCTTGTTAAAAGATATTTCTCATGAGAAGACAAACACCCCATAAGAGAGGGTTCAGTTGACAAGGTAGTTTTCGTTAATATAAAATTGCGTATCACTCCCAGCATTGTCCAGCCCATAGGGGGGTGGATGGCTATCACTAACAGCAGTCCCTACCCATAGGGGGATGGATGGCTATCACTGCCAGCAGTCCCTACCCATAGGGGGATGGATGACTATCACTACCAGCAGTCTCTACCCATAGGGGGATGGATGGCTATCACTCCCAGCATTGTCCAGCCCATAAAGGGGTGGCTGGCTATCACTAACAGCAGTCCCTACCCATAGGGGGATGGATCGCTATTACTGCCAGCAGTCTCTACCCATAGGGGGATGGATGGCTACCACTACCAGCAGTCTCTACCCATAGGGGGTGGATGCCTATCACTCCCAGCATTGTCCAGCCCATAGGGGGTGGATGGCTATCACTAACAGCAGTCCCTACCCATAGTGGGATGGATGGCTACCACTACCAGCAGTCTCTACCCATAGGGGGGTGGATGTTTATCACTCCCAGCATTGTCCAGCCCATAGGGGGTGGATGGCTATTACTACCAGCAGTCTCTACCCATAGGGGGATGGATGGCTGTCACAACCAGCAGTCTCTACCCATAGGGGGATGGATGGCTATCACTCCCAGTATTGTCCAGCCCATAGGGGGGTGGATGGCTATCCCTAACAGCAGTCCCTACCCATAGGGGATGGATGGCTATCACTGCAAGCAGTCCCTACCCATAGGGGGATGGATGGCTATCACTATCAGCAGTCTCTACCCATAGGGGGATGGATGGCTATCACTCCCAGCATTGTCCAGCCCATAGGGGGTGGATGGCTATCACTAATAGCAGTCCCTACCCATAGGGGGATGGATGGCTATCACTGCCAGCAGTCTCTACTCATAGGGGGATGGATGGCTATCATTCCCAGCATTGTCCAGCCCATAGGGGGGTGGATGGCTATCACTAACAGCAGTCCCTACCCATAGGGGGATAGATGGCTACCACTACCAGCAGTCTCTACCCATAGGGGGGTGGATGCCTATCACTCCGAGCATTGTCCAGCCCATAGAGGGTTGGATAGCTATCACTGCCAGCAGTCTCTACCCATAGGGGGATGGATGGCTATCACTCCCATCATTGTCCAGCCCATAGGGAGTAGATGGCTATCACTAACAGCAGCCCCTATCCATGGGGGGATGGATGGCTACCACTACCAGCAGTCTCTACCCATAGGGGGGTGGATGCCTATCACTCCCAGCATTGTCCAGCCCATAGGGGAGTGGATGGCTATTACTACCAGCAGTCTCTGCCCATAGGGGGATGGATGGCTATCACTACCAGCAGTCTCTACCCATAGGGGGATGGATGGCTATCACTCCCAGCATTGTCCAGCCCATAGGGGGGTGGATGGCTATCACTCCCAGCATTGTCCAGTCCATAGGGGGGTGGATGGCTATCACTAACAGCAGTCCCTACCCATAGGGGGATGGATGACTACCACTACAAGCAGTCTATACCCATAGGGGGGTGGATGCCTATCACTCCCAGCATTGTCCAGCCCATAGGGGAGTGGATGGCTGTTACTACCAGCAGTCTCTACCCATAGGGGGATGCATAGCTATCACTTGCAGCATTGTCCAGCCCATAGGGGATGGATGGCTATCACTACCAGCATTGTCCAGCCCATAGGGGGTTGGATGGATATCACTACCAGTAGTCTCTACCCATAGGGGTTGTAGGCCGAACACTCCCCTACTGCTATCATGCCAAGATTGTGTTTTGTGTGTAAACTGTTGGCAACAGTGACACTGAAGGGAAAACTTACTGAAACTCTCATCACAGGTGTGACCAAAAAGTGAGTGTGGGGTACAAACCCCCAGCATTGTTAGGGACATCTGTGAAATGGGGTTTAACCACCTCCCCCTCACTACAGTGACCAAAAGGTGAGTGTGGGGTTCAAACCCTCATGTAATGTCAGGAACATTTGTGAAATGGGGTTTAACCCCCACCTCACTGCAGTGAACAAAATGTGAGTGAGGGGTTCAAAATACCAGCATGTGCAAACTATCATTTAGGATTCCTGGTCCTAAAACCACAAGCCATGTAGTGACAAAGTAGTGGTTGTGTGCCAAACAAACATAGATCTGTTGAGGGAAACATTGTGGCTTAAAAAATACCCTCAGCCATGTGCAGACAATCATCGCCCTTGGGGGCGAAAATGCCTCCAATGTTCAAGTGGACAATTTAAGAAGTGACCATCATAATGCCTAAACACACTCATTCACAAACAGACACACATACAAAGGAGTCCTTCAGAGACCACAGCATTTAGGAGGTCACGTTCCATACTGTGGCAGCAATGGGAAGTAGTGAACATGATGAATGTGCAGACTGACGATGTAGGAGTCCCAGGGCCAGTAGATAAAAAACCTCTAACCAACATCCACTCAATGCCCCACAAAACCAATATAAATACATGGGTGCAGATGCACTAACACAACCAGCCAGCCACACACTGCAGAACAAAGACAACATGTGTGTGTGTGTGTATGTGTCCCCAGGCTACAACAACACACATGATGGGGGGCTGAACTCCAATGAGACATATGTGTCTTCAGTACAATCCAGAGGTATCTCATGAATTGGGTTCCTGCTTGTGAGCAAACGGGCATTGTTAGATGAGCGGGTCCACAACAGACACATGTGCAACAAGCTGGGCGGGACAACAACCAACACATCAAGAGACAGACCCACTCCAGCAGTACCCTCAAGGACCCTACACTGTGGTGGCAGTATCCTGTATGATGATCCCTCTGTGATGACATTTTTGGATGTTGCCCATACTGTGTAGCACATTCACCTGTGCGCACTCTCATGTGTCTCGACAGACCAACGTCCATCACACATACACAAACCCAGCTCACTGGGCATGGCCTGTAATGTAAGGCCACAATGTAGGTAGGAGCCTAGCCATGAGACAACTCACAATTGGTCAGTATCAATACTAGGCCTGGGCGGTAAATTCCGTTCTGCTCGCGGAATTTGCGGAATTAGGGTAATTTCGCATTCCGCAGAGAACGCGGAATTGCCAAAAATTCCGCGATCCGCGGCTTCGCGGAATTTTTCGCTTGTTCGTGCTTTCAAAGTGCGTGTTCGCGAGATATTTTTCCCGGTGCACGCAAACAGAGTTCGCGAACAGGAAAAAAGCATCGCGAACGGGTGGAACAAGCAATTCCGCGTGTTCACGGAACTTTTGCGTGCTCGTGGAGATTTTTTACCGTTTCGTGGAGGTTTGCGTAGCGCGACTACGCAAATTCCGCCCACCCCTAATCAATACCACACACCTTGATCTGCACCAATGTGCATCAGCTCAGCCCACATTGACTGGTGACATTGCACATGCACAGATGACAAATCCAGGGGTGGTGGTGGTATCTAAGGTGTACAGACACATTACACATGGCCAGTCATTAAACCTTGTGATTGTCTGTCACACTGCATAGTATGAGGTACATGTGCATGAGGTGAAATGTATCAGACACATTGGGATCTCTGTCACAGTCCTAGACCAATAAAAAAAAACATGAGACCCACACATAACACATGTTGACATCATCCAACATTGAAGGCTAGGATCTGATGAGTCACAAACACATACAAGTGACTAAGTCACAGAAAGATACCACATAGTGAAAACAAGCTGACGTTGGAAACACAAATGTGACTTGGTGAATCCTGAATAAGTCAAATGTGCGTTTGCACACAGTGCAGGCCCTCACATCAACCACACCCAGGGATGGCACCCTAATGACTAGTAGTTTGCCATGCACCTACATCCCAGCAACCCAAGGTCAAAGATGTTGACAAAGCACAGGACAACACAGCAAGCATCACAAACAGGAACATCTGCAGGGACTACAGGCTGTGTAGAAAAAGGGATGGGAACACACAGAGTCATGCTCACAGAACACACACCATGGGCTCAGGCAATGTCACCTAATAACACACTGCCATAAGGTGACTTCACTCATGTGGAAGGTCAGCTGTGTCAAACATTGTCTGTGCAGGGCTCTGTCATGTCAGAACAAAACTCGGACATTGAGCCACCAATTACAACACACTTAAAGCTCTGGTCACATCAGCCTGTGCACAGGAGTGTCTCTTAAGTTATCTGCACATACTGCAAACACATGTATAGCAAGTTGCACTGATGACACAGATGACTTGTTCATCATCAATGCACTACTCTGCATGTCCAGTGGAGACGGGCCTACAGTCAGAAAAAAGTACATTGTGCACTGATGTCAGCCCAACATATGTGCAACAGTGTACGCAAAGATGGGAAGTGGTGAAAAGAAGGTTACACTCCCAGTGCCAAATTTTTGGGATCATGACTGCCTCAAATTGCAGCTAATGATGACATTGATAGATACTGTTATAGGACACATACCATGGACCACATGCAGTCCATCATCTCACCACATCACTTATTGTCAACAAACACTATTACAACAGCAAATTCAGGACATTCATCAGCAACATCATGTACATTAAATGCAATTCAAATAAATAACAAAAATAAGCTTTATCCAGCTGGTCCAAAACAAAATTATTGCAAGATCAAACAAAAGGCCAATGGCCAGTCCATTTCAATTGTCCGTCATGTGTGACACATGACAAGTTGTCACACATTGCTTGCCTGCACTGCTACAACTAGAGGACATCTCCCCTTGGAGGGGCATCCATTGGGGCAGGCCAGGCACTGGAGGGACAGGATCAGGGGATAGCAGTATGGGGCAGGGGAGGGGTGGTGGGTACAGGAGTCTCAGTGGCAACTGCAGTGGACCTGTCGGACTGAGTGGGCGGGGTCTCCACTGCAGTGCCCATGTCCGACGGAGTGGGCAGGGTATCCACTGCAGTGCCCATGTCCGACGGAGTGGGCGGGGTCTCTACTGCAGAGGCAATGTCCGAAGGAGTGGGCGGGGGCTCAAATGAAGTGGGCAGGACAGATTGGGGGGATACGGTCTCCACTCCAGTAGCAGGAACAGACTGAGGGTGTGATGTGGGAGTGGAAGTGATTGTGGTAGGGGGAGGGCCTAATCATCTTGGGGATGACATAACAGTGTGTGGGGGAACCTGGGACAGGGTGTGGCGTGGGAACTCCTGGAGTGGTGGCCTGGGGGATGGAGGACAGAGACTGTCTGGTGGAAGTGTGGGATTGTGGTGGGGTTTTGCTTTTTCTGGTCCTGGGGGATTTTCGGGTGGGGGCCTCAGTGTTCCTGCTCCTGGGGGAGGGTGTGCGTGTGGTGGGGGATCTCCTCTCTGTGTGTGGTGACTTCCTATTCCCCTTGTGAGTTGGCTCAGATGGATCTGTGGGGAAGAGGCCAAGTTCACAGAGGAAGACCTTCTGGGAAGGGGGGTTGCAGGTGAGTCAAGGGAAGGGGTCTTTGAGGGAGAGGAATCTGAGGACTGCGGAGTGGTTGTGGATGGCTGTGTGTGTTTTTGTACCCTATCCCCTGTGTGTGTGCTATGAGTCCCCTGAGTGTGCGTGCTTGTACGTTTTGCGTTTGACTGACATTGCTGTTGGCTGCTTGTGTCTGTTGTGGTGCATGCATGTGCCTGTGTGAGTGTGCATTGGGCAGGTAGGGTAGTGGGGATTTTGGATGGGGCAGAGGTAGGAGGGTGAGGGACTGTTGGAGGAGGGACACTGCTGCCGTCAGTGAGGAGGCCATGGACTGATTGGTCCGCTGTAGGGCAGACATGTCTGATGAAATGCCCTCCATGTATGAAACCAATTGCGTCAAAAGGCTGGTGTGGGCATGGAGGTCACTCAGCATCTATGTCTGCCCTACATGGATCTGCTTTAGCAAGTCCACAGACTCCACACTCAGGGCAGCATGGGAGACATAGGCAGGGGGTGCGGTGCCTGGACCGAAGGAGACATGCTCCCTAACACTGGAGGCTCCATGGACATCTGGGATGGGAGCAGCTGGGAGGGTGGAGATGGTGGCGGTGGCAGGGACAGACTTGCTAGCTGTGGTCTTGTAACACCCGTCTCCACAAGGGAGTCGTCACTGGAGCTGGAGTGTTCCTCAGCTGAGGTAGATGTTGCTGAGTGTCCCTCAGTGTGGCTCCCCTCACCCTCCGTGCCACTGGGTCCCTCCACCTCCTCCACACCGGACCCAGTCTGGCCCTTCGCCTCCTCTCGGTCCGTGGAGCTGTCTCCTCCAGTAGCCGTAGGTGATGCTGTGAACAAGGAGGAGAAACAGAATCACATCAGTCACCTGTATCGACTTGACACATGAGTTTAATTGCAACACATCACAGAGCAAGCCCTGGCATAATCTATAAACCACTGCTAAATTGACTGACACATATGTGAACCAGGCACTTGTCAGTCTGCCAGTCAACCATGCTTCTAGTACACATGCTGGCAATGGACCGATCTGCCAGATGTATGTATGATGTCATTAATTACATGGGCAAGCATGCACTATTTTGCCAGTTGTCTGATCTGCAATGATTGTGAGTGTCATGTGTCATTACACACACGTCTCATCTCATGGTAGTGACAGTGAGAAGTTGGCCTGGCATATGCTGTCCACTAATTATAGTGGGCACCTTGCACCAGTCCAAACAACCCCTTATTGGAGATAGGTTAAAGACAACCTTTATTGAAAGCTATCCTAGTGGTAGCTATGGAGAGCAGCCTTCAGGCTAAGTCTTGAAGGAATGTAAAGCAGCTTGTTTTACCAGTCTATAATCTCTTGAGTGACCAAATGAAAGAGGACCACACCAGGTATATATTCAAAATATATGTATTTATTACTAAACACACCCCTCTAGTCTCTTTATGAGGCTAGAGTTCGAAGTACATAAATGATAAGTTAGTTATCTACAGTAATAGCACAAATACACGTTTGAGCCCCAGGGGCGTACCAAACCATATACCAATAAAGTGGTATTAGAACCACGACTGAGCTAGACACAAGGCCTAGAGCCTGTAGAAGTGCTTGGACCACAAGGAACCACCCAAGGTAGTGACACAGGGGACCCACGGGGGACGCGTGCAGTGTATGAACACAGCCGCGAACCGCCGTTAACTTCTATGGGAAAAGTCGTGATTAGAATTTAAAAGAAAAGGGACACTTAGAGGAGGACTTGGAGCAAACCCTTTGAGACCTAGGCTGTTCTAGTGTCAATACCCACGGGAGCACCGGAGTACTCGAGTTACCTCACCCAGGGGAGCCGGGTGCATAGGTGTCTTTCGGGGTCGGGTTTCGTCGTCGCTTTCAATGGCGATCTGCTGCAAAGTGCTGCTGGCGGCCAAGTCGAAAGTGTTCGGGTGGATCCAAAGGTGGATCGAAGATCTGAAGAACCTGAAAGCAGAGGGGACAGAGTCTGGGTCACTAGCCAGTGACCAGGAAGGCGATGAGCAGATGCCCACCGATGTCGAGTGCTTCAGGTAGGTTGACGGTCGTCTTGACTCTTCAGCCACGAGGTCCAGGAGGCGTCGACAACAACCAGGAGCTGGATTCGAGCTGTCCCATGACGTTTGTCGATTGCAGGGGTGTCGGTGACCGGATTGGACCCAACAAGCCTTGGCAACGGCAAGTCTTGTGGAAATAGAAGAAGGACGATGTTGCAGACCAGCAAGGTCTGGGGGACTCACCCAGCAAGGGTAAGTCAGGGCACGCCTGGGGCAACCAGAGAGCCCAAGCAGAAAAAGATTGGCTTTCGTGAGGGCCTACTAGCTAACAGACTAGCGACTGCAAAGGAGCCTCAAGTCGATGCACGTGGAGCTGGCTCACAGGACACTGGTGGAGTGGAGGCCAGTGATCTTCGGTGCAGTTGGTGCTGGAGGCTAGGGCTACTCGGAGCCCAAAGCACGACTTCATGGGAGACCCAGAAGAGGATGCACTTGCAAATGCGATCGGTGTCCAGGGGTCACGGTTCCACGTTACCCACGACAACTACGGGCCTCAACTTTGCTGGGGACTCAGGGCAGCCTCGGAGAAGTCTGGAAATCCACCTCTGGTGATGCAAGGACTTTGGCGTCCGACGGGAGCTTCAGCGATGCAGACCGGACAATTGCTTCTTTGGTGCCTGCCAAGCAGGGGAGTCACTCCTTGACCCCAAGGGAGATTCTTCAGTCCTCTAATCTTAAAGTAGAGCATCGAAGGTCCAGGATTCTGTGTCAGAGTTTCGTCCAGGGTAATCTAAAGTCCTAAGGACTGGGGTCCCATACTTATACTAAGGTAGGGGTTGGACATACTCTGTGGCCCCACCTATGGGAGGGTCAGGGCAGAGGGGTGGTTACACCCCTTTCCCTTTGTCCAGTTTCGTGCCAGAGCAGGGGCTGGAAGCCCCTGAGCCGGTTTGAACTGGGGTATGCACAGGGACACCAAATGTGCCCCCAGTGCAGGACTTCAAAGCACCAGAGAGTGCTCCCGCCCAGCCCCAATACACACTATCCTGTCTGGGGAGGTGGTTACACCTCCCTGGGACAGGAAACCTATTGTCCAGGCCTCCCCTGCCGGAGTTTCGGTCAGCAGCAGGAGGCCAGACTCGTGTCTGTGGCAGCGGCATCCATTTTGTGATGCCAGGGCTCTGGAAAGTCAGTACCGGGTATACCGGTGTGTACATGTCTCTCCCTCTAGAAGGGTGGAATGCTACCCCCGCCACCAGAACTGGCGGGGGGGTAGTATTCCAAGATGTTTGACACCAAACACGACATGTTTCCGTGCAGCCATCCCAAAGTTAGCAT
This sequence comes from Calotriton arnoldi, assembly GCA_963921515.1. NCBI lineage: Eukaryota > Metazoa > Chordata > Amphibia > Caudata > Salamandridae > Calotriton > Calotriton arnoldi. The sequence goes on from CAWUFW010006198.1 coordinate 278,890, forward strand.
TTAACGCGAGGTTATAATGCGCTTAAGAGTATTTGGTCGGGCTGCGCTACAAACAGCATCAGAGAAGGGTCTCCGAATGCTGCAGAGGGGCCCAGCTCATGCAGGGGCACCCTCTCACATAGGAACCACGCACTCTGCCTTCAGTATTGATAAGGCCTGCCAGAGGAGTGACTTATAGGTTTATATGTGTGTATGTATGTAGTGATATAGGTAGCCTATATCACAGTAAGGGGTGCATGCACCACCTTACCCAGGCTGCAGTAGCAGACCTGTGGTGTCATTTTGGATGGCCTTCCAGGGGTGGCACAATACATGCTGCAGCCCCTGGTAGGCCTCTGAGGTACCTATGCCCTGGGTACATAGTATACCATATACTAGGGGCTTATAAGGGCACTCCAGATTCCAATCAGAGATGTGCCTAAGGCACATGGAAACCATTTTAAAGGGGAAGCAGCTAGGCTGGGGTTCTGATTAGCAGGGCCCCAGCCAGACTAAGGTCGAAAAACAGTGAAGCATCAGCAAAAAGTGGGGGTACCCATGTGAAGCAGATCCTACTCTCCTACACAACCCCCCAAACGTAGGGACATTAAACTAACCTTGCCCAGTTAAGTCTTCATGTTCTAAGTGGAAGTACCTAGAGAGTCCATCTGCATTGGCATGGTTACTCCCAGGTCTATGTTCCACTGTGAAGTCCATCCCCTGTAGGGAAATGGACCACCCAAGCAGTTTGGGGTTTTCACCCTTCATTTGTTTTAGCCATAAGAGGGGCTTATGGTCTGTTTGAACAAGGAAGTGAGTACCAAACAAGTATGGCCTCAACTTCTTCAGAGCCCAGACCACAGCAAAGGCCTCCCTCTCAATGGCTGACCAACGTTTCTCTCTAGGGGTCAGCCTTCTGCTAATAAAAGCTACTGGCTGATCCTGACCTTCATCATTCAATTGTGACAGTACAGACCCTACCCCCAATTCAGATGCATCTGTTTGGACAATGAACTTCTTGGAGTAATCAGGACTCTGTAGAATGGGAGCAGTGCACATGGCCTGCTTTAGGTCATCAAATGCCTTTTGACAGCTAACTGTCCACTGAACCTTTTGGGCATTTTCTTGGAAGTTAAGTCATTCAGGGGTGTCACTATTGATCCATACCCCTTGACAAATCTCCTATAGTACCCAGTCAGGCCTAAGAAGGCTCTCACCTGAGTCTGGATAGTTGGAGCAGTCCAGTCCATGATGGTCTGGATCTTGCTCTGCAGTGGTTGAACCTGGCCTCCACCCACAAGGTGGCCCAGGTACACAACCTGACTCTGCCCTATCTTGCACTTTGTGGCCTTGATAGTCAGGCCTGCTTTCTGCAGGGCCTGTAAAACATTTCTGAGGTGGACCAGGTGATCCTCCCAGGTGGAGCTAAAGACAGCAATATCATCTAGATATGCTGCACTATAGGCTTCCAGACCTGTAAGGACTGTATTCACCAACCTCTGAAAAGTGGCAGGTGCATTCTTCAGACCAAAGGGCATCACCAGAAATTGATCATGCCCACTAGGGGTTGATAATGCTGTCTTTGGCTTTGCATCATCAGCTAGTCTGATCTGCCAGTAGCCAGCTGTCAGGTCAAATGTGCTTAGATACTTGGCTGAGGCCAAAGTGTCTATTAGCTCATCTGCCCTAGGTATTGGATGGGCATCAGTCCTAGTGACTGCATTGAGACCCCTGTAGTCCACACAAAACCTCATCTCTCTTTTCCCACCATTGGTGTGAGGTTTTGGCACAAGGACCACTGGACTAGCCCAAGGGCTATCTGAGGGTTCAATAACTCCCAAATCCAACATCTTCTGGACTTCTGTCCTGATACAGTCCCTGACATGGTCAGGTTGCCTATAAATCTTATTTTTAATAGGCAGACTGTCCCCAGTGTCCACTTCATGAGTGCACCAGGTAGTCTGACTGGGTGTCAGTGAGAATATGTGTCTGAACTGATTGAGCACCTGTCTGCAATCAGTCTGCTGCTGGGTAGTGAGGCTGCCTGCCAAGGCTACACCATCCACTGACCCATCACCAGGGTTCTGTGAGAGCAGGTCAGGGAGTGGGTCACTCTCTTCCTCCTGTCCCTCATCAGTAGCCATGAGCAAGCCCATGTCTGCCCTGTCCACATATGGTTTTAACCTGTTGACATGGAGAACCCTGTGGGGACTCCTGGGTGTTCCTAGGTCCACCAAATAGGTAACCTCACCCTTCTGTTCAACAATGGTATGGGGTCCACTCCATTTGTCTTGGAGAGCTGCTAGGGCCACTGGCTCCAACACCCACACCTTCTGTCCTGGCTGGTAAACAGTCAGTACAGCCTTTGGTCATGCCAGGCTTTTGAAGTTCCTGGCTAGCCTCAAGGTTTTTAGTTGCCTTTTCATATACTCAGCCATCCGGGAGCGGAGACCAAGTACATAGTCCACTATGTCTTGCTTTGGGGGCTTGAGAGGTAACTCCCATCCTTCCTTCACCAAGCACAATGGACCCCTGACAGGGTGACCAAACAAAAGTTCAAAAGGGCTGTAGCCAACCCCTTTTGAGGCACCTCCCTGTATGCAAATAAAAGGCAGGGCAAGAGTATGTCCCATCTTCGCCTAAGCTTTTCTGGGAGCCCTTTAATCATGCCCTTCAAGGTTTTGTTGAATCTCTCAACTAAACCATTGCATTGTGGGTGATAGGGTGTGGTGAACTTGTAAGTCACTCCACACTCCTTCCACATTGCTTTTAAGTATCCAGACATAAAGTTTGCAACTCTGTCTGATACAACCTCCTTAGGGAAGCCCACTCTTGAGAAAATTCCCAGGAGGGCCCTTGCCACCACAGGTGCTGTAGTGGTCCTAAGGGGAATAGCCTCTGGGTACCTGGTGGCATGATCGACTACCACCAGGATAAACCTGTGCCCAGATGCTGTTTGGGGATCCATGGGACCAACAATGTCAATCCCCACCCTTTCAAAGGGAACCCCACCACAGGTAGTGGTATCAGGGGGCCTTTGTAGTGCCACCTGCCTTGCCACTGGCCTGGCAGGTTACACAGGAGCGACAAAACTCCTTGGTGTCTTCAGACATGTGGGGCCAGTGAAAGTGAGGGACAATTCTGTCCCAAGTCTTGTTCTGGCCCAGGTGACCTGCTAAGGGAATGTCATGGGCTAGGGTCAATAGGAAGCCCCTGAACTTCAGAGGTATAACCAACCTCCTGGTGGCACCAGGCTTGGGGTCTCTACACTCTGAGTACAAGAGTCCATCATCCCAATTCACAGTATGGGGACCACTAGCTTTCCCAGCAGCCTCAGCAGCAGCTTGCTGTCTGAGGGGTTCAAGAGAGGGGCAGCTCTGCTGCTCCTGGCTCAGATCTGCCCTGGAAGGGCCCCTGTCCCCAAGAACTCAACCTGGTCAGGTTCAAGCTCCTCTGGGACAGTTCCTTCCTCAGGACTGAGATCATCCCCCTCAAGGGTCTGATCTTCCTTCTGAGCCAAGGGGGAAGGCACTTCCTTTACCCTACTACTCCTCTTCTTGGAGGGCACTTGGTCCATTTTTCCAGAATCCAAGGCCTGTTCAGTGCCAGACATTTTGGCTTGTGACCTGGTCACAGCAAACACATCTGCAGGGATGCCCAGCATTTCTGCATGGGTCCTGAGCTCCACTTCTGCCCAAGCTGAAGTTTCTAAGTCATTGCCAAGCAAGCATTCAACGGGTAGGTCTGCACTTACCACAACCTTCTTAAGGCCAGTTACCCCTCCCCAGGAGAAGTTAACAACTGCCAGAGTATGGTCTGTTCTGATGTTGCTAGCATTGGTCACTTGGTACATTTCACCAAGTATTATCTGCCCAGGATTCACAAGGTCTTGTGTCACCATGGTGGCACTTGCCCCTGTGTCCCTAAATGCCAAAGCCTCTCTTCCATTGATTAAGGGCTGTTGTCTGTACTTGCCCAGATTACTGGGACTCACAGAGGAGGTCATATCCATGCCTCCATCACAGACTAGGACAGCCTGAGTGAGTTCTCTGACTAGGTAAGAGCTCATCTCCTTACCCAGGGTCAACCCTACTAAACCCTTGGCTTGTGTAGTCCCACCACCAACTGTAACTGCACTAGGGGGAGCAGGTGCCTTAGGGGCATTGGTGGGGGCTGGAGTAGAGTCTTTGGATTTGGTGCTATCACTGGTCCAGTGGGTCTTTTGCTTACAGACCTTGCACCATGGTTTCCTTTGGCCTTTCCCTTTTGTAGACTGTGAATCCCCACCTGAAGAAGATTTTTGGGGGCCTTGTGAAGACTTTTGATCTTTACCCTTCTCCCCACCCTTATCAGAGGTTTTCGAATCTTGCTTCTTAGGGTCACCACCTTGGTTCTGTACCTTCTGCTTCACCCTGGTTCTGACCCATTTGTCTGCCTTCTTTCCCAATTCTTGGGGAGAGGTCAGATCAGAGTCTACCAGGTGCTGATGCAACAGCTGATTTTGACAGTTATTAAGAATCTACACCCTCATGATCAGATTGTACAATCCTGTGAAGTCACATACCTTACTGCCCAATAACCAACCTTCCAGAGCCTTGGCAGAACAATCAACAAAGTCCACCCAGTCTTGAGTCTGTGCTTTTGGGTATCCCTGAACTTTAACATGTATTGTTCAGTGGTTAGGCCAAACCCATCAATTAGAGCACTCTTCAAGACTTTGTAATTATCAGCCTCCTCCTCTCTAACAGTGAGGAGCTTGTCTCTACCTTTGTCTGCAAAGGAGAGCCACAAGATTGCTGCCCACTGCTCCTGAGGGACCCTCTGTACTTTACAGGCCCTCTCTAGAGCAGTTATCCATTTGTGGATGTCATCCCCACTCTGGTAGGGAGGGACAATCTTGCTCAGGTTTCTATGGTCATAAGACCTTTCCCTATCTTTGGGGAAATTGCTGCCACCATGGGACTCTAGTCCCAATTTTTGTCTCTCTCTATAGAGATCTAGGGACTCCCTGTCTATAGCCAATTGCTGTTTTCTGAGTTCAAGCTGGGCTTGCTTATACTGAATCAGTCTCTTTCTCCTCTCATGAGAGGATTCCCTCCTATGAGAGGAGACAGAGGTCCCTATTGAGGTGTGAGAGTGGTTAGACTCCTGATAAGGAGACCTAGACCTTCTCGGCACACTCAGAACTCTTCCTGGGGGACAAAGGGAGGTCAGTCTGATCCTCCTCCTCCTCCTCCACAGGAGGAATTGGGTTTTCCAGGACAAGGTCATTTTCACCTTCCTGGCCAGTTTCAGAGGGGGCCTGGGTTTCTTCACCCCTGGCCCCTTCCTCATCTTCTGCCCCACCCTCTCTGCCTACCCCTTCAGACCCTAGGGGCCTGCTGAGATCATCAGCTAGTAACACCTCCCTGAGGTGTTGGGTCCTGGCACTTTTGCCTGCCTTCAACTTCCTAGTATTGCATAATGCTCTCAATTCCAAGAATGGGAGTTTATCATACTTGGAGGGAAGAAGCCCACTGGCTTCTGGCAAGGACTCACTGGGTCCTGGCTTTGAAGACATTACTAGTGAGGTGTGGTGTATGCACTACCTACTCTAGTGTGGCCTACTAAACTCTCTTGAGTTGTAGAAAGGGTGTGCTATCCCTTAACACACAACTCTAAGTTCAGTAGAACTTACTGTATTACTAAGCTTGATTTATATGTACCTTAGGTACTCTTAGTGGTTTTCAGTTGATCAATTCAATTGAGATTATCTGGTAAAACAATAGCAAGCTGGAATCCCACACGCTGCACACCAATGTGAGAAGTTGGCCTGGCATATGCTGTCCACTAATTATAGTGGGCACCTTGCACCAGTCCAAACAACCCCTTATTGGAGATAGGTTAAAGACAACCTTTATTGAAAGCTATCCTAGTGGTAGCTATGGAGAGCAGCCTTCAGGCTAAGTCTTGAAGGAATGTAAAGCAGCTTGTTTTACCAGTCTATAATCTCTTGAGTGACCAAATGAAAGAGGACCACACCAGGTATATATTCAAAATATATGTATTTATTACTAAACACACCCCTCTAGTCTCTTTATGAGGCTAGAGTTCAAGTACATAAATTATAAGTTAGTTATCTACAGTAATAGCACAAATACACGTTTGAGCCCCAGGGGCGTACCAAACCGTATACCAATAAAGTGGTATTAGAACCACGACTGAGCTAGACACAAGGCCTAGAGCCTGTAGAAGTGCTTGGACCACAAGGAACCACCCAAGGTAGTGACACAGGGGACCCACGGGGGACGCGTGCAGTGTATGAACACAGCCGCAAACCGCCGTTAACTTCTATGGGAAAAGTCGTGATTAGAATTTAAAAGAAAAGGGACACTTAGAGGAGGACTTGGAGCAAACCCTTTGAGAACTTGGCTGTTCTAGTGTCAATACCTACAGGAGCACCAGAGTACTCGAGTTACCTCACCCAGGGGAGCCGGGTGCATAGGTGTCTTTCGGGGTCGGGTTTCGTCGTCGCTTTCAATGGCGATCTGCTGCAAAGTGCTGCTGGCGGCCAAGTCGAAAGTGTTTGGGTGGATCCAAAGGTGGATCGAAGATCTGAAGAACCTGAAAGCAGAGGGGACAGAGTCTGGGTCACTAGCCAGTGACCAGGAAGGCGATGAGCAGATGCCCACCGATGTCGAGTGCTTCAGGTAGGTTGACGGTCGTCTTGACTCTTCAGCCACGAGGTCCAGGAGGCGTCGACGATGACCAGGAGCTTGATTCGAGCTATCTCACGAAGTTTGTCGATTGCAGGGGTGTTGTCGACCGGATTGGACACAACAAGCCTTGGCAACGGCAAGTCTTGTGGAAATGGAAGAAGGACGATGTTGCAGATCAGCAAGGTCTGGGGGACTCACCCAGCAAGGGTAAGTCAGGGCACACCTGGAGCAACCAGGGAGCCCAAGCAGAAGGGCCTACTAGCCAACGGACTAGCGACCACGAAGGAGCCTCGAGTCGACGCACGTGGAGCTGGCTCACAGGACATTCGTGGAGTGGAGGCCAGTGATCTTCGGTGCAGTTGGTGCTGGAGGCTGCGGCTACTCGGAGCCCAAAGCACGACTTCGTGGGAGACCCAGAAGAGGATGCACTTGCAAATGCAATCAGTGTCCAGGGGTCATGGTTCCACGTTACCCACGACAACTACGGGCCTCAGCTTTTCTGGGGACTCAGGGCAGCCTCGGCGAAGTCTGGAAATCCACCCCTGGTGATGCAAGGACTTCGGCGTCCGACGGGAGCTTCAGCGATGCAGACCAGACAATTGCTTCTTTGGTGCCTGCCAAGCAGGGGAGTCACTCCTTGACCCCAAGGGAGATTCTTCAGTCCTCTAATCTTAAAGTAGAGCATCGAAGGTCCAGGATTCTGTGTCAGAGTTTCGTCCAGGGTAATCTAAAGTCCTAAGGACTGGGGTCCCATACTTATACTAAGGTAGGGGGTTGGACATACTCTGTGGCCCCACCTATGGGAGGGTCAGGGCAGAGGGGTGGTTACACCCCTTTCCCTTTGTCCAGTTTCACGCCAGAGCAGGGCTGGAAGCCCCTGAGCCGGTTTGAACTGGGGTATGCACAGGGACACCAAATGTGCCCCCAGTGCAGGACTTCAAAGCACCAGAGAGTGCTCCCGCCAAGCCCCAATACACACTATCCTGTCTGGGGAGGTGGTTACACCTCCCTGGGACAGGAAACCTATTGTCCAGGCCTCCCTGCCGGAGTTTCGGTCAGCAGCAGGAGGCCAGACTCGTGTCTGTGGCAGCGGCATCCATTTTGTGATGCCAGGGCTCTGGAAAGTCAGTACCGGGTATACCGGTGTGTACATGTCTCTCCCTCTAGAAGGGTGGAATGCTACCCCCGCCACCAGAACTGGCAGGGGGGGGTAGTATTTCAAGATGTTTGACACCAAACACGACATGTTTCCGTGCAGCCATCCCAAAGTTAGCATTTAACGCGAGGTTATAATGCGCTTAAGAGTATATGGTCAGGCTGCGCTACAAACAGCATCAGAGATGGGTCTCCGAATGCTGCAGAGGGGCCCAGCTCATGCTGGGGCACCCTCTCACATAGGAACCACGCACTCTGCCTTCAGGATTGATAAGGCCTGCCATAGGAGTGACTTATAGGTTTATATGTGTGTATGTATGTAGTGATATAGGTAGCCTATATCACAGTAAGGGGTGCATGCACCACCTTACCCAGACTGCAGTAGCAGACCTGTGGTGTCATTTTGGATGGCCTTCCAGGGGTGGCACAATACATGCTGCAGCCCCTGGTAGGCCTCTGAGGTACCTATGCCCTGGGTACATAGTATACCATATGCTAGGGACTTATAAGGGCACTCCATATTCCAATCAGAGATGTGCCTAAGGCACATGGAAACCATTTTAAAGAGGAAGCAGCTAGGCTGGGGTTCTGATTAGCAGGGCCCCAGCCAGACTAAGGTCGAAAAACAGTGAAGCATCAGCAAAAAGTGGGGGTACCCATGTGAAGCAGATCCTACTCTCCTACAGTGACTCTGTAATTGGGACAGAAAATGGGATGGCCAAAGTCATTGTTGACATGATGAACATACTTCCATCCCCAGACACCATGATGGGCTCATGTCTTGAAAGTCAATGCTAGGATGGTGTGCATGCAGGACAACAGACAAGTGACAATACTGCATGCTCCAGATTTGCATGTGGCACACCATGCCACAGGCCTGTCTGGCCAATCAGTCAGTACTGACTCCTGTCACAGGGGCAGTGCATCCCCACTCAACAGACAGCACCGTGTCACACTCATGTATTCACTGTGAATGCAACCTCTGTAGTGGTCAAGTATACATGTCCACCACATGCTACACACATTTGAAAGAATGTGATAATCCCACGTTCTCCTAATGAGACATTTGAGTTTGTGAGTCAACAAAACTGTATACATGAACACATTACAGGCTCCGAAGGCCAAAGAAGAGTTGTTTACACATATATGTTGAATCCACCATTAGGCACAGTCAAGTTATTACACACATATCTTTACTCCTGTGTGCAGATCCAATAGCCACATGTTAGATGTCTATCCATGACAAACATATTTCACACTTTTGTAATCCAAAAAGCTATGCCAGTCCACACAGACACAGAGTCAGACACATGATTACCAATTTCACAATGGGCAAACTGTTGGCTGACACCCAAGATTAGGAGGCCAGAGTGTCTCAGATGGCCGGAGTTGGCATACCTGTCCAAGGTCCATGTGAAAAATTGGTTTAACAGGAGCACTAGGAAGGTGGCTATGCATTTGTTACTCATACATTTCATTTGTCTGAGGCCTCAACATTGGTCTTACCTGCTGCATGGGTGTGTAGTAAATACCTCAGACACCTATGCTGACCCAGATCAGCAATTTGCACATTTATGTATGGCTCACACAGAGTACAGGTCATATTTCTGTCAATGTGCTGACACGTGTCAGTCAATTGCCTCACTCATGATGCTCAACTCAATGCACCTGTTGCAGATGTTGTTCTCTACATTAACCTTGGCCAACAGCAAGAACACACAACCCAAGTGACACAAGTCACAGACGGAAAGGGATACACCTGGTTATCAGATGAGAATGGGGCATCACCAAATTTAGCCACATGAGTCTTGTCTCAGCAGACAGACGAACTGTAGGAGTGTTACCAGGCTGAAGGAGTGCAAATTGCATGTTAGACATAGTTAACCAAAAAGGCATGGACTTACCCCCTCCTTGCTGCTGTCTGTCCTTCAACTGCCCATCCAGGTCAGGGAACACCACCGTCAGTATCCGGAGCATGTGGGGGGTCAGGGTCAATCGTCCGCCCCTTCTGCGAGGAGGCGACAGCTTGAGACGGACTCTGGCAATCCTCCGGGTCCAGCCACGAAGGTCCTGCCACCTCTTCTGGCAGTGGCGGATGTGGTATTTGAAGACCCCCACAGATCTTACTGCCCGGACGACGGTCAGCCAAATCTCCTGCTTCTGATGGGCATCAACCTGTATGGATGACATAGTAAGACACCATTGATACACATGCAACATGTTTGTTCATCACACAGTTGGACATACATGTCATTGTCAGAAGGGCATATGATGTATACAGGTAGTGCAACTATGGTCATGGGCAGTTGTCCTGTGTGCAAGCCTGCATTAACAACATGAAAACAGTGCCTGGAAATTCCAAGCAGGAAAAAATACACTTTTTCATCACTGTACCGGTACAGTACATGTATCTACACACTTTGAGACTTACAATTACTCAGTGTGCATGCTTGCCCTTGGTGATCACAATGCTAGTGGTGCCAGTCAGACAACATGTACAAATGAAAAGGCAGTGGACTGAACACTCACCTGCTCCCCTGGTTTCCCATACAGCTTCCTGTACTGTGGAAGGAGGCTGTCCAGCAGGGCCTGGTTCTCCTCCTCGGTGAATCCTGGGGCCCTCTCCACAGTACGTGCCGTTGCAGAACACAGAGGATGCAGAGACAGCAGCAGTGGTAGTGAGAGATGTAATCCTGTAGCATGTAGTGCAGGCAAGTGAAGTCTCTGGGGAACAGACAGCCTTATATCTGTGCTGCAGAGGCAGATTCTGTTCCATGTGTACAAAGAGATAGGTCCGAGACGTTCGCATTATCCGAAATTGGCCAATCCATGACATTGCACGCATCGTACATGCCTTCCGTGTCATTCAAATATTCCGTATCATGACACCATTGACTTTGATACATTGTTGTTGGGAGCCAACGGAATTTGTTTGCACGCGATTCGTACACGTAGCAAAACCGCGTCCGTCTCCATGACAGTCAATAGCCAATGCGTGCTTCCGGAACAGTCCATAAGTGTACGACGCGTCTTTTGAATACTCACCCGCGTCTGTCTCCATGACAGTCAATAGCCAATGCGTGTGTCCGGATCGGTCCATAAGTGTACGACGCATCTTTTGAATACTCACCCAAGTCTGTCACCATTACAGATAACAGCCAAAGGATGCCACCCACAATATTTTGGCTGAGATTCAGGTGCTTTAAAACTTTAACACAGGCAAACAGCCTGTCATACAGTATATAACATCACATTTCATGCCTCATAACATGTGGGTACATGGCTTCCCATGTCATATTGTAGGAGGTTGTTAGACTTGGCACCATTGGCGTGGGTCTCCCTTCCATTTTTTGCTGTTGCCTCCTGTGTTTTTGCTAAGTTTTTGCTGGTCTAGATGCTTTGGGCACTTTGCCACTGCTATTCAGTGCCAAAGTGCAAGTGCTCCCTATTGTAAATTGTTGTATGGATTAGTGATTCCATGATTGGATTATTTGATTTACTTGCCAGACCCTAGTACAGTGCACCGTGTGTGCCCAGGGCCTGTAATTCAAATGCTGCTGGTGGGCTTGCAGCACTGGTTGTGCCACCCACAGAAGCAGCCTTGTAAAGTGTGACTCAGGCCTGCCATTGCAGAGCCTGTGTGCAGACTGGGACTGACATGTCGACTTGGCAAGTGCACCCACTTGCCAGTCCCCAAACCTTCCCTTTTCTACATGTTAGTCACCCCTAAGGTAGGCCCTAGGGCAGGGTGCATTTTATGTGAAAGGTAGGACAAGCCCTGATATGTGTGGCATGTCCTAATAGTGAATTACAGCCAATTTCGTTTTTCACTATTGCAAGGCTATCTGTTCCCATAGGCCAGATTGGGCAGTTTGGTTATAACATCTTATAATCCTTAACTGACCCTAGGAACAAGATAGAATAACAAATTTGGTATGCCTGAACTCAGAATGTTAAAATACATCTTTTAGTGTGGGTGATTTTTACATTCTGTGTTTGAAAATACTACTTTTAGAAAGTAGGTATTTTCTTGCCTAACCATCCAGCTTGCCTCTGCTAGGGTTGTGTATTCACTGTCTGGTTTGTGAGTGAGAGGGGACTAGAGAGGGTCTTGGCTCCAGCAGTCTGATGGGTCAGGGCTGGGCTGAATAGGACCCACATAGAATAGAGAGTAGGGGGGAGGAGACTTCCTTTCACTGACCTGAGCCCTCATAGAATAGAGAGTAGGGGACGGGGATTTCCTTTCACTCCCCTGAGACCTCATAGAATAGAGAGTAGGGGGAGGAGATTTCCTTTCAGCTACCTGGGCCAGGTCTGCTCTCAAACAATGCTGTCTCCACCTCCTGCCAGGAAGCTGCACAGAACTGGTTTTGGTCAGGCACAGACACTCTCTGCCTTCAGAGAACAAAGACTTTTTGTGTATAAATATTGGAGCCCAGACCCCAGAACTTTAGATCACTTCTGGGAATCAAGACGAACCTTTGCTGAGGAGAAGAACCAGGAAGCTGAAGGAGGAGACTACCTGTGTGCTGTGTGCTGTTTGGGGGTTGGCCTGCAGTGGTTGCTTCATTGCCAAAGAAAGGAGAAAAGGACTGAGTGTGCTTTCATCATCTTGAAGAAGATCTCCAAGGGCTTGAACATTGAGCTTGCCTCCTGCCTGAAGTCTCAGGGATACAAGACTTCACTACCAGCTCCCCCCTGAATTCCCTTGCTGGGAATTGAAGTGCCTGCTGTTGTGTTGGGCCTTCTGAGAGACTGCGTGTCGCTGGGAGCTGGAAGTGCGACTCAACAAGGAGAAGCGTGTCTCCGCCGCAGCAGTTGCCGTCGCATCGCCGAAGAAGCGTGCTGCCGCCACAGCTGTTCGCCGTCGCATCACCGACGAAGCGCGTCGCATCCCCGGAGTAGCGTGTCGCCGCTGCAGAGGTTGCTGGCGCATCACCGGAGAAGCGTGTCGCAGGGCCTGTCGCGGCTCGAAAGTTACCGAGTTCGCCGCACGCCCATCGGGCGTGCACGCATCGCATCCAACGTTGTTGCATCGCATCAAAGACGCCATTTTGTCGCATCGCACCGGATCGTCTCATCGCATCGAGGCGCCATCTTGTCACATCTTAACCGGAGCGCAGTAAGAACCCGACGCATCACCTCCCCATGCGGTAAAGAACCTGATGCATCACTTCCTCTCCGGAAAGGAACCGACGCATCACCTCCTCTGCGCTGCAGTAAGGAACCGACGCATCACCTCCCCCGAAGCAAGGAACAGACGCATCACCGTTCTTGCGTGTAAGAAACCGACGCATCACCTTCCCTGCGACCCTTTTGTTTGTTTTGCGTTTCGCATCCAAGGTACATTGAGAGTAAAGTGTTGCATTTACAATCTAAAGTGAACTAAGCTATTTCTACCATTCTAAAGTCTTATTTTTGAATACTGTATTGTGGATTTTTGTCGTTTGGGTCTTGTGTTAAGTCTATATAAAGATTACGTATTTTTCTAAACCTGTGTGGTGTCCATCTGTAGTGTTTTCACTATATTACTGTATGTGTTCACAAATGCTTTACACACTGCCTCTGAGATAAGCCTGCCTGCTCGTGCCAAGCTACCAAGGGGGTGAGCAGGGGTTATTTTAGGAGTGTAGCCCCTTACCCTGACTAGACGCAAGGGTCCGTATTTGGTCAAAGGTACCTACCTCTGCCAACTAGAGACCCCCAAATCTAACAGAGGCACATTGTAGCACACACTCCCAGGATATGGCATGTTTCATGGGGACAAAAACCATTGTGTGTGATGCACATCACTACTGTGAGTGACAACTTTTCAGATCACCACCCGAGGCGTGTACACAGTTCCAGGTGCCCATTGTGTGATGACATGATTACATACACCATGAATTACGGCTGAAATTGACTGTGTGTAACAAAGTGTTCCTGAGCTACCAATGTGAGGTTAATCCAGAGTATTTGCGTATTGTGCTACGCACATGTGTCTTTTTGTATGTGGCAGATGTAAATAGTTTCCAACATCCTTCTGATTTTGGCATGTGAGTTGCTGTTGTGTCTGTGTGTCACAGACATCCATGTTTGCCATGCAAACAAATCTAGGAGCACATCATGTGTGTTTCATGGGTGTGATGGTACGTGTACATCAGACGTTACATGATGACAGTGGAAATGTGGCATTACAAGATCCCTGTGTGTGGAACTTACAAACACCTGTCATTTGGACAACACATCTATCCTCACTAGTCACTGAGGTGTGTGTTTGGTATGTGACATTTGTTCAGATGTATTGTGACAGACCCCATAGATTGTTGACAGCACAGCATTGCACTTGTTGTGTAACCATCTGGAGCTGAAATGTTAGATGAGGGGCACATAGTTGGCATATGTGTCCATGCTCAACAGCACACACCTGACTTAATTGTGTCTTGCTATGATGTAGCATGTGATATTTGGCATGGTCATTGCCACATATGTAGGGGAACTGACAATCTTCCTTTGATCACCTATGTACTGCAGGAGACCAGCTGTCCACAGACCCTTCCCAGACCTTGCAACCATGGCTGAACGTGACTGCATCCGACTGTACCGCTTCACCAGACCACTAATTGAGGAGTTAGCGGAGCAGTTGGCCCCACATTTACAACCTGGACGGCCATACCCATCAGCGCTGACCCCCAAGGTGAAGGTGATGGCAGCCCTACACTTCTTTGCCACCGGAACCTTCCAGTACACTGTGGCTACTGCTGGTGGGATGTCACAGACCATGTTCAGCCGTGTGCTTCGCGATGTATTGGAGGCGATGTTGTATTTCCTGAACTGGTACATCCAATTCCTGACAATTTACTGACATAAAGAGTGACTTTTATGCACTGGGAAGGATGCCACATGTCATAGGCTCCATAGATGGGGACACATGTGGCTTTGGTACCACCACAAGCACATGACCAGACATACCGGAATAGAAAACATTTTCACTCCATAAATGCCCTGGTGGTATGTCTGCCGGACATGACGATATCACGATGTGCACGTTTCCCTGGTTCGGCACACAACGCTTACCTCATGAGGAATAGTCGGGTGCCACAGATGATGTCACAGCTGCAGAACCAGTGTGCCTGGCTTGTCGGTGTCTAATATCTGTTTACCTTGTGTGCTTTTTGTATCTTGGAATTTAACCCTCTTTTCAGACCCATGATATGTTTGTTTGTTTGTATGTAGGTGACTCCAGATACCCAAACATGCCGTGGTTGCTGACACCACTAAGGAACCCTGTGACACCTGCGGAGATACGTTACAATGAGGCACATGGGCGGACCAGGAGAGTGATAGAGCGACATTTGGTCTACTTAAAAGCAGATTCCGCTGCCTGGACCGGACAGGAGGGGCCCTCCAATATGCACCAGAAAAGGTGTGCAAGATCATAATTGTGTGCTGCATGCTACACAACCTGGCAGTGAGGGAGGAGTTGCCTCTCATCCAGGATGATGACGACCAGCAGCCGCCAGCTGTGGAGGATCCTGCCCTGGGTCATGTTGCGAGTGATGATGAGGGTGAGGGGGATGTTCGCACACAGCTCATCAACAACTTTTTCGCATGATTGTGAGTATACAGTGATGAGTTGTCTACATTTTTTCATTGCCTGATATGTGTATGTAGTGCAATGTCGCTGCATACGTGTGGCTGAATGCTACTTGACAGGGTCCTTGCAGTTATGTGTCCGTTGAGTTAGTGTGTTCTCCCAAACAGTATTGACATGATTACTAGGTTGTTTTCACGTATCTTAAGAATTGTGTATGGAATGTCTATAGGAGATGTATGTAGTTATTTTGTGATTTAAATACTGTTGTATGTCTGTCCTTCACAGGGTCCTTTGGCTGTTGTCTGGTGATATGTGACCTCCAAAACACACAATCCTGTTACAGAGTGCAAGTTTTCGTGGAGAACAGATGCAGTGCCACACACCCACGTACTGACATTTCTTGCCCACTTGGTTACTTTGTGGTCACTGTCCCGTGAGGTTACCTTGCATCTGTTGTGGAGTTCACATGTTGTGATTGTGTAATAAACCTGTGCTTCACTTTGGGATGTGCTTCGTCTGTATCCACACATCCGACATTCATTTGCATACTGTACCTGTGGGCTGATTGCCACTGCCTCAGAATGAGTGTTGTGTATGTGCATTCCACTGTATTTTCAGTTCACAATAGTGCGGCAATGAGTATGATGCCCATGGGAAATTTGTGTTGTGTTGACCTAGTAGTGTGTATCTCTCATATGTGTCACATCACCATGACTCACAAAACAGTGTGTACATTGCTGTAGTAGTTTTCCTGCACAGTCTTTGTTTAGCAGGTCATCATCTCTATGTCACAAACCAAGTATAATTCACAACAGAGGCAAGTATTGTGTGATTATGAATTTATTTACATGCAAGTGTGAGAATAGTAAACGTAATTGAAAGTGCTGGACAGTGTGATAGAAATCCAAAGTTCACAGAGGAGTTGGTAGTGTTGGTAGATGAAATTTCCTGAGTAAAGTCCACAGTCATTTAGTTCATTGTTCTGACTTAGACCCTCCATCACATGTGGGAGAGTTCAGTGACAGTCAACAAGGTGAATGCTTTGCTCACAATGGAGGATGTCATGAGCAGGTGTTCACTTCCTGGGGGTATGCATGGCCATCTGCCTCTCACTTGTCCTTCTTCGGACGACCCTCTTCTTCTTTCCAGGGGGACCCTCAGGTGCAGGCTGCTGTGGTGCCAGGGACTCTCCACCAGAGTCCTCGTCCCTCCCTGTGGCAGTTGCAGATGTTGTGGCAACAGATGTAGTGGGCACACAGGGAGGTGTGGTCATGTTGCCAGCAATCTGGCAGAGGCATGTGAGTATGTCCCTGTGCACCGCCGTGAGTTCATCAATTTTGTGCTTTTTGGACTCCATTCGGGACATGTGTGTCTCCACCCGGGACATGTGGGAGTCTAATCTGGCATGATGGGCAGCCTGCTGTTGTTGGATGTCCCTGAGGATCCCCACTACCTGGCCAAAGCCTCCAGTGCTTTCCTGGTACGCATCTATGATGCATACCAACTGTGGATCATTTTGCAGTGCAAACCCATCTTCAGGCCGTGGCCTCACCCTGCCCACCCTCCCACCACCCCTACCCACATGAGCAGGACCTGCCGTTGCAGGCACAGATGACACTGGGCCTCCTTCTATGTTGGCACTGGTGGTGTTGTCCGCCACCTCCAGAGTGTCCTGTGTAGCTCTGCCGTCTGTGTTATGTTGACTTGGTCTGTCCGTGTTGGTAGAGGTCATCTGGGTGTTTGCAGATGTAGCAGGAGTGGTGGCAGGGGGTGCTGATGTTACAGCTGCTGGTGCTGCACGCTGACCCACACCGGAGGGGCCAGGTCGTTCGTCGTCGTCTGAAGAGGACTGTGAGACATCCACACCGGAAAGCTCAGGGTCAACCAGAGTCTGGGACTGGGATTCCTCTTCTGTTCCTGCAGTGTCCTCAGCATCCCCTGTGGGTGGAAGAGACACAAAATGTATGTTGTGGTTCAGCACACATCAACGGATCACACACATTACAGTTGCTACTGTACTTCATAATGAGTGTATACACCTTGCATTGTCCTCAATTGTCACAGACAGAGGTCTATATTGGTTAAGCACATTGTCATGACAACCTGAAGAGTTTTGATGGGCACATGGAGCTGTGTCCATGAACAGCTCATGTATTGATTCATTGACTGTACATGGCCATTGCTACTGAAGTGCAATCCCGTGCCTGACACAGGTGTGTTGTCCTTGTCAAAATTTGTGCTTTAACAATGACATACATGCACTTCCTCTTACGATGTGTTGCAAGATTGGGGCATGTGTGCTGGCATTTGTGCAAGTATTTTTGAGTCACATTCGTGTGTCTATACGACATGGTCAGAGTCCGGTATGTCTGAGATTTCTTGAGAGATACTATTTTGTTGTATGTGTTCCTAGTTTACATCTCATTGCACACATGTGATGGTGTTACCGTAGCAAATGATGTAGCTGCTGAGCTTTGTACGTGATAACGTCATTTATCTTGTCAATGTCCTCCATGGAAAGAGGAGTTAACCAAGGCAGCTCTCTTGATTTTCCATGCTCATGACAGTGAGGGCCAGAGGTTTGTGTGTTTGAGTTATGCTGCTGTAAGTTGTATGCCTCCTCCAGCCCAGGCCAGGTTACTCTTTGTGTTGCAAGTGTCAATGACAGTGAGGGGAGTGTTGTGTCAAGGATGCTGACAACGCTGCATGATGTAGGAGTAATATGCAGCTCACACCAGCACCTTGTGTAAATGACACCATGCAACAGTGTCAACTATCTTGCTGTGGCCATTCCATTCACTGTCAGGTGTCCCCTGACAATGATGTATATGTAGCTTAGTGTGTGTGTTTTGATATGTGCTATGTCAGCATCTCCCCAAATGTCATAGAACCCACACACCTTCACAGCCAGGCCAAGGGGCACCCCGGGACACTGCATCCCCAGGCAGTGAGTGGAAACATACAGTTGAGATGGCTGTGAGTGTGAACGTGTGTGAGGGGGCCAGTGCCTAGTTGTGACTTGCAGCCACTTTATACATCAGGCCCATGTGTCAGCCATCTTGCCAGGGCATTTACTTTCACTGTCATGGAGTGACTGGTCCCAAGAGTGCTATTTGTTCTGGCTGAGAAGGTGTGTGTAGAGCCGGCCTTGATAACATTTGGAGGCATTGCAGGACCTCCTTCTCCCCCAGAGGCCAGGTAATCACCCATGACGCATGCTTCCATTGCAGGGAGTCACAGTCAACTTTCAGGATGTCAGGCAGTGGTGTCCTGTTCTTTGTTGGAGCACAAGTCCCACCAGGGCCTTGTACTCCCCACAGCAGAGCCCAGTGTCAGCCATCTTGGCAGTTCTTTTCCAACCCCTGTGAGGTGAGCTTGGTTCAGGGTGGGCTTGATGGGCCATGTGGGATGGGAACTATTGGCTGTGACTAGGACTCCCATCATGCGTTTGCCAACACCAACCTTCCCAGCATACCCAACCTTCCTTCCTGTGAATCAGCTTCCCTGTGAGGTAGTGTGACA
The DNA here is from genome assembly GCA_963921515.1 of Calotriton arnoldi. Taxonomy (NCBI): domain Eukaryota; kingdom Metazoa; phylum Chordata; class Amphibia; order Caudata; family Salamandridae; genus Calotriton; species Calotriton arnoldi. The sequence continues at coordinate 297,820 of CAWUFW010006198.1, forward strand.
GTGCTTGCAAAATGGCTGACAGTGTTTGTTGGTGTTCTGGGCCAATGCCTTACTGTATATGTTAGTAAGTTTGTACATGTTAGGACATAGTTCCATATTACTCTGAGATTGCAGGTATTGTGTTTGTCTAACTGGCATACACATCACAGGATAATTGGCTTTCGGTTGATGTGGCTTTGCTAACAGTGATTGGTTTCACTGTCCCCTTGACAGTGATGTGTGTGTGTTGGCTCACAATATTGGCTAGTTGGTTATGTACTCACCAGGCTCTGGTATTCCTGTTAATCCATGGATGCCCTCCGGTGGAAGGATGGCTCGCACATTCTCCTCCCAGGAAGTGAAGTGCGTAGGTTTTTCAGGAGGGCCACCGCCGGTCTGCTGGCTCAGGGCATGGTCTCTGCCAATCAGCTTCTTGACCCTCCTTCGCACATCATAGTACCTGTTCCTGATATCCTCCATTGTGCGCAGGCAAGGTGCTTGTGCGTTCACCTTGTTAACAATCCTCTCCCACATCTTTGTTTTCTGGGACATGGGAGTCTGTTGGACCAATGTGCCAAATAACTGTGGCTCTACTCTGAGGATTTCATCTACCATGACTTCCAACTCACTATCTGTGAACTTTGGATTCTTCTTTGGGGGCATGGTGATGGGTGGTGGTGGAGATTGATATGTGTGTGAGGGTGAAAGTGAGGGTGAGTGGGTGTCAGTTTAGCTGGGTGTCTGTGAGTGTGCTTTTGAGAGGTGCTAATGGTGTAAAGGTTGTTTGGTGGGTGAGTTGTGAGTGTGTCTCTGAGTGCAGTGTGGTAGTGTTCTCTGCCGGCAGATCTGTAGAATTTGCAAAGGATCATGGTAGAGATGTTGGCCCTTTATGTAGGTAGAGTTGTGGGTGTGTTTTCTTTTATTTTTTTTTATTGACTTTGACAATGCTTGTTTGGTCTTTTTCAGTCTGTTTCTATTTTATTTTGTTGAGCATGATGGAGACGTTCAGTTGTCCGGGACGGACACTTACAGCAGCAATTGCGGGCTAATCCGAGTCTGTCACACTCACATTATGCTATGTTGTAGCGTTCGTGTACGCGTCAGTCGCGACGGGCTCTTTTACGTGGTAGTCACTGTGTTCCGTACGTTACGGTCTTACGGATTGTGCTCCGTGCGAGTCGGTTTAATTTCACACACATCGCATCGTACTACACCAGTCGTACAGCGCGTGTTCGTGGCGGTCGGGACCATTCCCGGTCCGTGTCGTTCGGAACGGTTCCCGGTCCGTTTACGGGTGAATCACTATTTTACGTACGTTTCGGTCTTGCGGATTGTGCTCCGTGCGAGTTGTTTGTATTTCACATGCATTGCATCGTACTACGCCGGTCATACGGCGCGTGTACGTGCCGGTCGGAATCCAGTCCCAGTCTGTGTCGGTCAGAACGGTTTACAACCGAGATCGGAATCTGCCCCTATGTTTTGATTTCTGTAGGTGTCTCCATAGACACTGATTGAAATGATAGTAACATCCCTGAATTGATGTGTGTGGGTAGCATTTTAGAATTGCACTTATCATGGCCTGCTCAGAATCTATAATTATTTTCTGTGGAAAATAATTATTTGATTCTGTGTTTAATTTTAGTTAGCACTTCCATATATGTGGAGTTTTGTTTATTGGGTAGCAAGGCGTAGATAAAGGGGGTGTTGGTATTTTGGTATAGGGCATGGACAGTGTATAGTTGATAGAATGGCTTGGGACAGATTTTAAAAGTCCCGTCCATCATCCATGTTTCTGATTGTTGAAGCTTTATTAAATTGTTTGCAGTAGCAAACATTATTATTCTTTTGTCTATGCATTTGTTGTCATAGAGAACAAAGGGTTCTTCATTATGAGTTATAGATAGTTCTAGGGGAATTACCACCTCTTCAAATGTTTTGGGAGTAGGCGTGGTAGTTGTTGTGGCTTTTTTTGTGCGAGCTATAGTTCTTTTTAATGAAGAAATAGAGGGTATTTGCCCAGTAGCATGTTTGGGTATTCTAGGCAGCATTTCCTTTAAGTATATCACTGGTAGGTTTTAGTGAGCTAGTGCTAGCTTCTCTAATGTCATCAAGGGCATTTCTAACATCTATTTCAGTAACATTTGGAGGGTGGTTATGCTCCCTTGTATACAAAACAGTTGTTTCTCTAGTTGTTGCTCGACCATAACATTTATTTGAATAGTACTTGTTGCATTTCCAATTGACTTTTAGTCCAATTTGCTTTTCCTGGGTATAGACATATCCCATGTAACAAAGCAAAAATTTTCCTTTTGGGATGTTATAAATTGTGCGCCTTCTGTCATTGTGATGTGTTAAGTTCTAAAACAAATGTATATCAAAATTATTAAAATGAATATTATACATGTTTATTTTTTTAACAAATACACCTTGTTATTAATATACTTACAATGTTGGTTTTCAGCTGCTTTTCAATGGAGATGTGTTTTCTTTGTTGAATTCTGTTAAGTTGTTTATTTTTCTGTTGGAAGAGTAAAACACATTTTTACTTATTTTGTTTCATTTGTTCATGGGCTGGGGTGGGTGTTTGGGATGGAGTTGGGGTTTGGTTGGGCGTTTTACATGATTTTTAAAAGGCATTTAGCAAGATACTTACATTATTTGTTAGATGGTTTGAGGAGCTGGTCTTTACTTTTCTTGATGATTTGAGAAAAATCTGTAGAGGAGACAAAAATTTGAAAAAGATATATATTAATTATTTGAGTAAGACAAATAGTTGTTTTTCAAGATTAGCATTGTTGTTATTTTATAGATGGTAATTTACTTACTTTTTGAAGGATGCAATAGCTTTTTCTTTGATGAAGTCCTTGTTTTTGGTGGAAATCCAGCAGAGTTTCAGCTTCCTTATTGTTTTTGGTTGAAGGTGTAAAATAAGACTTAGGGGCCTATTAGGATGGCGGGCGGACTTTCGTCCGCCCGCCACTCTAGCGGTGCTGGGACCGGCCACCAGTGGTGCAGCGGTCCCGCACCAGCGATTAGGATGCCACCGCCACCGTGGCGGTGGCATCCTCCCTTCCCAGCATTGTCATGCACAAGGTGACAGGCACCGCGCGGTGCCTGCCACCTTGTCCATGACAATGTAGAGGGTACCATAGGTACCCCCATGTGCATCCCCCACCCCCCAATACCCTGGGGGCCCGCAACGGGCCCCCAACAGCAAACTCCGCATGCATTTTCATGGCGGCATCGCCGCCACGGAAAGGCTGCTTCCCGCACCCATGCTAATATGGATGACTGGTCGACTGGCGGAAAACCGGCGGATGGTCTTTCCGTCCACTGGGGTCCCCCCGCCTTACTAATATGGCGGGGGAAATTGGGTGCGGGCGGTGAGGAATAGCGGGCGGATTGCCACCGCCATACGGGCGGTGGCGATCCGCCCGTTATCATAATGGGCTCCATAGTGTTCATTTAATTGTTTGCTTAACCTTATTGGTTTATTTTAACATTGTGTATTTTTATTGGTTGTTCTTTATTGTTTTGGTAGTTGTTTTCCATATATGGAAAACGCTAATTAAGAGTCAGGTTCTTTTTTTTCTTTTCACATGTTGAATTATTTAAATGTGTATTATATTATATGTGATGTTAAATAAACTTTGTAGTTAATGTAAATATAACATTAACATGGTTATTAATAGTGTATTTATTATTTAATGTTTTAAGATGTTTTACTGTATTTTAAAAATATGTTTTTGATTTTATTTTATATGCAATGTATGTTTATGTATTTTACTATATTTATGGTGTTTAATTTTGTGTGCTTTATCTATTTTTTACTTGTCGATATTTTTACAAAAAAAATAATAATGCTGTCTATATTATTGTGATCGATATTTTGGACATGTATATTTTTAAAGGATGTTCGATTTTATAAATAACGATATTTATGTGTTCGATATTACTGTGATCGATAATATTGTTTTACCATATTTTGGGTTCGATATTAGTGTATTTTTTTAATTAAGTATAGGGTATCGATATTAGTGTCGTCTATATTTTTGTGTCGATAAAAATGTAGGTCGATATTATGTCTGTCGAGGTTATGTCAGTGATTCTGAAAAATTACCTGTGGCTAAGATTTATTCACGCATTCCAGCCATCACTTTTTTATATGTCATTGTTAACCAGAGTATGTAGGCTCAAGAGGGCGGGGCATGCTCAAAGCACAGGTACCTGTAGAGCCAGTTTGTCCCTGCCTGTCTAGACTGCAACATGGACCTAGACCATTTCAATGCCTGCCACAAGCTTGCTTGATCTTCAGCCTTCCCAAGTTCAAACTTCACTCTACTGCCACCCTTACCAGACTTTCCATGCAGTAAATGCAGCCTTATAAATGCAGCTTGTGGTAAAGGAGTCCTTGGTGAGCCAGGTGTTGGGGTTGCTGCCAACTGGAAGCCTCCATCACCCTGAAGAGTCAAGACATTCAAAATGTGAATACCAGGGAGGAAGAAGATTCCTGGGACTGGGTTTGGGTATAGCAATGGATTTTATGATTTGTTTGCAGCTATTTTACTTTATTTTAGTCATGTTAATGCTTGGTCAAACTAAGAATTTTGTACTTGTTTTTAATTTTAATAGAATTTTCATCTTTATGCCCCAAAATATTTAATGAATCTTATTCGACACTGAAAGAAGCAGAGTAAAAGTTTCAAGTGCACAATAATTCAATTTCAAATGCAGGCTCCCACAACCTACAATTTTGTCATGAGCTATTTGTATAGTGAAGATTAATGAGAGGCTCATTATACAGAGAGTAATTGGAAAAAAGTAAAATATAACTAATATAAAAGTTTAAAAAGGCTGCAAATGCTGGAATGTGGAGATCTAGATTTAAGACTGAGGATTTAAAACCCCTTACAGTTGTAGCGAACTCCATCACTACGGTAAAATACATATTTGGCATTTGATTCATGGCCTTTCCCTTTTAGCCTGCCAGGGATGCATTAGACACATCGACTTGGGTAAAAGAATACAGTTCCCAACAGAGTGCACTCTCAGCCTCACTGCATATAAGATGGAAACATATACCTCGAACCTATTCAGGTCTTTCCAGATTATAAGATTCCTCTTCTGCTCCAGTATCTCAGGGATTATATATGGGAAGAGAAGGACATGATAAACGCCACAGTAATATGACCCTTATAGTCTGCCTCTGCTCGAAGCCTTTAGACATGGCTGATGATACAAGTGCCATTCAAATTCTGGTGTCGCTCAGTGAGTAGAGGACAGTTTTAGTCTTGGTCTGTATAGCCATTTCTAAAGTCCTCAGTGACAATTCTACTATCCAGAGACTTGATCCACCCTGCAAATTATCAAATGTTTCCATTTTCATCATAATACAAAGCAAGTTTCCTCTAGGCTTGCCTTGAAGAAGTGATTCAAATAACCCAAAATTGCATTTGTTTCTCAACAGTTTTTACAATTTCAGTAAGGCCTTGACAATTCACTTAATTGCCCCACAAACAAGAGGCCTTCTGTTCCGACACCGAGACACGCATGTAGCACGTTCATGGACTCCATGGGTGCCTTTTCTTCAGACGTAAACCCGCCATCCGCGTTATGATCTTTCAGTGCTCAGTCTGCCTGAGTTTAAAGAACACTTCATAAGTGTGCTTTTACTCCACCTTTTGCCATTTTGAACAGGTTCACAACAACCACTTTCAAGCACTAACGAGCAAGAAGATCAACACACAGTTAAAACAGGGAGAAGGGACACTCTCTACGGCCACCTTAGTTCTGATGTGTCTTTTGTGTCATCGAGCAATGGTAAGAAAAGGAAAACTCACTAGGACTCCTAGAAGGATCTCACACTCATCCTCTGTTTAGCCTGTGCCTCCCCAAGTATCACCACCAAAGATGCTTCCTAGGTTCATTCATCCCATGGAACACTGCAGTCATCACTAGTGACTTCTCTTCTGGTATCACTGTAATGTCAATGCTTCCATGTGCTGATTCAACAGCCTGGGCGAAAACCTGACTTGCCTCCTTCCTACAGGACCAACCACACTGATGTTCCAGTGTAGCCAGGACAGTTGAACTTTCACGTGAAGCTGCCAAGAAATGTAACCATTCTGAACCATCCTTAGATGATGCATCCAAATCTCACACATCTCAACCAGCACCTCCCATTTATGCTAATCTACCACCAACCCTCCTTTTGACAAAACACTCCAGAAGGCACAGAGGAAAGTGGTGAAAGTTGTGGAGCTTTGCAACACAATAAAGGGTATTAAATGGTACCTAAGTGCTACAGTAAAACACAATACAAAAACAAAAAAAGTAACTAACTTTTACTCAAAAAAGTGTGAATTCTTCACCACGAGTAAAATCTTTTTTAGTTTCTGTGTTTACTGATTTTTTAAAAAAACTTCTAGATCCTGCTTCCACATTTTGTGTGTGGTAGTCATTAAATTGAAATTATGCATGGCATTTTCCATTATTTGTATTATCTGATGACATTAGGATAACTGTGATTTTGTCCTCTTTTTTCGTGATGTTTAACTAAATCTGCCATTTCCATCGCAGTATACAGTATTGAAAGTAAGCGTGTAGAAATCTTCCCAGTCCACATTGTATTCAGTACTGCCTAGGAAGAATGCTAACATTTGCTAAGTGCATCAGTGTGTATTCTCTGATGTGATCATATGGATGTATCTGTCCACCTCACAATAATCAATTTGTATTAATGCATTTTTAGCAGTGCCTGCCAATCTCAGACCTAAATCCCAAATGTTAACCGGGATGTGATAACAGATGTGCACATTCTACTACCCCAAAACTCAAAGAATTTGTTTTTAATTTACTTCTCATATTTTATTGCCAACTAAAATATTGTTAATTGTTCAACTCTTTCTCAAATTAGTATTCAACTTAGTTGTACTCATTTTTCATTGAAAGGCACAGATTGATGCCAATCCACCCCACTCCCCAAGGCATAGTTTTACTCCTACATGATTAAGCACAGATAGCAAGCAGAACGTCTAGAGTTTACAAGGAATGCAAGAAACAAACAGGCAACTACTAGAATTCACATTCAGAAGCCATGCAATGAAAAATTGAGTTTCATTGTTATGCTTACTAGCTTCAGCATGGCGGACCTCAATCAACGTAAGCCATTATTAGGGACGCCGATATTTGAAATGGTGACCTACAGGTTGAAATCAATCCTTGAAAACAGGTAAGGGGAAGTGAAGGGCAAAACGCAGCAGATCAAGCATCAAGCCAAATCATAATCCAGATGCAAATCAAAGTTCAAACAAAATGTCAATAAATTGAGGTAACCGAACTAAGGAGCAACACAGCATACATGAAGAATGGGTAATATGGTGAGTGAACTGTAGCAAAAGGCACCTTCCCAAAAGAAGTGAACAGTTTATAAGCACTGTTGCCACTTATGACCTGGGAACCCCACCGGGGCCAGACTGACCGTAGCTGGCATCAGGAGTTTCGCTGGTGGGCAGGAGGGGTGGGGGACATTTTTGTGGCCATGGGGGCCGGTTTTGTCACTGGGGCCGGTTTTGCAGCAGCCTCAAAGGACTTTTAGTACAGGTCCTTTTACATCTTTTTCTACAGCAAGTCCACATCTCTGCACTCCCTGTTGATTCCTAACATCTGTGAGATGCCGGTTATACACAGATCTATGCAACTGAGGCTTATTCCAGTGACACTGTGTAAGAAATTGGGTTGTTGGTTGACTGGGGAGTGATCCCTGGTCAAGCAGCAACTGCAATACTTGTCAGAGAAAGGCACAAGCAAACCCCAAATTAACCTTTGCTCAACCCTCTGGTAGCTTGGTACAGAGCAGTCAGGCTTAACTTAGAGGCAAAGTGTAAAATATTTGTGCAACACTTCAAACAGTAAAATAGTAAAAACACCACACAAAAAGGATCCCACACAAAATTTGAAAAATAGAGCTTAATTAAATAAATAAAACAAGATCAAAATGACAAAAATCCAAACAGAGTTATGAATTTTGAAAGAATAATCTACAATATAGCTCCTAAAAGCAGAAAGCACTAACCACGGCTATCTGGTCGCGCTGGACTAGGTCAAAGTCAAAAGTTCAAGCCGACAGCAATGGAGCATGGATTGGATACAGTTGCAGATTAGTACTGCTGAAGTTTTCCATCTCAAGTTTTGAGCCAGGAGTACCATTCACATTAGAGAGGGTTGTCGGGAGCAAGAAGAGCGACATGGGCAGCAATTGGAGAGGTGCGAGGAGTAGGCCAGTAGTCATGGACAGGCATGCTGGACATTCACTCTGGTGGTCTTTTATGGATTGACAGTGCTGGTGTGCAAAGAGATGGGCTGGCGGCGGCTCATGATGACTTTTTGTGCGAGCACTGGGGTTCTGGTGCAAAAGGACACGTTGGTGGTCCTGAAGAGCCCACAAGCTGTATTTAAGAGACCGCTTTACCAAACAGTGGGGCAGATTTACAAGCCCCTTGCACCACTTTTACGCCGCCGTTGCATCACTTTTGTGATGCAGCGGCGGCATAAGCAATGCACCACTATGCAACATATTTACAACGTGACGCATCTAGTGAGATGCGTCACGTTGTAAAGCCCTGCGCTACATTATACCTGCGTCAGGTATAATGTATACAGGGTGGGCGTTATGTCGCAAGGAAGCCCCGTAAAAGTGACGCAGTGAAATCTGAGTCACTTTTACTTCCCCGCTGTGTCAAAACCTTACGCCTGCTTGTAGCAGGCGTAAGGAGTGACGCAGCACAGCAACTATCGGTCACCCCTGAGCAGTGCTGGAGTTGCGTCGTGCTTGCGACACGACTCCAGCACTGCGTCACCCTTACCCCGACAGATGCATCATGCATCTGTCTATCCTGCGCCATGGTGCGCCGCATTGTAAATGCGGCGCATCCATGGTGGTGCAAGGTGTTTCTTGAGTCACGCAAAACAACTGGCGCATCCCTGCTGATATGAGGGGCACCACTTGGGGGTTAGGAATTTGCTGAAGACGGGTCCAGGAGCTGGTGGCGGGCCTTTTATGTCCCTGAGGCTCAGACTAGGAGGCCAGCAGACTAGCTTTTTGAGTCACTCTGAGGTCCTGGTTCAAGATGGCATTGCAGATCCAGTTCTTCTTCCCCAGGCAAGATGGCAGTAGGCAGCAGGTCAGCACAGCAGGGCAAAAGTTCCTTGTAGAGTACCAGTCCAGCAGAGTGGCAGTCCTTGTAGCAGCACAGCATTCCTTCTTCCTGGGAGAGTATTCATAGGTCCCGTAGTGTACTGAAGTGGTGATGGCTGAGGTCCTTCTTTTATACACAGTTGTGCCTGGAGGCATGCCTTTGAGGTGCACAGATGCTCTGCCTTCCCTGTCCTGGCTTCAGACTAAATACGGAGGGTATGCAGCCCTTAGTGTGGAGACAGGACACAGCCTATTCAAGTGTAAGTGAGGTTGGACCCAGCTCCTCCCTCCAATCCTGCCAGTGATGGCATATCCAGTCACACCATTTTGTGTGGCTGTCTAGAAGGAATACACAAAGCCCGACTGCCAACTACACCCAATCATGTGACCAGAGACAGGCTGCAGACACCAAATGGCTAAGGCAAGAAAATGGCAACATTCTAAAAGAGGCATTTTCAGAACTGTAATTTAGAATCCAATTTCACCATTAGTTAGGATTTTAATTTAGGATTCCAGAGACACCAAAAATAAACTGGTTATCTCTTCCCATTTGAAAATAACACTTATAAAATGTAAAAAGCTACTCCAATGTTAACATTCGGGAGAGATGTTCCTTGCAGTAGTGAAAAGCAAAAATGTAAGAGTTTTTCACTACCAGAACTCCTACTTTTTTAATACATTGTGCACCCCACTCATAGGGCTGTCCAGGGCCTACCCAAAGGGTGACTTTATGTATTAAAAAGGAAGGTCTGAGCCTTGCAAAAGGTTTATTTTGCTAAGTCGCCATGGCAGGTTAAAACTGCACACACAGGCTCTGCAATGGCAGGCCTCTGACATGTTTAAAGGGCTACTTAAGTTAGTAGCACAATCAGTGCTGCTGACCCACTAGTAGCATTTAATTTACAGGCCCTGGGCACATGCAGTGCCACTTTACTAGGAGCTTACAAGTAAATTAAATATGCCAATTGGGTATAAGCCAATTCAACATATTTTGAGGAGCGAGCACAAGCACCTTAGCACTAGTTAGCAGTGGTAAAGTGCAGAGTCCTAAGGTTGGCAAAAATGATTTCAGTAAAAAGTAGGAGAAGGAGGGCAAAGAGTTTGGGGATGACCTTGCAGAAAGGGCCAATCCCAACACACTGCCTTTGTAACTTTCTCTTCAATCAATATATAATACCCTCTAGTCAGTGACATCCCATCAATCTGTCTTTCCTTAGTGTGAGATAAGCATTTCATGTTTTCTCTTTTTCCTCAGTGTGTCAATATAGACATCCCTTCAAATTGCGTCAACTCATAGTTTGTGATCTTCTTTTCATCACATTGCTGGACAAATAGTGTACAGGGCTATGGGATTTTCAACAGTAAATCTTGATTTTTCTCCTAAGGCAACTGGGCTCTTTGTATACCGCTCATCCCTATGGGCCCCTCTCTGCCACTAGAGAGTGGCCACATTGTTTTCCGACCACTGAAGTACTTAAAGTTCATCTTTGAAACCTTAGGGCATCTTTACAAGCCCCTAGTGCCATCAGAGTGTCACTTTTTTGACACTCTGGTAGTGCTGTGTGCTGGCCCATTTTTGCAAGGCCACCCAAAGCCACTTAGCGTGGCTTTACACGGCTGTGTAAATATGGCCCGCTTTCACGCAGTACTCTGCATCAAAGCGGTGTATCATGGGTGTTGCTGTGGGTGTTCCCACGCAACACCCATGGCTTTTGACACTGCACCAGATTTACAAGGATTTGTAAATCTGAGGCAGCACCAAAAACAAATGCTTTCCAGGGAGGTGATAAAGTGGCGAAACAAGGAGAAATACTTATTTTTCTCCTCGTTCATTGCTTTTTCTATATGTGGTGCATTCTGCAGCGCACATAGAAGGAGCAAAATGCCATTAATGATTGTTTTTGTGCAGGAAGGTGTTCCTTCCTGCACAACAACAATCATCTCAGCAACGTAGGCACCTTTGCACCATGGTGCAAGGGTGCCTGCGTTGGCGCACAGCTACTGTTTTAGCCCTGGTGCAGGTGAGAGCACAGGGATGTACAGTATTCTTGTAAATACAGCACATCCCTGCATTTTTAAATGACGCCGCTCGGTGCAGAAAAATTGTGTGCGATGCCACACTGTGCCATTTCATTGTAAATATGCCCCCTTGTCTCTCTAAAGGGCCTTGGGTTTGCTAAGTTCTGTGGTTGTTATAGGGATTCTGCACATACACAGAGCTATGCACAGGATGATAGGAGCTCGGAATATAGTGGTGAGCCAACCATAAACCTTAGCACCTAAAACCCCAACCCGAATAGCCTTAGCGTCCCATTAGCAACAAGGTTACCAATGATTAGACAACCCAGAACACGGTATCTCTCTCTCAGGACTCACAGTAGCAAGAACACCCTTTCATAACTCACTCATACCTGTCCACAACGTGCGTAAGAAGAGACACTGTATAGTTTAAAATGTTTATTTCAACTAACGTGCTCTAAGATACAGTACACGTGTCAGTACTATCAGCATAATGCATAAGAATAATATAATCAGCATAGTTACAACTCCATAGAATACAAACGGGGAAAGCATTTCATAAAGCAGTGGATATAGGGCTAAATGACCTTACCACCCTCCCCGTGCTAGTAGCTAGATTATTATATAAATAGAAGACCTCTGGGCATTGTCTAGCGAACCCCCATACCTCAGTGTCTAATGCAAAATCTACATCAGCAGACAATCACAGCTCTTCTCCCTGGAAAGGTTTTTCTCCAAGTGTGTCTAAAACATGAAACCGCAATCCTAAAAGCACACAAATTTCTCCATGGCAGCTGTACATAGTGTTATGTCTAGGTGCGAGGGACTGGCCAGATCAGCAAGCACAAGGGACGTTGTTTTTCGACCTTGTACATGTTGTGCAGACATAGCCCAAAGGGAACAGGAGAAAAGGTGAAAGACAGAAAATGCAGACAGTTCTAAAATAACTTGGCAGGAGCAGAGGCTGATAGAACAACGGCTCAGAGTAACGTGCGCAAAAAAGGCATCATGGCAGCCAGGCCTAAGTCAACGCAGCAAAGCAGACCAGGAGGCCACTAACCACAAGACACCCTCCCCTGGGCAGTCCAGCGACCAAGACAAAGGACGAAGACAGAGTGCAAATCGACTGAGCAGAACTGAAACGTCAATAGCGGAAGCAGTCCCCATGAAGGACAACGAATGGGCGAGGGGAAAAAAAATATAGATCCAGCGATGCAGGACACAAAAAGCGTAGGCCATGTTAATCCATCAGAGTGTGAGTGCAGAAAAACGCCACACCCTCTAAGAGGACATCATTGGAATTGTCAGAAAACAGGGACGCCATCCAGTCCAATAAATCAAAACTGCAGGCATGCTCTTCACAGGAGGGAGCATCAAATAGCAATGCGGGACAACTTGCGTGGTACTCAATATAACTTTGTTGTAGGAGATTCTGAGCAGCCGCCCAGATATCCCATTGTGCCAAAATCCCCAGTGCAGCCGCACGCGTCATGCAGCCTGCAGCGGAACAGTCCCGTTCATGGGCCTCTAAGGGACCCACCAACTGAACAAAATCCGGAACAGACAAAGACGTATTGGAGAGGCAATAATCCATTGTCCATGAGAAAGGACAGCGGATGCAAGACATCACCGGTTGCATGCAAGTGAAATACACAAAGCGAAAAGAAAGGGTATAGGACACACTCAGTGTCGCCAACGGCAGGACGCCGAAGCCAGCGAGGATGCGCTCACGGAGCAGCTGGAGTCGACCTGGGTCGAGAAGGGCCCATCGTGGAGCAGCCATTGCGTAGAAAACAGACCAACAGCAGTACACCAGCCGCCAAAGCGAGGATTAATGGGAAGCCACCAAAGACGCTGGAAAAAATGGAATGAATAAAAGCTGGTATCACACCAAAAATAGTTTGAAAAGAGGTCACAAGGCCGGAACCCACAACCTTAAAAAAGTGTACCAGACCTTCAGTGCGAGATGCATTAAAAACACAGTGAATCAGTTCACCAAAATGTTGTGGGAGATTAGTGTTCAAAAGGGCCTGTATTTTACTGTGGGTACTTGCCACCTGGAGAATGAATGTCTCCCGGGCGGACGTGAGCATAACCTCCTGATTCAATAATAGCGCCTTTATTCTGCTCAATTTATTGAAATCCGCCTTCAGAGTAGGAATGGAAGGCCAAACGGAACTATCTATGATGTCGTGCGGGGGAGGAAAAAGCACATTTTTGCAGCAGACAACCCTGTGGGAAACCGTAACAATATAGGGTATGCCGGCCAGCATGCCACAGCAGTCTTGGTTATTCAAAAGCAGATAGCTACCATTAGAAAGCACAGTGAAAGTTGGAGAAATAGCCTGAGCAGGAATACTCTTTAACACACAAGCAAGATTCGGAGCTGAAACGTTGCAAGCCCCGTGCAATTTAATGTGTTTGCAAATAAGGGAATGACCCACAGTTGAATCGCAAGACTCCCCCGTGAGAAAAACTCCCTTTCCGTCTCTAAGGCATTTATACATGAAAGGCAGGGACCAAAGTTCATGCAGGAAGGCACTTCCCAAGGGCTGGAAATGACCCACAGGATAATGTTTCATACACAAACTAAATTCAAATAAAGAAAAAGGCAAGGCGATAACCCCATAAACTAGCCACACAGCAGAATCCAATTCCGCCACAGAGAATGGTAAGGGCTCCACTTTCTCGATATGTAACAGAGTGTATGCTGCATCTTTCATGGACATGAACTGCTGTTTGTCAGTTAAATTAAAAGGCAGAAATAAGGCAGTGGTGTTCAAAAAATGCCAAGGAACTTTACCCAACTTAAGTGTTTGCAAAGTCCATGCAAACTGCATAACTGAACGTAATTGATTCTGACCATGGTACAACACAGAAACATCATCTTGTACAATATCAACAACAGAGGACACAATATTCTCTAACGTGTAAATGCGGGAAGACAGGGTATTAATACTATTGTCAACAACAGCCAGCACCTTTTCCAAATTTGCTTGGTCTATTTCCCGTAGATGGGAAGCAGCTTCCATTTGCGACAGCTTCCAGAGTTCATTATAAGCTTCATAAATGAATCTCTTAGGTCGTGGACCACGAGGCCCCAGAATAAAGTCGGACAGATCAATGTTGCCTGAAAGGAGGAAAAAAATGTTGTTTAACAGATTCTAGGGAAGAGTGCTGCAACCACTGTTTACACAATTTACCAACAGAATATGTTGTAACAGTACGGGAGTCAGAAAACCTAGGATCTGGCCTATCCTGTTTGTAGCCAGGGACTGAGCCGTGAAAACGCAGTTGGCACGCATTAGATGACATGGGCCAAGCCAACCAGGGTGACTGGACAAGCGTAGAAACATTAAACGAATTGTTCTGAAACAAAGCTTGCAAAGTGGCAAGGGACATATTAAAGTGCAAGCTTTCGTTGGGAGTGGAAGACAACGATGGAATGGAAGGCGCGTTTAATTGTTTGGTTGTCGCCAAACCCCAACACGTAGTCTGATAGATGGAAGTATTCAGAAACACCATTTGGGCCGGGATAAGGCAAGCACGGTGCAAGGCTTCAGTGCCTTGCACCTGCCATGGTTTTGATCCCCATATTGATTTCAAAGCCACAGTGTCCTTCCAGTACTCATAACCACCCACAGCTAAGGCGCTCAAAAAGGAACCCGAATATAGCAATTTGGTGTGGGTCAACATGATTTTCTAAGTGGATGGTGCGTTTAAATTAAAATAATAGGACCCAGGGTTCGATCTATAAAATTTGTAAAATAAGAAAATGTATTTCTAAGAGTCTGGGAGCTACCAGGGAAAGGTGTTGGACAATGCTCCCACTGGGTGTAGTTAAAAGGACCACGCAGTGCACTTGGTTTATGGACAAAGTGGTCGCCCCAATGCTGGTAGCAATACAAATCAGCATAATTTGCAGAATTCATGTATAAATCTTCAGCATTAAAGGAAGCATAATATTTTAAATCAGTAAACAATGCTTCAACTGCATGCACATCCCAATCGTCAGAATGAATATTACTTTGCACAACATCACCCATTGAAACTCGAAGGACATTTGGTACATTAATAATTTCTGTCGGTCCATGAATCTGAAAATTTACCGCATCCCATACGATGCCATCAGCAACTGGAAAAGCTGAAATGTTCACAAATGTGTGGTCACGCTTCATGATGTGAGATGAGGAATGTGGAGCCAAAGTTCCAGCGACCCTGTTCACTGCCGAGCGTTCTGGTAAATAGTGACCATTGATGAGTAGAAAAAACACTGTGACAAAGCCAATGGAGATGAACAAAAAAATTAGGAATAGCACCAACCAAATGTATGTCCAAGGGGGAACCAAAAAATTGTCTCTGAACCAGGATACCAAAATACTGAATTTGGACGGGACAAGTGATGAGGTGGAATCCGAGTCAAAAGAATAACGAGTTGGCCTCAGTGGCGTTGTTGGAAGGTGTGCCACCGACTCGGTATCGGGATAGGTATACTCATTCTCGTCGATGCAGGGGGAGACCGGGTTTTCGAGTAAACGATCAGGCAAATCTACCATCTCAATTGCAACATCAGTGACCGTTCGGGCAGTAGGTCCACGAACACAAGTCCGGTAAATGACAGGACAAGAGACCGCTGGTGTAACACTATTCAGGATCGGCCAGATGTTGTAACTTGACATTTTCCACTGAGATGTATCTGTTCTCCTTGCGACCAGGAAGCGGTGGTAAGATGACTGTACGTGTTCCCTTCAAGCCCAGGACTGGAACCGGTGCACGATAAGAGGGGCCGAATTCTTTTTTGTTCTCCACCTTCTCTCGAACCAGATCTCCAATCTTCGGAAGCCAGCCGGCAACTGGAATCTGCAGTGCAGGGTCTGTGGCTGAAGGTAAATGTGCGATTGCAAGTTTGTCTTGGGCTTCTTGTAAGTCCTGTAACATAGTAGAATGGTTATCTACATCAAAGATGGCGGATTGCGCCGCCATGTCTAGACCATCAAGGTGAGGCACAAACATTCGTATGCCAAAGAGCATTTCGTATGGGGTCCGCCCACCCAGAGGTCTTCTAGGGAGATTATTAAGTGCACGTTGTACAGTATACAAGTGGGCCAGCCAGTTCCTGCCAGTACCTAAGACTCTAGCTGTCAAGGATTGCTTTAAGTCACGGTTCAATGGTTCAACGATCGAGTTGCCCTCAGGCCGATACGGAGACGAAAATATCACCTGCACCCCCAGTGAACCCATTGCGTCCTTGTAAGCCTTAGAGGCAAACGCTGGACCTTGGTCAGAATGGAAGGTGCCACAGGCGAAAATTCCCACAAAGACACGCAAATCCCTAATGACATTTCGAGCGTCAGCACTCCGTTGTGGCCAAACCCAGATGAAACGTGTGCACGAGTCCACTGCCACTAAGATATATTTATAGGCAGTGTCTGAAGAAAATGGACCGCAGTGATCCAGGTAAACACACCCAAAGGGTCTATTAGAAATGCAGAGCGGGGTCTGTGGTGGTCGTGCAACCGTGGAAGGCTTAATCTGCTGACAAACGTCACAAGAAAGCACATAAGTGTGTCTTTGTATAAACCACGCCACCAGTAGCGCTGCTGCAAGATGGAAACAGTCGCAGACACTCCAGCATGAGCCAAAGCCATGCCTTCGTGTGCAGCCGTTATCAAGGAAAGTCTGCGGTCCGCGTTGGGGATCAGCCGATCGTCAACGTTGGGTATTGTTACATAAGGAGGCTTTTCGGGACCTAACTGATAAGAATATTTGGAAGGAAAACCCCTAGGGTAATTAGCACCTTCTTTTGTTGCAGCAATAGCTGCTAAAATATCAGTATCAATTTTAGACATGGATCTGGTAACTGCTGCGACTGAACACGTGACTACTGCTGATTTGGCAGCTTCGTCTGCCAAACCGTTACCGACAGAGTGTGCGCCCACCCGCTGATGGCCAAGGGTGTGAACCACCTGTGTGAGTGGCAGACGTTGTCTCAATTCTGCCACTCGAACCCAAAGCATTTTATGCTTAATTGTGTTACCTTTGGCGTCCCTGTAGTCGTTTTGCGACCAAAAGAACAGATTGTCATTGTAAGATTGAACACAGTAGTAAGATTCGCATACAATTAGAGTGGTCACATCCGGAGTAGCGAACTCAAGCGCAAGCACCAATGCGCGCAGCTCAGCCAACTGTGCAGTACTGTCTCCGAGTGCCTGTGTGTGCACTACAGTAGATTTGAACTTTCCTTTCTTAAAGGTACCTGCAACAATAGCACATGCGGCTGAATAAGCATGCCTGGAACCAGTGGCCGGTTGTGCCGACCCATCAGTGTAGAAACTCCTGAGTCTGAAGAGAAGAATCAAAGATAAAAGTGACATCCGGAGACGTCAAAGAGGTTGCCCATTGTATCCAACGGGGGTGCAAAGCTTTAGAATTCGGAACACTTGCCTTTGTCACTGCCTCTAGAGCAGGATATGGTGTTACCACCAGAATGCGTTTCCCCTGTGCCAGTGCGCGTTCCTTCAGAATCGCCATTTGCACTGCTGTTAAAACCTTTTCCACAGAGGAAAAGCGCATTTCCGCGGAAGTGTAAAGATGTGACTTGTATGCGATTGGAACTGTGTCACCTTCGTTAAAGGTTAAGTACGTGAAACCCACTGCCCCTGGAATTATTCTAATCACCAGGTTTGTGTGGTTATCACGAGTCAACAAGTATTTAGACTCAAGAAGGTCTGTCTGCAATGACTGCAGAATGGAGGTATGCTCCGGAAGCCAGCATGACTTCGAAAAGTTAGGTTGTATCAAGGCATACAGTGGCTTGATACGCTGGGCATATTCGGGAATGTAAGTACGCCCGAAGTACAGAAAACCCAGCAAAGACTGAAGTTTTTTCAGAGTAGTAGGAGGGCACAAAAGTGCACATTTCTCTAGGAAATGGGGGGCTAAGCCCTTACCTTCATTGTTGAGCTCATAGCCCAAGAACAAAACAGTAAATTCAGCAATGTGAGATTTGGCAAAGTTAAAGTTATAACCTAAAACCGCAAATTCTAGAATAATGCGGTCCACTCGGGAAAGATGCAGGAATAGTTCGTCATCTGTCAGATAAATGTCATCGACGTACGAACATGCATCTGGGTCTATGCCGTCTAACAAAGAGACAACATGGGCAGCGAATATGCCTGGACTGTTCTTGTAGCCCATAGGTAAACACCGGAATTTGAATAATTTACCACCGGATGTAAAAGCGCTCCATTGGCTACTCTCCGGGGCTAAGTTGTGCGTGTAGAATCCATTGGAGAGGTCAAGTGTTGTTTTATATTTTTTACGAACAAGACTGTCTACAAGCGCAGAACTGTGGGTATTTTGCACCGCAAAGGTCCGACAATGAGAGTTCAAATGTCGGTAATCTAAAACTAAGCGGTACGATCCATCGGGTTTAGAAACCGCGAAAAGGGGATTATTCATTGGTGATACGCATGTTTCAATTACTCCCTGATATTCTAACTGAGTCAGAATTTCAGAAACGGGGCCTTTTGCTTCCCGTTTGATGGGATATTGGGGTTGTGGCTGTGGTAGGGACCGCAAAGGTATTTCATGGGGGGGAGTATCTTCATCCCAGCCCACGTGATTGCGGTATAACGCTGGAGCCAGGGACACAGCCCACTCAGCTGCAAGAGCCTCCGCTTTGTCCTTTGGGACATGACGAGAAAAGTTCGGAAGGATTACCTCCTCCCCTTTATGCGCAGCAAGTACGAATGGGGGCGGCCAATCAGCCTCCGCTAACAAAATGTCGTACGAAGAGGTCAGATTTTCCCAAAAAATCCCTTTAATTACACTCTGTATATCACCTTCAATTTGAATGACAATATCAAATAGTCTGTCAGGGGGTGCCACTCGGGTGTCTGCTGTCTCGACAGTAATGAATGTTTCAGTTGCTGTCGCCTCCACATGAGGACGTAGCGCCTCCCGCACTATGGTAACTTCCGCGGCGCTGTCTAGGAGGGTCACCGCCCACGTCCAATTCAGGAGTCTCGTTCTCACCGTCTGTGGCATATCTCGCTGTTACAGCGGCAACTTTCTTCTTCTGAAATTGTGGGCGAGAACGTTGAAATTCTTCTGCTTTCCCTCTGACCTGTTGTCGAGGTTGGTCTCATCCCTGGGGAGCCTCGCGACCCCTTCCTCTATCCTGGCGATCTCCTCCACCGGCCTGCGAAGTTGTCTGTGCCTGTGAAGAACGAGGAGAACGCGTATCAGGGATCTGAAACCTATCCGGAGATTTAATTCGCGCCCTGTCGCGCAAATCATAAGAGCGTTCAGAAGAGACGGAAACCGGGGATGCGCCTCTCGACCCCGGCCTCTTTTGTTGCTTACCCTGTTTTTTCAACCTCCAGCTCTTTTTAGTAAAGACTGGTTTCTCATCTTTCTCAGATTGAGTTTTTGGTTGTTGTTGTTGCAATTGTTTTTGCGATTTAGCAAAAGGCTTAACTCCCAGGCTATTTCTGCCAATAGTTTTGTAAGCCTGGGCTATAATTTTCGGTAATTCGCGTGGCCTGTCCGGTTCGGGGACCAAAGCCAAAGCATTAGCTACTTGAAAGTTCACTGCATCGCCCTTGACATTCGCAAGGATCAAATCAGCTAATACGTCGAACACTCCCACCAGTCTCATCCCTAATTCCACAGCCGCTTCAGGGCCATGCTCATCCTGCACTCGTTTAATTACAGAGGGGAGTACCATCATGGAGGGAGTGCCGAAACACTTCGCATATACTGCTGCGAATACCCTACCCCAGTTGTTGCATTCTGCCAACTCGGGGACTAAGTCTTTTGGCAAACTAATCGTAAGAATTCTGTGTTTTTCCACCGGAGATGTGTTTGGAAAAACTGCCTCCAGCTGGTCAAATTTCTCTGCAAGCCAGTAAAGAAAATCATCCTTATTTTGTGGGCGCTTGCCCATCACCGAATTCACCATGACAGGACTTATGGTTACACCGCCTGCACCAGCTGGATGGGCCGCAACTCCAGGTGGGGCTCCCTGGATGTTGCCTGTAACATACTGCACTAAAGCTCGATGCACTCGTATCAAAGACGAATGCATATCACGCAATTCAGCGACTGGTACCAACATATAACGCGGATGTGGGGTATACCCGGCCAAGACAGGCCAAGTGGCCCCTTCAATTGATAAGGGACCTAAACAAACCGTGGTAACCGGTTGGGGGAGGGCGCCATCAAACCAAACACGGTGTTGCCAAGCCGTGAGCGGTACTTCAATATTCCTATACGGTCTATAGTGATTAGGAACTACGGTGGCTTCATATTCATGGAACATATGGTCAGTCCCATCCACCGCCAGAAAGGTGACCCAAGAGTAAAACACCTCAAAGTGGTAAGCTGGATCGGCTTGTACCACAAAGATCAGATCGACACCCGCGTCTGGCACTCCATACACTGTCAAGTGTGCCCGGAGCGCTGCGCGACTATGTGCCGCAATTTGAATAGCCATTTTAGGCTACAAGTAGTCAACAATCTAAAACGAGGCAGCACAAATAGGGTTTTAGTTAAGAAACCTTTTAACAACTTCAAGCTTGAAAGAACCGATAAAAACGTCAATATAGGAGGTATCACCGTCACACACGCTTCCGGAAGCGTCTGTGAGGGAGTTGTGGACAAGCACAAATACTACTCAAGCGTCTCGCAGATAAGCGGCCCCACTCGTTGGTCGCGCCATGTTATAGGGATTCTGCACATACACAGAGCTATGCACAGGATGATAGGACCTCGGAATATAGTGGTGAGCCAACCATAAACCTTAGCACCTAAAACCCCAACCCAACTAGCCTTAGCGTCCCATTAGCAACAAGGTTACCAATGATTAGACAACCCAGAACACGGTATCTCTCTCTCAGGACTTGCAGTAGCAAGAACACCCTTTCATAACTCACTCATACCTGTCCACAACGTGCGTAAGAAGAGACACTGTATAGTTTAAAATGTTTATTTCAACTAACGTGCTCTAAGATACAGTACACGTGTCAGTACTATCAGCATAATGCATAAGAATAATATAATCAGCATAGTTACAACTCCATAGAATACAAACGGGGAAAGCATTTCATAAAGCAGTGGATATAGGGCTAAATGACCTTACCACCCTCCCCATGCTCGTAGCTAGTTTATTATATAAATAGAAGACCTCTGGGCATTGTCTAGCGAACCCCCATACCTCAGTGTCTAGATGCAAAATCTACATCAGCAGACAATCACAGCTCTTCTCCCTGGAAAGGTTTTTCTCCAAGTGTGTCTAAAACGTGAAACCGCAATCCTAAAAGCACACAAATTTCTCCATGGCAGCTGTACATAGTGTTATGTCTAGGTGCGAGGGACTGGCCAGATCAGCAAGCACAAGGGACGTTGTTTTTCGACCTTGTACATGTTGTGCAGACGTAGCCCAAAGGGAACAGGAGAAAAGGTGAAAGACAGAAAATGCAGACAGTTCTAAAATAACTTGGCAGGAGCAGAGGCTGATAGAACAACGGCTCAGAGTAACGTGCGCAAAAAAGGCATCATGGCAGCCAGGCCTAAGTCAACGCAGCAAAGCAGACCAGGAGGCCACTAACCACAAGACATGGTCTTTGACTGATTTGGCCAGACTTAATTATTTGAATATTCTTTTACAGCCACTTTTATCCATTTGACACATTTTGCACTATGCTTTTGTGGGAGATAAGTATAAACAGAAACATCAAATATTTCGGTTTCTAACAGTTTTCAGCCTGGCTTATAGCAACTTTTGCACTGGGAATGTCCTGTGCATGCATTGCTGTGTTTCTTTACTGGTGAAGATGGTATTTATTTATTTTTGAGTTTTGTATAGCATGAACTTGACCCAAAGATATCAGAGCACTTTACAGAGTTTGCACAGAACCAGTACAAGGAAAGCGTATGAGGCGATATAGGCATGTTTGGCATACAAAAGTGAAAATTCTATAATATATAGTAGGCATACACAATAGATGGTATCATTGATGGATGGAAAAGTTCTGAGGTAGCAATGATAGATTGTTTCAAAGGTGGAAGGAATAGATGTGCAGTAATTTTCAGAAGTAGTGAAGTGCCAGCTCTGAGATGGTGGGAGGGAGGTGAGTCTCAGGAGGTTGATAATGTTAGGAGGGAGCGTTCAGGTATTTGTTGAGAAGAAGTACTTTGAGGTTTTCTTTGATTTGTAGGAATGATTGATTGTCATATAGATCCTGTGGAAGAGCATTCCAAATTCTGGGTGCATTTCAAGAGAATGAATGGGTGAATGATTTTTCTTTCTTAATTTTGGGCGGAATTCGGAGTAAAGTGCTCGAGTTTCGTAGAGGTCTCTTTTAGTCAGCTTTTGTTTTCAGTGCAAAGAGCTTTATGGGTAATGCAGGCCATTTTGAACATACTTCTTGCTTCGATTGTTAGCCAGTTGAGTTTTTTAATTGTGGGGGTGATGTGGCCACATTGGCTCTCCCCGGGGAGGAGTCTGGCTGCTGCATTGAGTGTGGATTTCTTCAGTATAAGGTGGCTTTTTGTGGTGCCAGTGATCATTGTGTTACCATAGTTCAGCTTGGAGCAGAATAGGGCTTACACTACAGTCTTTAGGTCTTCAGATGGAATAAAGGGTTTGAGTCTTTTCAGGTGTTTCAGTGTGTAATTGCTAGTGATTTAACAGAGTTATAGATAGAAAGTTTACAGTTTGGAGCAGCTAGATTTTCCAACCAATTTTGGACCGGGTAGGACTTTCTCTTTGGTTGGATGAGGAGGAGTTCTGTTTTGTTGAGGTTAAGCTTTAAGAAGTTGCTGGTGAGCCAAGATTGCACCACAGAGAGAGTGTTGTTTAGGTGCTGGATGTCTTTGGATGATGAGATGTTAATGTACAGTTGGGTGTCATTCACATAGAGATGGCAAGCATTTCTAGCTTTGCTTCTGGATCATTGGAAGAGGTTCCATATATAGGTTTAACGGGCTGGAGACAGAATTGATCCTTGGAGAACTCCTTGTGGGACTGATGTTGAAAGTGAAGTGGAATTATTTAGTTTGATTAGGTGAGATCATTGGTTCAGACATGAGGAAAACCATTGCAGGACAGTACCACATATTATTGCATGTTGTGAGAGAGTGACTAGGAGCAAGTTGTGGTTGACTGTATCAAAGGCCAATGTGAGCTCCAGTAGGATCTAGAGGCAGACATGACCATCATCTAGAGATCTATGTTTAACAGAAAGATGAGAGGCAATATAATCTTAAGAGACGTTCAAATTGCAATGATATTCAATCCACTGTTTTCAGTGTGAGCAGAAAATTCTTGATTTCATTTTCTTCACAATCAAGTGGGCACAGCCAACGCGCTTAGCCCTATAAGGGCTTCTTTAGGGCACTGTAGTGTACTGACACTATTTGTGGATTGCAATAGGAAACGCCATATCACTGCTGCAATTCTTCAATTCCTCTCAGTATTCCTATTCTTTTCATCCTTAGATGGTAGAATTTCTATTCAATCAGTTATCAGCACTCTTTCAGTAGAGACAGGCCAGCATATGTGGGGAAAAAGCCATAATTCAAATTTCATGTTTCTGTGTCAAAGTTTTTAGTAACCGGTGTTGATTTGGGAGAAACCGGTTACTAAAACCTTTGACACAGAAACATGAAATTTGAATTATGGCTTTTTTCCCCAATACGCTGGCCTGTCTCTAATGTAAGAGTGCTGATAACTGATTGAATAGAAATTCTACAGTCTAAGGATGAAAAAGAATAGGAATACTGAGAGGAATTGAAGAATTGCAGCAGTGATCTGGCATTTCCTATTGCGATCCACAAATAGCGTCAGTTCACTACAGTGCCCTGAAGAAGCCCTTATAGGGCGAAACGTGTTGGCTGTGCCCACTTGATTGTGAAGAAAATGATATAAAGAATTTTCTTCTCACACTGAAAACAGTGGATTGAATATCAATGCAAGTTGAACGTCTCTTAAGATTACATTGCCTCTCATCTTTCTGTTAAACTTGTATTTTATTCATGGCCATGTGGCAGCTGGTCTTTTGAGGTGGGCAGTATATATTTTGTGACTTAGGAGTGACTGTATTGGGTGGTGCAGTAAGTTGTACCTTGCTGCCTTGCTTTGTCCTTAATCTAGAGATCTATGTAGGTCTTCTGTTATGCTCAGTATTGCAGTCTCCGTACTGCAGCCTTTCCTGAACCCAGAATGGAAGGTGTCATGTCAGTTGAATTTTTGTTGTGGTTGTTAACTTGGGAGAGGACACATTTTGCAATAATTTTGGAAGGGAGAGGGAGTTGGTTACCAGTCTGTAGTTCTTGAGGTCATTCGGGTCTGACTTTTTGATGTTAGGGGCCCTTGACCAAGTTTAAGGGAGGCCGACATAAAGCCACTAGAAAAGGAAGAGTTAATGATTTTAATCCATATTGGGGAAATGATGTGTCTGAGATTTTTAACAACAGAGGAGGGAAGAAGATCAGAGAGGTTGGTGTGAAGTCATCTTCATGCATGCAAGTATTTTGGAGATGTTTTCTTCAGAGATATTTTCAAAGTTGGTCATGGATGCATTGTTCTTCTGTTGAATGTGACTTGTTCAAGGCCTGGCTCACTGAGGAGGTGGGTTTAGGGGGACCACCATTGGTTAGAGGAGTGGTAAGTTGGGGACCATCTTTGGGAGAAGGGGCACCTTTAGTGAGGGGAGAGGAGGTGGAGGGGTCCAGTGAAGGTTCGATGTTTATTATTTTTTCAGAGAAGAATTTTGCGAACTCTTTGCAGCGCTTCACACAGTCAACAGTTGGATGTTGCGGGAAAGAGGAAGTTTGCTGCTTGATAATATTGAGAAGGTCTTTAGGTCTATTTCTGGAGTGGTCAAATCAGGCTCAGAAGAAAGCTGACTTTTTTCTGTAGTTCTGTTTTTTGTATGTAAGGCATTCAGCTCAGAGTAGAGAGAGATGGGTCAGCGAGGGTTGTTGTTTCCAGGTTCTTTCGGTCAGTCTCAGTTGTCGTCGCTCTTTGTTCAGGTCTTTATTGAACCAGGACCTGGAAGGGATGCTTCTTGATTTCTTGAGTTTTAAAGGGGGCGACTGTGTCGAGAAGGTCTGACATTTTTGTCTTATAATGTGAGGTAAGGAAATGAGGTCGGTGGTGGTGGGATGTGAGATTTAAATAGGGATTCTAGCTCTAGTTGAGTGATTTGATGCATGTTCCTTGCCCAGTGTTTCTGGCGATTGGTTTGGGTGTAGAGTTTAGGTTGGTTGGGGTTGGTCCAGCTGGTGGGTAGGATGGTGTGGAGAGATATGACATCAGGGTTGGAAATGTTAGTGTCGATGGTAGAGCCTTTATTGCGAGATTGCTGTTTGCAGTATTGAGTGAGATCTTTTGTTTCCAGGAGGGTGGATATGGCTTGAACTGTTGTATCTTTGACATCGTTCAAGTGCAGGTTTAGGTCTCCTAATATTATGTCTGTGGAGCTATTCAGGTAGTTTTGTATTATTGGGTCAGTTAGGTCCTCGAGGAATTGAGTCGTTTCACCTGGTGGGTGATAGATGACGTGGAATTTGAGCAGATTGGAGCCTTTGGGGGACATATCTGCTCCTAGATATTCGAAGGAGGAGTATTCGACTGTGTGGAAGGGGTTTAGGCCAAGATCATTTGTGTGTATGATAGCTAGTCCACTCCATACGATCCTTACGGTCGCAGCGAATGATGGAGAAGCCCAATGGGATGAGGAGATAGATAATGGGGGTTGAGTGGTCATTTAGCCAGGTTTTGCTGAGAAAGCAAATGTCAATATTATGTGCTAGGATGGTTTCCGCTATTTCAGTAGCATGTTTGACTGCTGACTGACAGTTTAGTAGCATGCAATTTAACGGCGGTGATGTTTTCGGTTTTTATCGGTTAGGCTGGATGGTAGTTGATTAGACAGGAGGCCTGGTAGAGCGCTTAGTAGACGGTATCCTCCTAGTGCCAATGATGATCGGAATCTTGTGGTAACAAGGTTGGGTGCGGGCATTGTCCTATGTGTTGCTCAGCTTTCCTGTAGTGGAGTGTTTGGGTTTGAGGTGGTAGTGAGTATATGGGATAGGTAGCTAGGGAGAAGAGCATGGGGAGTTGGTGTGAATGTCAAGAACAGTGTTCACCAGGGTTGTGTGATTGAGAGGTGAGTTGGTGTAAATCTTTACGTCCTGTCATAGCGAGGTGATTTTATCTAGTAAAGTGTTGTTTTGAGTTCTAGACTTGTGAATATGGATCAGCTGAGAGAGAGTTGAAACTGTGGCAGAGGGTGGGGTGAACTGGTGGACATAATTAGCCAGCGTGGGAGCTATGGTAGGGTCTAGCCGGATGAGGTTCAAATACTGTGAAGATTCTAGTGCGGTGGTGTTGGTGTGGTCTAACTGTGTGAGGGGACTGATCCTTGTTGTGAGGAGAGAAAATTCCTGGGGATGGCCATGGTATCAGGGGGTTTAGGGATGATGGAGGATGTGGGGGGTGTAGGTGGAGTTGGAGTTGAATAGAAGGGATTGGGGAGGGGGTTCAATTGAGAGGGGAGTGTATGGGAATACGTTCAGTGGGGCTCCTCCCCTCCCCAGAGTAGTGTTTTGGCGGGTCTCATGGAGGCACAGAGTACTGGAAAATGTGGGTAAAAAATGGAGAGGTTCTGTACTGAGGCTTGGATTAGGATGTTCCCACTTCTGTATATGGATATGGATAGCTCTCCCCTAAATTTATGGGAGGGGGATATAGTGAATTTGGAGTCATAGGGGATGCTAATTGTGTTTGTTAAATGCAGGTGCTGAAGGAATTGTTTTCTCCATTAGGTGGGCTTCGTGGTGTAGAAGATGAAGTGTGTTATAAAGCCTTTGTATGTTGAACTGAAGTAAATGTCAGTTAATAGTGTTTCTAGGTGTTCTTGAAGGAAATTGTGTTTGTAGTTTTTTGTGGCATTTTTGGAGAGATTTTGCAGAAATGTTATGCAGAAGGAATTGGGCCCGTATCTTCAATGACGCTGGTGGGTGAGGTCGTAATTGAGTGCCTGGGGAGTGGGTTTAGGATGGTGGGGTATGTGGGAAGGGGCAAAAGGGTAGTATTGTAGGTATTTAAGTGTTGAGGGTTGATAGGTAGAGAGAGAATCAGGTACCTGCAATTTATGGGTGGCGATTATTCTTTGAGACCAGGCTTATGATCCCTTTTTTGTTAGGATGCAGAGATGGTAGCATATGGGACCGGGAGAGGTCCAGGTACCAAGTATAAATGGGAAGGGTTAGACCTCTGAGGATAGTGTGGAGGTTTGTAATTTAGGTTGCTCATGAAGGTTATTAGTGTAGGTTGTCATTCCTACTCAGCCCACTAGGTAGAGCTCCAGGCTGAGGAAAGAGCATAGTCCTGCTTTGTTGCCCTCAGTGATGAGATCGAATGTGCTGGTTGGAGTCCTTTCCTTTGTTATGGGAAGGACTGTAAGGATACGGAGAAGATGGCTGCCATGGATGAGGAAGCAGTGTGGCATGGACGGGCAGTAAATCTAAAATGGGGCGATTGACTCGGGCTTCTCTAGAGCCAATTGAGTGACTGCTCACAAGCAGCAAGAACAGGGCATTTGGCATCAGTATTTTGTGGGAGTTACATCCCAGTTGAACACAGGCAGCTGAAGATGCAGCAAAGGACAGTAAGTGGGTCTCAGAGAGGTTGAAGTGTTTACACGATCCACTCTATAAGGCATATGGGGCCTGGCTGACCCTCTGAGCAAAATCTTTGCCAAGGCCTGCTTTCCACGCGCTCCCACCCACAGCAAGCCCAGTGAGTTTATAATGCAGCGTGTGTGGACAGGCAGGACTCAGTGTATTAGTAGTTGAGGTGGGGGGATCGCTCGCTGGGTGAGAGGGGTTCACATTTTTGTGATATGGTAACTCACAATAGCTTGTGTGTTCTTCAGCCGTATCAAGGGCAACGAGGGCGGTGCGATGAGGCCACAGGTGGAGAAGTAGGTGCAGCTGGTAGCTGGGTACCGCTCCGTCTGTCTCTGTTGTCGTGGGACATGCAGCATAGATCCAGGGCAGTGGGGGCCAGCTGATGCATGTAAGAAGGATGCGGGGTACCCGATGAAAAACACAGGCGCATCCAATGCAACGAGCCCAGGTCAGTGCGGCTCAGAGACCCTCGTTCTCAGGCACTTCTGGATCTCGAGGGATGCCGGCTAAGCACAGAGGGCTGGGAGGCTGCACCTGGGAGCAGCGGGATAGTGGGCTCACCATCAGTCGTGGCACTCTCCGGGAGTAATACAGCACAGGAATCATCCCCGGGGACCGTATGGTCTGTGTGGCTTACTTTGCAGTCTTACGGCTGTGGAGCAGGCTGTACCAGTGGGCCAGTGCTGCTGTCTTACCAATCGTGGCAGTCTTTGGGGGTAGCGCAAGAAAAGAATCACCCCCTGGTCTCCGTCGGCAGGTACCAGGTGGTTCAAATAGTTTTCTTTGCTGCCCTACGGCCGTGGAGCCAGTTGTATCGGCTGGACCAGTGCTTCTTGCCAGCTTGGGGGTACCCTGTGTGAGGTTTCTCCTGGCAGCCTCTCATTTCCTTGTTTTAAGTAACTTCATTTGTTTATTCTCTTGTACTTCTTGTTCCTGGAGAGGAGGGTGCATGAAGGGAGGTCTTTCATTTCAACGTATTTTCTCTTTTAAAAAAAATAATAATTAAATTCCGCATATGACCTCCGTAGCTATAGCAACCTCTCGACCTGATCCACCTCTGGTGCTAATAACTTGGTGGTTCCAGTCTCAGCTGTTATTCTTTCGTGGTCCACCCACAATTCACATCCTGAGCTGACCAAGAGGTTTTAATCACAGGACCTTTTCCGTTATCTTAATCCGATCTAATCTAGTCAATAGATGTATCATCCAACAGGTTCCAAAATAACCCAGTATCCGGCCTCTCTCTATAGATGTTTACCCTCTGATCTAAAGCTCTAAAGTATCTGACAGAATTCCACCAGGCATTCCATGAAGGAGGTGCCACCTGTCGCCACAATTTACAAATCTCTCTCCTAGCTAGGAGAATCAGGTAGAAAACCAGCTTATGCTGCAACCCATTCGGGACATGCGCCCCCCCAGATTTAGAGACTATACCAAAAAGAATAAGAGATGAGCTTACCTCCACAGAGAAACCCAGCGCCCTCGAAATGGTCTTACCCACATTTTTCCAGAATTCGTATATCTTGGAGCAAGTGGCAAATATATGGATGTCATCTGCATTCAGGGAGCCACATCTAAGACATCTTGCTTCTCCGCCACCCTTTATTCTTGATAATTTAAGAGGGGACCAGTATAACCTGTGAATTGTAAAAAAGTGGTTCTTCCTGAGTGCAGCAGATTTAATTAACGGGTAAAGAGTATCTATAGATACTTGCCATAAATATTCCAGCTCCTCACTCGGCAAGCAGTTTTCCCAGACTCGGTTTGGCTTCTCCATCTTTCTGTCTACTGCAGCTAGAAGATAATTATACCAGAGGGCCACTTCTTTCTTCCTCGGGGCCGTATCTTGTAGATCGCTTTCCATGGGGTCCTCTTCCGAGAGGGGCCAACATTGTCCCTTACACCAGGAAGAGATCTAGTAGAATTTAAACCTCGAGAGGGCACCGTTGGTAGTATTGTTCCAAAAACCCCAAGTACGACATTCCTTACCCGCTACTATATCTTTCCAGTGCGAGACTCCAGCCTCAATTAATGGACAAGCTAAGACATCCAATAGACATTCCGGAGTTCCAGGGGAGTCCCACATGGGGGCCCAGTCACTATAGTAGAAGTCCCAAGCAGACTCGACAGTTCGACCATAACTTGGCCGCCATACGTAAGGTCTTCAGACGCACTTTTTTAAAGAATTTGGGAGAGCCAAATTTATACATAAATCCTGATTTCCCCATGCCAACTAACATGGCTTTAAACATCTTCCCAATTAACAAGTTATCTGGAGCGAGCAGCAACATCCTACAATTTTTCAGTTGATAGGCCCAACAATATAATTGTAGGTCAGGTAGACCCATACCTCCATACTGCAGTTTTCGCCTTAATTTTTTCCAGGATAGCCGGATCCCTTTACCTGCCCAAATAAAGGAAGAGATCTTGCCCTGAATTTTAAGCAAATCTGATTTTGCAAACTCTAGCGGGATGTTGTTGAACAGATAGGTATATTTTGGTAATACACACATTTTAACAAGGTTAACCCTCCCATAGTGAGAGAGTGGTATACTCTGCCATCTTTTTAATAAACCATCCACCTCTTTGGAAACCCTGTCTAAGTTGGTTTTTTGGGATTTTTTCAGGATCTTGAGTGATTGTAACTCCGAGGTATCTAAGCTCCCTGGCAGAGTTACCCTCTTAATCCGGGATGTTCCATGCCATAATCTCGGTTTTATCCTCATTTATCTCATAACCTGAAAATTTCCCAAAAGACTGTGCTTCGGCCAAGAGCTCTGGGAGTGTGATGATGACGTTTGAAGACAGTAAAACCAAGTCATCCGCATAAAGCGCTACTTTCCTCTCAAACCCATTTACTACAAAAGGAGCTATCTTCCTATTTTGTCGAAGGCTCTGGGCAAAAGGTTCGATATACAAATCAAACAGAATAGGGGACAGTGGGCAGCCCTGCCTAGTCCCGCAGCCTATTTTAACAATAGAAGAGAGGTTGCCGTTAACCAAAATCTGGGCACAGGGTGACCTATATATTTTTAATAACTTCTCTGAACTCATCACCAAAACCGAAAGCTTTCAGAGCCCTGTCTAAAAAATGCCAATTCACACGATCGAAGGCTTTGGCGGCATCAACAGTAATAATGGCAAGAGGGAGACGATGTGACACCGCCAAATCAGTCACCCCAATTAGGGTATATACCAGCTCCGACATCTGCCTGCCCGGGAGAAAGCCCTTCTGGTCCTCATGAATAATTGGGCTGATGATCTTAGACAGCCGATTATTCAGGATTCCAGCAAAGACCTTATAATCGGCATTTAATAAAGAGATTGGTCGGTATGATTGGCACTGAGTTGGATCTTTCCCGGGTTTTAATATCAATGATATAACTGCGCCTCTCCAGGAGTCTGGCAGAGGGGATGTATCATCCAAAATATCATTAAATAGCCTCAGCCAAACTGGGACAACCTCTTCCTTCAATAAAGAGTAAACCTCAATTGGGATTGAATCTGGGCCTGCGGCTTTTCCTTTCTTGGCTCTGTCTAAAACCATCAAAATCTCACTCCCTGTTATTTAAGACTTAAGAAATTTTTGACTATCCTCAGATAACTTAGGTAATTTTTTCTCTGTGAGCCAATTATCAATATGTTCTTCCGAAGTGTAAGAATCCTCTTGGTATAACTCTTGGAAGAACTGCACAAAAGCCTGTTCTATTTTATCTTTAGCCTCAGTGACGTGTGTGTCAATTTTGATCCTACTGATGTAATTATGAGATCTATCAATTCTACTCTTCATAGCTAAGAGTTTGCCGCAATTCTCCCCCTGCTCGAAATCCCTCATCTTACTAGCTTCCCATTTTTGAAGCAAGATCTCTTCAGACTTAAGTCTGAATTTTAACTGTAGCTCATCCAGTCTCCTTATTAGATTTTCATTTTCTATACCGAGAGGGCATCTGAACTTTAAATCTGCCTCTACCCTTATTATTTGTGTTTCTAGATCGGTCAGCTCTTTCTTCTCTGCCTTAGCCCAACCTATCACTGCCCCCTTTAGTGTTTCCCTCAGCCAGGCCTTGAAGGAATCCCAAACAATATACAGAGATGTCGACTCCAAATTATCCCGTAAGAAACTAGCAGTCTCCAACTTCAGGAAACTCGGGGTCGAGGGCTGCAAGAGAAATCTCCTATTTAGGGTCCATCTCCTCAAGGAAGGCTCCTGAGGAAGATCCAGGTTGAGGGCTATAGCACCATGGTCGGAGATGTGAATAGGCAAATATTCAATTAGGCTTACTTTGTCCAGTTCTGAACACTCCATAAATATATAGTCGAGCCTGGAATAGTGTGAGTTCTTTTTACTATAGAAGGAATATTCCCTAACCTCACCCATTTTTTTCCGCCATACATCACACAGGTTAAAATTTTTAAGAGTAGACACAAGATGGGCTTTAACGCGCGGAGCAGATATCTGTGTCCGGGGGAGGATCTATCTAGCTTATTGTCTAGAAGTACATTAAAATCTCCTCCCATTATCAGAGGAGATTCAAAATCAGCCAGGGCACAACAGAGATTATTTAAAGGCCCTATATCATCCTCGTTAGGCCCATAGAAACTGACTAAGGTGTATTTGCTGCCCTGAGATTTAATTTCTGCAATAACCCAGCGCCCGCTTTCGTCTACCTGAGATTTAATAAGGTCGATCCCTGAATTTGATTTAAGGATAATAGCAACCCCTTCGAGCAGCAAAGCTGGTCTGAGGCAATAACCTTACCCACCCATCTTAGCTTGCCAAATAATGCTTTACACTCTGAATGAAGGAGATGGGTCTCCTGAATCATTAGAATACTGGCAGAGCTATTTTTTAGATACTGGAGAATCAGGCACTGTCTTCTTCTAATTCTCAGGCCGTTAACATTCCAGCTTGAAAACCCCAGACTCAGTTTCGCTCCTTGTAAAGATCTACCCACCATCTTTAGCCTGACCCCATCCTCTGCTGTGGCTACTGGAGGTTATTATGTCACATGAGTTTATTCTTGCTGTTACTTTTTTTTATTTTTTCCCAATGCTCCCCACCAACAATCGTGCAAACCCCCTCACACCCCCAATCCCTGCACCCCACCCAACCCACCCCTGGGAACCCTCCCTGTCTACTCATTGGCAATATCTATTGCCTTATGAGTCGTAGTCCTCCCGTCTCCTTAACAAAAATACTAACAGACAAAATAACTATCGGAACCGAGTTCTTTTAATCTAAAAACTACATGTTAGTTTTAGTTTGTGCCAAGAAGCTGTCTACTTCCTCCGGGGATCTAAAATCATACATCTTGTTGGCCCAAAGGACTTTCAGAAAGGCTGGGAATCTCAACTGTACCTGTGCTCCCTGTTCTCTCAAGGCGTCCATTCGCTTCCCTAGTTCCCACCTCCTATCTTCTGTTACCCTGGAAATATCGGACCGGACTCTGAAGGAGACATCGTTGACCTGAACGGATTTAAGTTTAAGAGCTGCCCCCAAAAGTTGCTCCTTCAGAAGATAATATTGGATAAATACTAAGATCTTCCTAAGTTTGTTCCGTGCGGGATTCAACCTAAAAGGGTCTCTATGGACTCGCTGAATTTCGGTTTCCCAGACCGATGCTGAGGCGAGCTGGGAGAATGCTTTAATCAGGATATCTATGATATATGCTTTTAGGTTATCGCCTTCCAACCCTTCTTTTAAATCTAATAACCTTATGTTGTTTCTTCTTGAGATATTTTCAAGTCTTTCCAGCCTCTCTGCCAAGTCCCTCTCTCTCTCTTTTAGCCTGACCACTTCCTGTGAGTTGTCCTTAACCTCCAAACCGAGTTCCCCCACTTTATTTTCCAATACCTCCATCCGATGTGTCAGTACTGTCAAATTTTCTTCTAAGCTGGTGCATGTGTCTTGTATCTTCTTCTGATTAGCCTCTGAGGTGGAAAAACGAGCTCCAATCTCAGCTGATAGCTGTCTTAGCATGCTGTGTACTGTTTCTGGGCTCTGCTCTACACCTTCTGGGGGCATGCACCTGATTCTTCTTGCATTCCTTGACTATCTCCCCCGTCGTGGAGGCCGAAGAGGCTGTCTCGCTTAGTGTGGAGAATTGATTTCAGAGGGGATTGCAGAGTTTGACACGAGCGATTTGCCTGCAGCTGACATAGCCTGTTTATCTGGGTCTTTATTACCCTGAGAGTTAACCGTGAAGTAAGACCTAAGTGAAGGCGTTATTTTTAAGAGGGCTTGATTTTTATCCCTCTTCCTTCCTTTCACAGGGGTGAGTTTCCCTGCTCTGCTTGTGGGCTTCTTATTTTTATAACTGTTTATTAGGGTCTCACTAGACTGGCAAGATTGTGCAGATTGTGTAGGTTGTATGGGTTGTGTAGGATGTTGCAAAAGGGTTCTTTCCCCAGAAAGTTTCGGGATCTTAGTTTGTACCTTCTTCCCTGTGTAGCCTCAGTGGCGGGCACACCTTGTGCCGAATCAATTGATTTTAATGCTGCCCCCTTGTTCGACTGTTTATTCACCTGACTCTCTTTTTCTTCAAACTGTCCAGACTGTCCAGGTTGCTGTCCTGAATGCCGTTTTCTACCTCCATGTGATGGAGGATAGGCTCATACCTTGATCTACTTAGTGTGATTGCCTGATCCCTGGATACGGCAGAATTGGGCCACAAGCGGGACCCTCCTGGGTGGTCTTTTACTTTAGTAAGTACCTCTGTGTTGCAGTTTGAGTGGGGCCAAAAGATTGCAGTGGTAGGGGTAGTAATGCGGCCAGTAATGCGGCCAGCTAATCTTGGAAAACTTCCTCTGCGATAGACCAGCTTACTGCCAGAGAACTGAGCATACGTGAAACGCTGAGTACGCTGACACTCGGCTAATGCCCCCACTACCCTTAAAAAGAACCTGCCGATCCTGCACACATTCAAATTAATTGAAGATATGTAAATATAGTTATTACTGTCCCTTACCGCGCTGAGCAGTAGTGGAAGCGGAGCCCAAAAGCTCCACACCCTCAGTCCGACCTCCTCCGCATCCCCTCCGCAGCTCCAAACACCCGACCCCTCTCTGGCTCGACTCCGCTCCAGCCACGGGAAGCCGGGAGTCCAAAACACTGCAAGGGCAAAACGAAACCAATCCGACTGAGCCTTCCACAGCACCCGCGGCGCGAAAAGCAGTGGGAACAGAGCTCGGCGGCTCCTCCAAAACACAAAGCCAAAAGGTAGGGGCACAAAAAAAAAGAGAAAAACGTCCCGCTACAGCACCATTACATGCACAAGTTAGCTAGATTTTTACGAACGAACTCAGCTCCGACATCTCTTAGCGGGGGAACGGGAGGGCGGACAACCCGCGACCTGCTTTCTAGCTGGCCGCCATGTTCCCACTCCAATTTTCAACTTATTTTCTCCATATTAAACCATTTTTAAACAATATGAAATGTTGACATTCAGGTCTTCCATTTTTTATTAGCAGTATCATTGCTCCACAATACAAGATCCACAAAGCTTAATTCTTCTGTTTTTGACATTTCAGATTTCATCCATTATCCTGCACACCCAATGCATTTTGGGAATAATTCCTTCCTCAGAGGTAACTACAATATGAAAATTTGTAAAAAGCTTTCTGAATAAATACTAAATGACATTTTTCCCAACATTGATAAACAATTGATAACTAAGGGGTCTATTACGATGGCAGTCGGATTTCCACCGCCGGGCGGGCGTTGGCGCCCGCCGTACCGGCGGTGGACATCCGCCCGCCATCGCAACCAAGAAAACCGCCGGTCATATTAGGATGGCGGTGGTGACTGCGGCGGTGGGAAATTCCGACTGCCGCTTCTCTGCCGGTTGCCATCCGCACTCCTGCCTGGTGGACGGAGCAGGACCGGGATAATGGTGGCTATGCAGAGCAGGCTCCGCCGGCAGGATTATGATGCCGGCGGTAGCCAGCCTTTCCTCAGCGGTCAAACCGCCATGGAAAGGCATGCGATGATCGTCTTCCGGGGGCCCGTTGCCGGCCCCTAATGTGTTGGGGGGGTGCACTGGAGGGGTACCCATGGTCCCCCCTACATTTTCCTGTACCAGGTGGCAGGCACTGTGCAGTGCCTGCCACGCAGTGCAGGGAAATGCAGGTCATGCTCCTTTCAGCATTGTGGTGGTGCTGCGGGCAGCAGCAACCGCCGCAATGTTAATGCCCGCAATCAGACCGCCGCGGTCAGATTTCGACCGCGGGTCATCGTAATTTGGCCGGCGGTGATGTCGCGGTACATGCGGGCGGTCTTTCCCGCTACCATGGCGGTCGGGGAGGTTTCCCGACCGCCATCGTAATAGGCCCCTAAGTGCTGCATACTTGACATGCAACTCTAAAAGTGTTGTCGCCTGCATATTACCGCCCAACTAAACATAATTTCCTGATTGAAAAATAAAATCAATGCTATAAACCAACCTGAGTGCTGTGAACCAAACTAGCATCCAGTGGAATCAATGGTTAGAGGTTTACAGTCCAGACGTGAGAGGGAGATCATCCAAGACTAACAGGAACTGAATCTTTGGGATATCAGTTCAAATTCTGTTTTAAGCTGTTCAGTTCAGGAAGAGAGCCAGACCTGCGCATTTTTAAGAATAAACATTCTTGTAGAGTGAGTTTCAGCAGAATAAAGATGATATGATATTCAATGAAAATGTTGAGGCAGTAAGGGAAAATGGCAGATTTTTGTGATTCAGGTCTATTTACAAAGGATTAGCATAACTATTTCTTATCCATGGTTGTAATTTAGGACTGGTTGCTAATTACTACATTGTAAGTAGGACAAAGGCCTGCAGAAAGTACACCTTGTTTATATTATTGACATAATTGTCTTGTTTTTATTTACAAGCGTTTACCCTACCTTTTCGCACATTATGCATGGAAATGATAAAGACAAGAAACTCTCACAATTTCTCTGTACATATTGGTTTACCAAAATTAAATCTCCTGACACCCTTAACTTTAAAAACGGAACCAAGCGGAACGCTGAGTCAATATATTAAAAAATCTTTAAAAATATTGCCTTTTTAATGGATAGACGGCCAGATGTACGACCATTGATGTGTGCGACTCACAAATTGCATTAAATTGCGAGTCGAAGACATCATTGTACAACAGTGTCAGAGACACTGTTTGCGATTCCCAATAGGTCGCAAATTGCATGCCTCATGCATATTAATGAGGCAGTCGCTATTTGCGACCGCATTGGGAATGGCTGGCACTCCCAGGGATGGTGGCCTGCTGGGGTCAGCAGACCTCCATGTCTGGGACTGCTTTTAAATAAAGCAGTTTTTTTTTTTTTTTTTAAATGAAGCCCTTTTTCCTTAAAGGAAAACGGGATACATTTAAAAAATAAAAATGTAACTTTTCATTTTCATTTTTTAACGGCAGGCAGTGGTCCCTGGGACCACTGACAGCCCTTAAAAAATGTTTGCGCATGCATTCCCAAAGAGGAAAGGGTCCCCTGGGGACCCCTTCCCATTTGTGAGTGCTTTACCACCCTTCTGAGAAGGGTGGCAAACTGCGAGTGTTTTGCGACCGCAATTGTGGTTGCAAAACATTCTTACATAGCTCTTGGAGTCGCTATTAGGAAGGGATGTTGTTGAACAGATAGGTATATTTTGGTAATACACACATTTTAACAAGGTTAACCCTCCCATAGTGAGAGAGTGGTATACTCTGCCATCTTTTTAATAAACCATCCACCTCTTTGGAAACCCTGTCTAAGTTGGTTTTTGGGATTTTTCAGGATCTTGAGTGATTGTAACTCCGAGGTATCTAAGCTCCCTGGCAGAGTTACCCTCTTAATCCGGGATGTTCCATGCCATAATCTCGGTTTTATCCTCATTTATCTCATAACCTGAAAATTTCCCAAAAGACTGTGCTTCGGCCAAGAGCTCTGGGAGTGTGATGATGACGTTTGAAGACAGTAAAACCAAGTCATCCGCATAAAGCGCTACTTTCCTCTCAAACCCATTTACTACAAAAGGAGCTATCTTCCTATTTTGTCGAAGGCTCTGGGCAAAAGGTTCGATATACAAATCAAACAGAATAGGGGACAGTGGGCAGCCCTGCCTAGTCCCGCAGCCTATTTTAACAATAGAAGAGAGGTTGCCGTTAACCAAAATCTGGGCACAGGGTGACCTATATATTTTTTTAATAACTTCTCTGAACTCATCACCAAAACCGAAAGCTTTCAGAGCCCTGTCTAAAAAATGCCAATTCACACGATCGAAGGCTTTGGCGGCATCAACAGTAATAATGGCAAGAGGGAGACGATGTGACACCGCCAAATCAGTCACCCCAATTAGGGTATATACCAGCTCCGACATCTGCCTGCCCGGGAGAAAGCCCTTCTGGTCCTCATGAATAATTGGGCTGATGATCTTAGACAGCCGATTATTCAGGATTCCAGCAAAGACCTTATAATCGGCATTTAATAAAGAGATTGGTCGGTATGATTGGCACTGAGTTGGATCTTTCCCGGGTTTTAATATCAATGATATAACTGCGCCTCTCCAGGAGTCTGGCAGAGGGGATGTATCATCCAAAATATCATTAAATAGCCTCAGCCAAACTGGGACAACCTCTTCCTTCAATAAAGAGTAAACCTCAATTGGGATTGAATCTGGGCCTGCGGCTTTTCCTTTCTTGGCTCTGTCTAAAACCATCAAAATCTCACTCCCTGTTATTTAAGACTTAAGAAATTTTTGACTATCCTCAGATAACTTAGGTAATTTTTTCTCTGTGAGCCAATTATCAATATGTTCTTCCGAAGTGTAAGAATCCTCTTGGTATAACTCTTGGAAGAACTGCACAAAAGCCTGTTCTATTTTATCTTTAGCCTCAGTGACGTGTGTGTCAATTTTGATCCTACTGATGTAATTATGAGATCTATCAATTCTACTCTTCATAGCTAAGAGTTTGCCGCAATTCTCCCCCTGCTCGAAATCCCTCATCTTACTAGCTTCCCATTTTTGAAGCAAGATCTCTTCAGACTTAAGTCTGAATTTTAACTGTAGCTCATCCAGTCTCCTTATTAGATTTTCATTTTCTATACCGAGAGGGCATCTGAACTTTAAATCTGCCTCTACCCTTATTATTTGTGTTTCTAGATCGGTCAGCTCTTTCTTCTCTGCCTTAGCCCAACCTATCACTGCCCCCTTTAGTGTTTCCCTCAGCCAGGCCTTGAAGGAATCCCAAACAATATACAGAGATGTCGACTCCAAATTATCCCGTAAGAAACTAGCAGTCTCCAACTTCAGGAAACTCGGGGTCGAGGGCTGCAAGAGAAATCTCCTATTTAGGGTCCATCTCCTCAAGGAAGGCTCCTGAGGAAGATCCAGGTTGAGGGCTATAGCACCATGGTCGGAGATGTGAATAGGCAAATATTCAATTAGGCTTACTTTGTCCAGTTCTGAACACTCCATAAATATATAGTCGAGCCTGGAATAGTGTGAGTTCTTTTTACTATAGAAGGAATATTCCCTAACCTCACCCATTTTTTTCCGCCATACATCACACAGGTTAAAATTTTTAAGAGTAGACACAAGATGGGCTTTAACGCGCGGAGCAGATATCTGTGTCCGGGGGAGGATCTATCTAGCTTATTGTCTAGAAGTACATTAAAATCTCCTCCCATTATCAGAGGAGATTCAAAATCAGCCAGGGCACAACAGAGATTATTTAAAGGCCCTATATCATCCTCGTTAGGCCCATAGAAACTGACTAAGGTGTATTTGCTGCCCTGAGATTTAATTTCTGCAATAACCCAGCGCCCGCTTTCGTCTACCTGAGATTTA
The DNA here is from genome assembly GCA_963921515.1 of Calotriton arnoldi. NCBI lineage: Eukaryota > Metazoa > Chordata > Amphibia > Caudata > Salamandridae > Calotriton > Calotriton arnoldi. Next base: position 337,543 of record CAWUFW010006198.1, read on the forward strand.
ATAAGGTCGATCCCTGAATTTGATTTAAGGATAATAGCAACCCCTTCGAGCAGCAAAGCTGGTCTGAGGCAATAACCTTACCCACCCATCTTAGCTTGCCAAATAATGCTTTACACTCTGAATGAAGGAGATGGGTCTCCTGAATCATTAGAATACTGGCAGAGCTATTTTTTAGATACTGGAGAATCAGGCACTGTCTTCTTCTAATTCTCAGGCCGTTAACATTCCAGCTTGAAAACCCCAGACTCAGTTTCGCTCCTTGTAAAGATCTACCCACCATCTTTAGCCTGACCCCATCCTCTGCTGTGGCTACTGGAGGTTATTATGTCACATGAGTTTATTCTTGCTGTTACTTTTTTTTATTTTTTCCCAATGCTCCCCACCAACAATCGTGCAAACCCCCTCACACCCCCAATCCCTGCACCCCACCCAACCCACCCCTGGGAACCCTCCCTGTCTACTCATTGGCAATATCTATTGCCTTATGAGTCGTAGTCCTCCCGTCTCCTTAACAAAAATACTAACAGACAAAATAACTATCGGAACCGAGTTCTTTTAATCTAAAAACGACATGTTAGTTTTAGTTTGTGCCAAGAAGCTGTCTACTTCCTCCGGGGATCTAAAATCATACATCTTGTTGGCCCAAAGGACTTTCAGAAAGGCTGGGAATCTCAACTGTACCTGTGCTCCCTGTTCTCTCAAGGCGTCCATTCGCTTCCCTAGTTCCCACCTCCTATCTTCTGTTACCCTGGAAATATCGGACCGGACTCTGAAGGAGACATCGTTGACCTGAACGGATTTAAGTTTAAGAGCTGCCCCCAAAAGTTGCTCCTTCAGAAGATAATATTGGATAAATACTAAGATCTTCCTAAGTTTGTTCCGTGCGGGATTCAACCTAAAAGGGTCTCTATGGACTCGCTGAATTTCGGTTTCCCAGACCGATGCTGAGGCGAGCTGGGAGAATGCTTTAATCAGGATATCTATGATATATGCTTTTAGGTTATCGCCTTCCAACCCTTCTTTTAAATCTAATAACCTTATGTTGTTTCTTCTTGAGATATTTTCAAGTCTTTCCAGCCTCTCTGCCAAGTCCCTCTCTCTCTCTTTTAGCCTGACCACTTCCTGTGAGTTGTCCTTAACCTCCAAACCGAGTTCCCCCACTTTATTTTCCAATACCTCCATCCGATGTGTCAGTACTGTCAAATTTTCTTCTAAGCTGGTGCATGTGTCTTGTATCTTCTTCTGATTAGCCTCTGAGGTGGAAAAACGAGCTCCAATCTCAGCTGATAGCTGTCTTAGCATGCTGTGTACTGTTTCTGGGCTCTGCTCTACACCTTCTGGGGGCATGCACCTGATTCTTCTTGCATTCCTTGACTATCTCCCCCCGTCGTGGAGGCCGAAGAGGCTGTCTCGCTTAGTGTGGAGAATTGATTTCAGAGGGGGATTGCAGAGTTTGACACGAGCGATTTGCCTGCAGCTGACATAGCCTGTTTATCTGGGTCTTTATTACCCTGAGAGTTAACCGTGAAGTAAGACCTAAGTGAAGGCGTTATTTTTAAGAGGGCTTGATTTTTATCCCTCTTCCTTCCTTTCACAGGGGTGAGTTTCCCTGCTCTGCTTGTGGGCTTCTTATTTTTATAACTGTTTATTAGGGTCTCACTAGACTGGCAAGATTGTGCAGATTGTGTAGGTTGTATGGGTTGTGTAGGATGTTGCAAAAGGGGTTCTTTCCCCAGAAAGTTTCGGGATCTTAGTTTGTACCTTCTTCCCTGTGTAGCCTCAGTGGCGGGCACACCTTGTGCCGAATCAATTGATTTTAATGCTGCCCCCTTGTTCGACTGTTTATTCACCTGACTCTCTTTTTCTTCAAACTGTCCAGACTGTCCAGGTTGCTGTCCTGAATGCCGTTTTTCTACCTCCATGTGATGGAGGATAGGCTCATACCTTGATCTACTTAGTGTGATTGCCTGATCCCTGGATACGGCAGAATTGGGCCACAAGCGGGACCCTCCTGGGTGGTCTTTTACTTTAGTAAGTACCTCTGTGTTGCAGTTTGAGTGGGGCCAAAAGATTGCAGTGGTAGGGGTAGTAATGCGGCCAGTAATGCGGCCAGCTAATCTTGGAAAACTTCCTCTGCGATAGACCAGCTTACTGCCAGAGAACTGAGCATACGTGAAACGCTGAGTACGCTGACACTCGGCTAATGCCCCCACTACCCTTAAAAAGAACCTGCCGATCCTGCACACATTCAAATTAATTGAAGATATGTAAATATAGTTATTACTGTCCCTTACCGCGCTGAGCAGTAGTGGAAGCGGAGCCCAAAAGCTCCACACCCTCAGTCCGACCTCCTCCGCATCCCCTCCGCAGCTCCAAACACCCGACCCCTCTCTGGCTCGACTCCGCTCCAGCCACGGGAAGCCGGGAGTCCAAAACACTGCAAGGGCAAAAACGAAACCAATCCGACTGAGCCTTCCACAGCACCCGCGGCGCGAAAAGCAGTGGGAACAGAGCTCGGCGGCTCCTCCAAAACACAAAGCCAAAAGGTAGGGGCACAAAAAAAAAGAGAAAAACGTCCCGCTACAGCACCATTACATGCACAAGTTAGCTAGATTTTTACGAACAAACTCAGCTCCGACATCTCTTAGCGGGGGAACGGGAGGGCGGACAACCCGCGACCTGCTTTCTAGCTGGCCGCCATGTTCCCACTCCAATTTTCAACTTATTTTCTCCATATTAAACCATTTTTAAACAATATGAAATGTTGACATTCAGGTCTTCCATTTTTATTAGCAGTATCATTGCTCCACAATACAAGATCCACAAAGCTTAATTCTTCTGTTTTTGACATTTCAGATTTCATCCATTATCCTGCACACCCAATGCATTTTGGGAATAATTCCTTCCTCAGAGGTAACTACAATATGAAAATTTGTAAAAAGCTTTCTGAATAAATACTAAATGACATTTTTCCCAACATTGATAAACAATTGATAACTAAGGGTCTATTACGATGGCAGTCGGATTTCCACCGCCGGGCGGGCGTTGGCGCCCGCCGTACCGGCGGTGGACATCCGCCCGCCATCGCAACCAAGAAACCGCCGGTCATATTAGGATGGCGGTGGTGACTGCGGCGGTGGGAAATTCCGACTGCCGCTTCTCTGCCGGTTGCCATCTGCACTCCTGCCTGGTGGACGGAGCAGGACCGGGATAATGGTGGCTATGCAGAGCAGGCTCCGCCGGCAGGATTATGATGCCGGCGGTAGCCAGCCTTTCCTCAGCGGTCAAACCGCCATGGAAAGGCATGCGATGATCGTCTTCCGGGGCCCGTTGCCGGCCCCTAATGTGTTGGGGGTGCACTGGAGGGGTACCCATGGTCCCCCTACATTTTCCTGTACCAGGTGGCAGGCACTGTGCAGTGCCTGCCACGCAGTGCAGGGAAATGCAGGTCATGCTCCTTTCAGCATTGTGGTGGTGCTGCGGGCAGCAGCAACCGCCGCAATGTTAATGCCCGCAATCAGACCGCCGCGGTCAGATTTCGACCGCGGGTCATCGTAATTTGGCCGGCGGTGATGTCGCGGTACATGCGGGCGGTCTTTCCCGCTACCATGGCGGTCGGGGAGGTTTCCCGACCGCCATCGTAATAGGCCCCTAAGTGCTGCATACTTGACATGCAACTCTAAAAGTGTTGTCGCCTGCATATTACCGCCCAACTAAACATAATTTCCTGATTGAAAAATAAAATCAATGCTATAAACCAACCTGAGTGCTGTGAACCAAACTAGCATCCAGTGGAATCAATGGTTAGAGGTTTACAGTCCAGACGTGAGAGGGAGATCATCCAAGACTAACAGGAACTGAATCTTTGGGATATCAGTTCAAATTCTGTTTTAAGCTGTTCAGTTCAGGAAGAGAGCCAGACCTGCGCATTTTTAAGAATAAACATTCTTGTAGAGTGAGTTTCAGCAGAATAAAGATGATATGATATTCAATGAAAATGTTGAGGCAGTAAGGGAAAATGGCAGATTTTTGTGATTCAGGTCTATTTACAAAGGATTAGCATAACTATTTCTTATCCATGGTTGTAATTTAGGACTGGTTGCTAATTACTACATTGTAAGTAGGACAAAGGCCTGCAGAAAGTACACCTTGTTTATATTATTGACATAATTGTCTTGTTTTTATTTACAAGCGTTTACCCTACCTTTTCGCACATTATGCATGGAAATGATAAAGACAAGAAACTCTCACAATTTCTCTGTACATATTGGTTTACCAAAATTAAATCTCCTGACACCCTTAACTTTAAAAACGGAACCAAGCGGAACGCTGAGTCAATATATTAAAAAATCTTTAAAAATATTGCCTTTTTAATGGATAGACGGCCAGATGTACGACCATTGATGTGTGCGACTCACAAATTGCATTAAATTGCGAGTCGAAGACATCATTGTACAACAGTGTCAGAGACACTGTTTGCGATTCCCAATAGGGTCGCAAATTGCATGCCTCATGCATATTAATGAGGCAGTCGCTATTTGCGACCGCATTGGGAATGGCTGGCACTCCCAGGGATGGTGGCCTGCTGGGGTCAGCAGACCTCCATGTCTGGGACTGCTTTTAAATAAAGCAGTTTTTTTTTTTTTTAAATGAAGCCCTTTTTCCTTAAAGGAAAACGGGATACATTTAAAAATAAAAATGTAACTTTTCATTTTCATTTTTTAACGGCAGGCAGTGGTCCCTGGGACCACTGACAGCCCTTAAAAATGTTTGCTATGCATTCCCAAAGAGGAAAGGGTCCCCTGGGGACCCCTTCCCATTTGTGAGTGCTTTACCACCCTTCTGAGAAGGGTGGCAAACTGCGAGTGTTTTGCGACCGCAATTGTGGTTGCAAAACATTCTTACATAGCTCTTGGAGTCGCTATTAGGAAGGGAACGCCCCTTTCTAATAGCGAGTCGCTAAACCCTATTTTGCGAGTCGCAAATTGTTTGGGACTAGCAAAATAGGGTTGGTACATGGGCCACACGTTTTTTGCTGTCGCAAACTGGCCTAAAACTCCTTTGCGACCGCAAAAACCGGTCGTACATCTGGCCCAGTATTTTTCAATGGCTAATGCTTTCTTATTTTTTAATCTTAATGCTTTTTGGTTATGTGATTTTCTACAACACTAAGAAGCTTCACAACTGTGCACTAAACAAATAAACTGAAGTGACATAATATAGCATTTGAAAACTACTTGTGCCATAACACATGTATTTTGTAAAGCGCATGTATCACCCAAGGGTCTCAAGGCGCTGAATAACAGATGTATATTGTTACCCAACGGTACTCATTTTATCGACCTCAGATGGATGAAAGGCTGAGTGGACCCGCCGGGACTAGAACCCGTGACCATGAGGTCGACCACAGGCCCCTACAGTGGATGCATTAGTCCACTGCGCCACCAGACCCAGCCATAATTATTCGAGTGCACTATTGTGTTATGGTATGTGTGGTAGGCACATGACTAAATGTCAATAACCAAAAATGGTTATTGACCACCCATCCCCGTCCCAGTGGAGCTCACAGAGTGGGTAATACAGATTAATTTCACAGGCTCTTAGTGCACAGAAGCACTAACTAAATTATATATATGTAGAAAACACACTTACTTGCAGCTTTCACATCCATAACAAATTGAGAAAATCTGTACTGTAAACAAACTAAATTTGGATTTTTAAATTCGTGAAATTTGACTTTAAGTAGTTGCCATTACCATTAGTTTATATCATGCTTTTAAGTGTACGTTTGCAGCTCAGATATGTGTGGCAAATTCATGACTACCTTCTGATTGGAAGTGCAAAAAATATTTTGTGTTGGAGGAAGACAAGCGTGTCTTGCATTTTCCTATCAATTTTACCTCCAGCCCAATTTCCAGGTCTTTGGGAATCTAACTGGTCACCCACAAACCTTTTGCCCTACCCTCCAATATTTTGCTGCATTCATTTTTGTTGACATTAGGACATTATTTCTGCTAACCAGTGCTAAAGTGCTTGTGCTCACTCCCCTAAATCATGGTCTAATTGGCTTACGCCTGATTAGCATATTTAATTTACTTATGTGTCCCTTGTAGTGTGTTATACCATTTACCCAGGGCCAGCAAATTAAATCTTATATTGGATTACATATACTAACAAATATAGGTGCCCGATAGTCAAGCCTGGTCTTTTTATCACTAACAATAAATTTGACACTGGTTCAATCAGAGATCAAAGTCAGACCGCTTACAGAAGGCAATGGATATGAACCATGTTCAACTCGGAAGACAACCAATGTATAGGTCCACATATAATCACAAGAAAAACTACAAAGACCCAGTATGCAACTAAAAAGGTTCCATACAGCTGCAGTGAACTAGACAGACTCAGCAGCATGGGTGCTGGATTAGTAAAGCCTGGCCAATTCACCGTCAAAAAACACCATCGACACGGGCTCACCCTGAGCCCTATGGCAGACCACTAACGGAGGAGAATGTAGACGAGCTATGCTCAACCTGGAAGGCAAGTAATTAGAAAGGGTCTCTGCAAAAAACTATGCAAAGCTGTTTCAAAGAAGTGCGACAGTCACTTTGCAACTTAGTTTCAATGAGCAATTTTATTTCCTTTTCCGTAGACATGCCCGTACGGAAGTGAATTAGCACACACTTACCGAAAGCAAAGCAACCCAATTACATCGGACGCACAAGGCAAGTTTCTTTACTGTAGCATGGGGAAACTTTTCTAACTGCTGCGTGCATTTCATTTATTAAGAGCACCTTGAATTACATAAAGATAGTGCCAGAGCAAGTCCATATCGCCAAAATTCTCATTGACAAGGACACACAATGGCAAGAGCAAAATTGAAATAAAGTACAATTTCGATTGGACACACACCGAATATAGGTTTCAGAAAGGGCACGCATCACAAACCTGTTTACTGCCCCAATTATAAAACGCTTTACTCCTTCCACAGGTATGCCTTGACCAACCAGTGACAGCAGGCACACGAGTCTGCGAGTTGGCTACAAGTTCATTTGAAAAGAAACTGATACCGCTATTGATTTAGTACGAATGAGAATTTGAGGTATTTCATAATATTGGAATTCAAAGTGGATTCAAAAGAGAGGGTGTGTTCAGCTCCAGACTATTAATACACTGTCTCACATTACTTTTCGCAGAACCGATCAAGTCTCAGTCCTGAGGAGAATCCCTTAATTGCAGAGGGTTCAAAACGCGTTCGCCTAGCCTCTGGGGGAAGAATATCTGCAAGAAATCAACTTGTTTGGGAGACATTAGCAGAATGCCCATCCCTCTAGTACAAACATTCATAGTTAGCGCCCCCCAGTAGCCTATACCGGCAGGATACACTGTGTCAAAAACAGAAACTGATAATTACGCAGGGTGTTATTATTTCTGAATGAAGGACTGGTCTATGTGGGGTCAATCTTACTGTTTATTGAATTGAATGATATAACTTTATCGTCTTTGTCATGACATATTTGAGTATTTTTGTTATGTTGATTGTGATGGAGCAGGGAAAATAAAAAAATTTAACCCCTAACAAATTATATAATTAATTAATTAAAAATGTTCGTTTAAATGTATTAATCAACATTGTATATGTGGGAATGGTAATATGCCAATGTATGTGCTAAATAATCTATTAATGAATGTCCGTGTGTCTAATCATAATGTAAGAATAAAAAGCGTACTAAATAAAATAAATGCATGTTATTGTGCTTCATAGAAATAAAACGTGTCGTTGCAAAAACAAATAGTCATGGTAAGTAAGGAACGGCTTAAATGTTGCTTTCTGCTAGGTAACAACTAATTGGGAGTACGTAGACGGGAGGGAAACGAAAGGGATATTTTTCTCTATTTTAATTATGTTTTATTTGCCTCAAATTAGTGCTTCTAAAGTAGAACCGAGTGGCGATATAAAATGGCCGCCAGTGGGAAGATGTGCGCAGGCGCAAGGGGACACGTGGTACGGGATGAGATTGAAGAAATCTGGAACCTCTTGATGTCTCTGAGAGGCTAGGATGCAAGAAATGGTCAAGGCTGGTGTGACCTAATTGAACTGATAGTGTGCCGTGATGATCAGGAGAGAGTCCGTGGGAAAGGAGCCCAAGAGAAAGGACAATGACTGCGGAGTTCTTGAATGTGTCAAAAGAAGATACAAATGGACTGATCGAATCGGATGGAAATGTTTAAGCGTATGGGAAAGGAAATGATCCAAGGACCCTTGAATCCAAGAGAACTTGATTAAAGAATGAATAAGCTGACATGCATGGACCAATGAAAGAAAAGCGTGATATTAATGTTGCAACAGTTAGTTAGCAAAGTTAGAATTGGGGTATAAGAGGGCCTACTCTTAGTGGGAGGGGGTCAGTTCCAGGGAGTTCCAGTCAGAGTTCCAGGCAGTTCGAGAGTCGTGGTTGCAGTAGAGGAGACGGGTTGCAGGTAGCTGATGCTGACGAGCTGAAGTTGCTGTTGCTGTCTTTATTTTACAGTTGAGTATGAGAATCAGGCTATTTCTAATTCCTAACTTAGGTTAGAAATCATTAGGCTAAATTAGGAAGCTAGGCAGGTAATTAGGGTTTTGGCTTCATGACAAAATTTCCTTTCTGCAATAAATTGATTATGCTTAATAAAATTGTGAATTTAAAATGAATAATTGAATAAAGTATTAAATTCTTTCCATGCTTTTAAAATTATATAAAATTTAAGATTCTTTAAACCCAAAATGACTCAGTGGTTATTTTCCTAAATGATTGTGACATGAGTAATTGGTTGATTGTGATTCAGCTGGTCTTAATCACTATAAACTAATTTCTTAAATGAATGATTCATCGACAAAACAATGAGCAGGAATATCTTAAGAAATAACTAAAAGAAAGTGACAAATTAAGGTAAATAGATATCCTTGCTCTTCCAGCGGTACACAAAATGGTGTTCTCCATTTAGTTCTCATGCTTCTCCTAGGAGTACAGAATTTCATAAAGGTGTAAAAGGAAATCCAGGAGTGTGCGTGTGTGTTAGACGAAGTTTATGGGCCCCATCGTCATGTGGATATGAGAAATATAGTTTGCCCCTGGATGACCTATAAGTAACCTAGGAGGAGAATAGTTTTTATTGTACGCGCTGCATCAATTGTCTAACGTAATTGAAGTGTATATTTGAACCCTTTTTCAAAAAAAGTTTGCCCTTCAAAAGACATGTGATAAGATGCTCTAAAAGCCTTGGAAACAAAGATCTCCCAAGGAGGTCTTGACAACTTTGGTAAGAGCTAGATTGCTGACATCATTAGCTTGTCCAGTGGAAACAAGAAAGGCGGGGTAGCTACTTTAACCTCGAAGAATTCAGGTTTTTCTACCGAATCACACTTAGCAGATAAGAGCGGAAGATGGGTCCTATCTAAATTCACGAAAAACACAGGGCACTTCCATGTCCTCAACGTATACGGCCAGTACACAGACGACCCAGAGTTCTGGGACTCATTAACCCTCCCCCTGAGCAAAATACCTAGCAATGACCTCATTATCATGGGAGGCGACTTCAACCTCCCCATGGATGTAACATTAGATAGACAATCCACGTCCATCCTTAACCCCTCTAGAGCACATAGGTCACTACACAAACTCTGCGAAAGATTTAGCTTACATGATTCCTGGAGGCTCCAATACCCATACACCAGAGACTACACCTTTTTTTCAAACCCCCATAAATCCTACTCCAGAATCGATTACTTAATGATATCCAAACCACCTAATCGACCAAACAGACATACTATTGAGATTAGTCTCAGACCACTCAACCAGAACTCTCTCCCTTATCGGCACCAATGTGAATACCCCGAGTAAGATCTGGCGATTCAATGATGAATCAATCAGAGATGCTTCATCAAAAGAGTGGATTGAAAAAACCATTCTAAACTATCTAGAAGATAATATTAGCGCCGATACCTCCCCCATCAACCACTGGGATGCCCTGAAAGCCACGGTGAGGGGCACTCTTATTAATATACAAACTAAGATTAACAAAGACCACAACAAAGAACTTCTAACCTTGGAACAAGATATTAAATATCTGGAGGCCGCCCACAGGTCCGATATGGATCCCCAAACCCTCTCAAAATTCTCCAAGAAGAAATACGAATATAATAGACTCCTAAGTTTAAGAGTGGGTTTATGGGTCAACAAATTCAAAACCTTGAAGTCAAAGAGAGGGGGCTCTGGGACCCAAAGGGATGGAGCTCCCAAAAACTTGCAAGTTTAAAATAAATGTTCCCTTTGGTCAATCTAATACACCCTGGTTCATACCACATATATTACCACATTCTCCTTTGCAAACAGATCTTATCTCAAATGTAAAGACCACCGGTGCCGTTGCACTCCGATGAGAGGTTCTCCATATATAGAGTAGATGTAAAATGATGCTTTACTGGATTCTTATCGGATTTATTCAGACATATAGATAGTAAAAACGTGTAGATGGATCCAAGAATGGTCCAGAATAGTAGCTACCTTTGAAAGATTGTCTAAATAATGAGACATTTTAATAAATTTAAAAACCGGAACACATCTCGGCCTCATATATTATATGGACAGCGAATCTCAGATATTCGGTCTGTCTCACAGCAGGATCGCGTTTTCGTGGCTCTTAATTCCGACGAACTCCGCTACTCCTAAAGTTCTTCCTCGGCCGTAGTTTGTAGGTAAATGAACCGCTTTTTTAAGATCTGTTTGCAAAGGAGAAAATATTTCTGTCCTGAAGAAGATGGCCCTATTGAGAAAGAGCCACTGAAACGCGTCGACGCCTAGTTTTTTATGGTGTTAAATTTGGACATGATAGCAGTCAATTATAGACAGGGAACTTAGACCCATGCTTTGTGCTATCTAGAGTATCTCCAAATTAACAAACTGTATGACAAAATTGATTGTCTTTGTATAGTCTCCTTTCATGTCTTTCGTTTTGTGATTAAGGTATGATGTTCGGACTTATGAAATTGTTTTTTTAATATAGGAAGTTTTGTGTCTAGAATTCATGTGTATTTTAACCATTTTATGAATTGTCCCTGTGGGCTTCAGAATCTGTACAGTTTTTTATTGATTAAAAAATATTTGTTATTAATTCTTTTGCATATAAGTGCTTTAATATATTTCAAAAACAGGGATTATTAATACCTCTAGGTATGAATGTGGTAATATATGTGGTATGAACCAGGGTGTATTAGATTGACCAAAGGGAACATTTATTTTAAACCAACAAATTCAAAAGCCTAAACTTATGCGACGCAAACAGGGCAGGAAAAAATCTGGCCTCCTACCTACAACATAAGAAAAACCACAAGGGAATTGATTCCCTCATGGATAAATCTAACGTTACACTTACCAAACCACAGAAAATATTAGAAATACTTAAAGATTTTTATCAGTCCTTATACACAGACGACTCAGGGATCCAAGCATCAACCTGTGCGGAATACCTCAGAGACATCCCACTTCCATCCATCTCGGATCAAGAAAAAGCTGTCTTAACTTAAGCTCCCCATTAGCTATAGAAGAGATAGACTCAGCAATTTGTTCGCTAAAATCAAACAAAGCACCCGGTCCAGATGGCTATACTGCCAGCATTTACAAAACATTCGCCCATATACTCAAACCAACTCTTCTGTCCCTTTTTCAGCACTTTGCCGACTCGGGCACTATATCCGGGACCACCAGTGAAGCAACTATCGTGGTAATCCCCAAAGAGGGGAAAGACCATACACAAGTTAAAAACTACAGACCAATCTCTCTAATTAACCTGGATGCAAAGATCTACGCCAAGATACTTTGTAAGAGATTGGAACCTCTTCTGTCTTTCCTAATCAGACACTCACAATTGGGCTTCATGAAACACAGGCTATCCAACGACAACACCCGGCTCCTCTGACACAATATTGATAAAGCTAAATTGGCCCCTTCTGAAATGGTAGCGGTTACCCTAAATGCTGAAAAAGCATTCAATAGGGTCTCATGGACTTTTTTCTGTGAATCTCTTAAGAAATTTAATTTAGGTGATACCTTTACTAGAATGATCATGGCCCTGTATAGTGGTCCGTCTGCTAAGATCAGGTCTGGTGGCATACTTTCCTCTGCATTTAAACTAGAAAGAGGCACGAGGCAAGGTTGCCCCCTCTCTTCCTCATTATTCATCCTATCCCTTGAACCCTTACTTCACAAGATCAGATCCAACCCATACATTCATGGCATCGTCTTCAATAATATTAAAGTGAAAGTCACGGCATACGCTGACGATATCCTAATAATGTCTGAAAAGTCTAGTCAATCTATTCTGGCCCTACTCCAAACCATCAAAGAATATGGCCCCGTTTCTAATTACAAACTTAACAAAGACAAATCTGAAATTCTCGCTCTGAATAATCTCTGCTCCAGTGCCCTGTTCATCAACACAGGTCTAACCTGCCAACCAAAATTTGTGAAATATCTGGGCTTGAAATTGAACTCAGACTTACTGGAATCCCTGAAACAGAATGAGACACAAGCTCTAAGGAAGGTATAAACCTTACTTGAGAGATGGAACCCCACATTTTTAACGTGGTGGGGCTGAGTGGAGACCATAAAAATGATGATCACATCCATAATCAACTACCTTACAAATATGCTACCTTTAACTCTATCAGAGGAATTTCTAAAAATGATTGACAAGCTACTAAACAAATTCCTTTGGCAAAACAAAAGACAGAGAATTTAAATAAAAAAACTACTCCTCCCAGTGCATCTCTGTGGCGTTAATCTTGCAGACTTCAAGAGCTATCAAACTGCCTTCCTGGCCAGACAGGGCACAATGTGGTTCGCCCAAGCCCTGGATTATACCCCCATATGGCTTTTGGTAGAAACGGAGCTTCTAGGCGAATTCCACCCGATCTCTCTCTTAACTAGCAACCCCAAACTCCAGCTCTCAGGCAAATATATTTTCCTCAACACCAAAAGGGCCCTCCTGAGAATTGATAGAAACTTAGAAACCCCGATCTCTATCTCAAATATGACCTCCCTATGGAACAACCCTAAAGTCAGAATCCATGGCTCTCCTCCCAGCTGGTCCCACTGGGCCTCTAGAGGTATCAACTTCTTGAAAGACCTAGGGTCTTCTCAATCTCCGCTTGCCTTCAGGGATCTGAAAAACCACTTTAACCTACAGGACATAGATATTTATGATTTTTTTAAACTTAAGGTTGCTCTTTCTAAATTAAAACTTCCTAATAATGACCCTTCACTTATCAAGACCATTTGATCCTTCAATAAATCCGGTCACCAGGCCTCTAAGTTTTACCATCTTATACAGCCGAAGTCCTCCACCACATCCTCAAAACTTCAAGCTAAGTGGGACCCCACTGAAAATATTACGCCACAATCCTGGCATCAGATATGGAGATCAGTTGTCTCATATAAAATCTCCACCACACTTGCACAGATGAAATTCTGGTTATTACACAGGACGTTCTGAACCCCAGCATGCCTCCACAAGCTCTCCCTTAGAGAGACACCAGCTTGCTGGAATAGCAATGACCCCATGGGTGACCTCCCTCATCTCCTCTTCTATTGTAGTGCAGTCTCCCCTTTTAGGGACTCAGTGTCTAGCTTTATCCATTCCACCTGTGGAGTCCCTCCAGAGCGGACTTTCTTAACACTACTCGAGGGGTTTTTAGACCCAAACATAAGATCTCATGCAGACAGTCTACTAATTGATATCCTACTCACTGCTGCATGCAGAACTATATTAGCTAATTGGAAGAACACATCCATCACCTCCTTCCGATCCTGGCTAAACTGGGTCTCCTTCCTGAGAGGAGCAGATAACATTTCACTACAAAATTCCCCGTGGATTGTACGCAGCATGCCTATCTGGAACTCCCTTGACAATTATTTTGCCACCTCTAAACCACCATGAAAGCCTAGCAGGAGATCCACCTCTACATTCCAGTATATCTCCCCTTCTCACACGTGCACAAATATGAGAGTAACTAGACCTGACAACGTCGCCCTCATAAACCCGGCGATGACTCCTTAGAGGGATCAAAGCACATAACCTGAACTCCACTTGAAACTAATTGCTCTACGAGCCCCCTAGATGCTACCCACAGACTAAAGCGGGACCATTCTATACCTACTAGCACCCCTTCCTTCTCTCTTTATTTACCTCTATCATTTATTATATGTCAGACCATTCCACTGAAGGGCCCATCGAGACATCATATGTTGCTTTTCGTGTGCTCATCAACTGTTACCAACCATCCAAGTCTATACGTTACAGAAATGTATATCTCAGATTGCTCCCTTGTATTATTAGACTCTTTTTTATTTTGTTTGCTCTTTATTGTTTATGAAAAATGCTCAATAAAATACTCCTGAAATAAAAGCCTTGGAGTTAATACTGAAGAAATGTGAAATAAATCACAAGGGCTAATGATAATGAGATTATTGGTCCTTTTAATTAGAGTCAGTACAACAAAACTTGGCAACTAGATATTTTGTTTGGTTTTATAGTTCAAGGATGCCGACTCTAGTTTGCTGTTAAGGGCCCAGCCCTCCCTTTTTTACAAAAGCTAGTGGGCTTGCAGCACTTATTGTGCCACCCACCTAAGTAGCACCTTAAAACGTGTTCAAGGCCTGCCAGGGCAGCCTGAATGCAGTTTTGAAACTGCCAATTCAGCTTGGCCATATAACCCCCTTGCCAAGCCTTAAACTTGAACTGAAAAGCCTTAAACCTAAATTTATTGCACATAAGTCACCCCTAACGTGGGCCCTTGGTAGCCCATAGGGCAGGGTGCATTGCAATTAAAAGTTTGGACATGTATGTTTAAGTTTTACATATCCTAATGGTGAAAAGGTTTTAAATTTGTTTTTCACTGCTGTGAGGACTACCTGTCCCAGAGGATAACATTGGGTTGCCTTATTACATTTAATAGAGCAACAATGACCTTAATGCCTAAGTTATTTCCTAATAATTGCTAGCCTTTTATTGGGACCAGATAGCTGGTATATGTTTGGTATCTATGAAATTATAATGAAAAATCCTCTTTAATGGTAAAGTCAGATATTTAATTACAATTTTGAAAAAGCCATTTTTTGAAAGTTGGCATTTTCCTGTCCATAGTCCTTTTGTGCCTGCAGTCTGTCTTGGGTCACATGACGGGGTGCAACTAGCAGTTAGACTTTGTGAATTTGTCCCGGACAATTACACAATCAAGGGATTAGATGTACCTGAATGGGCCATCTGCTGGCAGGATGGGGGGCAGAACTGAGCACAGCCCCACTTGCAACTGATTAGGCTGTGCTCTGCCTTCACACAAATGACTTATCACCTTCACATTGTCATTGCAGCCAGATTGGGTCAAGGGCAGGTGAGTTAGGAAATTCCATGCACTTGAAAGAGACTTTCTAGAAGCGTCTCCCACCTTCCTGAGAAAGAGCACCAGGTATAAAAAAATCAGACCCTCAGCCCTACACTTCACTTTACTCCTGGACCTGTGAAGAAATCTCAGAGGACTGCTTGCTTTGCTACTGTGATGTGCTGTGCACTCTGCCAAACTGCTTTTCTGACTGAAGCCTGCCTTGAACCCAGAGAGGCCACTCCTGCTGTTTGAGCCCTGATTCTTCATCTGCAACCAGGGCTACCAGAATGACTACAAAGTCTGAGTGAGCCCTGAACCCCTAAGTGGTGTACCACCAGTCGTGGACCCATTGATGTGGTGCTAAAGGTGCCCAGATTAAAATCCACTCTGAGAACTGAGGGGAGACTAGGAACAATATTCTCATCTATGAGCCCAAGGTGCATCGCTGGTCGGCTGCTCCCACTATGTTCTTCTCTGCAGCAGCAAATCCTGTTTAGCAGTTCTTCCCCAATGGGTAATCTGATCCCCTGTAGCTGTCTTCAGCTACAGCCTCCTGCATCATTCCACTGGAGATTTTCGAAATAGAAATCCTCACTGCAGCTTTACCCAAGGCTCCCTGACAATGACGCTCCCTCCTCAGACCTCACCTGCAGCCTTGTCCCGCTGAATGATACCTTCTCCAAACATTTTTCTTCATTATTTCTTCTAAGTTGGAAGGTAAGTATTGACTGGGCCCAATCCACTTCTTGTATCCAACCCACGCTTCACCCTGGTCAGCCACATTTGTTTACTTTGACCTGGTCTTGTGTGACTAGACGGCCGTGGTTGACGCTTTGATCTTTTAGGAACTAGTTTTTACTAAAACCTTGAAAAGTTCATAACTACTGATTGGATTTTTGTTGTTTCAATGTCAAATAATTTATTAAAATGTACTCTATTTTTCTAAATGGGTGTGGGATTTCTTATGTTGTGTTTTCACTTTATTACTATTTGTGTGCTGCATAAATATATTACAAGTTGCCTCTAAATTAAGCCTGACTGTTTTTATGCCAGGCTTCCAAGTGTTAAGTACAATTAAATGTTGTGTCTTTTTGTGGTTCACCCTGCAAGGGATTGTGGCTGTTGCTTGACCAGGGCTCACACCCAGTCAACCATCAACCCAAGTTCTCACAGAGACATAATAACTATAGGTCTGAGACCCTTCTTGAGGGTAAGTAGCTCCAAATTGTTATTCTAGCAACTACTTTCCTAAGCACCATAGTTCATTTAAAATACAAGTCTATCTCTATAAGCAGTCACAGGATCTAAGCAATACAGTAATCTTGTTGGTTCTCTCCCGGAGTGCAATACATTAAATCACATGGACTTAGTCAAGGTTAAAGGTGCTAAACAAAATGTATCAATATAGCTTTGTGTTCTATAATCCACAAGCCCTTTGCCTGAGTTTCTCTTCGGGCCTTAGTTCAAGCAATACAGCATTTAGCTGAAGACAATATCTCAGTGCATGTTCCAGACACAACACGCCTACCACCCTGAAGAGAAGATGGAATTCCAACCCGATTGGCACAGAGGTACTGCATGGTTACAGGAAATCTGTATAGAGTTGAAAGTCACTAGTGTGTCCAGTATCAAACTGGATTGCCAGGTCCACTCAACCATGAACAAAGAAATAAAGTAGACTTTAGGACTCTTTCATAGAAGTCCACTTCACATTGAATATCTTTCAATTGCACTTGATTACCCAATGAACACTATCTCTCACCTACTTGGTGAGTATATGCCATATGTTGGCAACCCTACACATGTAGCAGGGCATCCAGGATTCTATTCTAAAACTTTTGGAAAAAAGCAGTCTTCAACTCAGTTCATATCCTGGAAACACTGTCTTCCATATTTTGGCCACTATCAAGGTGTAACAAACAAACAAACCAATCTAAGTAACTAACCTCCAAATCAATACATCCACTTGTACTTATATAGGCCAATAAACTAGTAATGGGAAATAGAAATGGAAAAAATCATGGCCGTTCAAGTGAGACACCCCAAGTTGGGAAACAAATTTGGGAATGAGAAAATATACTCCCTACGCAGTCTATTTTGACTTGAACAAAAAGAACTTTTAAAAAAGCAATTCATTCTACTTCTGATCCATTACCAGCAACAGAATAGATTGTCCCCTATCTGATATTCAATAAGCAGCTCAAACCCCCAATGTTTTGGTTCAACCGCAACCATTAGAGCCAGAGAGAAGAAGAGAAGGTAATGCTTCTGGGAAAAAGAAAGAGAAGCACGTAAAGAAAAAAGTAAAATCAAAAAAATTCAGAGTAATTAAAAAAAGAAGGAGACAAATACAATTTCTCTCAGATGTGGTGACATCAGTTGAGCAAGCTGGCAACATAGACAATTCCAATGAAAGGAAATAAATTTTGACTGCTAATGAGTGGTTCCTAACTAGAGAAGATGGAAGGATGATTGAATTATCACCGGCTACAGAGAATTCACTCGTTGTTGACCATATGCTCAATCCCCTAATAGAAAAATTTGATACAAACTCTACAATGAGTAAAGTTGAAAAGGTCATTACTAAGCACTTAAGAAATGACAGTACATCTATGTACTCTGATACTGATACTGTATAAAGAACCATATGTGTTGTTACCTAAAAGATGCATGATCAATTTCACAGAATTGTTGCGGGGGGGAGAGGGACTGTGGTACTTTAAACAGATCAAGGATATTGAACCTCTGACACATGCTCCCCCATTGCGATCCCTGTTCTAAGTAAACATTTAAAAGGTTCTGTTTCATGATAAAATTGATCTATCAAAGGTAAGAGTAGCGTTCTGGTCAAGCATTGCCCCACAACAATCCTGGGTAATTGTGCTTTCTTTTGGAAAAATAGATATGATGTACTTCAAGCACAATCATTACTAAAACCCTTGACAGATAGTTTGGAAATGAAGGATGCTGAAGAATGATTTAATTTCATATTTAGTATGCCAAATGAACATTCACTCGCTCTACAAAATATGTCCATTTGGTTAATATTCAAACTAACTCACAGATCAGATTAATAAAAATGCAGGGGCAATAGCAGTCAAACGAAATCAAAACAAGGATCATCCCTGGTCCTGAAGCAATGAACAGAAAAAAAAAATCACATGAAGTTCTCTGTTTAGTGAAAAAGAATCATCCTCCTCTCTTTTGTAATCTGGCAGGGTTAAGTAAAGAAAAAATAAAACAAAACCTGATCAATTTGCCTACAAGAAACCTGGCCAATAGAGAACCTCTACAGTGGATAAATACTACGTCTTAAATAGCTCTGTGAGTCCTTCAAGAAGAAGTCATGGAAAAGTAGAAACTTCTATACTTTTACCTGCAGAATTTGACTGGAACATCCAGCATATCACACACAGTAGTAATACTCTTCACTGTCTAAGAATAGACCTTCCAAAAAATAAATGTGGCCAAGGTAGTTCACTTCTAATTTTCAATATATGCATCCCACCAGATCAACAGTATAATTCTCTATTATTCTCTATACTTGAATCTCAAAATATAATATTAAAAGGGACAAAACAATTTGGGTATTTATAGTAGGAGAATTCAATGATAAAGTATCAAACACTTCGCTGCTGAGTTTCAAAAACATGGGCATAGAGGAAGGCTAGAGTATTCCAGAATATCAATTTCTTTGTAATGTCAAAGCTGACAAGCGTAGAATGAATACTTTTACTAGAACAACTAAAATCTATGTGTGCCATAATATTAAATAGAAAAGTAGATCCAGATATTCCGGTCCTTAGGATCTTCAATAATTGATCACGTTATTGCAACCCATGGGCCATTTAACCTAGTCTCTGAAATGAATATTACTAATGCCATACTGCAAATTGCACATGAACTACTTTCCAAAATTACTTACTTTGACTTGTCTTTGGAAACTGGATCTCATCATATAGATCTCCAACAAAATAGTACCAGACCACATTGGAACCCTTGTGATATAAAACTCTTTAACAAAATGGTAGTATTGTCTCACATAGATTTATTTGAGGCTACAATTGGTGACCTAATTGGTGACTTTCATTTATACACAAAAAACTAGTAAAGCATATAAAACAAAGGGAAAGTTGTATGTACAACCAAAGAGACACATAATAAGTGAGTTGGGGGGTACAATTTTCAATTGAAGTAAATAACATTTTCAAATGTTTTGAGCAGACTGAATGAAAAAGTTAATATTCTTAGGGAAAAAATGCAATAGACACTGTGCAGCACAAAGTTAGATACAATTTGATCTGAAGTGGCATGATCTTCATAGATCTGTACTAGAAATAAGAATTGGAAATTCTGTCAAATTTTTCCATTCAACTGCGGATCACAAATCAAATCATCTGCAAATGTAATCCCTGCATAGGCAGCGCTGACTATATTTCTAAATTATACAAGCTGAACACAGAGAATCCCAATCTAATAAATTGCTCACAATCGAAACAGCATATCTCACCTCCAAATTGCTTTCATATTGTAGGCAATATTAATAGAGCAAGATCTTCAGCAGCAACGGGTCTAGGCGAGATCCCAGTAACAGTGCTAAAAAATAATGCAGACTTATGAGTCAAAATCCTCATGCCATTTTTCTCACCCTGCTACAAAACCGTCACCATTACAAAAACATAGACAGGGATTATTGTTATGGCTCTTGATAAAAGGGTTGTAAAAGCCTACCAGTAATTATAGGCAAATCGCACTCTTGGAGACAGTGGAAAATATCTTTACAAGGAGTTTTCTAGAACATCTAGAGATGTGGGCTTATGAGGAAAATGTCAACCCTCTTGAGCACTCAGGGATCCAAACTAATTGCTCAGTTATGGACAACATTATAGTAGTACAGACTCTCATCAACAAATATGTAGTGGTAAAGAATCAAATTATATTCAAAGATTTTATTGACTTTTCAACCACCTTCGACTGCGTGGACTGACCAACACTTTGTCGAAAATTACTGCTACTGGGTATTGCAACGAATCTATTGAGTATTATTGTTTGTTTACACATACCTACACGTTGCAAAATTCTGTTGGGAAGAAACAAAGGGGACTATTAGGATGGCAGTCGGAAAACCACCCCGACCGCCATGGTAGCGGAAAACAACTGCCCGCCGGTACCGCGGCAAAACCGGCGGCCAGATTAGGATTTCCGCCCCAAAAAAACGACCGTGGCGGTAAGAGCCACCTAAAAACCGCCCGTAGCGGGCGGAGAAGGCGAAAACCCGTCCGCAAAGGTCAAATTCGTGGAGGAAAAAACCAAACCGCCGCCAGGACAGCGGAGACACTGCACGGAAAATTAGGATATCCCCGATGTGACCGCGGTACGTTCCGCTGTTTCCGACCGCCGAAAACGCTAACAGCGATGAATGAGAGAGCCGGTGGAAGAACTGCAGCATAGCCACCGCTGCAGACGCTCCATGACAAATATTGCGGTCGACAGAAAAAACTCACAACAAGGCCACAAAGTGCACACAGCAAACTAGCCATGCACCCAAAAACACATAACACACCCCAATGACCCAACCACATGGCAACTACAAAAATCCAAATCCCAGGACAACCTACACAACACACCTGACAGCAATACCCCATTTGGACACACCCACATAGCTGAGTATAAAAGCAGCCCATTCCCTGACCACAATCCTTTGCAATACTCCACAACTGAAGGGCCCAACACCAGAGCACAAAGGAGAGGCAAATCTACACACCATCACTACTCACACCACACACAGCACCACCACCACTTCCACACCTGCACCTCTAACCCCTCTGCACATCAAACACCATGCACATCACCCCCACCCCCATCACTTACACACCTGCACCTCAAACCCCTTAGCACATCACACACCATGGCACCACAGAAAATGCCAAAATTCACAGAGAGTGAGTTGACAGTCATGGTGGATGAGCTAACCAGAGTAGAACCACAACTGTTTGGTAACCTGGTCCAACAGACACCATTAGCCAGAAGAAATCAAATGTGGGCAAGGATAATCAATAAGGTCAATGCAGTAGGGACCATCAGGTGCAACAGACATGAAATCATCAAGCGGTGGCATGATCTGGAGAGTGTTGTTAAAAAGAAGAAGAGCAAGAACCATGAGCTGGCTTAGAGGACTGGCGGTGGCCCTCCCATTCCACCAAGAACATTCACTGCATGGGAGGAGAAGGTGCTTGCCATACTGCATCCAGAGAGTCTCACAGAAATACCCGGGGGAGTGGAGGCTGGTAAGTACAAAAAATGTAGACCATTACACAGCAATGTACTGTCCAGCACAACTACAAAGCTACATCTCAGAGGCCCAAGTATATCCATATGCACCACAATATCCAACAGAAGTAACATCCACTACATCTGAATCACCCCAAAAGGTAGCCAACATTTACAGGGTTGTATGTGCAAAAGCAAATAGCACTACAACTCCCACCATGCCCCCTGTCCCACCCCTGAGCAGGATGGAGTACTCCACACCCAGAAGCATTTGGAAGCCATTGTCTCACTACAAACAAACCAACAGGTAGGTATCCATCTTAACAGGGAGGGCTATTTGGGGGTGGGAGGCTTGCACAACAACTCCCACCATTCCCCCTGTCCTACCCCTGAGCAGGATGGAACACTCCACACCCAGAAGCATTTGGAAGCCATTGTCTCACTACAAACAAACAGGTAGGTAGCCATCTTCCCTGGGATGGCTGTTTGGGGGTGGGAGGCCTGCACAACGACTCCCACTATGCCCCCTGTCCCACCCCTGAGCAGGATGGAGCACTCCACACCCAGAAGCATTTGGAAGCCATTGTCTCACTACAAACAAACCAACAGGTAGGTAGCCATCTTCCCTGGGAGGGCTGTTTGGGGGTGGGAGGCCTGCACAACGACTCCCACTATGCCCCCTGTCCCACCCCTGAGCAGGATGGAGCACTCCACACCCAGAAGCATTTGGAAGCCATTGTCTCACTACAAACAAGCAGGTAGGTAGCCATCTTCCCTTTAGACGGCTGTTTGGGGGTGGGAGGCCTGCACAACAACTCCCACCATGCCCCCTGTCCCACCCCTGAGCAGGATGGAGCACTCCACACCCAGAAGCATTTGGAAGCCATTGTCTCACTACAAACAAACCAACAGGTAGGTAGCCATCTTCCCTGGGAGGGCTGTTTGGGGGTGGGAGACCTGCACAACAACTCCCACCATGCCCCCTGTCCCACCCCTGAGCAGGAAGGAGCCCTCCACACCCAGAAGCAGTTGGAAGCCATTGTCTCACTACAAACAAACTAACAGGTAGGTAGCCATCTTAACAGGGAGGGCTGTTTGGGGGTGGGAGGCCTGTACAACAACTCCCACCAGGCCCCCTGTCCCACCCCTGAGCAGGATGGAGCACTCCACACCCAGAAGTATTTGGAAACCATTGTCTCACTACAAACAAACTAACAGGTAGGTAGCCATTTTAACAAGGAGGGCTGTTTGGGGGTGGGAGGCCTGCACAACAACTCCCACCAGGCCCCCTGTCCCACCCCTGAGCAGGATGGAGCACTCCACACCCAGAAGCATTTGGAAGCCATTGTCTCACTACAAACAAACTAACAGGTAGGTAGCCATCTTAACGGGGAGG
The DNA here is from genome assembly GCA_963921515.1 of Calotriton arnoldi. Taxonomy (NCBI): domain Eukaryota; kingdom Metazoa; phylum Chordata; class Amphibia; order Caudata; family Salamandridae; genus Calotriton; species Calotriton arnoldi. Next base: position 360,627 of record CAWUFW010006198.1, read on the forward strand.
GCTGTTTCGGGGTGGGAGGCCTGCACAACAACTCCCACCAGGCCCCCTGTCCACCCCTGAGCAGGATGGAGCACTCCACACCCAGAAGCATTTGGAAGCCATTGTCTCACTACAAACAAATCAACAGGTAGGTAGCCATCTTCCCTGGGAGGGCTGTTTGGGGGTGGGAGGCGTGCACAACAACTCCCACCATGCCCCCTGTCCCACCCCTGAGCAGGATGGAGCACTCCACACCCAGAAGTATTTGCAAGCCATTGTCTCACTTCAAACAAACCAACAGGTAGGTAGCCATCTTAACAGGGAGGGCTGTCTTTGGGTGGGAGGCCTGCACAACAACTCCCACCATGTCCCCTGTCCTACCCCTGAGCAGGATGGAGCACTCCACACCCAGAAGCATTTGGAAGCCATTGTCTCACTGCAAACAAACCAACAGGTAGGTAGCCATCTTAACAGGGAGGGCTGTTTGGGGGTGGGAGGCCTGCACAACAACTCCCAACGGGCCCCCTATCCCACCCCTGAGTAGGATGGAGCACTCCACACCCAGAAGCATTTGCAAGCCATTGTCTCACTACAAACAAACTAACAGGTAGGTAGCCATCTTAACAGGGAGGGCTGTTTGGGGGTGGGAGGCCTGCACAACAACTCCCACCAGGCCCCCTGTCCCACCCCTGAGCAGGATGGAGCACTCCACACCCAGAAGCATTTGCAAGCCATTGTCTCACTACAAACAAACTGACAGGTAGGTAGCCATCTTAACAGGGAGGGCTGTTTGGGGGTGGGAGGCCTGCAGTACTACTCCCACCATGCCCCCTTGTTCCCCAGCTCATCAACATGGAGCACTCCCTCCCACCCAGATGCATGTGTCAGTCATTGCACTGTCCACTTCAAACTAACAGGTAGGTAGACATATTATGCCCTCTTGTCCCACCCCTGAGCAGGATGGAAGCCTCCACCACACACACACTCATAGATGTGACACAAATCCAACCCAAATGTAAAAACAGAACAGGTAAGTAGCCAGTACATGCACCCAGTCATTCCTCCCAAAAAGCATGGTGCCATATGACAACACCAGCCCTCTCATCACACAAAAATACACACAGATCCTATTGCCACTCACAGTGTGCAGACAGCTAAGCAAATGTAACTGTCACAGCAACCAAAGTGTGACACACCAATTCACATGTAGAAGAAAGTCTGTGCACAATCATGAACAGCACTGAAGGCCATGTGTAAGTGCCATGTGGCCAGAGCAGCAAGGACCATATGTAAACAAAGAAAGCGTGGTTGTTGGTACAAATTCAGATTTCCACATGACATTACAAAAGTATGCATGAGATGGCAATGGCCAGTTCATTCTCAGATGTAACGTCTGCCAGGGCAGAGTGATCAACAAAGAGGCGTCACAGAAATGCTTTGTTGCGCCAGTCCCTAGATGCCAACATGTCCCTGTAATCACAAAACATGCATGTGGCGCATGGTATGTTGTGACACCTCACACCATGGACAACTAATGCATGTACCTCAACATCATCTCAGGAGGCACAGTAGTGCGGATACAAACAATGTGATGACTAGTCAACTGTGTGGTGTACAAACAGTGAATAATACACAGCTAACACAAAGCTTGCAGGATGCACTACAATGACCATTTCACATCTGTCCCACAGGTGACCAAGAACTGACTGCAGAGGACAACACCAGCAACCTGCAGAGCCAGTCTCCCCCCCCCACCCCCCGGAACATGCACTCTCGGATGTTGACTCCCGGTATTCAGAGGACGAGGAGCTCGGAGCCGGCCCATCTGGTGTGCCAGGGCACAACCGGTCCCAGGACCCCATTGTCCCCCCCACCACATCTGCAGCAACACCAACATCTACGCAGACCCCTGCTGTTACGGCCTGTGCGTCCTACACCACCACCACCACCACCAGTGCTGCCTGCAACACCCTCCCTGTCTCAGAGGATGACCACACCACACCACCAACTGAGGAGGGCAGGGAGAGGATGCAGGTGCCTACAGTGGTGACGCAACAGGTCCGTGGCAGCAGTGCAGGTGGGAGTGGCAGGGTCACTCACAGACAACCAGAGCCTGGGACCGAAGCCCCGGACAGCATAAACAGAGCCCTTGGGGCATATGAACGGGCCCAGGGTCGAACGGCCCGGTCAGAAGAAGATTCCCGCGAGCTCCTCCTGCTGAAGAGGTCCATGGACACCCGCATGGGACAAATTGTGGACCTCTTGGGCCAGATAGTGGCGGCACTGATGGACAGGCCTGCACCACAAACAACACCTCCACCTCCCCCTGCTGGGCTGCAGGATGACAGTTCAACATCCTCCCCTGCGGCCACAGAGAGGGGTGAGTCCTCAGACCCCACAGGCCCTACAGCAGAGGCCCCCCCTGCCAAGCGACGAAGGGGCCGTCCCAAGAAATCCCTGGGAGTATCCCATGGCAAAGCACCTGCCAAACATCAGTCACGGAGCCAGCCATGATGGCAACACTCTTCACTACTGCATTGACTTTTTGGACTGTCCTTCCCCACACTGCCTTTTGAATGGCATATGTCTGTTGGACTGGGTCACCACATCAATGTGGTGACTACTCGATTCTCTCATTTACCATAACTGTTAACTCACTGCTTCACTAATCACCTCAATGTAAATGTTCACCCCCCTCATATGTCACCATTGTAAATAAATACTCCTTACACACATGTTGTTGTTTCTGCTCCGTCTTTATTCCAGGATGTGCAGTCATCACCATGATTAAAATGTACCAGGAGTATGGAATGTATGTAGGCAAGGAGAGGCTGAAGGGACCTAGGAAAACACAACAGAACAAGATTCACTAGTCTGGGTGTGGCATCACAGACATCACACAACACATACCATAAAGCTAATACAACATGCAGACATCACAATGAGCAACAAGTGCCAACATACACATCCTGTAGATGTTCAAAATTACCCTGTCCCATAAACATTGCCAGCCACCACTGAGTCAACAACCGGCTGCAGTCACAAAGCTCACATGCACCTTCACAACAACAGCAACATCATCAGACAATGAGTCCGTTGTACATTGTCACTCACCTTCAAGTGAAGTAGCGGTTGATGAGCTGTTGACGCAGGTCAACACCATCCTCCTCTCCACTGTCCTCATCACTGGACACGGGTTGGTTTGCAGGTGGGGGCCTTGGTTGCTCATCATCATCCAGGATAAGGGGGATATCCTTGTGAATGGCTAGGTTGTGGAGCATGCAGCATGCCACTACAATCTGACACACCTTACCGGGCGAGTACATGAGTGCACCTCTGGTCTTGTCCATGCAGCAAAATCGTGACTTGAGGAGACCAAAAGTGCGCTCCACCACACGACGTGTCCTCCCATGGGCATCATTGTAGCGTGCATCAGCTGGTGTCCTGGGATTCTGCAGTGGGCTCAGCAACCAAGGACGGTTGGGATATGCAGAGTCACCTAGGTGTGAGAAACACAGATAAACTTTGTAATAATACTGTGGCAGAGGACAGCATGTCACACACACAGCACGCTACTGGACTCTTCGTACTCACCCACAATCCATGCACGCTCAGGAAGCAGATTAGCCATCAGCTGTGGTACAATGCTGTTACGCATGATGTATGAGTCATGGGCTGAGCCTGGAAATTTGGCACACACGTGCGTGATGATCATATCCGCCTGGCACACCACTTGCACATTTATGGAGTAGAAATGTTTACGATTCCTATAGATGTGCTCCCGTGCCTGTGGTGGAACAAGCCCAACATGGGTGCAATCAATGGCACCGACAACATGGGGGATGTGTCTAAGGGCATAAAACTCTCCCTTCACAGCCGCCAATTCAGGCCCCCTGGGGAAATGGATATATCTGTCCTTGAATATCATCATAGCGGACAGGACATCACGCAGCACCATGCTGAACATAAGTTGCGACATCCCACCTGCGCTGGACACCGTGTGCTGGAATGATCCAGAGGCAAAAGAATGCAGGGCCGCCATCACCTTAGACGTTTGTGTGAAAGCACCTGGATATGTCCTGCTAGGCTGCAGGTGGGGCTCCAACATGGCACATAGGTTTTGTAGGGTGGCTCTATGCAGACGGAATTTCCGGATGACCTCCTCATCCTCCATGTCTGCCAGCACTGTGAAGGGACGATGCAGATTTGGTCTCCTCCTAGTTGAGATGAAAGTGGACACATGTCAATTCAATACACCATGAGATGTGTACAACATCTTACGTTTTGACTGACACAACGCCAACAATGACTGTCATCACAATTGAGCAGCTTACATGCAGGGACACCTTCAGCTACACTACTCGTACACTTGTCCCCTTTCACACAGCAAGTACATCCGAAACAACATCTGACTATGCGAATGCACGTAGGGATATGGCCACATCTAGCATGAGCAGGCCTGAGAGTATTTCATACCACATATGTGTAAAACTGCAACACCACTGCTTCATACCTAGCTGCTGTACCTGACACACCTTCAGGTGTAAGTTGAACATGGCACACATCAACAGCACAATGACCACAGGCTGAGCGTAAACAACAAGTGTGTGCATGATCCAAGAAAACAAGACAGTCAAATCTGCACATACTACATTAAGACATACATCACTGTGATTTTCACAGCACTTTCACACATTGACATGTGTACACATTTGAGAGTCCATAACAACACTGTTCTGTGTACATGCCCATCAATATCACAAGTGACATGTGAGTGAGTACATGCCAATGTACTAAATCACATACACAAACATGGCATGTGTAGTCAGCAGTGTGTTAAATGTTACACTGGCATTGTGTGCACAATGATGTGCCATTAATTATGTGGCCACTGTGCACTGTTGATGACTGCCCATTGTCCATTGACACAGCATGATGTGTCCATAGGTGCTGACAAAGTGCTCCGCCACCCAAATCACAGTCACAGGCACCAATGTCTGGCACCCAAATCGTGGTAGCTACCGCCTGGCACCAGCGGTGTGTCACCACCAATCCCTAGAACACAATCGCGGTAGTGAGACATATATATGTATTGCCAAATGGCGGTTGGCATGCTCCGCCACCCAAATCACGGTCACAGGCACCAATGTATGGCACGCAAATCGCGGAAGCTACCACCTGCCACCAGCGGTGTGTCACCACCAATCCCTAGAACACAATCGTGATAGTGAGACATATATATGTATTGCCAAATGGTGGTTGGCATGCTCCGCCACCCAAATCACGGTCACAGGCACCAATGTCTGGCACCCAAATCGCGGTAGCTACCGCCTGGCACCAGCGGTGTGTCACCACCAATCCCTAGAACACAATCGTGGTAGTGAGACATATCTATGTATTGCCAAATGGCGGTTGACATGCTCCGCCACCCAAATCACGATCACAGGCACCAATGTATGGCACCAAAATCGCGGTAGCTACCACCTGGCACCAGCGGTGTGTCACCACCAATCCCTAGAACACAATTGCAGTAGTGAGACATATATATGTATTGCCAAATGGCGGTTGGCATGCTCCGCCACCCAAATCACAGTCACAGGCACCAATGTATGGCACCCAAATCGCGGTAGCTACCGCCTGGCACCAGCGGTGTGTCACCACCAATACCTAGAACACAATTGCGGTAGTGAGACATATATATGTATTGCCAAATGGCGGTTGGCATGCTCTGCCACCCAAATCACGGTCACAGGCACCAATGTATGGCACCCAAATCGCGGTAGCTACCGCCTGGCACCAGTGGTGTGTCACCACCAATTCCTAGAACACAATCGCGGTAGTGAGACATATATATGTATTGCCAAATGGTGGTTGGCAAGCTCCGCCACCCAAATCACGGTCACAGGCACCAATGTATGGCACCCAAATTGCGGTAGCCTAATGCAATTTTGAAAATCGCGGAAGGCGTGCTCCACCACCGCGGGGCCGGTCATTGGATGCAATTGAAAGATGCACCACCGCGGTAGCGCCCGCCTGGCCCCTGCGGTGTGTCACCGCCAATGCCCATACCCTTGCAGCCAATGGGAACCGCAATCGCGGTAGCCTAATGCAATTTGGAAAATCACGGAAGGCGTGCTCCGCCACCGTGGGGCCGGTCATTGGATGCATTTGAAAAAGGCTGACCTAGAACACCAATTGCAGCAGCTTGGAACCACTGAAACTGCCCCAGGGGACTATATATGTGTGGGAGGGAGCCTCACATTTCCACAGCTTCCAGAGCCTGCTGCCTGAGACCCCTCACTGCTGCTGCTGTCTCCAGGGACTGCTGCCTGCCACCCCTCAACACCACCTGCTGCTGCTGCTGTCTCCAGGGACTGCTGCCTGCCACCCCTCAACACCAACTGCTGCTGTCTACAGGGACTGCTGCCTGCCACCCATCAACACCACCTGCTGCTGCTGCTGTCTCCAGGGACTGCTGCCTGCCACCCCTCAACACCAACTGCTGCTGCTGCTGTCACCTGGCCACAGTGATGGCGAGGACTGAGAAGATCCGGGCCAGTCCCTTCACCAGCGAGGAGCTGGAGGTCCTGGTGGACGAGGTGCTCACACAGTATCCAAGGCTATATGGTGCCCCAAATGTCGTGGTAAGTCTTCAACAGTGTGCTTTGCTTGCACATGTTTGTTCTGTTGATGCCAATGAACCGACCCTACATCTCTCTCTCTCATGCAGCATATCCCATGGGCACGGAAGGACAGGGGACGGACACCAGTGGTGAGGCATCAAGCACAACAGCTGCACACGGGCACAGTGACACAGATGTGACCAGCACCTCGGAGGGGGACATGAGTCTGCTGGAGGAATCACAGCCAGAGACGCAAAGCTCAACGTCATCTGACGCCAGCGGTGACGCATCCATGTTGGCGGGCACAGGGAACGGGGACTCTGCCTCCTCTTCCACCACACAGTGTACAACCCTCCCAGCTACTTCCACTGTTGCTGCCCATGTTCGAACCAGTAAGCAGGGAAGAGTGTCCTTCACCCCGGGCACCGCTGCCCCTGCCCCTGTCCCCCCGGCTGCCATCAGTGCTGAGCCTGTGGACCTTTTGCACCAGCTGTGTGTGGGCCAGACAGCTCTCCTCAATGCCTTCATAGACCACAACAAAAAGTTGGCACAGGTGGTTGCTTTCATGGAGGGCATACATTCAGACGTGGGTGGGCTACACCGGACTGTCCAGTCTTTGTCCTCCGCAGTGACGGCAGCCCTTCAACTGGCACAATCTCGGAGTCCAGCTCCAGTCCCTTTGTCCACCCCCTGCCAGTGGCCACATCTGACGATAGTGACCATGCACAACAGACCTCAAGGTCAAGATACAGCACACACAGCACACAGCAGCAGCAGCCCAAGCGGTCCAGGGCGCAGACACCATCCCCACAGAAAACTAAAGCCACCCCAGAGCGCAAAGACATAAGCCCATCAGGCGACACCAAGGGCCACAAAGCCAAGAAGCAGACCTCAGGGTCACATGCCTCAGAGGCATCCCCAGCCAAGGACTCTCCTGTCCCAAAAGCGTCTCGCAAAGACAGGAAGACAGTTTCCGTGCCTGCTGAGAAGGTGGTGCCTGCTAAAATTACACATAAGAAGAGCACCAAGGCAGATTCACCCACAACCTCAACTCCCATCCAAAGCCCTGTGAAGCAGGGAAATGCGGGCACTGTAGGGGGAAAACCTGGTAAACAGGGGATGGAGGGGCAAAGGCAAGGCCAGGCCAAGCGAACAGCTGGATCCAGCATGTCCCCAGAGGGAGGGCCACTGTCTGCCCTGATGCAGCTTTGGTGGTGAGTGTGCCTGTTGTGGCCGCCCCACCTCCCACTCCTACCAAGACCACACTTCCATATCGAATCCCCAAGAAGTGGAAAGGTACCCCTCAACATTCTCCCTCCCACACTGTGTCTCATGGCAGCATGTCTCCACCTCCACGGGCCACCACACCACCCGGTCCAAGCAGCCCTCTGGCTCCCAAAGCCACTGATGCCTCAAGCTCAGCTGGTCCGCTCTCTCCCAGGTCCAGTCCTCCAACTGGCTCCGACACTCATCCAGCTCCCAGTCAGACTGACAGACAAGTCTGAGGCTAAATCCCCCTCACACTCCTGTCTCTCCCACAGCGGTGCCTGTACTGCCCATTGTTATCCCCCTAGCTGTGTTGCTGACCATGACTGTGTACAGTCTCACACATTCCCTGTGCAGCTTCTCATGTGCCTACTCTGCTGTTTGGACTGGCCACTGGCCTTGCTGTACATTGCTGTGTTTGCCCATTCCCTGTGCAGCTTCTCATGTACCTACTCTGCTGTTTGGACTGGTCACTGGCCTTGCTGTACATGGCTGTGTTTGCCCATTCCCAGTGCAGCTTCTCATGTACCTACTCTGCTGTTTGGACTGGCTACTGGCCTTGCTGTACATTGCTGTGTTTCCCCATTCCCTGTGCAGCTTCTCATGTACCTACTCTGCTGTTTGGACTGGCCACTGGCCTTGCTGTACATTGCTGCTGTGTTTGCCCATTCCCTGTGCAGCTTCTCATGTACCTACTCTGCTGTGTGGACTGGCCACTGGCCTTGCTCTTGTCTACTTTTGATGCCTATCTGTGAAATTTGTAATGAAGACAGTTGCTCCTGTTGTCTGCTTTGTTAGTCTCCTTGCTAAATAAAGGGTTTTCTGTGTGGGTATGGTTTAATGTGACACATGCTCTGTATGCCACTTTAACGTTGCCAGTTGCTAGTTCCACTATTTCAGAGTTTGGCTGAGGTGGGAGGCACTTCAGTTCTTCTTGACTCTGGGGCTTGGGGGTGCACTGGTGGTTGTTTGTGATGATCTACTGTTATCCTAATGATTCTATGTTAAGGTTTGCTAAATTGTACACATGTCATGTTAGGATGCACTACCTGCACAGAGTGGGATTTTATCCACAGGATTGCAGGCAGGCTGGCCAGGGTCATCATGTATGTGCGATCTTACTTTATGTGTGCCCAGCAGTGTAGGTGTATAGTCATCTTGTGATGGTCAGTCATCCTAGTCACATGGGTTACTTTCAATGTGTGCACGTGGGTGGTCAGGAAGTGTGCAGTGTGAAGGGGTGACTTTGTTGTGAGTGTTGATGTGTGTGTGTGCACCTGCAATGTCAACTGCACACATGTGTCACCCAGGAGTAGAGTGCCTGTTTGTGTAATTGTTCAGCCCTGTGATTGTGATTGTGTGCACATGTGTATGTTGTATGTTGTGCACTGTGCAGTGTGTTGGTGTGTCCTTGCAGTTTGGGCTGACTCCTACTTGTTGTTTTTGGCAATTGTGAGTATGCAGAGTATTTGACTGGCAAGTCAGTGTTGTGTTTTGTTGATCATCCATGTGTCTTGATGCTGTTTGTACTCACTGTGCATCCCTGCTCAGCCACACTGACATTGTGTGTGTTTTCTCATGCATTGCTGTCACATGGGGCTTTATTGCCTCCAGTATGGCATCTGGTGTTTGGTGTCATACCATCCCCTATCTGTGCTTCAGATGCCTACCAATTGTGAGTCTGCATGCCATCTATTTGTGTATGGTACACTCCTGCCATGTCCACTACTGACGTACACACCACTTCACTTTCATGTCAGCTGACCCCTTGGGTTGCCTGTGTGTGTGTGCCTCCCCATCACTTCATTTGTAACACTGTGCTTTGTGGTGCAGATCTTTGCACAGGACCAATGTGCCACTGAAGACATTTTCCCAATTGGTTATATGTTATTTTCTTGTACTGTTTAGCAGTCATGGTTGCTCATATGCAGTTCAACTGTTTGTGCTGCACAGTCCTCTGGTCAAGTTGTTTCCACTTTGGTGTCCCAGACTTGTGCATCTGTGGGTGTTGGGTTAGGTGTATGTGTGTTTGCTGAGGTACTGCTTCACTCCCTGAGTGTGATGTTGTCAGTGTGCTGTTTTGATTGTTGTTGTGGGTGTTCATGGTGTGTCACTCATATCCGTGTGGGACGTGTATGTTTGGTGTGCACAAACTGCTTGGTGTGCATGCAGTGCTGGGGGTGTATGTTGCCTTGTCCTTGCCTGGTGTGCATCCCCTGATGTCCTGCTGTGTTTGCAATGTGATTTATTGGCATGTGCTTCTGTTGTGTGTTTGATGTGGCTGTGTGCAGTGTTTGGGCTGTGTTGTCTCTTGCAGATGACAGATGCTCTGTGTGTGGTGTTCTATTTGCATGTCAGTGTGTGTGTTTTGTTGGTGTGGTGTGTTTCATTCAGATGTGTTATGCCAGTGTGGTGTGCCTTACTTGTGTGTCTGTCACATGAACTTAGGTCTATTCTAGTTCATGTTCTTGTGTTGGGTGCGTCCTTGTTTTTTTCTCCTCTCATATCTGAGCTGTCTCTTGTCATTCTTGTGCATGTGCAGGCATGTGGTACACTGTGACATCATGTTGACTTGATGGGTGGTGTGGTATGTCTGTCTGTGTGTCATTCTAGGCCCATTTCTCCCAGTTTGTGTCCATTATTGTTTTGTGATGGTGCACTTCTTGTCTGTGTTGTGGTATGTTGTCTGTGCATTGTTCCTGACTGATGGGGTTGTGCACTCCTGTTCTGTCTGTGCTCCCATTGCCTTTCCACACTTTGGCTGCACAGTTCATGTCTGGTCTTGTTGTGCTTCTGTGTGTGTTTTTGTTGAGTTATGTGTTTGGCTGTTGTTTTTGTGCAGACATTGGTTCTGGCATCCCTGTGTGTGTGTGATGTTTGTGGGTGCCCCCAGGGAGTGTGATTGTTTGTCTGTGTAATGACTGGACTTTATTGACACCCTTCTGTGTGTCTGGCACTGGTGTTGTGTGCTGCAGGTGTGATGGGGGGGTATATGTGAAGATTCCTACTGGTGTTTGACAGTCATGGAGTGTGTCAATGGGCCCTGTGTGTTGTGCTGCTGACATGCTCCTGTCAAGTAGGTGGATACATATGTGTGGCTGTTCACTGTTTGACTTCAGGGCTTTCCTTTCATCCCTGTGCCTATCCATGGGTTGCCTTGCTGTCTCTATGAGTTGTTGCACTGAGGTGACTGTGGTTTGACTTCACTCACTGTGCCAGCCATGTGTGATTTGATGGGCTGAGGGTGTTCTTATATGTTCCTTGTCTTGCATGTGATGTACACATGCTTGGTAGTTAGCTCCTTGGCCTTCCAATTGTGGGCACCTCACTTTAGCTTTCCTATATGTTGTACTCCATTGCTGCTGGCATGTGGTCTGTGTATGTGGCTGTGTGTCAGTTTGGGGTATGTCTGTGTGACTTGGCAGGCTGTGTGTCCAGTGGAGTGATTGTTCATTATCTGTGTGTGTGTTCATTTTCTGCTTGGACTCAGTTTTCTTGCCATGTGTGTGGTGTTGTTGTGGTGTGTGGGTTGCCCTGGCCCTGTGCTTTTGTGCTGTGTGTTCCTCTGCAGCCACTCCTGCTGTGGCTGTTTCCCTAGTTGTTTGGTGTGTGGTGAAGGGTGTGGGTTCACCTGGCTTGTTGTTGTGCATGGGGGAGCACAGGAGGGGCACATGGCATGTCCCTTCATGGGGGGGCCTGGTGTGTGGAGGGTGGTGGTGTGGCCCTGTGGTCTTTGTGCACTAACCATGCCTGGCGCTGGCCCTGCCTTCTGCATTGTGCGCATGTTTTCCCGCGTCTTCACCGCTGCGGTGACGTGACCAGGACATTACTTCATGATCGCGTTAGATGGGTGACCTGGATGCGGAGGGGTGATTTGGTGACAGGTAGGACATGTGTGGGTACACTTGTGGATGTGTTCCTGTCCCCACCAGGGTGTCTGGTGTGGACAGGAACACTATATCAGCCCATGAGTTGTGTGTTGTGGTTGTGTGCGGAGTTGTGTTGTTGCGTACCTGCGGTGTCGTCCGCGACGGGCCATGATTTGCTGGTGATGTATCAGGTACAGCGCCGGGAACACGTGTAGAGCTGGATCCATTGCGGTCGGGACCTGGTGGAAGGGACCGGGACTCTGGTTTCGCGCTCCGCTGTGATGCTTCCGCCGTCTCTGGTTGGGCGGTTTCTCCGCTGCGGTGCGACTGGCTGTTTGGGGCATCCTGATTTGTACGGCGGTCGGGATGTCATTCCGCACGGTGGTGAGTCTCCATTGGCTCCAACCGCTGCGGTGGCGGGCGCACTTTGATGGCGGTTAGCGTCGCACCGCAGCGGACGGGAAATGGGCTATGTTTGGCCATACTAATATGGGGGGCGTGAGGTCCGCTGCTGGCGTGCAGAAAAAAGCATTTTCCGCCACCGCCAGCACCGCAGTGGTGCCTCCGACCGCCATCGTAATAGGCCCCAAAGTTCTTTCACCATTGACACTACACATAATGGATTGAAACAGGGGTCCTTTTTGGTACCACTTTTATATTACTTGTATTTGTCCGATTTACCTCACCAATTTTTTTAATTGAAACATTTCTCATCAAAACTAGGATCTAAATGAATACCCATTTATTTTTATACTGATGATGTCATGCTAATCAATCTAATCCCTGATAAGCTTACAAATACATTTTACAGAGTTGAATACTATTATGAAAAGCATTTGTTTTTTAAGATTAGCATCTTATGAGGGAAAAAATAGGTTTATCTTACAATTGGTCCTTGGGACAAGAAAAACTTGACGTAGTAAAAGCTTTATATATTAGGTAGAACCTTCTAAAGTAACTTAAGTAACAAATTCCATTTGATTTGCCCCACTTAGGGAGTAAAGCTCTGGCTCATGCTGGCGCCTAACAATACTGATTGTATTGTACTACCAAATATCACAGATAGAAATATCATCATATAAGAATATCGTGGGCAACATATCAAAAGGCAATATATATATATATATATATATAGGATATCTTGAAGGTACATAGATCGAGTTGAATAGAGAAAATCTATACTTACTTACCTTTCATACCTTTCAATATTTCAGTTTTGAAATTTTGTCCTCAATATTTCCATGCCCCAATATTCTGGTTTCGATATTCATGGGCACACCTGCAACATTTGTATAAGTCACTGGGCGGAAGACACTTTACCCATCTATTAAATGTTTACAAAGTAAAAATTCCTCCAACTTTGAACTATGCACAGAAATACATTCTAACCTATAAATGTTCCTTTTTAAATATCTATGAAGGGAAGATCCTATGTACATTTTTTAGTCCTATAACTGCAATATCTGTACATTTACTTCAGTTAGATCTTGGATTACACAGTACATTTGTTCAAGCAATATCTAAAGTTATTTGATGGGTTTACAAACTATTACATGCTCCTGAAAAACTTTTAAGCAAAATGTTCTGTTTCTAAGACAACCTTAACTCTGATGGTGAAGTGAAACAAGCTAACTTCATAATAATGGCTTCATCTCACTTCAAGTAAGTCCTACAAAGGTCTCAGTCAGCTGGCTCTTGGCTCTCTCAGTGTCACTTTCCAAAGTAACTCCTCTCTACTCCAGCCAAACTACTCCACATCATAACAAGCACTGGAGCTTCAGCTTTTTCTCTGTTCCCAAATCTCCTCATGGTCCAAACTAAATTGAGCTGCCCTACTTTCGGCTTGGGATTCAGATTAAGGGTGAAGTGATGTTTAAATTTGAGGTACAGTTAGAATAAAGTTAGGCTAAATGTTAGTTATTTTTCAATTTCCTTCTTTTTTCAGGTCAATGCAAGAAGTAACTTCATGGACAATGTAGAGAAAACATAGACACTAACAAGGTATGTGGGTATGGAAACAGGCTGGAAATGCTAAATTGACTTTTCCTATCTTTAGGCCATATTTCTCGGAATGCTTTAATAAGACACAATGCTGTTCTAAATTTGCTCCTATGTGTATTTAGTGGATCCAGGTTTGTCCTTAGTTTAGATTTTGTGATTCCACCTGCTTGTCTGCCACAAATCTGGTCCAGGCTTGGTTAAACAAATGAAAGCTCCCTGTCTATTTTACTTTTCCCTACACAAATTGAAAACTATCCAGCTCATGTCCTCACATCAGAGGAGGGTGAGGACATTTGGGACTTTTCCAAAGGTCAGATAATTAGGATCCTTGCTGCCATCATGCAACTGAAAATCAAAGTATTGCTATCACCCTCCACATCCAGCATGGCTGCATTCACAATTGATCAATACTATGACCCATACATCTCCCCAATACTTTTTCGGCTTGGGACATTCTGCAAACTTATAAATTTGATTGGTATCCTCACAGCTACATCTAGAATAATAAGGTTAATTCTTACTTGTGGATGCTGAACAATAATGCATTCTTTCAGGGGTAATATAGATGTTGTATCTATTGCGAAATGCTGATATCAACATTTTGAGAAGTAAGCAAATAGCAAAATATATCAGATTAATAGATTTTCACTAATTGTTCTGATTTGTTGGAGTGGCTAAACAGTTTGTGCTCTCAGACACCCATTTTTGGACATCATCTAAGATTGTTTTTTTGTTTTTTTTAAATTAGGTTGTGGAGAAGGCAACAATGGTAATAATTTAAAAAAAGTTGATTACTGGCAGGATATGTTAATTTCAAATTGGACTGTGGTTTCTAAATAATTAATGACTAATCTGTATTACAAAAAATGTTTTAGGGATTCCATTTTATAATTGCCAGGCTACAAATGATTTAAACCCTGATACATCAAGTAGCTGATGGATATTCTGTAAATTCTCCATACCCCATACATTATGTGCAGATACTTCAAATATGCATGGACAAAGCAAATTCTTCCACATTACCATTCTGCTTTGTATCTTGGTTACTCTTTGGTATTTTAGAATATCTTTCCAAAATCCAGTTGAGGCCTCAAAATTCTTATTGAAAATGGTGTGGGTGGGAAAACAAGATTCTGGAACTGAAGCATAAAGAAATGGATATCTAGCCTGAAGGCAAATACCTCACATCAATGAAGTGAAGGCTGCCTTGCTCCACAAATTTGTAACTATGTTAGTCCACCATGATTCCCAATAAAACATGTTAAAGTTTGATGACCCAGAAAGCTGCAAACATGTCATAGCATATCTCATACTCCTTTAATTCCTAGCTAAAATAAGAAATATAAGAATTAATTGTGGTGAAAAATGGATCAGAAATATAAATTAGAATGCCCTTAAATGTAAAATCATTTAGAGGGAATTATCATTATTTCTATATTTATCATTCTTAAGAGTGATAGGAGTAAATATTCCCACCGCTTCCTGGTATTAAAACATTTCATAAACATTTGCAATTTTTCTTGTAAATGTTCCAATAGTCTTTTGCTATATTGTGTAACTTAATGCAAAAATACCTGGTGTGCTTCACTATTCAGGTTGTTTTATAACTGGGCAATCCTTTCACGTTCAATTTCTACCCTGAAATGTGTGTTCCTATTGATGGAATTGCTATTGCCGTACTTGTTCTGGCTACAAATACATCATCTGCATACACCAATATTCTCTTAATACTATTATTAGTTTAATTACTCTCATGATATGTATTGAAAAGGCTCCTATTAGAATGCATATAGCAGAGATGAAATGGTCGAACCTGACATGTAACTCTACCGATCTTGCAAAGTGAAGCACTGATTTGAAATCGTTCTGTTACAATCAATATGAAAGGCTATTCAACCAAATCAAAATACTTTTCCACCTCTAGCATCACAATAGCCAATGGCTGCTGGTTAATTTTGCCCAGTAAATTAAAATGACAGCTTTGTTGGTATATTCCGCAGGTCTGCCAGCAGGAATAAAACCATGGTGAAATTAGGCCACTATTCACTCTTAACAATAACTTAGTTATCATTGTCTGTAATATTGCAAATGAATTTGTATGTGTGGCATCTTGGGTTCCATCCTGCCTCTGCAATCCCAGGTTTGCCTTGCCTTAGTATTCTTATATGCAAAGTTATTATGGAAAGGTTGTTGGAATTAGAGGACTAACATGGGAAGCCGAATTGGATCCTATCTCCTTCTATGTTTTTCCTGCTCCTGATGTGTCTCTATCCTCTGGATAGGAAAGTATGTAGACATACAGTTGAAAGAATATGTTCTTGCGCATCATGTCAGGATAATGACTAATTCACATTCAAAGCCATCTAGTTAGTTTCTTACTAAATTTATTATGGCACATTTAGTTCATTTTCCTGTGATATTTTCTCCCTGCAGTGTAAATAGTAAAGTAGTGAACAGTAACTATTAATTAATGGCTCTGCATCCTCAATCTTTCCATACACAGCACGCTACACTCCCCTATGTTTTAAGGCAACTTATATATGATGGGAGTAGTAGGATCATTATTCATTCTTATTTCCTTGGAGTATGTGTAGAAGTGCCTCTGCCACATTGATTTCATCGAGAATCTTATACTCTATCTTGGCAGAGAATTTTTAATAAACTTGGTTGAATCACTTGTCCATGTGCGCATGCCGCTTTAAATTCTGTATTTCTCTGTCTCTCTGTAAAGGTTTCACATGACAAACTGTCACATACATGTTGCAGCAAACCATCAGACTAATTCTATTAGCAATGCAGGTAGTCTCTAGAGCCTGTTCCTTAGGTTGATAATGTAAAAATAGACATCAATTATAGGGTAAGAATCCCATCTTTGGGCTTCTGAAGGAACCCTGTAGGCCTAGGCGATGATCAAGTCTCTATCTACATTTGTGGAATCGTTCAGAATTGTGTCCTCAAATATCTTCTGAAAAATACATCAGCTCTCTCTTTCCTTCAGCTTCTTCTGGGATGCCAATGAACCTGAGTTATATCTCTGTGCCGTATTCTTTAGATGTTCACTTTTCCTTTTCACTTTTTTTCCATTAATACTTCAATTTTCATACATCACCATCTACATGTATCTTCCAGAGCAACCTCTTTTCTTTCAATAATAGTTATTTTGTTAGATAAAATCTCCAATTTTTGATTCATATCCTCTAACTGGTTATTTCTTTCATGCACTTTTTCCCTGTAGCTTCTTGTAAGTTATGTTTCCTATTTTTCCACATGCTTAGAGGTGGACATAAAAGCTGTCTTGGGGAACCCATTAGGAGCAAAGATGTCATCTTTTGAGGCAGTGTCTAACAGTTAGGGAAACATTCTGAGCTCCTTGTCAAGTCTGTACAAGATACTGATCCAGCGCGAACCCAAATAATTGATCAGGGATAAATATTCAATGACATTAAGTACTTTGGCCCATACACATTCACCCGAATCCTTGATGCGCTGGTGTCAAGTTTGATTAACTCTGCCTTAATTTTACTCTTGATTATTCTGGTTCAATCTCTAATCATACTGAAATATTCACGTGTGAATAACTGATAATCGACTTTTCATCTACTTGGTCGATGGACCAATTAGTTGAAGAGTTGATGGCAATGGAATTTATAATGATAACATTTAATCAATAAACTAGCCAAAATAACCTCAGACTCTCGGTGAGATTTAATAATTTTATCTAGTAATAATAAATGCTCATATCGATTACTTCATAAATTCAAATACTGGATACCTCAAAAGAGAGACAGTAAAAGCTAAACATTTCAATAACAGAACAATTAATTCAAATATACGTTGCAAAGAGTGGACAGATAAAGAGACATTAGATGCAAATAATAATTCGGATGGATAGATGAAGAGACAAACGCTACAATGTCATGAAATAGGACTGCAAAAAGAATAATTCTGCAATACTGATTTAGATCAAATACAAACCCCTGGGATCTGTAAATAGAAAACTACCACCCAGGCCTAGGTAGTAGTGGGGGACCCCCAGACCAAGAGTCAGGGATCAAAGACTCAGGTAATCAGGACAGGAACAGCTAGGCCTCTCTGCAACCCGACGAACAGCGGCGCACCCCTCACTCGGACCTTCAGCCTAAACGACCCTCAAGAGCGTCAGCAGCTAAACCACACCCCTAAAACACCTATTCTTATACCCTAAAAAGCACATGTCCATCCCACATTAGTTGCTAAGTTCACTATTTCTAGCTAAGGGATTATTTGAGCTCTGGGGGTGGGATGTCACCCCACCATGAAATCATTTTCTTTAGACTACACCATTGTTCTACACAACTTTTTTCATAGTCATTAATACCCCTTCTCTCTCATGAGCACATATGTATCAACATTTTGAATACTTTATTAAATTCAACAACTTCGGGTTCCGTTCCCACGATGACCCTGGTGTTGGCCGCTTGTCAATGTTCATGTCCTTCACCAGGTCACGTTTTTTTTCTTCCAGCTTTGCACAGCAGTTCAGTCATGTAATCACATGGTTCCCGCTCACTCTCTATTTCACCCGCCCTTACTGAGGCTAACTTAACATCATGGAAAACTCGTCCATTACTAAAAGAACAGAAAACAAACATTTATTAATTATGTGATAATGCATTTTCACTGTTTACCCCTCATCTTAACTCTACTTTATGTTAACGGTTAGCCTAGCATAGCATAAGCAGAAAAGCGACATTATTCATTAGGATAAAGCAACATACGTCATGCTTTTTACTAAATACACCTGCGGCCTTGCCAAGCAAACCTTCTTAATTTACTCTAAACACAAAATTATTACATTTCCGGTTATTTAAGTATTAATTCCATTTAGTTCATGCAATTTGCAAAGCATTCTTCCCGCATGTAGTGTAATTGTGCACATTAATCATTCTAACTCTACTTACTGTTAGTACGTATTATGGGGGTGTTCAATTGAGCAGGTTTCTTTCGCAAAATCCTGCTCCATCAATCCCCCCTCTGATGGCTTTTAGGAGCCATCATAAAAACTCACCATACCGAGTGCCACCTTTTAATGTATTTAGATTTTACTTTCTTTTTCTTCTTTTATGGCACTCTCATCTAACCTTTTCATCATGTCATAGTACTCTTCATTTATTTCTTCTAATGCTATCTCTTCTCTCTTTCTTTTTATTCCTTTTCTTTTATTCTTTTTGTCTGCTGCATCTTTTCTTCCTTTTATGCAATTACAACACTTATACACTGTTAATATTACTAGAGCTACTATGGCTACTGAAAATATTGGTATTATTATTTTCCCTAATAAACTACTTCCAAAGGTAGAAAACCATTTATTAACCTCAGAGAAACTCTTACCAAGTCTCTCCCAAACACTGCCAACCTCCAGTTGGGTTAAATCACTATACAATTTGGTAATAATTTGAATATATCCTTCTATCCCTTTACTTTTATCTGGGATATAGGTACAGCAGTGTTGAATTTTCAATATGCCACAGACTCCACCCTCTTTTGCCAGCAGAATATCAGGGGCAAGTCTATTTTGCAAAACCATTGATCTAATTGCCACCATTTCGGTATCAATCAAGAAACCACCAGCAGTGTCTGTAGATAAACGGTCAACTACTGTCGACAATTTTCGAATTTTGTGTGAATTTAAAATGACTCCAACTGAGGGTATCAGTGCTCCAAAGATATCACCTACTATTTCTGAAAAACTTGCTCTTTTTCTGCGTATTAGTCCTTGTCTTATTTCATTGACAGTATTATCTTCACGGTCTACATGATAGACCTTTGGAAAAACAATCCCAAAATAACAGCTCCCGTACCAATGTGCAGGTAACCTATAATAGGCTTTCTTCCCACACACATAATATATTCCCGGGAAAACAGGATCAGTTCCACCCTTTAATCCCCATCCTCCAGTAATTTGATAAGTATGCTCACACTCACTTGTGCCAATGAAATAATTGTTGAAGTTAGTCTTTGATCTAAATAAACATAGTTTTGCTTTTTGTGACCAGTCCAGGGACATCGCAGCATATGTCTCACCCTTCTCATAATTTCATTCTCTATAAGCCCAAGGTGGTGTCGGTGATTTTTGTTCATCAGCTTTTTTCTAGACAATTGCTCTTCTATTTTCTACCATGTCTAAAACTAATCTTTCTTCTACATGTAAACTACAAGTTAAATTGTTTTTGTAGGCATGTTCTATATCTAAGGGTTTAGTGATATGAAAAAATTCTCCCATATAGCGTGTATTTTTACCACTTACTACTTTATTTAGTTCCCTTACAATTGGTATTTCTGAAAATACTAAATCTATATCAGTATATTGATACTCCAGTTTACCTTTCATGTAAAATAGGCTACTAAGGACACTACTTGACACACCATATTTTAGTGAAAGGTGGTGATAGGTTATACCTTCAGAGACTGACGAAGGTAATTTCATGCAAACATAACAATCACTCACATTCATAGTATTAGTATATTCATACAACAACTTAGTAAAAACATTTAACGAAAAATCACTAATTGATTTGCCATGATGGAAAATGCTTCCATCCATTTGGTTTATATTAGTATTCATAAGTTTTTTAGAAACATCTTTCATTCCTTCAATCAACACATTTTTGGTAGTATTTCCAATGTTATTCACATTAAAAATAGGTATGACAACAAATAATAGGACCCATATAGTTGTTAATAGAAAAACACTACATAAGCAGGTTTTAATACATCTACGTTTTAGACTAGATTTTGGTTGTTCAGTCACTTTTACTTCTGCCATTTTGATAAACTACAAAAAAAAAAATACAATCAAAAATCTAAAAATCCTTTTTAGTCTATAACCCTAAATAATAATAAAAAAGATAAAAATCTATATGGATTCTATTCTAAATAAAACATTCTAAAATTAGATTTTTCTGTAAACCTGCACTTAATGACTTTCTTCTTCACCCCCTTTCTTTTTATTTCAGTCTTTTGGATTTTCTTGAGTCTTCGGTTCAATTTCAACTGACAATATTTCTTTTTCACCTTAATCTTTTTACATTTCCTTTTAAGGTGGTTTCAGTTTGCTCTCATCTTCTTTTTCAGTGTCACTACTTTCATGTTCTTCGTTTAAACCTAAACCTTCAAATTCTTCTAGTATTATGTAGGTCCATTCTGGAGCTTGGTACTTTCTACATGGAATCCTTGCTCTTTTGAATTTCCTGATTGCTTTTCCTCTTGAATTTTCTGGTCCCATTTGGCTTGAGACTTCGTCACTTTGCTCTGGTCTTTCCCTCAATCTTCTTTTGACTATTCTATACTTTAGTCTTCTCGCTCTACTTGATCAATTGTCTCCCTTTCTATGTCTCTTTTTCTGTATTATCTTTTCACCTTCTGTGTTTTTTTCACCATTTCTTTTATTTAGTCTTCTTTCTATCCGTTTTTCTACGCTCCCCTGTATTTCTGTTTCTGTAGGTTCATCCCCTTTTTCTGGATCATCAGTGAGTTCACCTTCTTCTAGTTCATTTGTGACCTCATTCTCTTCTGATCCAACTTCTGACTCATCAGCTGTTTCTCTTTCTTCTGTTTCGACAGCTGCTTCACTTCCTTCTGGTTCAATGGCAGCCTCACCTTCTTCCAACTCAACAGCAGTCTTTTCAGTCCCAGTATCTGGTGCCCACTTTACTTGACTTGTGCTTGGCTGTTCATTGTCAAAACGTTCATCTGAATCTGTCACTCCAGACTCTTCAGCTTCGCACACTTCAACTGCTGGTTCTTGATTTTGATTTACCAGTTGCTGTTCTTCAGGTCTTTCAATTGGACTTGGGACTAGGCGTGTATGACTTGCATGTATTCAGTTTGGTAAGCCAAAACACTTTACTGCTATGGTCGTCACCAATATGATCTGGTAAGGGCCACTCTAACGGGGTTCTAGGCATGTTTTCCTCACATGCTTCTTGACTAGGACCCACTCACCAGGATTCAAATCATGTGCTTGGTTCCGCTGTGTCGTTGTGGCTTCTCCTCCAACCTGGCGAGACACAGAACGCATCAGATCAGCCAGTTCTTTGCAATAATCTAGCACATGATCATAAGGTATATTCATCAGTTTGTTCGCAGGTATGTATGCTTGTCTCATGGCTCTTCCCATCAAGACTTCATGGGGACTTAATCCAGTCTTTTTGTCAGGAATACTTCTAAGACTCATCAATACAAGGGGTAAAGCGTCAGGCCATTTCAGTGTTGTGGATGCACATACCTTCCCTAGTCTTGATTTTATTGTGCCATTTATCTGCTCAACTATACCAGATGCTTCTGGTCGATAGGCACAGTGCAGCTTCTGTTCAATTTGCAATGCTGCACAAATCATTCAAATTATTTCATTATTGAAATGCAATCTTCTATCTATTTCCAAAGTGACTGGAAATCCAAATCTAGGGATCAATTCTCTCAACAATAGCTTAGCCACAGTAAGGCTGTCATTCCTTCTCGTTGGATAGGCTTCCACCCAGCGAGAAAACAAACAGACAATGACAAGGACGTACGTTAGCCCGTTACATGGAGGTAACTCTATAAAGTCGATCTGAAGTCTAGTGAAAGGGCCTCCTGCTTTCCCGATCCCACCCCAACTTACAACTGTTTTTCTTCCTGGGTTTTGTTTTTGGCATATGGCACACCTTTGACATAAACTTTCTGCGATGACCCTGAACTTTGGATTGTACCATGTCTGCTTGAACAGTCTTAACATTGCATCTCTTCCGATATGTGTCAGCCCATGGTACATCCTGGCCATGTGAGAAAGTAAAGAATCTGGTAATACTGGTCTTCCATCTAGATAAATCCATACCTCATCTTCTGCATTTTTCCTACAACCTGTTCTATTCCACTCTTCCTTTTCTTTATTACTGGCTTCTTCCTGCATTTGCCTTATCTCATCCTAAGTCTCAAATGTGTTTGTGAGCATAAGGTGGCATTCGGTATTTCCTTTTTCAATCGATCTGTTTATTGCCATCGTATTTTGGGTACAGTAACGCGCTAATTGGTCCGCGTATCTGTTGCCTTTTGTCACATTATCATCTCCTGATTGATGTGCAGCACATTTTACAACTGCAACTCTTTTTGGTAACTGCAAAGCATCCAATATTTCCTTTACAGTTTTTCCATTCTGAATTGGAGAACCTGAGGAAGTCAAAAATCCTCTTTGCATCCATAACTGACCGAAGTCATGTACGACACCGAATCCGTACTGACTATCGGTGAAAATTGTTACTTTTAGACCT
Organism: Calotriton arnoldi; assembly: GCA_963921515.1. Classification (NCBI taxonomy): domain Eukaryota; kingdom Metazoa; phylum Chordata; class Amphibia; order Caudata; family Salamandridae; genus Calotriton; species Calotriton arnoldi. Next base: position 383,652 of record CAWUFW010006198.1, read on the forward strand.
TTTGCCAATTTACATGCTCTAGTCAGAGCAATCAACTCTGCGACTTGAGCTTACCCCTTTCAAACAGGATGCTTCTAGTGCTCCTGATAAGGTGCAGACAGCATAACCAGCACACAATTCACCTTTTTCATTTCTCAAACAGGATCCATCCACAAACAGCTCACAATCTGGTTCTTCCAAGGGTTCATCCTCTATGTCAGGACGGGGCTTAGTACAGAGTTCTGTCACATCCAGACAATCATGTTCTGCTTCCTCTTTCACCTCCTCACATCTTGAATTCAGCAGTAAAGTAGCAGGGTTCACAGTAGTGCACCTCACCACTGTCACATTTGCAGCGCCTAGTATCACTCTCTCATATTTAGTCAGCCGACTAGAGGTCATGTGTTGAGTCCGAGTGCGAGTTAAAAGGATCTCAACAGAATGTGGTACATACACTTTTACTGGGTAACCCATCACAATAGCTTCACTCTTTTCTAGACTTACACAAGTGGCGGCTACTGCTTTTAAACAGCCTGGTAATGCTGCAGCCACTGAATCCAGGGTAGCAGAAAAATATGCCACTGGACGTCGTGCCATTCCGTGTTTCTGGGTTAAAACTGCAAGTGCACACCCATCTCTCTCACAACAGTACAATGCAAATTCTTTAGAGTAATCTGGCATTCCTAAAGCAGGCGCTTGACAAAGACTGTTTCGTAATCTGAAGAAAGATTCCATACTCTCTTCATCCAACACAATTGGATCTTTCACATCCTTTTGTGTCAACCTCTGTAGAGGTTTTGCAATCAATGAGAAACCACAGATCCACTGTCTGCAGTATCCAATCATTCCCAAGAACATTCACACTTCTTTTTAATTTCTGGGTGGATTAATTTTCTTGATCACACTGATTCTCTCTGGCGTCACCTTTCTGACCCCTTTTTTAATCTTGTGACCTAAATAGTGAACTTCCTGTCTACAGTATTGCAATTTGGAGGGTGACACTTTATGTCCTCCTTCTGCTAAATGGTTCAGTAAAGCAATTGTGTCTGTTACACATGCTTACCGTGTTTTTCATGCCACTAGTAGGTCATCAATGTACTGAATCAACACAGAGTTTCCAGGCATAACCAAAGTTTCCAAACATTTTTTCAAGATCTGATTGAAAATCGAAGTACTCTCAGTGTACCCTTGAGGAACTCGGCACCATGCCAAAACACGGTTTCCGAACTGGAAGGCAAATAAATATTGACTTTCCGGGTGCAAAGGAATGGAGAAAAATGCATGACATAAATCAATGACCGTGTACCACTCAGCATCAATGGGAATCTGGTAAAGAATTACTGCTGGATTTGGCACTACTGGACAACATGGCACTGCAATTTTATTCACTTTTCTCAGATCTTGAACTATTCTATTTTTTCCATTAGGCTTTTTAATTCCAATAATGGGTGAGTTACAGGGACTGCTCATTATTTCTTTTAGAATTCCCTGCTCAATCATTTGATCAATTACAGGTGTGACTCCAGCAATTACTTCTGGACTCATTTTGTACTGTGGGGTATTGGGATATACAGCACCATCCTTTACTGTAATCTGAATTGGATCTACATTTTTCATTAACCCAATCTCTTTTCCTGACAAATCCCACACATCTGATCTCACTGTACGTTTCAACTCTTCAGGCAAATCTTCCTCAGTGAGCAGTGAATATAACTCACTCACTTCTGACTCTCGCTGGGCCATCATAACTTTATATTCAACATCCTCATCATGTGTCATAAATGCAACACCATCCGGTGTACAATAAATAGTGCAATTAATTTTACACAACAAATCTCTACCCAGGAGATTAACAGGACTGGTATCACATACCACAAACCGATGCATGTCTTTAAAGTTTCCAATATGAACTTCTATTGGGGCTGTGACAGGAGTTCTGATATGTTTATTTGCAACGCCTACAACTTGGATAGTCTCTCCCGAGAGGGGTAGGTTTGGAATTTCTGCTGCTCTCACAGTAGAACGGGTAGCACCAGTGTCCAACAAGAAGGTGATATCTTTACCTTCTACCTTTCCATCTATGAATGGACCTGACTGATCTACCGCTAAAGATGCACCCAGTACGCACTCTTCCTCCCCCCTCAGGCACCGTCATTGAGATATATCCGAATCACTCTCATTGCAACGCACCAAATACTGCGAAACTAGTGGATTCTTACCAAACTGCTCTTCTCCTCGGAATCCAGAACTCGCACTGTACATCTGCATATGAGCATTCACATTACAGGGGATAGGAGGTTGTGGCACCTGTGACTGTGGAGTAACTACCTGCTGCTTCTGCTGTTGATTCCCAACCACCTCATTCTGCATCTGTAGATTTAAATTTTGATTTATTTCATTACCCTTTTTTCCAGATCTACACTCGTTCTTCCAATGTCCAAACTTTCCGCACGCATGACAAGGAAATTTCTTTTTAGCTTCTTCCTTACTAAATTTAAATTTTCCCTTATCTCCACTATTTATCTGACCAACCTGATTCTGACTTTGTTGCACATTACTATTTTCCTGTTGTTGTTCTGCCATCTTCACTTGTGCCCACATCATTTTTCCTTTAACTTTTTAAGCCTTGATTCAATATCATCACTGCAGTATTTTACATACCTCAAAATTTTGTCTATTGACTTACTTTGCCAGCAGAGCATATGCTGCTGTATCATTGCACTAATCTCCAGTTTCAATCCATACACAAACCGATACACAAAATGTCCCATATCTTTATCTCCAATATTTTCAAACCCACTGTACTGCTTAAACACTTGTAGTAATCTCTCATAATACGCATGAAATGATTCTTTAGGCTCTTGGGTCGTCCTGTCAATCTTGACCCAATCTGTTTCTTTAGGGGAAATCTTTCCTTTCAAGAAAGTAATGACCTGATAGTACTTCTTCTTTACCTCTTCAGATGGTGCACCTGTTTTTGCATCCCTAGGATATTCATCCTTAGGCCAGTCAACAGTTATTTTACATTCTGTCCACAAATCAGCCGGAACCACTATTTCAAAAAGACCGTCTAAATCCTTCAACAATACTTTTAAAACTTTCACAAATCTGTCCACTTGTTAATACTATTCAACAGGTTTTTCTCGCAATCTGGGGAAGTCATTTGTAAATGACATTATATCTTGTCTTGTCCATGGTACATGAACATATCCACCACCTGGTACTTCTCTCATGGGACATGCCCTTTCAACTTGCTCGGTTTCCTTTAACGGAAACATGGAATTTCCTTTACCAGTAGTTTCTTCTTTCTTTTTCATCCATTTACTCCTCCATCCTTCTACAGTTCCCCATTTCTTTAAAATATTCATTAATTCCTTTCTCTTTAATCTTCTTCCTGATGTATTCAAACGTTCTAAATCCTTGTCAGTAAAAGCCATTCTATACGTTTTCTGTAACACTTTAGACTTTTCTATGTCTACACCAAACTCACATGCAACTTCCGATAGTTTTTCATGGAAATTCTTCATTCTCCAAGTAATACTTTTATACAAAAACAGCAACTCTTCATCACTCTAAGTCCCTAGTCTATCTGGACTTACTGTTCCAATAATCAGCTCCTCTAAATCTACTTTCAATTGGCTCACATTTAAACTCCGTGGTTGAACTTTTGGCTTGGTCATTTCTTTTATCCAATTAGTTAATTCTTCTGGAGTGAGACATGCTGAACTCCCTGCTACTGGAGTATAATTTGGCCCTATTTTCCTTGAGTCTAAATGAATACTTCTCCTCGGGGTTTCTGTTAATAAATCATCAACTGGTAAGTCTAACAGTGTGGTTTTCTGGTCATTTGGTCTATTTTCATTTGTTACTGACACTACTTCACTCCTTACACTATTTCTTGGAACTGTTAATGTGTGTACTTTTGGCAAAGTCGATTTTTCTCCAAATAATGGAACCACAGGACCAATTGTCACTGGTACCGTCAAAGCTTCTGCATTCAAATTTAACTGATTTAACTTCTGTACTTGTTCTATTCTGGCTTTATTCATCAGGCTTATTTCATTTTCTCGCACTATTTTAGCTATTTCGGTAACTTGGGGAGTCAATGGTGTTACCATTTGCGGAGCACTTGGAATCACCTCCCCTGAAATGTCTTCATATGGTGGAGGTCTTTTAGTCATCATAGCTTCTAACAGTTCATCATCAGATTCATCCAAGCTCTCTCTGGATATTTCTATAATTTTCTTTTTCTCTTTACACTTAGTACCTGTCTGACTCCCTACTGTCAAAACTGGATGTAGACCCTCAGTCACTACTGCTCTTCTCCATCTTTTCATCTGATCTTCCCGCCTCTCAAATGGATATCTAGGCATAAAACCTATGAATCTCCTACCGCTTCGATCTTTTTCTCGCTCATAAGCTTCTACTTCCCATTCCTCCAACGATTCATACTGAGTAAGTCTTGGATTTGGCTCTAGTATGTTCATCCTAGCTCTCAAATTCTGTAAAATTCTCACATTAAATGTTCCAAACTCAGGAAAAGCTAACATCCCATCATCTTTCGTATATTTCATCCAGTTTTCTAACCAAACACACGTATGATAACCTCGCTCCATCATCATATAAGAGGCAGGCGTTTTTGGAGGTGGAATTGGGATTCCCTCTCTCGTCACAATTTTTTTGTCTTTCTTAAAGAAATTCTTTATTGTCTTTATCAAACCCATCTTCAGACTCTTCTATTAATATTTCTCAACAAACAAGATATCAAAATTCTTTCCGTAATTCTCCTTTTCCTATTTGCTAAGTTCTATCCTATACCAGTGCGACTCACACCAACCCACCCATCACAGTTCCTAACGTAACTACAGTCTCAACCAAGATTAGTGCGATTTACGCCAGCTAACCAATCAGAGCCTTGTATACACCCGCTGTCTGACCAATGTCAGCTCGGACTTTTGTGACATCAGTTTTTATTCCTTCTACTGACCCTCCCTTTACAATCTGTTCTCGCTACACGCCCGCTGCTTTGTCCAATGCCAGCGCAGCAGTTTGTGACGTCAGATCACTCCTTCTACTGACCCCTCCTTCACAAAATCTTACGGCAATATTTTTCTGCGTTTTCTTAATCAAAATTCTGTTAGTAACAATATAAAAGACAATGCTACCTTGTCTGTTCCACTAAATAAAGAGATAGTCTTCACTTTTTTTCCAAGAGAACCTTACACTGCAAGTAACAATAATGACCAGCGTTATCTCACTTTTCTAACAAGCTCGGGGAAGACCTGTTACCCCTCCAGGGATAAAGCCGAAGTTTCACAAGAGGATTTTTTTTGGGCATTAAAAAGGTGTCCTGTTACTCCCTCGAGAATTACTGCCAGAGTTTCAAAAGTGGACCCTTCACTATTTCAGACACTCTACTTACATACAAAATTTCCCTAATTATAACACCGACAGCCCTACGTAGCTTTTCAGTATTATTTCCAACAGACAAAGTACTTCTGCAGTGTGATTTCTTTACCACACTCTTCTTCTGCCTACTTCAGGCTAATTCCTTCCCGGGATTTCTCAGGCAACTCCGTACTTTTACTTCTAGACAACATAGAACATAACACTAACTCCTCATGTTAAGAACATATAATCAATAATCAATAACCATTACCAAACTAATCAATAATTAAACCGTCACTCTGCTACCAAGAAACTAATCCAGCGCGAACCCAAATAATTGATCAGGGATAAATATTCAATGACATTAAGTACTTTGGCCCATACACATTCACCCGAATCCCTGATGCGCTGGTGTCAAGTTTGATTAACTCTGCCTTAATTTTACTCTAGATTATTCTGGTTCAATCTCTAATCATACTGAAATATACACGTGTGAATAACTGACAATCGACTTTTCATCTACTTGGTCGATGGACCAATTAGTTGAAGAGTTGATGGCAATGGAATTTATAATGATAACATTTAATCAATAAACTAGCCAAAATATCCATAGACTCTCGGTGAGATTTAATAATTTTATCTAGTAATAATAAATGCTTATATCGATTACTTCATACATTCAAATACTGGATACCTCAAGAGAGAGACAGTAAAATCTAAACATTTCAATAACAGAACAATTAATTCAAATATTCGTTGCAAAGAGTGGACAGATAAAGAGACATTAGATGCAAATAATAATTCGGATGGATAGATGAAGAGACAAACGCTACAATGTCATGAAATAGGACTGCAAAAAGAATAATTCTGCAATACTGATTTAGATCAAATACAAACCCCAGGGATCTGTAAATGGAAAACTACCACCCAGGCCTAGGTAGTAGTGGGGGACCCCCAGACCAAGAGTCAGGGATCAAAGACTCAGGTAATAAGGACAGGGACAGGACAGGAACAGCTAGGCCTCTCTGCAACCCAACGAACAGCAGCGCAATCCTCACTAGGACCTTCAGCCTAAATGACCCTCAAGAGCGTCAGCAGCAGCAGCTAAACCACACCCCTAAAACACCTATTCTTATACCCTAAAAAGCACATGTCCATCCCACATTAGTTGCTAAGTTCACGATTTCTAGCTAAGGGATTGGTTGAGCTCTGGGGGTGGGATGTCACCCCACCATGAAATCATTTTCTTTAGACTACACCATTGTTCTAAACAACTTTTTTCATAGTCATCCATACCCCTTCTCTCTCATGAGCACATATGTATCAACATTTTGAATACTTTATTAAATTCAACAACTTCGGGTTCCGTTGCCACGATGACACTGGCGTTGGCAGCTTGTCAATGTTCATGTCCTTCACCAGGTCACGTTTTTTTTTCTCCAGCTTTGCACAGCAGTTCAGTCATGTAATCAAATGGTTCCCGCTCGCTCTCTATTTCACCCGCCCTTACTGAGGCTAACTTAACATCATGGAAAACTCGTCCATTACTAAAAGAACAGAAAACAAACATTTATTAATTATGTGATAATGCATTTTCACTGTTTACCCCTCATCTTAACTCTACTTTATGTTAACGGTTAGCCTAGCATAGCATAAGCAGAAAAGTGACACTATTCATTAGGATAAAGCAACACAAGTCATGCTTTTTACTAAATACACCTGCGGCCTTGCCATGCAAACCTTCTTAATTTACTCTAAACACAAAATTATTACATTTCCGGTTATTTAAGTATTAATTCCATTTAGTTAATGTAATTTGCAAAGCATTCTTCCCGCCTGTAGTGTAATTGTGCACATTAATCATTCTAACTCTACTTACTGTTAGCACGTATTATAAGGGTTTTCAATTGAGCAGGTTTCTTTTGCGAAATCCTGCTCCATCAATACCATGGATGGGATGGAATTCATTCTTCTGGATTGTAACAGGGATCATTAGTCAAACACCCTAGAGTGGGAAATAAACTGCTGAATCTGCAATTATCAGGCCATTTTCCACAGGTTTTGCCCAATTATCAAGTGAATGAATGATCTGATTGACCATCTGCAATAAGCAGGTGTTAAATTGAAATGGGGGGCTAATTTGAGTTGGTGTGGTTGAGGTGAGGGACTAGGGGCGCTAGGGGGACTAGAGGGAGGAGGAATGTCTGTGGCCTGGTTGGAGGGAGAATTGTTTGCTCCCTAATTGGTACTGGATGTGTGGGTTGATCTGTCAGGCAGTGCCTTTGAATGCAGGCCCTTTCCCTTTCCAGCCATGGTTTTATTGGGTGCTGTCAGACCTGACACCTCCAGGGTGGTATTTCTCCAAATATGTTTGCCTCTTTTCCTACATTTTTCACCAGAAGTTCATTTTTGTTGGCCTTAGCACTCTCAATCAATCAATCAAGCAGTACTAATCACCCAAGAGGGTATCCAGGCCCTGTACTGTGGGTAGCAGTTGAAGAGCCAGGTCTTCAATCCCTTCCTGAAGTGGGTCAGCGAGGGTGCACTTTACCACTGGCGATCAGTGCTAAAGTGGTTAAATTGGTTTACACCGGATTGCCATATTTAATTTTCTTATAAGTCCCTTGTAGAGTGGTATACCATTTACCAAGGGCCTGTAAATTAAAAGCTGCCACTGGGCTTGCAGCACTTTTTGTGCCATCCACTTGAGTAGCCCCTTAAAATTTGGACCAGGCCTGCTATTGCAGCCTGAAAGCAGTTTCAAACCGAGAATTCAACTTGGCAATATAACCCCCTCGCCAAACCTTAAACACCACTTTTATTTCATTTAAGACACCCCTATGCTAGGCCCGAGGTAGACCGTAGGGCAGGGGCATTGTATTTAAAAGGGTGGACATGTACTCTTAAGTCCTGGTAGCGAAAAATGACTACATTTGTTTTTCACTACTGTGAGGCCTACCAGTCTCATAGGATAACATTGGGTTGCTTTATTACATTTAAAAAGTAGTAACTTTTGATTGGGGGCAGATGAGCCGTTAATGTTTGGTATCTATGAAATTGTAATTAAAAAAACTCTTTCATGATAAAGTTGGTTTTTAAATAGCAATTTTGAAAATGCCACTTTTAGAAATTGTACTTTTTTTTGCCCTTGGCCATTTGGTGTTAAATAATAAGAGGCAGCACTATAGCCCTGGGAACCGGGGAAAATCAGAAACAGAACAAACACTGGTCCCCTTGGGGAAGAGTAAGCCTCAACTTCCTTGACAAATCAAAAAAGCCATCAATTGTTTGCTTTTTACAAAAAATCTAATCAAATATATTTATCGTAAAAAGATCTCAAAAGTATCTGACCACATTGAATCACTCGTTACATATAAGGGTAAAACCAGAGGCACTGGGACCTGGGTAATGAATAGTACAATATAAGGTGGTCCCAGTATGCAATATTTCAACAACACACAAAATAAATATACATTAGCAAAAGGACAAATGGAAAAAGACCACATTCAGTGAGTGATGGAGCAGTGTTATTTAATCGCACCGTCACAGAATATATATTGGCAATATCTTAAAATCTTGTACAAAAACAAGTGCCCGGAAAAAGGGAAGAGAGAGGGGGTTGTAGGAAAAGTTTAGTGATTTGAGTGAGGATGAAGTGGTACGGAGGGGTAAGATTATTGTGCAAAACACTTATTCATGATTAGCATCATACTATGGCGCGTTATTTCGCCACAAGTTCACAAAATTCTGTATTGATTAATAAATAGCCATGATTAATGAGAAAAACACAGTAGAACAATCTCTGTTGATTTATACTGGCTCAAAGAAAAGTGTCGACGTTTCGACCCCGGACGAATGTAGGTTCATTAACACCTTACGTAGGGGTCTTCCTCAGGACTGTGATACGGGGGTGGGCACCCTGGGGGATAAGGGTAAAGATTAGCAATATCCTCGGGGGAAGGGGGCAATACAAACATAGTAAAGGGGCCATTTGGTCCCCATGATTACCATAAATTGCCCTACAATGAGGGCCGGTCTTGCGACAGCTTGGGCGCGTGGGCTCCAGACGAACGAGAGCGGGATAACTGCACCTGCAATGGTAAGGTGTAGTTTATAAAAGCCGCCCAACCAACTCGGGGGGCTAGGTGGGATTTTAATTAACAAGGGACGCAAGTGAAAGATGCCACTTACGCACAATGGATCAATATCCAACATGTCCCATCCGGATTAGTGAAAAGGTCCAGCCCGGATTGATCGGCTCGGACCCCGCAGTTAAAAATCTGTAACAAAAGGGGACACATAAATTACCTATCGAGGACCTCCAAAAAGTATATTATATACCACCGCCTAAGACGAAGGCAAAACCAGAATTACCTGCTAATTCCTTCAATGGCCGGTACACCAAGGGGCACACAATCTGGAGATAAAGGAAAACGGGAAAGGAATGATTATTTAAGACACCCTACAACGTGTTGAAGAGCTCGTAGTCAGTAGGCCCAAAGGCCCCTGTCGTCTAAAAAACTCACCGCTCCTCAGTGGTTCAGTGTTGCTTCAGAAGGAAATAGCCCGACCCAGCAGTGCAAAGTCTATAGCCAAAAGGAGACAAGACCATAACAATTATGTTTCGGAATGGGAAAAAGTTAAGGCTCATAAAACTGCGGGTCCCCAGAGGGGTACGGACAGAGAAGAGCTCAACATGACAGCTTACCGCTACACGCTGGAAGATGCTTCAATCAGGAAGGAGGGAAACGAGGCAGGGCCCCGGCAGGCAATAAATATTAATGCTCGTTCTCTCAAAACGAGCGTGACGTAGTGCCCGCAGACGCTAGATGCTGATCATGACATAACAGTCATCCCGTTTACTACAATGGAAAGGTATAATAGACTTACAAAAGTATGGTGTGCACCACTAGTAAGGTTCATTAAAGAGGTCAAGGATGGTTGGTTGAATCGGAAATGCTAATGAAAATAGACAAAACATATTATTGCAAAAGGAGAGGTCATAGACATTTTGTTAAAACGGAACACAAATGAGTATATACAAAGCATATTGTTACAACACCTAAAACCACTCTCACAGAAGGGTCTATCAAATATTGAAGGCGCAAGAAATTACACCGTGTGCAAAACGTCTGGTCTCATCATACAATATACATAAAAGAAAGGGTCATATTAGGATCCAGCACATGATTACAACATTCACAAAAGGTTCATTTCAGATACGGCATTTAGTTGGTCACAGTGATGGAGATTAATCGTGTTTGTTTGTACATGTACATTTAAACACTCCGTGCTTAAATGCGTCTGGTCTCATCCTGCAGTACACATAAAGGAAAAATCCAGCCCATGATTACGACATTCACAAAAGGCATTTAGTGGAACACAGAGATGGGGATTAATCATGTGTGTTTATATATGTATATTATAACGCTCTGTACAAGACGTCTGGTCTCATCATGCATTATACATAAAGGAAAGGGTCATATTAGGATCCAGCACATGCTTGAGACATTCACAAAAAGGATCATTGCAGGTAAGGCATATTGTTGGTCATGGAGATGGAGAGTAATCATGTGTGTTTTGACATGTATATATTCTACACTCTGGGGACATTGGCATCATAATAACTGGTGGAGTTATTTACATCGTGCCTGAAAAGGAGAAGGAGAGAGGGGGGACTGTTTCAGAATAATGATGAATAGTCCAGGTGGGCCCATGGTTGCAGACCTACCCTCATTCGGATGTCAGACAGGCTAGTTGGGCATGGCTAGAATCTAATTTGTTTAACCCACTCTGTATAGAGTCCAGACGTGTCATCCATTTGCACTCTCTTGTGCTGAGGATTGAGCCGATATTGCCCCCTCTTGGGCCTAAAGTCGCTTTCTCGAGGACTATCCACTGGAGCTCTTCAGGAGTATGTGCAGCAGTTTTGAAATGCTCAACCAGGGGTACCCCTTGTACGTCACATCGTATTCTACTGCAATGTTGCAGTATGCAGGCTTTTATTTTTTGCTGAGTCTGGCCCACATAGATGAGCCCACAGGGACACACAATTCCATAGATCACGTTAGTGGTGTTGCAGTTGGTAAAGGACTTCAGATCAATCGTGTGATGTTTATACGTGAACCTTTTCGTTTGAATGGTCATCCGGCAAGCCTTACATTGGCCGCACTTAAAATGTCCCAGTGTAACTGGTAAGTTCCAAAGGGATTGCAGAGAAGGTGTCTCTGGAGTATCAAGAAAAGAGCGGACCACATGATCTTTCACGCTCTTCGCTTTTCTGAATAAATGCATAGGTAAATTGGGTTCTTCTATGTCATCCGACACCAAACCCCAATGTTTGTTGATCGCCTTCTTAATAGCATTGCTCTGTGTGCAGAACGTGGTCACACAGATCATCCTTTGCAAAGGAGTGTCACTCTTGTCTTTCAATGTGAGTAATGCTTCACGAGGGCTGTACCAAGCCCTTTTCTGTGCTCTTTTTATCAGCCTCCTGATATAAATAGACTTTGCACTGCTGGGTCGGGCTATTTCCTTCTGAAGCAACACTGAACCACCGAGGAGCGGTAAGTTTTTTAGACGACAGGGGCCTTTGGGCCTACTGACTACGAGCTCTTCAACACGTTGTAGGGTGTCTTAAATAATCTTTCCTTTCCCGTTTTCCTTTATCTCCAGATTGTGTGCCCCTTGGTGCACCGGCCATTGAAGGAATTAGCAGGTAATTCTGGTTTTGCCTTCGTCTTAGGCGTTGGTATATAATATACTTTTTGGAGGTCCTCGATAGTTAAGGTTATGTGTCCCCTTTTGTTACAGATTTTTAACTGCGGGGTCCGAGCCTATTAATCCGGGCAGGACCTTTTCACTAATCCGGATGGGACATGTCGGATATTGATCCGTTGTGCGTAGGTGGCATATTTCACTTGCGTCCCTTGTTTAATTAAAATCCCACCTAGCCCCCCGAGTTGGTGGGGCCGGCTTTTATAAACTACACCTTACCATTGCAGGTGCAGTTATCCCGCTCTCGTTCGTCTGGAGCCCACGCGCCCAAGCTGTCGCAAGACCGGCCCTCATTGTAGGGCTATTTATGGTAATCCTGGGGACCAAATGGCCCCTTTACTATGTTTGTATTGCCCCCTTCCCCCGAGGATATTGCTAATCTTTACCCTTATCCCCCAGGTGCCCACCCCCGTATCACAGTCCTGGAGAAGACCCCTACGTAAGGTGTTAATGAACCTACATTTGTCCGGGGTCGAAATGTCGACACTTTTCTTTGAGCCAGTATAAATCAACAGAGATTGCTCTACTGTGTTTTTCTCGATAAGCATGGCTATTTAATAATCAATACAGAATTTTGTGAACTTGTGGTGAAATAACGCGCCATTCTATGATGCTAATCATGAATATGTGTTTTGCACAATAATCTTACCCCTCCGTACCACTTCATCCTCACTCAAATCACTAAACTTTTCCTACAACCTCCTCTCTCTTCCCTTTTTCCGGGCACTTGTTTTTGTACAAGATTTTAAGATATTGCCAATATATGTTCTGTGACGGTGTGATTAAATAACACTGCTCCATCACTCACTGAACGCGGTCTTTTTCCATCTGTCCTTTTGCTAATGTATATTTATTTTGTGTGTTGTTGAAATATTGCATACTGGGACCACCTTATATCAATCAATCAATCACAGAATTTGTAAAGCGGACTACTTACCCGCGAGGGTCTCAAGGCGCTAGGGAAAAAAAGGGGGGGGGTGCTGCTACTGGTCGAACAACCAGGTCTTGAGTAGCCTCCTGAAGGTCAGTAGGTCTTGGGTCTGTCGTAGGCTTAGTGGAAGGGTGTTCCAGGTCTTGGCGGCGAGGTGGGAGAAGGATCTGCCGCCGGTGGTAGTTCTTCGAATGCGAGGGACGGTGGCGAGGGAGAGGTCGGCGGAGCGGAGTTGGCGGTTGGGGACGTAGAAGAGGAGTCGTCTGTTGAGGTAGGCTGGGCCAGTCTTGTGGAGTGCCTTGTGTGCGTGGATGAGGAGTTTGAAGGAGATTCTCCTGTCGACGGGGAGCCAGTGCAGGTTCCTCAGGTGGGGGGTGATGTGGCTGTGGCGTGGTAGATCGAGGATCAGGCGTGCGGAGGCGTTTTGTATGCGTTGCAGTCGCTTGATGAGCTTGGCCGGGGCTCCCGCGTAGAGGGCGTTCCCATAGTCAAGTCTGCTACTGACGAGGGCCTGGGTGACTGTTCTTCTTGTGTCTGTCGGGATCCACCTGTAGATCTTGCGAAGCATGCGGAGGGTGTTGAAGCAGGAGGATGAGACTGCGTTGACTTGCTTGGCCATGGAGAGCGTTGAGTCGAGGATGACTCCCAGGTTGCGTGCGTGGTCGGTGGGTGTCGGGGCTGCTCCCAGCGTCGTTGGCCACCAGGAGTCGTCCCAGGCTGAGGGGTTGGAGCCGAGGATGAGGACCTCTGTCTTCTCCGTGTTCAGTCTTAGTCGGCTGATCTTCATCCAATCGGCGACGGCCTTCATTCCTTCATGGAGGTTGGATTTGGCGGCGAGGGGGTCCTTGGTGAGGGAGAGGATCAGTTGAGTGTCGTCGGCGTAGGAGATTATGTTGAGGTCGTGCTGTCTGGCAATGCGTGCGAGCGGGGCCATGTAGATGTTGAACAGTGTTGGGCTGAGGGCCGATCCCTGGGGTACGCCGCAGATGATCTCGGAGGCTTCGGATCGGAATGGTGGGAGGCGGACACTCTGGGTTCTGCCGGCGAGGAAGGAGGTGGCCCATTTCAGGGCCTTGTCTCGGATCCCTGCGTCGTGGAGGCGTGCGCGTAGAGTGCGGTGGCAGACAGTGTCGAAGGCGGCGGAGAGGTCCAGCAGGATGAGGGCTGCGGTCTCACCGTTGTCCAGCAGGATCCTGATGTCGTCGGTGGCGGCGATGAGGGCAGTCTCAGTGCTGTGGTTGCTGCGGAACCCCGATTGGGATGGGTCCAGGATGCTGTTTTCTTCGAGGTATCGGGTTAGCTGTTTGTTGACGATCTTCTCGATGACCTTGGCTGGGAATGGAAGCAGGGAGATGGGCCGGAAGTTCTTGAGGTCTCTCGGGTCCGCCTTGGGTTTTTTGAGTAGGGCGTTGATCTCTGCGTGTTTCCAGCTCTCTGGGAAGGTTGCGGTCTCGAAGGAGAGATTGATGACGTTGCACAGGTGGGGTGCGATGGAGCTGCTGGCTTTGTTGAAGATGTGGTGCGGGAAAGGGTCTGACGGGGAGCCGGAGTGTATTGTGCTCATGGTCTGGATGGTGTCCTCGATGTTCACGCTGGCCCAGGCTGGCAGGGGGTCGTGGTCGATGGTGTGCGGCGGGTCTGGTGCATCGATCTTAGTTGGGGCTGTCTGGGTGTTGAAGCTGTCGTGGATGTCGGCGATCTTGTGGTGGAAGAAGGTGGCGAGGGAATTGCACAGGGGTTGCGACGGCGGGATGTCGTTGGTGTTGGAGCTGGGGTTGGAGAGTTCCTTCATGATGTTGAAAAGCTCCTTGCTGTTGTGTGCGTTGTTGTCGAGGCGGTCTTTGAAGGAGATTCTCTTGCGGACTTGATGAGGTGGTGGTGGTTACAGATGGCGTCTTTGTGGGCTGCGAGGCTGTCCGGTTTCTTATCACTGTGCCATTTCTTCTCTAGTTTCCGGCAGGTATGCTTGGAAGCTAGGAGTTCCGAGGTGAACCAGCTGGCTCTTTTGGTGGTGTCACTGTAGGTGAGTTTTTTCAGCGGGGCGAGGGTGTTGGCACAGTCGTCCATCCATCGTCTGAGGTTGCAGGCAGCGTCGTCGGTGTTGGATGGGTCGGAGGGAGGGCTGAGAGCGAGGGTTGCCCGAAGTTGGTCTTCGGTGACTTTGCTCCAGCAGCGGCGTGGGATCTGTTGGGTGCGGTGGTGTGTGGTGGGTTTCTGGAAGGTGAAATGGATGCAGCCATGGTCGGTCCAGAGGAGTTCCGTGGTGTGGCTGAAGGAGACGTGGGAGCTTGGGGAGAAGATGGGGTCAAGCGTGTGGCCGGCGGAATGGGAATGGGAATATTGTACTATTCATTACCCAGGTCCCAGTGCCTCTGGGTTTACCCTTATATGTAACGATTTCTGAGCAGGTGCATACCTGCGAGGTACTTTGGTGATTAATTGCAACCCTTAAAAATGTTAGAGAGCGAGACTCTGTTCTACACGGAGGAGTACATAAACCAATTATTCAGGACCCAGCTAATCAATTTTTATCTTCCACCACCCCCACGATCGATTTCACTCTGAATGACAAAGTCGCACGACTGGAGCGCCTTGAGAAGAAACTAATACGGACTCGCCTGCATAGGCATCTTTTGACCAAATACATTCAGGCCAATATAATTCCAGTGGGACTACAAGTTAACAACGAACCAGCGATATTTATAGATGTTCCCAAATTCAAGGAAGGGTTCAGTTTCGTTGCCAACAACTGCTCCCGGCACTGGATGGTGCTGGGAGTAGAGACAGCAATGGAACAGATACAGGTCCTCATGCGAGAGATCGCTGCCTTGAAGTCTGAAATTGCAGGAGATTCTACATTAACTAATGCCAAGGAGGCTTTGGAACACTTGGGCAAAACATTGAAAGACTTTGAAACAAATACCCTGAACAAAAAATTGGAAGGCTATCTAAAGATATTCGATATTACGAGAAAAAGAACACATATCCATACCTCCAAGAGGATTACTACAAACAGGATAATCAGGGATGTTTCACCAGCCGAGGTAGAGGAGGTTATCGTGGAGAGAGGAATTACACCACTTTCTCAGAGTCCTCCTACAGCACGGACAGTGAAAACGAACAGGCAGGTCCAAGCTCGGACTTCGGCTACCAGGAGAACTGGCACCAACCCCAAGGACCTTTTCCTTTTTTAGGAGAAGTCCAATGGAGGCCACCCGGGGAGGCAACTGGCCCAGAGGACCCCCACGGGGCCAGCAACAAACCAACGTGAACTGGGAAAGAGGCCGAGGGAAAACCCAGAAACAGGTACGCTTCCCACCAGAGAGCCATGGAGAAATAGCAACATGACGCAAAGTCTACAGGTGGTGAGCAGGCAATAGAATCCGGCAGTGAATATCTCCTCCTACACCTTGAAAGATGAAGAAGAAAGGATTCTCAGTAAGGGTTTATCGTTTGTACCCACAGTCAACCACAATCATTTTGCTATAAAAACAGAACTGCACAGATTCTTTCGCAAGATCCGCTTGAGTTATTTCTTTAAACATTCTACAACACCCCCCGCAACATCACAGACGGGACTAAGAGTTCCCTCTACGTTTGTCCCTCCTGCTAATGCCATGACCAACCAAATTCTGGCATACCAGAGTGTCGTACTCAGGGATGTATCGAAGATACTTAAGGAACACAAACACACAAACCCCAATGTCACTAAAGTGGAAAGTGAAGCTCTCTTGATACTGAAGAATAACAAGGACATTGTGATTAAGCCTGCTGATAAGGGTGGTGCTATTGTAGAACAGGACGTAACCAAATACAAGTCGGAAATTATGAATCAACTACAAGATGGAGTGAGATATTGCAAATTGAGATCTGATCCCTCTAAAGATCTGGCACTTGAGATACTTACATTAACCAAAGAAGGCTTGGAACAAGGTTTCCTGAACAAACTGGAATTTCAATACCTCAATCAAAAAGATCCACGGCTCCCCACAATCTATACGCTGCCCAAGATTCATAAGGACATGCATAACCCACCGGGGAGGCCTATTGTTTCGGGCTGTGGGTCTATGCTCGAGCCGTTATGTAGATACATCGACTTCTTTTTGAAGCCAATTGTGGAGACTACAGAAGCATACCTGAGGGATACCCTTCAAACTATAAATCTGATCGACCAGCTTCCTTTTGATCCCAATAAGCAACTGTTGGTGACATGTGACATCGTATCACTATATACGAGCTTCCCCCAACAATCAGCTCTTGATGTAATAAGACACGTCCTGAACCAGCGACCAGCGCCTATGGCAATACCCACGGATTTCATTATCGGATTACTCTCTATAGCGATGATGAAAAACGTCTTCTTTTTCCAAGGAAGCTTTTACTTACAAACCAAGGGTGTGGCGATGGGGGCAGCATTCACACCTGACCTGGCTATTATCTTTATGGATCACTTTGAACAAACGTTTATCTTCAACATGAATAACCCATATCGTAATCAGGTGATGATGTGGAGAAGATATATTGACGACGTGCTCATGATCTGGACGGGTAAGACTGAAGACCTTGGCTCCTTCCATGACTGGCTCAACCAGAGGAATCAAGATATCCAGTTCATGATGCAGTCCAACTCGAGCAGGATAGATTTCCTGTACATTACCATCTACAATGAGGACGACACATTGTATACAACATTGTATCGTAAACCAGCAGAGCGCAACTCTCTCCTAAGATACAATAGCCACCACCCGCGTGGCTTAAGAGACAATCTACTGGTTGGTCAGTTCCTACGCATCCGTAGGAACTGCTCCAAAAAGGAAGACTACATGGCAGAGTCAGAGGATCTGAGTAATCGACTGCTAGAGAGGGGCTACCCAAGGAGACTGATAAAAAGAGCACAGAAAAGGGCTTGGTACAGCCCTCGTGAAGCATTACTCACATTGAAAGACAAGAGTGACACTACATTGCAAAGGATGATCTGGGTGACCACGTTCTGCACACAGAGCAATGCTATTAAGAAAGCGATCAACAAACATTGGTGTTTGGTGTCGGATGACATAGAACAACCCAATTTACCATGCATTCATTCAGAAAAGCGAAGAGCGTGAAAGATCATGTGGTCCGCTCTTTTCTTGATACTCCAGAGGCACCTTCTCTGCAATCCCTTTGGAACTTACCTGTTACACTGGGACATTTTAAGTGCGGCCAATGTAAGGCTTGCCGGATGACCATTCAAACGAAAAGGTTCACGTATAAACATCACACGATTGATCTGAAGTCCTTTACCAACTGCAACACTACTAATGTGATCTATGGAATTGTGTGTCCCTGTGGGCTCATCTATGTGGGCCAGACTCAGCAAAAAATCAAAGCCCACATACTGCAACATTGCAGTAGAATGCAATGTGACATACAAGGGGCACCCCTGGTTGAGCATTTCAAAACTGCCGCACATACTCCTGAAGAGTTCCAGTGGATAGTCCTCGAGAAAGTGACTTTAGGCCCAAGAGGGGGCAATATCGGCTCAATCCTCAACACAAGAGAGTGCAAATGGATGACACGTCTGGACTCTATACAAAGTGGGTTAAACGAATTAGATTCTAGCCATGCCCAACTAGCCTGTCTGACATCCGAATGAGGGTAGGTCTGCAACCATGGGCCCACCTGGACTATTCATTATTATTCTGAATCAGTCCCCCCTCTCTCCTTCTAATTTTCAGGCACGATGTAAATAACTCCACCAGTTATTATGATGCCAATGTCCCCAGAGTGTAAATTATATACATGTCAAAACACACATGATTACTCTCCATCTCCATGACCAACAATATGCCTTACCTGCAATGATCCTTTTTGTGAATGTCTCAAGCATGTGCTGGATCCTAATATGACCCTTTCCTTTATGTATAATATATGATGAGACCAGACGTCTTGTACAGAGCGTTATAATATACATATAAAAACACACATGATTAATCCCCATCTCTGTGTTCCACTAAATGCCTTTTGTGAATGTCGTAATCATGGGCTGGATTTTTCCTTTATGTGTACTGCAGGATGAGACCAGATGCATTTAAGCACAGAGTGTTTAAATGTACATGTATAAACACACACAATTAATCTCCATCACTGTGACCAACTAAATGCCGTATCTGAAATGATCCTTTTGTGAATGTTGTAGTCATGTGCTGGATCCTAATATGACCCTTTCTTTTATGTATATTGTATGATGAGACCAGACGTTTTGCACACGGTGTAATTTCTTGCACCATCAATATTCGATAGACCCTCCTGTGAGAGTGGTTTTAGGTGTTGTGACAATATGCTTTGTATATACTCATTTGTGTTCCGTTTTAACAAAACGTCTATGACCTCTCCTTTTGCAATAATATGTTTTGTCTATTTTCATTAGCCTTTCCGATTCAAACAACCGTCCTTGACTTCTTTAATGAACCTTACTAGTGGTGCACACCATACTTTTGTAAGTCTATTATCCCTTTCCATTGTAGTAAACAGGATGACTGTTACGTCATGATCAGCATCTAGCGTCTGCGGGCGCTACGTCACGCTCGTTTTGAGAGAACGAGCATTAATATTTATAGCCTGCCGGGGCCCTGCCTCGTTTCCCTCCTTCCTGATTGAAGCATCTTCCAGCATGTAGCGGTAAGCTGTCATGTTGAGCTCTTCTCTGTCCGTACCCCTCTGGGGACCCGCAGTTTTTCCCATTCCGACACATAATTGTTATGGTCTTGTCTCCTTTTGGCTATAGACTTTGCACTGCTGGGTCGGGCTATTTCCTTCTGAAGCAACACTGAACCACCGAGGAGCGGTGAGTTTTTTAGACGACAGGGGCCTTTGGGCCTACTGACTACGAGCTCTTCAACACATTGTAGGGTGTCTTAAATAATCGTTCCTTTCCCGTTTTCCTTTATCTCCAGATTGCCTGCCCCTTGGTGCACCGGCCATTGAAGGAATTAGCAGGTAATTGTAGTTTTGCCTTCGTCTTAGGCGGTGGTATATAATATACTTTTTGGAGGTCCTTGATAGTTAAGGTTATGTGTCCCCTTTTGTTACAGATTTTTAACTGCGCGGTTCGAGCCGATTATTCCGGGCTGAACCTTTTCACTAATCCGCATGGGACATGTCGGATATTGATCCGTTGTGCGTAAGTGGCATCTTTCACTTGCGTCCCTTGTTTAATTAAAATCCCACCTAGCCCCCCGAGTTGGTGGGGCGGCTTTTATAAACTACACCTTACCATTGCAGGTGCAGTTATCCCGCTCTTATTCGTCTGGAGCCCACGCGCCCAAGCTGTTGCAAGACCGGCCCTCATTGTAGGGCTATTTATGGCAATCCTGGGGACCAAATGGCCCTTTACTATGTTTGTTTTGCCCCTTTCCCCAGAGGATATTGCTAATCTTTACCCTTATCCCCCAGGTGCCCACCCCCGTATCACAGTCCTGAGGAAGACCCCTACGTAAGGTGTTAATGAACCTACATTTGTCCGGGGTCGAAACGTCGACACTTTTCTTTGAGCCAGTATAAATCAACAGAGATTGTTCTACTGTGTTTTTCTCATTAAGTATGGCTATTTAATAATCAATACAGAATTTTGTGAACTTGTGGCGAAATAACGCGCCATTGTATGATGCTAATCATGAATATGTGTTTTGCACAATAATCTTACCCATCCGTACCACTTCATCCTCACTCAAATCACTAAACTTTTCCTACAACCCCCTCTCTCTTCCTTTTTTCCGGGCACTTGTTTTTGTACAAGATTTTAAGATATTGTCAATATATATTCTGTGACGGTGTGATTAAATAACACTGCTCCATCACTCACTGAACGTGGTCTTTTTCCATTTGTCCTTTTGCTAATGTATATTTATTTTGTGTGTTGTTGAAATATTGCATACTGGGACCACCTTATATTGTACTACACATTGAATCACAACATGGTGCACCAATGAGTATAGCAGAGGAGTGATTTCAATTATTCTGTTGTACACACAATACTCTGATTCGGAGTTGTGTTGTTGAAATATATATTCATATCAACCACTAGTTTTGTATATATGCTTTGTATATCGCACTTGGCACTTGTCATGCCCTCCTATATTCAGGTCATGAGAGTTCCTACGAACATGGGACACCTGATGCTGTCTAGTTCTCATATGCAGACGTATCAGTATGAAAATTGTTTGTTGCCACTGACTCAATGGGTATTTTTTGACTTTCTGCCCATGTATGGGCAATACTGTGACTGTAATGAGCAATATCACCACAATAGCACTAATTCCTAAACAATATATTGAAGGCTGCAGTTGCAATGATTTGGTACATATCACAGCATAGTAACAATGAAGGATATTACAGCCCATCTCACACTTCAAAGCATTGCGAGTCCTTTTTCTGTGTTAAGAAGAGGACTGTAATGTTGTCCTTTCTTCATGTTAACAGGGCTGCTCTGTGTGAGTGCACAATGCTCTATGAATGGTGCAGTTGCACTGTCATCATCATAGCTTCCATGGAGATGTCACTGGATATAAAAGACTGACACACCCGGGATCGAGCGCTTGCAGTAGATCCTTCCAGGCTTTTGGCAGCATCCAGAGAGATCAAGGACTCAAGAACTGTCAGACACAATAGGGTGTGTTGTACTCAAGAACTTTTCAATTACTTTCAGTCCCATCGAATACGCGTTCACGGTGAAGTAGTGTAGCCGTGCTGCACATGTTAACCGGAGCATATTGTTGCATTGTATTATTACTGACGAGCTGATGGTGAAGTATTACAACCGTACTGTGCATTATATTTGGAGCACTGTTTACTATTTAGAGGAATCATAGTGCGTATGGAAACAGAGTGCATTGCAAACATTGGCAAGCACTTTAAAAGGAAAGTGAAATGGAGCACATTACAAACATTGGCAAGCGCTTTAAAAAGGCAAAGTGTGGCTTGAGGATAAGGTGGCAGAACAAAAATTGGCAAAGTAGAATTCCTCAAAAACTGAACAAACACTGTTTGATGCTCATAGTGAATGTATTGTGCTGTGCAAGTTTGTTTCTGGGTTAATCAGGACTGCACAAGTCTGGAGTCATGGGCTTATACAGAATTTAAGCATGTTACCAAAGTCTTTTATTAGGGTCTGAGAACAAATGAATATGCCATAGTGCATTGAAAAAGAACTCTATGCATTACCAGCCATTGTTTGTATGAAACTGTCACAGAACTCATTTTGAGCTGCAGTTTATTATTGTTGTTGCTCTATAAGCTTTATTTCGACAGCTCGCGTCATAAAAGCTATAAAAACACCATTTTAAATAAGTTAAAAAAGACATGAAAATAAAGTTCATTTGATGCAGTGGCATATTGCAGACAAGCATATACAACCAATCCGTCCTAATACCCTGCTGCAGCCAGTGTGCAGTATGCTGTTCAATAAATAAAGCTATCAGTATCATAAGTATACAACATGAGAAGGTAAGAACACACATAAAATACATTTTAAAATAAGGGGGCATAAACGCTAAAGTGCTACTATTACAGTGCATCCACAAGTGGGCCCGGTTTACAATCACCCCTCATACGAGCATTATGGGGAGACTAAAAACAGTAAAATTCACATACGAAAATGTATAGATAAAACGTAGATTCACATCCTAAGAGCCCTCCAACAGCTATGTACAACTCTCATGCTACTAGGGACTACTGTGTTCCTGCCTGTGTCTTTCATCTTATAGACCAAGCATGA
The DNA here is from genome assembly GCA_963921515.1 of Calotriton arnoldi. Taxonomy (NCBI): domain Eukaryota; kingdom Metazoa; phylum Chordata; class Amphibia; order Caudata; family Salamandridae; genus Calotriton; species Calotriton arnoldi. The sequence goes on from CAWUFW010006198.1 coordinate 406,481, forward strand.
CTTAAGAACTTGGCCACACTATAGGCAAAGAGCAGTCTAGAATCTGATCTAAGGATGCGCAGGGTGGCATGATAATCCTGTGTGCCCAATTGTCGGCAGACCGGTTTTAGCCACTTTGCCCTTGGCGTCAAATATGCCTAGCAAGCGAACATAACGTGGGCAACACTTTCTACTGGCGCCCTGAAGGGCAGTTCCTTGGTGTTGGAATACGTGCGTGCCAATTAGCTGTGGTGTCACAAATGGGTAGTGTCCCAAGCCTGAAGTGGATATACAACATCCTATCCCAAGGGACCTGGATTATATCTAAAAAGGTCTCTAGGTATCTATCCTGTTTGTGTAAATAAAATTCTGTAGTTAGCCTCCCCAAATTGGGTTGCTAAATTCTTGGTGATCCACCCATTCCCAATAAAGACGCTTAAGCTCGTCTTTCCTCGGTGGGTCCTGCTTGTCCCAGTGTGCTTGGAGCCCTAAAGCTAACAACATTTTCCTGATGTTAGAAATCCAGCCCACTTTTCTACTTGTATCAAGCCTGATGACCTCAGATAGGGCTTCTGCATAAGGTTAAAAGCTCTGGGGTTCGCCTAATGCGAGCCCAGAAGAGCAACGGGCGGAGCCTTGCTACATCGCCATTGGACCGTCTGCCCATATCGAGCATGAGGTGGGTGAGGGAAACGTATTTGGGCAGCATAACTAGATCCCTGAGAAATTTGTGCTCAGATCTGCAGACATCGTGGGCCTTCTCAAATCCCCACAACTCTGCTCCGTACAATGCTGAGCTAACTGCCTTTGCATCTTAGACCTGGAGAGCCGGAGCTACTGGTCTGCTATGAGATGAGCGATGTTCCTTTCCAAGTGATCCAGCTACCCTTTTATGGTTCATCAGCATCTTAGCTAGGTGGTGCTTCCATGACATATTGTCTGAGAGTCGGACATCAAGATAATCAAAGGTGCCGACTCTATCTAGGGGAGTTCCACCAAGTGAAGGGCTGCCTCTATAGGACTTGTGGGGGTTGAAGGCCATAAATTTTGTTTTAGCGGTATTAATTACCAGCCCCCTGGTATCGCAGAAGAGTTGGAACCTGTTCAACAACCGCTGAAACCCCATTGGGGTCTTAGACACCAACAGGGTGTCATCTGCGAACAAAAGGGTCGGTACCTTAACGCCCCCCCACGGATGGTGCATCTGCTGGATCTTCTTGCAGAAAACTAACCACTCCATTCATACAAAGAGAGAATAGAGTGGGAGCCAAAACACAACCCTGGTGGACTCCCCTACTCATTGGAATGCGATCAGTCAGCTGTCCCTGTGACCCCCACCTTATCTGCGCGTAAGTCCCTTCATGCAGCCTGACTACAAGATTGAGAATAAACAGGGGGAGGCCCATGTCTTTAAGTGCCAGCCATAATTTGCTCCTGGGAACTATATCAAAGGCAGTTTTTAGGTCAATAAATGCTAGGTATAGGCTGCCCTTTCTGATCACCACCTCTTTCCAATAAATTAATTGGAGCCGGAATGCCTGATCAATGGTACCCGTCCTGGCCCTGAAACCAGCTTGAAACTGCGATAAAATGGTGTTATCGTCTGCCCACAGCTGGATCCTCTGCAGCAGAACTCTGCTGAAGACCTTCTGCAGTGCGTCGATCAGGCTTATGGGCCTGTAATTTGAGTGGTCGTATTTAGCTCCCTTTTTATAAATTGGGACCACCTCTGCTCCTTTCCAAGACCCAGGGACAGGGGCGCCATTAGCTATTGCGTTTATCAGGAGTAAAATATAACTGGCCCAGTTTAGGATATCAGATAAAAATAAATCACCCGGTATGCCATCAGGGCCGGCAGCCTTAGACGGCACTATTCTGCCTATTGCGGCCTCAATTTCCCCCAGTTTATGCAGTTATTAGCATTGTGTGATTTAGAGTACATCATGCAAAGTCTTTCCTTTCAGGTAAGACATAACATTGAACTGCTAAAACTGTGTCCATATATATGTAAATTGTGCCAAGTCTTCAAGAACCTCTTGCTAACTATGGACCTTCTGTGTTCCAGATTTCCCTCCCTGCAGTACCCTCCCTAATACCCTTCCCCTCATCTAACTACTCTGATCCTCTTGTTCGTTTCTAAAACACAGTCAGTGCTGCTAGAAGGTGGACTTTGAGGGTTCTGCTCTGGAGGAACCGTGAGCCTGTCTGTCAGTACTTCAGCTTCGATCAGCAGCAGTCTTATTCCGATGAAAATTACCTTCTCAGAACATGTTTCTCGAAAATTAGTCTGAAGCTAAGCATCAACCGGGCCTAATCGACTTCTTGTTTCTGACCCGCTTTCCACCACGGTTGGCCATATTTTTCGACTTTGAACCGGTCTCGCGTGAATTGATGTCCGTGGTTGGTGCCTTGATCTTTTATGCGCTAGTATTTACTAAAAACTTTAAAAATTCATAACACTGGTTCTACTGATTAGATTTTTAAAATGTTGTGTCAATCAATTTATTAAAATGTTCTCTCTTTTTCTAAAGTGGTGTTTTTTTTCTTGTGTTGTCTTGCCACAAATTATTGCTGTTTGTGTGCTTCAGAAATTCTTTACACATTGCCTCTAACTTAAACCTGACTACATTTTGTGCCAAGTTACCAGAGGGTTAAGCACAAGTTAATTCAGTGACTTTTTGTCGTTCACCCTGCAAGGGAATGTGGCTGTTGTTTGACCAGGGCTAAAACTCAGGTCAACCAACAACCCAATTTCTCACAAGTGCATATCTGGTAAAACTGGGTGTGATGTTTCTGTACCCCACAATTTAAGGTGTTGAAGCACAGGACCATTTGTATTTCTGTTGATTAGCTTCCCGAATAAGTATACTGCACTTGATAGCCCATAGTGGGGTGCTAAAGGTAGATTTAGAGGTAGAGTAAATGTGATTTGATAATTGATGTGGTGTTGATATAGTGGTTAATTAGATTATATACTTTCCCTTGCTGTAGTAATGGTAAGCTGATATAGAGACTGGGATGTAATACTGTAAGGAAATCATGGTCTTTGAAGGAATAACTTAAGGATAGCACACAAATTTAAAAGAAGTCAAACTGACTTCATGTTCTTTTAATAGAAGTAGTGAGCTGTTCCTGGCCCCATATGTAAGGGTTCATTTAGATAATAAAATAAGAATGACGAGAAAAAAATAAGTAGGAGGGCTTTCTGTAGTCTTCAATGAGAAGCGCAGGAGACTGAAGAGTACAGGAACCGGGGAAAAGTGGCATCCTGACAAAATAAAATAAGAATCCAAAAAGGAAAACAGAAGGAAGTTGATGAAATATGGCAGAAGAACTCTTGTAAAGGACAACGGATGCCTCCCAAACCAAAGAAAATGAGCATCTAACCAGTCAGGGTCCTGAGGAGAACTCGAAAGAAATAAGAGGTTCAAAACGCAGCGACTGACACACTTGGGGAGCATCTTACTTGGACAAAAATCGTACAGTAGACATCCAAGAAAAGACTGAAAAATCGATAAAGTCTATTGTAACAAACTGATCTAGAACCTCCAAGGGACACCAATAGCAAGAGGGTTATTGCAGAAATATTAGTAGCAATTGTAAATCTCTGCATATTTGTACATTATAAAACTGGTCATCTAAGCATGATTTGAAATTTATTTTTGTGTTTATGCAATCACTGTATAAGCTTTGTTAAAGCCATGTTTAGTTTTGTAGAGTGTAATAATATGTTTGTCTGAATGTGGGCCAAAGGGCATGCTTAAGTGTATTTTAAAAAATTGCATGAAAAAAAAATAATTGGAAATGAATACACAGGTCAAGACAATTCATTCACTTGTCCTCGAATTTAAGGCATTTACTGAATAATTTCAGCTAGGGTAAATGGTTATATATACTTCAAAGGAGGTGCAACCCAGCTGTTTAAAAGGCCCCGACCCCCACAGACGCACTGTTCTAAAAGTTGCTTTTTCAAAACTGCAATTTAAAATCTGACTTTACCATAAGTTTTGGTTTTAAATTAGGATTCTACAAACACCAAGCATGAACTGGTTACCTATTCCCATTTGGAAATGACACTTATACAATGTAATAAGTTAACTCCAATGTTATCCCATGTGTGAGGTAGTCCTTGCAGTCATGAAAGACAAATTTAAGAGTTTTCCACTACCATGACATGTAACAGTTAAAAGTATACGCCCTACCTTTTAAATACGTTGCAACCTGCCCTCTGAGCTGTCCAGGGTTGAGCCTGGCAAAATGTTTACCTTGCCAGGTCTAAATGGCAGTTTACAACTGCACACACAGGCTGCAATGGCAGGCCTAAGACCTGGTTAAAAGGGCTACTTAAGTAGGTGGCACAATCAGTACTGCAGGCCCACTAGTAGCTTTTAATTTACAGGCCCTGAGCACAGGTAGTTCCACTTTACTAGGGACTTGTAAGTAAGTTAATTATGCCAATTGGGTGTAAGCCAATTCCACCATGTTTTAAGGAGAGAGCACAAGCACTTTAACACTGGTTTGCAATGGTAAAGTGCACAGAGTCCTAAGGCCAGCAAAAAGTGGTGGGTAAAGGCAAAATGTTTGGGGTGACTCTGCAGAAGGGGCCAAGTCCAATATAATAACAGGCTGTCATTTTACTGTTTACTCCATTTCATTCTATTCGTAGTTTCTCACATGTCTTGTGATTTCACGATGTCCCTAACTCGTGTTTTTTCTAAAATGCCAGTTTTAAAATAAATAAAGAAGCTGATAGAAAGTTTCTATATATATTAAGCTTTACTTCAACTCACAAAAAAACAGTGTTACTTTTCTTTAAGCACATATGGACGCCATTTACCAAATGACTGATGCAGCAAATAGGTCATGTGGTATCTTTTTAGTATAGAATTATTAAAAGAGAAACACAGCATATTAAAGGCTGTGGCCCTGATTATGATGTTGGTCGGAGCTGCCTCCGACCGACATCATTGCAGATTCTGGATTGACGACCTCCTGTTGGCGGTCCAGACCGCAGAATTACAATGTGACCGCACACGGATAATCCCTGCACCACGTGACAGGCACCTCAAGATGACTGCCACACGGTGCAGGGATTAACATGTGGTGCCCCCTCGGCCCCCAACTGGAGGCCGGAAAGGGGCCCCCAAAGTCACTTTCCAACAGGCTTTCCATGTCAGAAAGCCGGACATGGAAAGCCTGTCGGAAACCGACATCGTAATCCTGATGACAGAAACGCCATCCTCAGGAATTAGGGTGGGGCCTCCGACTGGCCAAGGGACCCTTTGAGCCCATCGGAATCCAGTTGTTCTGACCGTCCGGTTTCAGGTTCGACCGCCGGCATTGTAATGCGGCGGGTGAAAGTGAAACCTACATGTTAATCAGGCCCCAGGCGTTGATCTTTGTTAACAAAATAACTGTACAATTGAGTGATATGTTAAAAGAAATGTAGCAAAAGGGTATTTATAAAAGTGATGAAAATAAGAATAAGTAAGCCTATTTAGAATTTCATAGCATATTCTCTCTAGATACGTAGGGTCATATTTATTAGAAAGTCACGCAGCACAGCGCAGCAAGTCACCTTGCTGTGCTGCATGGAAAGGGCAGGGATGTGCCTCATTTAAAAGACTAAAGCTGAAAAATCTAATTTGGCTTGAAGTATCATGCGCCAACAGCTCACACCATCCAAACGTTTGGGCACATGCCCTCTCTGAAGCACTGGAGCTAACCGGCTCAGCGGAGCTGTGGAACTCAAAACTACCGCATCCACAGTTTAAAACAGCTCTGAACAGATAAGTAAAAATTAAATCCTTTGAATCTGATCACAGGGAATTTGCTAAAAGAGAACACGCTGCCCTGGTCCTCATCAGCTATGATAAAAAGGTCCCAAAAAATACTTTATGGAACCATTCTCACCATATTAAAAAATTAAATACCTGCATTTCCGGATGGGCTCCTTTTCATCACTAGACTTACTACCTCCATGGACAACTAAAACCGAGGCTAAAACATGTTGATTATGGGCCAGATGTACGACCATTGTAAATTGCGCCTTGCAATTTGCGCTCAATTGCGAGTCGCAAATAGCGAGGCACAATTTACAATGTGCTACAGTGTCAGAGACACTGATTGCGATTCCCAATGGGGTCGCAAAATGCGAGGCTCATGAATATTAATGAGCCACTCGCAATTTGCGACCTCATTGGGAATGGCTGGCCCTCCCAGGGATGGTGGCCTGCTGGGCTCAGCAGACCTCCATGTCAGGGACTGCTTGTCAATAAAGCAGTTATTCTTTTTTTAATGCAGCCCATTTTCCTTAAAAAAGGAAAACAGGATGCATTAAAAAAAAAAAAAAGAAACGTTTTTGTTTCATTTTTTAAGGGCAGTTAGTGGTCCCTTGGACCACTGCCTGCCCTTAAAAAATATTTCAGAGCCAGTCACAAAGGGGAAGGGGTCCCTTGGGGACCCCTTCCCATCTCTTGCAGAGGGTGGTAATTTGCGAGTGTTTTGCAACCGCAATTGCGGTTGCAAAACATTGGTTCATGGCTTGTGACTCGCTATTAGGAAGGGAACCCCCCTTCCTAACAGCAGACCTCCATGTCAGGGACTGCTTGTCAATAAAGCAGTTATTCTTTTTTTAATGCAGCCCATTTTCCTTAAACAAGGAAAACAGGATGCATTAAAAAAAAAAAAAAAAAAACGTTTTTGTTTTATTTTTTAAGGGCAGTTAGTGGTCCCTTGGACCACTGCCTGCCCTTAAAAAATATTTCAGAGCCAGTCACAAAGGGGAAGGGGTCCCTTGGGGACCCCTTCCCATCTCTTGCAGAGGGTGGTAATTTGCGAGTGTTTTGCAACCGCAATTGCGGTTGCAAAACATTGGTTCATGGCTTGTGACTCGCTATTAGGAAGGGAACCCCCCTTCCTAATAGCGAGTCGCAAAACACTATTTTGCGAGTCGCAAATTATTTGCGACTCGCAAAATAGTGTATGTACATGGCCCTATCAGAATTAGAATGCGCAAACGGGTCGCAAACCCGTTTGTGCATGCTAATTTTCTTCGTACATCTGGCCCTATGTGGCCTATTTTAGGAATCCATAAACCACCTGGTCTGCATATGCCCCACCGTCCTTGAGGATCGCAGAAGACTTCTTCTGCATCTGTAGATTAACAAGGTGTCACAGACATTATCATCTGCCGTCAGCCACTTATTGAATAATGCGCAGCCGCAAACAATCTACAAACTGATAACATTTCTGAACATTACAGATAAACTATTAAGAAAAATCCAGAATCTTAAAAGAAGCAGCAGCTTAGTTGCAAACTTCTTTAGAACTAAAGATACATTTCACATAGCTATGAAATATGTGATACACATCTTATTTTGGTCAAATTACAGATTTTTATTAATGCAGCGTGAACCGAAATAACTAGCTTTTACATGGTCTAGTTTTGAAGATTTTATCATTTTCATCTTAAACCACATGGCCGTAATCTCAACAGCGCAATAAAACTATGCAATATCCATATTACTAAGTCTTAAGATGCTTATCGAAATGTATTTTAGATTATTCACATTACCTGCATTGATTAAACCTGAATGAGGATAATTTGATCTTTTTGACTAATCATCTACACAATACTGTAAAAAATGAGGTATTGATCATTCTTTTAACTCTACCTGGCACTTCTGCACTTTAATGGACTTGACTGTCTAAAGTTTTTTTTAATTTGATTTGATTTGATTAAAAGAAAACGGTGCATTCATGCATTTGTCTCTACACTGAAACCGTTTTGGCTGACTAGCGCCAACGCAGTGACCCTTCTACCATGGCGCAAGGGTACCTGCGTTGTACGGAGGATTTTTTTTGTGCAGTAAGGCTCACCTTACTGCACAAAAACAATCCTTTGAGGCATTTTCCTCTTTCTATGTGCACAGCAGAATGCTGCACACATAGAAAGAGGAAAAATGAGGAGAAATAAAGATATTTCTCCTCGTTATGCCTCACCTGGGAATGGGTATCTTTTTGTCACATTGCCAGATCTACCACTTTTGTTAAATCTGGAAATGCGTCAAAAACCATGGGAGTTGCGTGGAAACACCTATGCAATACCCATGTAACCACTTCCCATGGCACAGTAAGGCAACAAAGCGATTTCAGCTGCGTTTCAGTACTCCAGATTTATGGCAATGCAGGGTGGCCTTGCGTGGCTTCATAAATCACATTTTGGGTTTGCATCGTGCATGTACCACGTTGTGTGGTGCAAACGCAATTCAATCCCCTACATAAATAGATTCCTTAATAACCATTCGCAATTCTGCTTTTTAACAAGATAAAGCAACACATGGCTGACCTCTCTTTAACAGGCGGGTGTTAATATTTGACAGAGTTCTTTTGTCGGTGACTATACCCGAGGGGATAGTTTCTGGTGAGAAAACCGCTCTATGAGATGTTGCAAGAATGACCGAACAATAACAAGAATAATTTAAAAAATCACAGTCTACATCCTATTTGTGATGATAGCAAAAAGTATTTGAAACAGCCTCAGGTGGTGCTTTGGTTTTCGAAACTAATTAAGTTCTCGGTAACCACACTTACATTTGCACCTCACAGGGCCCTGGAAAACAGACGTAATGTTTGAAGCTATGTTGATTTCCAGGGAGAGCTCAGCATCGCATTAGAATTTCAGCTGTCATTTTAGGACATACTACAAATGTTAAACATATCTGTTTTATTGGGTGAACTAGTAGTTTTCTTTGCACAAGGCATTGCGATAAAACTGTACCAATCACAATTAAAACTATTTGAAATTAAAGTGTCCTTGTTTCGCCCATTCCATTACTGACTTCTTAGCCTTGATCTGACAAAAAGAAAAAATATAGGTTTTTTATCTGAATATACATGAACTGTACTTCTCTGTACAATTTAAATCATCTCTCTAAAATAATTGCAAAGTTCACATCCCGAGCTCATTACTCATACTATACCTCTGACACATATTCCTTTGAATCTAGAACTTTTTGTGAAGTATTAAGTCAAATATATAAAGCAATCTCACCTAAACTTTGAAAATGTACTCACAGAAACCGGTACATTTGGAACTTGCCGGTAGTTTAATGTGGTTTATATCTCACAGATAAGCTTCTTTTCAATTAGTGTCGCCTGACATTCATTTTCAAGGTTGTTCTTGAGTCTAATGGCAAGAAAATAATCAAAACGAAACATTTGCTGGTGTATTTATTATTGCTGTAGATTGCGAAACACGTTTTTGTGCACGTTGGTATGTATGCCAAAACGACATTACACATTTCACTGCCAGAAACTTATGATGAATTAGGAGAAAAGCATTGTTTTAGTTTTCTGGAGAACATATAGAGAGGTTTGCTGCAAATAGGAGAACATATTGCTAAGGAACTGATTGAGGGGTGAAATGTGGTAGTGTTGCAAGCCATTATTTCTCCAAGTGAAACTAATTTTCAGCTAAAAAAAATATACAGATGTAGCCCTTATAGAGTGACCGGGAGTGGAGCTCCTTACATAATAACAAAAAAATTCAAGATCCCCCGGAGAACTACAAATTCACAATAAATTCAATTAAGGATCAGAGGACACTTTTTTTATTCGCATCTGGTACATGTCTATTATAAATGATTCTTCACCGTTGGATATAATTCAGGTACTAGTTTGACTGTGTATATTGGATAGTCAGTTATCTCATCAAGACATACAAACACATATTTGTGTTTCATAAAGTGTTCGAAACATATTCACAGAATACAAATACAATTAATATTTTCATTTGCGACGCAGATAACACCAAATTAAAAAAAACATTTTGCCAAGTGCAACGAATTAATCTATCCCCCTGAAGGTGCAGAAAAATGTCCGTCTACTGATGAATCCATTTCTCTTTTTAGACAATGGCGAGCATTCCTGTGAGACTTCACTCTATTCAGTTCTTTGGACCAACTCATTTGAAATGTGCTTATCATCAGTTCAAACTCTAATATGTGGAGAGCCCCTCCGACTGAAGATTTTCCACCAGTCGTGCAACTCCTACATGGGGCTTTACTACCTCAAGTTGAATAATCAGCCCCAAATTCCAAATGTATGACAAATATAGAAAATATAAGCTGCCTACGTACCCTGGAGGACCTTGAATGGTGTTCTTTATTTATTGTACAGACCTGGAGAGGACACTATTTCTATACAGAAGAAAATCAGAGACCTTAAAAACACACTACAGTTGCCAGCTGCAAGTGCAGGGCGATATGTTACAACACAAAGAAAATATACTATTTTCCTTCCTGCTTTGTGACAGTATATGAGGAATCTACGCTCAGATGCCAGATATACTTGACAACTACTACCAAGAGGTAGTCAGTCAGAAACCTGGGCATTGCATTTAATCAAAATTGAATCTGATCACATCTAAAAAACTTTGGCTCTGATTATGAGTGGGTTAGTGTTTTCTACCCACTTCGTAAATCCTTGCTAGCGAGGGGTCAGAATTGGGAGTTGGGTGATATTTAGTGCATCAGATAATTACCGGGTCCATTAAATATCTCACCCTTCATTTAACTTTAGCAGGTCAAGCAATATTTTCTGTACCATGAAGATTTTGGTGCAGAAAATACCAAAGTCAGCATGTTATCACCCGATAAATAGTGTACCCCGAATATTGTTATTTATATGGTGCAATAAAAAGCACCCTGATTCCAATAAACTTAGAATCGAGGCCAATGTGTAAATGCAAGCATTAAACACACAAAAGGTAATGGGAGGAATGCTTGCATTAAGTCTAACCATTGACATTCGCTTGGGCTATCATTTTAACACATCATTTTGTTTCCCCACCATGACACCTCGGTTTGGACCAAGCCATATGTAAATCAGCCTTGACCCTTCTTCAAAGGGAACAGTCCAGCCCAAACAGGCAGGCAAGATCCACCCTGAAGCAGAACACACACACCCCAAGACTGGATGCACAATCCAAACCTTAAGATCTTCAATGGATATAAAACAAATCACATTTATTTTTCAGATAGAATAGTTAATGCAATATCTGGCAGATAATGCAGTCTATTTTTGATTTGTATATCTTGTAGTGTGAGATCTCAGAAGAACTATTTATTAAAGACAAGATTTATAGCAGAAAGAGGAAGAAAGCAAACCGCATGAATTAAGTCTGAGTTTTATTCCGACTGAAATATCCGAGGATATCTTTATTTGTGGTTCTTTCATTATTAACATGACCTGGGGCTCTATAACGATGCTGAATAGAAATTGAGACATGGAGCATACATGTCTTATGCCAAGTTCTAATGAAATACTGCATACTAGTGACCGATCAATAACAACAGCAGCACCTCACCCTTCATGTTGGGAAAGAATTAACCTGGTGAACTGTGGTGAAATTTAAACAGTTTTATATAGCGCTGGCTAGACCCAAAGGTATCAGAGCGCTTTACAAAGGTTGAGGGAGGTACCAATTGCAATATAACATTTGTACAAAAAGAAGTGCAAGATAATCAGAACAATATGTAAAGAACAGAAAATAAAGGGTCCGAAAAATAAGGGGAATATTTTAGAACATATCCAGAATTGGGTAGTAGGGCTAGCAAGGGTTGTCAGGGATGGGGGGGGGGAAGTATAGAGGTAGGGGGCCCATAGGGGGGTGGCGGGAGAGGAGATTGTATGCAGGAGTAGGCCGAGATTGTAGGAGAATAAGTAGGGGGAGGATGGAAGTATATGCAAGGCGGAGAGGAGGGTGGTGTAGTAGGTCAGGGGCAAAGCGGAGAGAACCAGACATCATCCTGGGGAGGATGTGGAACCCGGAAGGGTGGTAAGTCTAAGGACCCCAGTATTTATTGAGAAGGTGTCGCTTGAGATCTGTTTTGAAGTTGAGGTAGGAGGGGTTACAACGTAGCTCTTTAGGGAGTGAGTTCCAGGTGGTAGGTGCATTTCCAGAGAAAGAGCTTAATTGGGTGGCTTTCTTATTTACCAAAGGGGGAACTAGCATGAGAGAGTTTGTGCTCCTCAGAACTCTAGAGCAGCCAGCTTTGTGGAGTTTGTCTGAGAGATAAGCAGGAGTCTGAAGATGAATGGCTTTATGCGTAATGCAAGCGTTCTTGTAGGTGGATCGGCCTTCGATGGGAAGCCATTTGAGCTCTTTGAGGATGGGGGAGATGTGGTCAAACCGCTTACAATCAGAGATAAGCCTGGCAGCGAGGTTGAGGACTGATTTAATTGGGGCTAAGTGGGCTTTTGGCGTTCCAGAAAGAATAGCGTTACCATAATCCAATCTAGAGAGTACTAGTGATTGAACCACTAGTTTGAAGTCATCAGCAGGGATGAAAGGTTTAATTTTCTTGAGGTGAAGTAGAGAGAAGAGAGCACCTTTGGCCACGTTTTTTATGTGGGGAGAAAGGCTGAGGTTCTGGTCAATGCTTATTCCCAGGGATTTAACTGAGTTAGAGGTGGACAAAGAGCAGTTGAGGGCTTTAAGGTCAGAGATCCAGTGTTGAATGGGGAGCCGGTTGTTTTTGGGAGCGAAAAGAATGATTTCCGTTTTTTTAGGGTTGAGTTTAAGATGGTTGTGATGGAACCATTGTTGAATCTTAGTCAGGGAGTCATTAAGGTGCAGAATGTCGGCATGGGATTTGATCTTATAGTAAAGCTGGGTGTCATCAGCATACAGGTGGTAGTTGATTCCTGCTTGCTTAAGAATGAGGGTGAGGGGCTCCATGAAGAGGTTAAATAGTGAGGGAGAGTGAATGGACCCCTGGGGAACGCCGAGGGAGACCGGCATGGGTTTGGAGAGGCAATGGTTGATCTTGACTTGTTGTGTTCTGTGATGGAAGAAGGAGGTGAACCATTCGAGGACAGGACCATTGAGGCCAAACCGATCTTTGAGGGTGTTGAGCAGGGCCGGACTGGCTACCGGGCGTTTTGGCATGCTGCCGAGCTGGGGGCTGATTTCGTTGATGGGGACCTGCGTGTGCTGAACGAAATTCGTTTTGCTTTGTTTATTTCGTAGCACACGCAGGTCTCCATCAACAAAATTAGCCCCCACCGCAGTGACATCAGCCCCCAGCTCGGCAGCATGCCAAAACGCCCGGTAGCCAGTCCGGCCCTGGTGTTGAGTAAGGCAGAGTGGTTGACAGTATCGAAAGCCGCGGAGAGGTCAGGAACGATGAGGAGGGAGGCCTCTCCTTTGTCGAGGGAGTGATGTATGTCATCAACAATGTTGAGCATAGCAGTTTCGGTACTGCAGCCTTTTCTAAAGCCTGACTGCAATGTATCCAAAAGCTTGAAGGAGGCAATGTGATTGTCTAGTTGGAGCAAGGCACATTTTTCGAGGGCTTTGGATAGCAGAGGAAGATTAGAGATGGGGCGCAGATTGTTAAGGTCAGCGGGGTCGGCAGTGGGATTTTTAAGGATGGGAGTGACTTGGCCAAGCTGGAGGGAGACCGGGACACATCCTGTGATAAAGGAGGAGTTGATGATGTTAGTCCAGTAGGGTGCGATGATATGTTTTAAGTCTTGAACAAGGTTAGCAGGAAGAGGGTCCAGGGTATGAGAAGAAGGTTTAAGTTTAGTGATGATGTTGAGGACATCCCGCTCTGAAACTGAGCTGAAGTTAAGCCAAGATGCATTATTTTTTGGCTGTGGATTAGTCTGGAACTGGGCCGGGAAGGTGACAGCGGAAGGGAGGTGGGCAGAGTCAGGAGGGGGAGACGGTGTGAAAGGAGACTTGGGCGGAAGGTCGTGGGGGGGTGAGGGGCACAGTGGTGGGAGGGTTATAGCAAAAGATAGATCGATCTTGCTGATTTTATCAGAGAAGAAGTTAGCAATTTCTTCACATCTTTCCTTTGAGGCCATCAGTTTAGGGGGGGCAGAGGCTGTTTGGTTTTTGATAATGCTAAATAGTTCCCTGGGTCTATTTTTTGCCCGATCCAGTTGTGTGCGGAAAAAGGAGGCCTTTTCATTGAGGATGTGTTTTTTGTAATTAGCCCTTGCGATTCTGAGGAGGGCTAGGTTAGGAGGAGAGGGGTGTTGTCTCCAAGTGCGCTCAGTCAGCCTAAGTGAGCGTCTCTCCTTGTTGAGATCAGCATTAAACCAGGATTTGGGGGGGTTGTTTTTTAGTGGTTTAAGTTTGGCGGGGGCAATTTGGTCAAGGACCTCAATTATGGATTTGTTGTAGTGATCGGTCAGGTCATTAGCATTTTGAGATGGGGGTGAAAGTAGAAGTTTTGCTTTTATCTTAGTCTCCAGTACTCCAGGAGGAATAAGGTGAAGATTGCTGGTTAGTTTCCTATGTTTGATGTTCTGAGTGGCAGGGGGAGGTACGGCACTGTTGATAGTGAAGAGGATAAGGTGATGGTCTGACCAGTCAATGGAGATGATGTGGGAAAGGGAAGCCAGATTGTTGCTAGTAATGATAGCGTCAAGGGTGGCCCCTTTGGAATGTGTTGGCGTATGGCAGAGTTGATTGAAGTCAGTAACATCAAGGAGGTCATTGAGGATGATAACCGAGGGATGATCCTTATTGTTCCAATGAATATTAAAGTCTCCGAGGAAAATGTTTTTGGAGTTGGAAATCGAGGCTTGGGAAAGCAGGTCAGAAAATTCCTCCACAAAGGGCAGAGGGTCTCCAGGGGGATGATAGATATTGTGTAGGTGGATAGGAGGGGAACACTGAATTTTAAGTTCGGCTACAATGTATTCGAAAGTGGCTTGATCGGGGTTCTGAACGGGGGAGATTTGGAGATGATCCTTATAGATTATGGCTAGGCCCCCTCCAATTTTATCGAGCCTATCTTATCTGAGTATGGAGTAACCCGGGGGAGCGAGTAGGTCAAGAATGGATGAAGAGTGAGCTTTGAGCCAGGTTTCCGTAAGAAAAGCGATGTCAATGGCTTCACTAAGGATGGTTTCTGAGATTTCAGTTGCATGTCGTGCGGCTGATCGACAGTTGACCAGCATACAGTTGAGGAGTTCAGGATTGCTTTTAGGAGGACGGTAGGAGTGGATGGTGGTGAGTTGCGGAGGAGGTCTGGGCGAGCCAGGCGAGGTAGGGATACGGCTTCTCCCTAGGATCACCGGAATAGTGGAGTGTAGAGTAGGAGGGACAGTGATCGTGGTGAGCTGCGGAGGGGGCCTGGGAGAGGCAGGGGAGGTAGGGAACTGGTTTGTCCCCAGAATCACCGGGATAGTAGGGTGAAGTGCAGGAGGGTCACTAGTCATGGGGATGGGGGAGAGGGTGTTTTTTAAGTTCCAGGGGTCAGAGGAGGTAAGATGGATTAGGGCTTGTGGAGGACAATTTCCAGGAGTTCCATTGGCTGAAGTGCCGTAGGGAGAGATATTCCTTTGTTGAGGGAAGGTTGGATAAGTTTGTGTGGCACCCATGGTACGGGTGTGATTGGCAAGGATAGTATCAGAGAGGGCAATAAAGTAATTCCTGAGAGATGAGAGCTCCAGCATCAGGATAGAGAGGTGGAGGTCAAAGTTAAGAAGCACTTGGGTCAATAGCGAGGAAGATGGGGAGGCCAGGAGGTCAGGGGGAGAGGGGCATGTTCCATATTGGAAGGTAAGAGGGGAGTAAGAAGTGGACATGGAGGCAAACCCGGTGGTGGGAGGTGAGGGGGGTTCCAGGTGTTAGACTGAGGGAGATTTGTAGAGTGAGAGCCAGTGTACCCAGGGGCCTGATGGGAGCTGTGAGGAGGTGTGGTGGTGTGGGGCAAATGAGGAAGGGAGCCGTCTTGTCTGTGGGAGTGGGTGTCAATTAGGTTGCAAGAGATTGGTGTTCCTAGTGTGGCAGTGGGGGGGTCAATGTGATGGGGTGCCGTGTGTGGGGGGAACGGAGAAGGGGGATCAGTCTGAAGGGGCTGGGAAGAATGAGAGGTGAGGAGGGGGTAATTAGGGTTGAGTGGGAGAGAGTCATGCGGAGTGGCGAGAGTTAGGGTGGCTGAGAGGGATGACGGAGTGTCTGGAGACGGTGGAGAGGCAGATGAGGAGAGAGGTGAGAGGGTTTGAGTGGCTAAGTATGAAGTGGGCGAGTGAGGCGAGGGAGAGGAGGTGGAGGGATCCAAGGTCTGGGATTGGTGGACTATATTGGTAGTTGTAGAGTCAGGAAGTGCCGGGGTAGGAGTCAGAAGTGGCGAAGCCTGGAGGGCTTCCTGTGATTGCGAGGCAACAGAGATCTGGGAGGGGGAAGAAAGTAGATCATGTAAGGTGCTGAAGTGGTGCTCAAAGGTGGTGAGGTGAGTTTCAGAGGCTTGTATGAGGATATTTCCGGATTTAAAGATAGAGATGTCAATTTCGCCTGAAAAAGTGGAGGAAGGGGTGGTGGACAGTTTCACACCATAAGGGATTTTTCTGGATTTTGTTATGGGGAGGTATTGGAGGAAGATACTTTTCCATTTGGAGGGGCATTTGGAGTAAAAGATGTAGTTAGTTTTGATAATGGAGGTGAGGCTAAGATAATTATCGACAATTAAGGTTTCTTGGTGACGTATTAATGTTTTGTGTTTCAAGTTCTTCTTAGCATTTTTGGAAAGGTTGGGAGGGTAGAGGATAGTCCAAGAGTTGGGGCCACTTCTAGTGATGAGTGTGTCCGGTGTTGTAAGTGTATCGCTGCGGGGAGGCATGGTGATTCAGCAAGGGTGATCAGTTGTGTGGGCGGGAGATTGTGGAGAGGCGTATGGGTGGGGGGGGAAAGGAGGAGGGGGGGTGGGAGAAACGTCAGTGGATGTGAAATTAGCCCTAAGACCAGGGCAAGGGCCTTATATTGGGGTGATTTGAGATGGGGAGGGATTGGGACCAGAAGTAGGGTCCGAGACCCAATTCAGCGCAATAGGGCAGGAGATGATAAGATAGTGGTCCACCGATCAGGGAGACCGCAGTAATGGAACGATTGGGGGGGAGAAGTGGAAAGTGCTATGTACAATTGTGCGGACCATTAAGGAGTAGGCAATGCAACATTCAAGGCAATGCAATTCACATTCAGGGTAGTGCAATCCAGATGAGGTAGAAGTTTAGGAGCATGAGGTGCAATAGACTAGGAACATCACGTCAACAATACCCCATAAGAGACAGATAGATTAGCAAAAGGCAAGGCAGCATTTGAAATATAAGGTATCCAAATGAGGTAGGTACATTTTGGTGCACGTAAAGCATAGGGTAAAAATGTCGATGACTTAGCAGCAGGTAACAAAACATTTGAAATATATAGGCATCATGCGGAGGTAGGTCGGTTGGGATGCATCAGTCGCAATAGGTTAAAAATATCTAGTACTAGATCAGGGGCTAAATTACAGGTAGTCACATGGCAAGTAGAGAGATATATTGGGTATTGAGGCGTCAATATGAGGTAGATAATAAAGGGAACAAGGTGCACCTTAAGTTAAAAAGCATCATGATGCTTTTCGAATTAGGTAAAAAGTGTTTAGTAGTGGGTCAAGAGACATTTGTGATAAAAAGCCTCCATACGAGGAAGCTCAGTTGGAGTGAGAGTAGCGCCTTGAGTGACACATAACTGGTTAGAAAAGTGCATAAAATGAGGCTTGTCGAGCAGCAAGAAGAGGAGCCCTTGTGCTGGGGCTAATCAGTTTTCACTTTAGGGAGGCCGTTCTGCCCAAAGAGTCAACAAAAGAGATTAGGAGGGCCCAAAAATTAAACAAAGTGTGGGATATAACAGGAGGGGTGGAGCAGTGCTTAGAGTGTGGCATGTGGTTTCAAGCCGCAATACGGCCTAGCATAGTGGGAGCAGACATTTTTGGTACGTACGGAGAGCAGTAATGATGGGGTCCTGACGCTGATCTGGCTAAATTAGAAAGGCAGAAGGCCTAATCCAAAGGTGAGGGCGACACTCCAAGATGGCCCCCATAGGAGTACAGGAGGGCGAGTCCTTTTTCACTTTTCCCCTCTTATGCCAAATCTCAGGTCCGGGGAGGGAGGGCGGGGTCAACAAGCCTGGTAGAGAGATACAGCGTGGTTGCTAGACAAAGCCTGGGGGGTGGGAACAACATGGCAGCCAAAACACCCGCAAAGTGAGCAAGCAAGAGAGAGGTCATCTTTCAAACAAAGTCCCAAGATTAGTCCAGAGTCACCCAAAAACATTTGTATGGGGGTCCGTTACCATGAACAATGCACTACCACTTATGAGCTGGTCTGTTCACCACAGCCAGTCTCACAGCTGCCCCAGCTCTGGGCGCACAACCCCGATCCGTGAGGATTAGTCAGCCTTACCGATATCAGGCAAACGGGACTCCGGGCAGGTCCTGTGAGGGCAGGGCTCAGCTTGACTTCGGCTGGGGGGCTGGCGAGCAGGTGACCGTGTCCCTTGGGATGGGCGGCAGCGCAGGAAAAAAAAAAAACGGAACTCAGGACCGGTCCCGAGGTAGCGGGGCCAGGCCCGACTTCAGGTGGGGAGCAGGAGAAACAGATGTCGGCGTCTCCAGGGGAGGGCAGCGGTACTAGTACACAGAACTCTGCATACTAGTAAGCAGAACTCCGTACAGGTCCCGTGGGGGCAGGGCCAAGTCCGTCTTCGCCTGGGGGGCTGAAGAGAAGATGTTGGTGTCCTCTGGGCATGAGGGCGGCGCATGGGCTGCAAGATGGGGTCAATCCACGAAGGAGCCGGCCGACCACTACCCCTGTAACGCAGAGTGGAAGGTCCTCCACCGAGGGGGGGGAGACCGCACTCGATGGGCAGGAGCAGCTGCTGAGTTACGCTCCGGTGTAAAGGACCCCTGATCTCATCAGGCATGGCCTGGACTCGTAGGCGACTCCAATGGTCACCGTGAGCAGTCCGAGGAGAAGGTATCCACCATGGGGATCGTAAACGTTTAGCCCGAAAATCCGGTAAAAAAGGAAGGGCAAGCTGTGCGGTAACGGAGGAGCCAGTGATGATGTAGACCAGTGGCACTTTGCAGTCGATGACAGTCCCACCGTGTCTGGATCGGGATGAGCCGACGAGCAGCAGGGAGCCCACGCAGTGTCCAGCAGTGGAGGGACGGATCCAAGCCTCCCGGCTGGGTGGTCCCGCAGGTAAGATGCCCAAACAGCCGTAATTTTATCTCAAAATATATCCGGATAGTCCGATATGATGTACAGTCCAGGGCAGAGAAAAGGGAGGCCAGAGGGACGGTTTAAACAGGGATAACAACCAAAATTGGTAATCCCAAAACCCGGAGCTCCTCGGGAGGCTCCTACTCGGCGGCCATCTTCAGAGCAAATGTTTATATCTTGCTGAACCATATCTAAATAGTCCCAGTCCACCATCTTAAGCAGCTTTTTCAGATTTAAGAACCAGAGATGTTTTCTAAGTTTCACCCAAATCGAAGGTTTCCTGCATATGATGACCATTTAAAGCAAGTAAGCAATTTGGAATGAAGCCAGTTAGGTTAGTATTTATGACCATATTCATTGTCAGTCTATATGAATACAAGTAGATATATAAATGTGTGTGTGTGTATATATATATATATATATTCACTGAAAAAACCATAGGTTTCAGGCACGTTATAGTTAGAAATTAGCATTTAAAAAACCTTAGAAATTCACTGAAAAAACCATAGGTTTCAGGGGCGTTATAGTTAGTTGGACATTTCACTCGTACAAAACCATAGAAATTCCCCCGTTATAGTTAGTTCAGCTAACTATAACTCGCGCGCCCGCAATGCACTGCTGATGACGTCACATAATACATCACTCATGACATGGTCAGTGACATCACTCATGACATCACAGATGACATCACTGATGACATCATCCAGTGAATGTGTGTATTCTGAAAATTAAATATGTTTTATATATGTATATCTCAAGGTCGATGGAAGAATAAAAGGGTATATAAGTGTCTAAATGGATGATTTTTTTTTGTAAAATTGATTGTATAACTGACTAAGTGTATCTTAGTGAATACATGGGTTAGTGAGTAATGTTTAAATATGAAAATATCTGTATCAGTCTCTCACTTTGTGTATAAGTGGCTGCATGGGTTGGTGAGTAGCTACATGAGTGTCTATATGGGTTATTAGTTGGTTTTTGAGTATCAGTATGAGTGTCTGTATGGTTCGGTGGGGGTATTACTTAGTGCATAGATGCATGAATGAGTGACTCACTGTTTGTATGTGTTGAAGACAGCATGTGTGCAGGACTGTATAGGTGGATGAGTATGTGTATGGGTGTGTTAGTGAGTGAATGACTGTCTCAATAGTGTTTTATGAGTAACTACATATGTTTTAAACTAGTATATGTGAGTATTGGTGTATATAAGTGAGTATATGTGAGAGTGAGAGATTGGAAGAGTTCCTGTACAAATAAGTAGGTGTTTCTATAAGTGATTGTTTAAGAGAGTAAGTATGTGTAAGTTTCTGTAGAAGTAAGTGTGGTAGTGTGTGTATAACTGTATATGCAAGTAAATGGATGTTTGATACTTTGTTTGCATGTGTGACTATGTGTGTGAGTAACTCTATGGATGAGTGGCGGTGTGTAACAGGATGTATAGGTGTATGAGTACATATGATGAGTGAGTACATGTATGAGTGACTGTATAGGGACTGTTGGTGAATGAGTGGATGTGTGTGTAGATCTTGGAATTAATGAATAGGTGTGTTGTAACTGGTATTGGTATGTCCATTGTTTTGAAAATGTTAGTTTGTATTTTTGAGTGTGTGTATCAAAGGTTATATTAGGGTGAGAGGAGGTCTGCCACTCTATCACAAGGATGATGTCATCAGTGATGTCATCAGTGATGTCATTTGAGATGTCATCAGTGATGTCATGAGTGATGTCACTGACCATGTCATGAGTGATGTAATATGTGACGTCATCAGCAGTGCATTGCGGGCCCGCGAGTTATAGTTAGCTGAACTAACTATAACAGGGGAATTTCTATGGTTTTGTACGAGTGAAATGTCCAACTAACTATAACGCCCCTGAAACCTATGGTTTTTTCAGTGAATATATATATATATATATATATTCACTGAAAAACCATAGGTTTTAGGGACAGTTATAGTTAGTTGGACATTGCACTACGTACAAAACCCGTGAAATTCCCCGTTATAGTTAGTTCAGCTAACTATAACTCGCGCCCCGCAATGCACTGCTGATGACGTCACATATTACATCACTCATGACATGGTCAGTGACATCACTGATGACATCACTGATGACATCTCAAATGACATCACTGATGACATCACTGATGACATCATCCAGTGACTGTGTGTTTCTGTAAAGTTTAATTTTGTTTTATATATATGCCAAGCTGTATTGAGGAATGAGTGGGTGTATAAGTGTCTGTATGGAGGATTTAGTAGGTACGAGACTAACTGTATAAGTGAGTGATTAAACGTATCTTACTGAATGCATGGGTTAGTGACTAAACTGGGTGAATGTCTGAATCCGTCTGTCTGTTGCTGTGTAAGTGGCTGCATGGGTTTGTGAATAGCTACATGAGTGTCTATATGAGTTATTGATTGGTTGTCTGAGTATCTGTATGGGTGCCTGAGTGTTTGTGTGGATGGGGTGTGTGCGACTCTGTGCATAGATGTGTGAGTGGGTGATTCACTGGGTGGATGGTTTCAAGAGTGCATCTGTGATAGACTGTATGGGTGGGTAAGTGTGTGTAAGAGTGTGTTAGTGAGTGAATGTATGTCCCAGTGGTACATGTGTGAGTAACTACATATGTGAAAGGCAGTA
The DNA here is from genome assembly GCA_963921515.1 of Calotriton arnoldi. Taxonomy (NCBI): domain Eukaryota; kingdom Metazoa; phylum Chordata; class Amphibia; order Caudata; family Salamandridae; genus Calotriton; species Calotriton arnoldi. The sequence goes on from CAWUFW010006198.1 coordinate 428,171, forward strand.
TATATGTGTGTTGGAGTATATAAATGGCTATAAGTGAGAGTGTGTGATTGTGAGAGTGGCTGTATGGATGAGTGTTTGCTTGTATCAGTGATTGTATAAGAGCGTAAAAATGTGCTAGTATTTGTATGAGTAAGTGAGCTGGTGTGTGTATGACTGTATAGGTGAGTAAATGGCAGTGTGAATAATTATTTGCATGACTGACTAGGTGTGTGAGTACCTCTATGGATGAGTGGCGGTGTGTGAGTGTCTATATAGGAGTATGAGTGCATATGATAGTCCTGTACTGAGTGACCGTAAGTAAGAGTGACTGTACGGGTGAGTTAGTGGATGTGTGTGTAGACCTAAGAATCAGTGAGTGGGTATGTAGTTATTGGTGTTGGAGTGTCTATGGTTTTGCGAATGGCAGTCTGTTATTTAGAGTGGGTGTATCAAAGGTTATATTAGGGTGTGAGGAGGTGCATCAGATTATCATGTGGATGATGTCATCAGTGATGTCATCAGTGATGTCATTTGAGATGTCATCAGTGATGTCATCAGTGATGTCACTGACCATGTCATGAGAGATGTAATATGTGACGTCATCAGCAGTGCATTGCGGGGCGCGAGTTATAGTTAGCTGAACTAACTATAACGGGGAATTTCACGGGTTTTGTATGAGTGCAATGTCCAACTAACTATAACTGTCCCTAAAACCTATGGTTTTTTCAGTGAATTTCAAAGGTTTTTGAAATGCTAAATTCTAACTATAACGTGTCTGAAACCTATGGTTTTTTCAGTGAATTTCAAAGGTTTTTTAAATGCTAATTTCTAACTATAACTGTCCCTAAAACCTATGGTTTTTTCAGTGAATTTCAAAGGTTTTTTAAATGCTAATTCCTAACTATAACATGTCTGAAACCTATGTTTTTTTTCAGTGAATTTCAAAGGTTTTGTAAATGACAATTTTTAAATGTATTAATTGTTATATTTATTTTTGGATACTGATTTACTACATTTTTTTAAACTATTTATTTTTACATATTTTATTTTTTAAATTACATTGTAATTACATTATACATTACATTACAAAATATACTTTCTCTGAATGAATTACTTTAGTTTAAATACTTTACAAATAGGCAATAGACTTTTAAGTACAGTAGTTACAGTTGTTGCAATGGGCAACACAATTTCAAACACAATGCAACATTGAGCTCAATGTGAATTTCTAGTTAAATGCAATTAGTTACTTTATGGATTACTTTTCGAACCACAGGACTGGATCCTAGATTCAGTCCTGGGACATCTCCTGTAAACAGTTGAGTAAAAGCGTTTTGGTTACAGTAGTGATTTTTAAGGAATATTATTGTATTTTAAAAGTTGACACTTAGAAACTTTTTCACATAGAATCACCAATGTTATCCTATGGGAGGAAATTCACTTAGCAGGTAAGTAGTGTTATTGTTACTTTTTCTTGCTCAGTGTTGGATCCTGGATCCAGCACTGGTGCATCTCCTGTAAACAGTTGAAAGAATGCATTTAAGTCATACAGGCGATTTTTAAGGAATATCTGTAGTTTGTGAAAATCGACACTTTGAAACTTTTCTACTGAAAACCAGACAATGGATTCCTAAGGAAGGAAATATAAGTTACTGGTAAGTACGGTTAGAATTACTTTTCAGGATCAGTACTGGGCTGAAAGATGCAGCACTGAGGTCTCTCCTGATAACAGGTGAGTAAATCGGAATTCGTATTTCGGCTGATTTTAGAGGAATATTATAAAGTTCCAAAACTGCACACTTAAAAGAATTTCCAAGTGAAACCAGTCAATGTTAGCCTATGGAAGGAAATTCAAGTTACTGGTAAGTACGGTTAGAATTACTTTTCAGGATCAGTACTGGGCTGAAAGATGCAGCACTGAGGTCTCTCCTGATAACAGGTGAGTAAATCGGAATTCGTATTTCGGCTGATTTTAGAGGAATATTTGTATGTTTCAAAAATCGACAATTAGAAACTTTTTCAGCAAAAAGCAGGCAATGATATCCTATGGAAGGAAATTCAAGTTACTGGTAAGTACGGTTAAAATTACTTTTCAGGATCAGTACTGGGCTGAAAGATGCAGCACTGAGGTCTCTCCTGATAACAGGTGAGTAAATCGGAATTCGTAGTTCGGCTGATTTTAGAGGAATATTATAAAGTTCCAAAACTGCACACTTAGAAGAATTTCCAAGTGAAATCAGTCAATGTTAGCCTATGGAAGGAAATTCAAGTTACTGGTAAGTACGGTTAGAATTACTTTTCAGGATCAGTACTGGGCTGAAAGATGCAGCACTGAGGTCTCTCCTGATAACAGGTGAGTAAATCGGAATTCGTATTTCGGCTGATTTTAGAGGAATATTTGTATGTTTCAAAAATCGACAATTAGAAACTTTTTCAGCAAAAAGCAGGCAATGATATCCTATGGAAGGAAATTCAAGTTACTGGTAAGTACGGTTAAAATTACTTTTCAGGATCAGTACTGGGCTGAAAGATGCAGCACTGAGGTCTCTCCTGATAACAGGTGAGTAAATCGGAATTCGTAGTTCGGCTGATTTTAGAGGAATATTATAATGTTCCAAAACTCCACACTTAGAAGAATTTCCAAGTGAAACCAGTCAATGATATCCTATGGAAGGAAATTCAAGTTACTGGTAAGTACGGTTAAAATTACTTTTCAGGATCAGTACTGGGCTCAAAGATGCAGCACTGAGGTCTCTCTTGATAACAGGTGAGTAAATCGGAATTCGTAGTTCGGCTGATTTTAGAGGAATATTTGCACAATGGTGAAGGAAGGGGGTGGGGCCTGAGGTGACATGTCTGCAAACACACCCAGTGGCGCGTTTTAAGTTGGAGAATTAATTCCTTCTCAATCCCGAGGGTCCCTAAGGGCCAACTAGCCCACCAGATACCTCTAGTATGCCCCAGACAGCTGCGTTGCAGAGAGGTGTTCAGAGGCCACGCCCCTTTACAACACTCTGCAACGCAGCTCCGTGGCGCTTACTGGAGGTACCTGGTGGGCTAGTTGGCCCCAGGGACCCTCAGGATTCAAGGGAATTTAATTCCCCATCTTAAAACGCGCCACGGGGCCTGTTTGCACACATGTCACCTGAAGCCCCCTCCCTTCACCACTGTGCAAACGCGCCCGTGGCGCGTTTTAAGTTGTGGGATTAAGTCCCCTTGAATCCTGAGGGTCCCTGGGGGCCAACTAGCTCACCATGTACCTCCAAAAGCGCCACAGAGCTGCGTTGCAGAGAGGTGTAAAAGGGGCGTGGCCTCTGTACACCTCTCTGCAACGCAGCCCCTGGTGCATACTGGAGGTTCCTGGTGGGCTAGTTGGCCCCAGGGACCCCAGTATTGAAGGGGAATTCGTTCCCATCTGCAAACGCGCCAGGGCGCGTTTGCAGAGTGGTAAAGGAAGGGGCGGGGCCTGCGGCCCAATCGTTTTTTTTTCCCCAAGGGGGCTGTGTGGCCCCCTTACATTTTCCTATTTTTGGGCCCTGGGGACCCCATCCCCCAGGGCCTTATCACTTTTTTTTTTTTTAATTAAACGGGAAGGGGGCCGCGTGGCCCCCTCCCATGGCCGAATCCGGCCCCGGGGACCCCATCCCCCGGGGCATGGCCACACTTTTAAATACATTTTTAAGGAGGGGGCTGCGTGGCCCCCTCCTCAGGCCTCCTTTGCCCCGGGGACCCCATCCCCGGGGCAGGCCTTTATTATTATTATTTTTTTTTTAATTATTATTTTTGGGGAGGGGGCCGCGTGGCCCCCTCCCAGGCCACTACTTGCCCCGGGACTCCATCCCCCGGGGCTGGCCCTCTCCGTTGGGGACTGTGGGGGTCCCCAATCCCCCACAGTCCCGCCGGCTCCCCGCGTCCCTTGGGAGCCGGCATTGCTTTCCACATGGGGAGCTGCTAACATGCAACTCCCCATGTGGAAAGCTAATTTGCTTTGGATATTGGAGCGAGAGCAGGTTTCCTGCTCTCGCCTAATATCCAAAGCAGTTTGCTATGACAGGACGGGAGCCGCGAGGCTCCCGTCCTGTCATAGCAAACTACAGTGTCACCCCGGGACACTGCAGGAGCCGGCCCTGGGGGGTGGTGGTCCCCAGGGCCATTACAGGCTCCAGGAGGGGGGCCGCGCGGCCCCCCTCTCTCCATTGACAAAGCCCCGGGGAGGTGGTGGTCCCCGGGGCTCTGGGGGTCCGTAATGGACCCCCATATTGACATTTTTAGTGCCCCGGGCTCGAGCCCCCCCACACAGGTAATTTTTTAAAAAATTATTAAAGAAGCCCCGGGGAGGTGGCGGTCCCCGGGGCTGCGGGAGGGCCGAGAGCCCTCCCGCACCATTTATTTTTAAAGCCCTGGGGGTGGCAGTCCCCGGGGCTTGGGAAGCCTTAGAGGCCCCCACATATTATAAATCCCCCCATGCCCCCGGGACTTGGCCCACCCGGGGCCAATTAACAACGAGCGCGGGAGACCGCGCTCGTTTATTTTTTCGGCGGGATTCACGCACCCTAAGAGCATCCCGCCGATTTTTTGTTGTTGAAAAAATGCTTTTTCTGCCCAGGGGTCCTTGTGGGACCCCTGAGCAGACCTAGGGAGTCAGGGTGTTTCTACCCTGCCCCCTTTGTGTGTTTTGCGCAGCTGTTTCTTTTTTTTTTTCTCGCCGGGATCCGCGCACCCTAAGCGCATCCCGCCGATTTTTTTTAAAAGAAAATGCTTTTTTCTGCCCAGGGGGTCCTTGTGGGACCCCTGAGCAGACCTGGGGGTCAGGGTGTTTCTACCCTGCCCCCTTTTGCGCTTTGCGCACTTGTTTCTGTCCCTCGGTTCTACCGAGGGACAAAATGGCTGCCAACACTTCCTGATTTGGAGTGTTGACAGCCAATTAGCATGCAGCTCGTGATCGGGAGGGTACGCGGACCCTACTCGGCCATAGATATATATGTGATTTTATTTGTGATTTTCTCAGAAACTACTGAACGGATTTACACCATTTAAGCAAAAGGCACGACACTGAACCAAGGGCTACCTCTTTGCCAAATTTGGTGTAATTCCGTTCAACAGTTCGGGCTGTAGCCGCGATGAAATGATCCTATGGAAAAATGAATGGGGAAAACGCGTTTTGGGACCCCCCTTTTTTCTCAGCCCCCGCTTGACGAATCAACCCGAGACTTTCAGGGTAGGAGCGGAGCGGAGCGCCCCAACAAGTTGGAAGCTTTCGCGAAGATTCGTCAACCGGCGCAAGAGTTATTTCAAATAGAATGTCGCGGATTTCCTATGGAAAATAGGTCCTAACTATAACTATCTACTGGCGACCGCCAGTAGATAATATATATATATAGATATATATAGATATATATATATATCCATATGAAGCTGCTCACAGATTGAAGATGCCTCACACGACGTTAGATTCACCTTATTTATTGGCAGGCAACAGCACAACCAGTCTTGTCTTCCCAGCAAAATGTCTTTCGCCTTTTGCCATACGCGTTTCTGGAAATGCTTCCCTTGATCACTGGCCTGGCGTTGGGGGAAGACACAACTGCATCCACTACGGAGAGAAAACACTTACCTGAACTACAAGATCCAAGATGCACTGAATGTACACGCCCCTATGGGCGGGACTGTGAATAAAAATGCGAGTGCGAGATGATTAGTGCAGCTGTGTCTTCCCCCAACGCCAGGCCAGTGATCAAGGGAAGCATTTCCAGAAACGCGTATGGCAAAAGGCGAAAGACATTTTGCTGGGAAGACAAGACTGGTTGTGCTGTTGCCTGCCAATAAATAAGGTGAATCTAACGTCGTGTGAGGCATCTTCAATCTTCGAGCAGCTTCATATGGATATATAGTGGCCCGCTCTGGCCACGAAGACGCCCCACTGCAGACGGTGCAGGTCAGTGTGCTTTGAATTCATCATGGGTTAGTGTCTAAAGTGTGGCTCAATGGTTAGAGCGGCAGACCCTGATGCAGAGATCTGGCCCGGGACCAGGGTTCAATTCCCGCCTCGGCGGGTCTTGGGCTCAATTTCCTCGGACCTGATAATTCTCGCCTCGGTGCCTATTCTAATCATGGGTCCCACTCTGCAATTCTGGGCAATAGCTTGCTTAATCTCCACAACGGCCCCAACAGCGCTGGGATGCCTGGCTTCACCCTGGGGGTGCCCAGGAGTGGACATTTCACAGGGAAAAGCCAGGAAGGGTTCCACAGCGGTATGCGTACAGCGCCTGGACACCCCTTTGGGGGTATGGGTGCGCTTTACAAGTACAAATTTCATATCACTCTGTCTGTTGTTGTGTAAGCTGCTGCATCGGTTGGTCAGTAGCTACATCAATGTCTATGTGGGTTATTGATTAGTTGCCTGCGTATTTGTATAAGAGACTGAGTGTGTGTGTGGTTGGGTGGGGGGTGTGTGACTCTGTGCTTAGATGTGAGAGTGGTTGATTGACAGGGTGTATGAGTTTAAGAGTGCATGTGGAAACAGTTGTATGGGTGGGTAAGTGTGTGTATGGGCATCTTGGTGAGTGAATCGATGTCTCAGTGCACATGTCCAACTAAGTACATATATAAAAGGCAGTGTATGTGAGAGTTGGTGTATAGAAATGACTATACGTGAGAGTCAGTGATTGTGAGAGTGGCTGTATGTATGAGTGTATACTTGTATTAGTGATTATATAAGAGACTAAGTATGCATTACTATCTGTATGAATAAATGAGATGGTGTGTGTATAACGGTGTAGGTGAGTAAATTGAACTAATTGATTCTTTGCATGAGTGACTAGGATGAGTACATAACTGACTAGGATGAGTGCTGGTGTGTCAATGTCTATATAGGTGTATGAGTGCATTTGATAGTGTTCTATTGATCAGTGACTGCATGTGTGACTGATTATATGGGTGAATGGGTAGATGTGTGTCTAGACCTAGGAATCACTGAGTGGGTATGTAGTAACTGGTATTAGTGTGTCAATGGTATCAAAAATAGTAGTCTGTATTTTACAGTGAGTGTATCAAAGGTTATATTAGTGTGTGACGAGGTACATCAGATTGTCACATGGATGATGTCATCAGTGATGTCATTTGAGATGTCATCAGTGATGTCATCAGTGATTTCACTGAACATGTCATGAATGATGTAATATGTGACGTCATCAGCAGTGCATTGCGGGGGCGCGAGTTATAGTTAGCTGAACTAACTATAACGGTGGAATTTCTATGGTTTTGTATGAGTGAAATGTCCAACTAACTATAACGTCCCTGAAACCTATGTTTTTTTCAGTGAATTTCTAAGGTTTTTGAAATGCTAATTTCTAACTATAACGTGCCTGAAACCTATGGTTTTTTCAGTGAATTTCAAAGGTTTTTTTAAATGCCAATTTCTAACTGTAACGTGCCTGAAACCTATGGTTTTTTCAGTGAATTTCAAAGGTTTTTTAAATACTAATTTCTATCTATAACGTCCCTGAAACATGGTTTTTTCAGTGAATTTTAATGTTTTTTTTAATGCTAACTTCTAATAATAATGTTTATTTAACCTATAGTTTTTTCCGACACCCAAGAAGGACACAACACCCACTGCCACAACCCTCAGGACCTCCCCCCCGTACCACCCCTCTCCCTACTGTAATTTTTTTTATTTGTTATTTAAACTATATAATGTCTTCTTGTTTTTTAAATATTAAACAACTACATACAGTATGAAAGGGAGCCCAGCCCAGAGCCACATCTGAAGACCAACACATGTCATAGACCTACTGAACAAGCAGCTCTGACACCCAAGAACGCCACAACACCCACCACCACCCCCAGCCCCCCTCTACCACAGAGGCAGCGCAGAACAAGACAGCGAACTTTCCACAGAATAGCTGAATATTGGGACAGGTGTGAACAAACTATATGTGAAGGAAGCAATTCACCCATGTTTAACAATGCACACAGTGCAAAGTGTAGCGGTGATGTGCTGGACACATCTCAGTATGCAGAACACACACCTCTCCATGTGCACAAATACTACTGGTGCTTGTAGTGTTGTGGACAGTGGACCTAACCTTGTTACGTAAAACACTAGGGAAGATCTCAGTCATGTAGCTGTGTCATCGTCCCCTGTAAGCATAAGCATAACCAGAGTGGGCTGGCCCGACGTACGCCACTTCAGCGTAGGAGTGTGAATAAATAGGCCGGAGCTCTGGGCGTGGTTCACTTGTGGGAAGGCCAAAGCGTCTGCCAGGGCGGCGCCCCTCACCCTGCCACGAGGCCGCCAACATGACCGCCAGCCTCCTCAGCCGATCGCTGGCTTCCGCCACACAGTCCCCCAGCGGCACTGCACCGCAGACTTATGTCTTTACAAACTACTGCCTTCGATATACACTGCGGACAGCAAGGCTCACAATTCAGATCGAGTCGCGATTGCAGATGACGCAGTCCCGTAGGCAAGAGACATTGCTGAAGTCAACAACACATTGCTGTGGGCCCTTCCTGACCGCTGCCTCTGGCCTACACTGCGGTCAGTAGGGCTCACAATTCAGATGGAGTCGAGATTGCAGATGACGCAGTCCAGTAGGCAAAGAGATTGCTCAAGTCAACAACATGTGCCTGTGGGCCCTTCCTCACCGCTGCCTCCTACCTCCACTGCGGTGAGTAGGGCTCACAATTCAGAGCGACTCGCGATTGCAGATGACGCAGTCCAGTAGGCAACAGACATTGCTACCAGTGCGGCCAGCCCGGACCACGCACCATCGCTGACTGCGCACACGCTAAGTGCTTCAAGTACCACTAACTCTGTGCAGCTCAAGTCAATGCCACGTGGCTGTGGGCCCTTGATGACCGCTGCCTCCGGCCTACAAAGCGGTTAGCAGGGCTAACAATTCAAGAATAGTGCCGATGCTAATTGTGTAAGAGAGTATAATCGATTAAGAAGACTGCATGCTCCCAATCTGTGCAGCTCAAGTCAACGTCACGTGGCTGTGGGCCCTTGCTGACCGCTACCTCTGGCCTACACTGCGGTCATCAGGGCTCACAATTAAAATTAATTCTTGATTCATTAATTACAGAGTCCAGTAGGCAAGTAACTATCACAGGCCTAAAACCTACATAATATCCTTTTAGTATCCTTGCTTCAAGAACTTTTTTTATATCAGTTATAGCTTTAGTACAATCACCAAATTCATCTTCAAGTTCAAATGAACACTCATTAGCAGTCTACACTGCGGGCAGCAGAGCTCGCAATTTGAATTTTGGACACGTGGTGCCACTAACCCTGTTCAACACAAGCCGCCACACGTGGTGCCACTAACCCTGTTCAACACAAGCCAATCCCACATGTGGAACTGTGTCCTGACTCCTCAATGGCAGTGACCCCAACTTCGTGGCAGCGACCACAGCACCAGACTCCCTTGGATTAGTGAGGCGTATTTGCATATGGAAGGCCGGTGACACGTGGTGCCACTGAACCTGAACTACGCAGGCCGGTGTGGCCACCAACCTATGCACGTGGCTGTGGGCCCTTGCTCACCGCTACCTCTGGCCTACACTGCGGTCAGCAGGGCTCACAATTCAGATACAGTCGCGATTGCAGATGACGCAGTCCAGTAGGCAAGAGACGTTGCTCCCAGTGCGGCCCATCTGCACCAAGCAGCATCACAGGCTCATACATTCTCAATGCTTCTGGTGCCACTAACTGTGCACCTCAACTCAACGCCACGTGGCTATGGGCCCTTGCTGACCGCTACCTCTGGCCTACACTGCGGTCATCAGGGCTCACAATTAAAATTAAGTCTTGATTTATTAATTACAGAGTCCAGTAGGCAAGTAACTTTCACAGGCCTAAAACCTACATAATATCCTTTTAGTATCCTTGCTTCAAGAACTTTTTTTATATCAGTTATAGCTTTAGTACAATCACCAAATTCATCTTCAAGTGCAAACGAACACTCATTAGCAGTCTACACTGCGGGCAGCAGAGCTCGCAATTTGAATTTTGGACACGTGGTGCCACTAACCCTGTTCAACACAAGCCGCCACACGTGGTGCCACTAACCCTGTTCAACACAAGCCGGCGACACGTGGTGCCACTAACCCTGTTCAACACAAGCCGATCCCACAAGTGTAACTGTGTCCTGAGTCCTGAATGGCAGTGACCACAAGTCCGTGGCAGCGACCACAGCACCAGACTTCCTTCGATCAGTGAGGCATATTTCCATATGGAAGGCCGGCAACACGTGGTGCCACTAACCCTGTTCAACACAAGCCGATCCCACATGTGTAACTGTGTCCTGAGTCCTGAATGGCAGTGACCCCAAGTCCGTGGCAGCAACCACAGCACCAGACTCCCTTCGATCAGTGAGGAATATTTCCATATGGAAGGCCGGCGACACGTGGTGCCACTAACCCTGTTCAACACAAGCCGATCCCACATGTGTAACTGTGTCCTGAGTCCTGAATGGCAGTGACCCCAACTCCGTGAGAGAACCACAGCAGCAGACTCCCTTCGATTAGTGAGGCGTATTTGCATATGTAAGGCCGGCGACACATGGTGCCACTAACCCTGTTCAACACAAGCCGATCCCACAAGTGTAACTGTGTCCTGAGTCCTGAATGGCAGTGACCACAAGTCCGTGGCAGCGACCACAGCACCAGACTCCCTTCGATCAGTGAGGCATATTTCCATATGGAAGGCCGGCAACACGTGGTGCCACTAACCCTGTTCAACACAAGCCGATCCCACATGTGTAACTGTGTCCTGAGTCCTGAATGGCAGTGACCCCAAGTCCGTGGCAGCAACCACAGCACCAGACTCCCTTCGATCAGTGAGGAATATTTCCATATGGAAGGCCGGCGACACGTGGTGCCACTAACCCTATTCAACACAAGCCAATCCCACATGTGTAACTGTGTTCTGAGTCCTGAATGGCAGTGACCCCAACTCCGTGGCAGCGACCACAGCACCAGACTCCCTTCGATTAGTGAGGTGTATTTGCATATGGAAGGCCGGCGACACGTGGTGCCACTGAACCTGAACTACGTAGGCCGGTGGGGCCACCAACCTATGCACGTGGCTGTGGGCCCTTGCTCACCGCTACCTCTGGCCTACACTGCGGTCAGCAGGGCTCACAATTCAGATACAGTCGCGATTGCAGATGACACAGTCCAGTAGGCAAGAGACGTTGCTCCCAGTGCGGCCCGTCTGCACCAAGCAGCATCACAGGCTCATACATTCTCAATGCTTCTGGTGCCACTAACTGTGCACCTCAACTCAACGCCACGTGGCTATGGGCCCTTGCTGACCGCTACCTCTGGCCTACACTGCGGGCAGCAGGGCTCGCAATTAGATTTTTAAATGCTAATTTCTAACAAGATTGTACTCAGAAAATACAACACTTCGTCAGTGTATTCTATACTTATTTAATCTTTTCATGATACACCTACACTGCGGTCAGTAGGGCTCACAATTAAAATTAAGTATTGATTCATTAATTACAGAGTCCACTAGGCAAGTAACTATCACAGGCCTAAAATCTACATAATATCCTTTTAGTATCCTTTCTTCAAGAATTTTTTTTATATCAGTTATAGCTTTAGTACAATCACCAAATTCATTTTCAAGTGCAAACAAACACTCATTAGCAGTCTACACTGCGGGCAGCAGAGCTCGCAATTCCAACTTTGGACACGTGGTGCCACTAACCCTGTTCAACACAAGCCACGACACGTGGTGCCACTAACCCTGTTCAACACAAGCCTGCGACATATGGTACCACTAACCCTGTTCAATGCAAGCCGCGACACGTGGTGCCACTAACCCTGTTCAACACAAGCCGGCGACACGTGGTGCCACTAACCCTGTTCAACACAAGCCAATCCCACATGTGGAACTGTGCCCTGAGTCCTGAATGGCAGTGACCCCAAGTCCATGGCAGCGACCACAGCACCAGACTCCTTTTGGTTAGTGAGGCATATTTCCATATGCAAGGCCGGCGACACGTGGTGCCACTAACCCTGTACAACACAAGGCGCGACATGTGGTGCCACTAACCCTGTTCAATACAAGCCGATCCCACAAGTGTAACTGTATCCTGAGTCCTGAATGGCAGTGACCACAAGTCCGTGGCAGTGACCACAGCACCAGACTCCCTTCGATCAGTGAGGCATCTTTATACGAGCATACCGCAGAGACGAACTTTGGAAGTGGTGGAACACATCATCCTAAACATGGATTGGAATTTCTTGACCCCCCAACATTTTGTGATGGAATGTGCCGAATTAGCACTAACGGATAACTTTTTTGAATTTGAGGACACCATCTACCATCAGATTACCGGGACATCGATGGGCAGCACTTTTGCCCCAAGTATGGCATGCCTCTATGTCCAACAATTTGAGGAAGACTATATCCTCAACCCAAACAACCCATTTCTGAAACACCTAAAAATCTGGAAGCGCTACATTGACGATGTGTTGATTGTATGGCATGGGACAGAGGAGGAAGCAACAGAATTTGTCCAATGGGTCAATACCAAAGATAATCACCTCAGATTCACACACACTATTGACAAGAACCACGCAATCTTTCTGGATCTGGACATCACCATAACTCAAGAAGGGTTCACGACAAAGGTTCATAACAAAAGTACAGATAGAAATAGTTTACTTCTTTTTGAGAGCTACCACCCGAGGGCCCTGAGACAAAATCTCCCGGTAGGCCAGTTCCTTCGAATCCGATGGAACTGTTCAAACACAACAACCTTTGAGGAACAGGCAGGACAGCTGGAGAATAAACTTCTGGAACGCCACTATCCGAAGAAAATGGTGAGAAGAGCGACGAAACGAGCCAGGAACAATCCAAGAGAATCACTATTAGAGGACGTGATAAAAGAAGACACCAAAAGACTGGTATGCGTTACCACATACACCCCGGTTTCTAATACAGTACAGAAAATCATGAGAAAAAACTGGCACATTCTAAACAGTGCAGGCAATCAGTGGCAACAACCTCTGTTCGCCTTCCGACGGAACAGGAGCCTGCGTGACGAACTGGTACACGCAAAGACACAAACAACTGATGGAGAAGATCAACGGACTCTGTGGACCCACCCTACGGCCCGTGGGCCACTTCTCATGTGGAAACTGTACATCCTGCACTCATACCACCAACACCAAGGAGGTAGATATAGGGACCGGAAAACCTTGGCAGTTACGAGAATTTAGTAACTGTAACACAGAGAACGTCGTGTACCTCCTTAACTGTCCCTGCGGCCTCAGATATGTAGGCATGACCACCAGAAAAATCAAGGTGCGTATCAGTGAACACCGGAGCACCATCCGGTGTAAAAAGACTAACACCAAACTGACACGCCATTTCACTGGAAAAAACCATAAAGACACAGACCTGAGATGGTCAATTCTGGAAGTAATGAAAAAACGTAAGTTTGACCTGACAAAAGCCCTACATATAAGGGAACAATGATGGGTATTCCGCCTACGGTCCTGGGAGAAAGGTCTCAATGACGAAATACCATGGCTCCAGATGGGACAATAAGAACCCCCAACCACCATCTGCAGATAACCACGCACTACTATACACTATCAATACACATTGGGCATATCAGCTATACAATCACTCAGTGATTTGAATCCACCGTCACATACTGTGTCGTGCCCCTTATGTTATGATAAGTGAGTGATTACCCATCCGATGACCAGCACTCTGCGATGGTCACTAAATTAACTCCTGAGAGAACCAGGTCTCACGTCCCAACACGTACGCTGACATCTTGCACCGATCCTCATTTGGGACCCTTAGGGACCCTTAGTGACCCGGGCTGAACACAAACTTCAGGATATGTTCCTTGAAGCGCAGCCGTCCCTTTATGACAACAAATGCAAATTATGGCCTTCTTTTTATGCACATAAAAGCACTTAATCTTGCTTTTATTTTGTCCTTTTAATTTTATTAGGGCTCATATTTTGGAGGCGTGACCATAAATACTGGGGCATGATATACGCACGAACGGATACCATCTGATCCGATAAACAACTCGTTCCTTTGGCACATGTACAGCCATTCCCCCCTTTTTGGGCGGTGCCTGGCAGCACATAGAATTTTTCCACGGGCGCACTCGTCCCGAGTGACCCGCCCTTGACCAGCTGATACATCAGTGGAACTTCTCTATTCACGCGCTATACTCTGCCACATTGAGCATGCGCGAACACCGGCCTTTCTTTAGTCAGGCACTCGCACGAATAAACACAGGTAATTGCGTACCTGATAGCACCGCCCTTCATCATTGAATACAAATAGTGGAACTTCTCCACGCACGCGCTGCACTTCACAACATAGAGCATGCGCGAACACCGGCCATCTTGTAATCAGGCACTCGCACGAAGGACACAGGTAGTCACGCACCTATTACTTCCACAGCTGAGTCATAGCTAGATCAGAATATTGCTCTGAGCATGCGCGCATGGCCGCCATAATTAGATCAGGCTTCTCTTTTTAGAGACACAGGAAACCACGCACCTGAGAATACCTAGCATCACCTGTGAACCACTTAACACCAATTAATTGAAGAGGATGCACTATATATAGCGCGATGACTTTCTCCTCATTCCTACATCCGGGAGGAACGGGAGCAGTCGCCTAGGAACCACACGGGAAACTTCCCTTCAAGCAGTAAGGGTTTGAATGAAGGCTGAGTGAATGTATGGTAATTTTACCACCCTAGGTATAAATGTGGTTGAATGCATTGTGGACTTTATCTTGTCACAGACCGCAATTTTCACGCCAATTGTGATTTGTGTTTCTTTCAACAGGGTTTGACAACAGGGGTTTTTCCCCTCCCCTCCTTCCATGGGGCAAGTAGCTTTGGTACTTAGGGTAAGAACAGTGAGACCCGTGTTCTCACTATTTGTATCTCTGAAATCGTGTACACAAATAGAGTGTCACATGTCACACGAGTAGTCACTCACATTTTACTGAAACAGTGCATGTATTGTGTTCAGTACTTCACCACGACGATGGTTTGTTGGTTCATATGTTTTTTTCAATATTTTCTTTTACAGGCTTGAATTTAGAAGCCATCAAATTGTGGAGAGTGACACTGATCACGCCCACACAGTGGTATTCTCTTGCCACCAGTAGGTAAGAACGGAGCCCTTTGCTATCTATTTAGGTCCTGATGAATGCCCTGGACCCATCTGGGCCAACATGGCAGAAACATGTCGACCTCTCACATAACGGTTAGGGGACATTAATTCCCCCACATACCGTCATTTGATTTTAATATCATATAGTTACCTTTCACATTAAATAAACACAATAAGGATAACTATAATGATTTTTAACCACACTCACTTGTATATGGGCCCCCACTTAGTTTAGAAGTGCATCCCTGTCGTCAGGTGTATGCCCGCCCTCTATCAAACCAAGGTTTTAGAGGGCGAGGACTGGTCAAGGATGAAGCATGACACCAGGTGGTGTGTGAGACCAGTCCATTACATTTTGTGAGATGTCTTTACTCACAATATAACCATTTTAGGAGCAGCTTTTTGTGGTTAACATTTATTGTTGGAGGCTGCTAGCTCCTGAAACCCTGCGCCTCTTGTTCCCTTCTCCACGCAGTGTGGAGCTTATGTGTTTTTCCAATACAAGCCGATCCCACATGTGGAACTGTGTCCTGAGTCCTGAATGGCAGTGACCCCAACTCCGTGGCAGCGACCACAGCACCAGACTCCCTTCAGTTTTATTTGTTGTTGTTTTCTTTAAATAAAATGTTTTATATGTAAACCTATGCATGACTAAGATTCTTGTTTGTCCAACTGCACAGGGACACTTCTGGGCCCAAGAAGGTTGTTGGGGGTATGTTGGTAATGTGGGAAGAGGGTGCGTTACCTGCTGATGTGGGGAGAGGCAGCGTGAAAGGGGTATCTCTCACAGAAAGAACTCCGATATCTTTTCAGAAATGCCTCGGACAGATGCCAGCTGACGGACTGAATCACAAAATGGTTTTTCAATGCTTATGTAGTGTGAGTTATGAACAGTTCGCACCCAGGCTCGCAGAGGGACAACTGCGGCCCGCCCGCTCGACTCACACACACAGTACTACGACCCGTCCTCTCTCAAAGGAACAGCAGCGTAGTACCTCGCAGAGGTACAGGCACAGTAGCGTACTAGCTCGCAAACGTAGAGAGCTGCGAGCCGACGGACTGGCTTCTAACGGCATAGCTGCGAAGTGGTGATGTTGGGCAGACGTAGCGTGAAAGAGTTATCTCGCAGAAACAGAGCTCCGGTATAATAAATTGCCCCCGAGACCTTTCTTTTATATTTTCACTCGATGCGAGAAAGCGCGCTTTCTGGACCAAGACCTTTCTCCCTGCCAAATTTGGCGTAATTCCGTTCAGCAGTTTGACCTGTAGCCTTGTCTAAAGTTTCCTATGGAAAATCCATTGAGAAAACACGTTTTCACACCCCCCACATAGCTACCTGTCGCAGGCGTACTCGCTGTTGGTGTGCAGGTCAGTGGTCTAGTTGTCAACATGTCACGGCCACTCCCTGAGGGCAGGTTTGCACACACACCACACCCATCCGGCACATGCGTCACAGGCCATGTGACCACGTAAATATAATGGATCCACAACGTCTCATACTTTATTGCCAGTGGTGACTGGATGGCGGACGCACCATGGGTCGCAATGATAAAGACTCATGAAAAGTTGCGCAGAGGGTTAGTCGCACCCTGAGCTCTATGGCCGTCAGGGGCCTACCACCACGTGGCGCAAACTTGAGTTGCACAGGGTTAGTGCCACCCGAAGCTGATGTGGCCGTCAGGGGCTTTCGACCATGTGGCGCGGACTTGAGTTGCACAGGGTTAGCGGCACCAAAAGCTGATGAGGTCTCCGCCATTGATGACTCAGGACTCAGCGACATGTGTGAGATCTGCCGGGCTGCGGAGAAGCTGATGTGGTCTCTGCCATTCATGACTCAGGACTCAGCGACATCTGTGAGATCTGCCGGGCCGCGGAGCTTTGACGGGCACGTTGAGTGCCCACTGGTAGACACTTCGGTGGCAGCAGGTAATTTTTTGGTCATGGATGCGCAGGGGCGGCAGTATCTCTCTCTCTCTCTCTCTCTCTCTCTCTCACTTCCCTCTCTTCACTCTCTCTCACTCTCTTCCTTCCTTTTCTTCTCTTTCTCTATCTCCCTTCTCCCTTTCTCACTCCCTTTCTTTCCTTCCCTCTCTTTTTCTCTCTGGCTTTTTTTTCCTTCTCTGTGTATCACTCCTTTGATATGCGCATTACACACGTCCTTAATTTGTGCTTTATTTTCCAGGCTGTGTCGTCGACATTCATGGTCCCGACAGGAGTCTTCCGCCTTGTTGTTTTGTGTTCAGTTTGTTAAATTTAGTTTATCCTTTATATATACGTTTACGAAAAAATAAAGTTTGATTAAAAAAAAAAAAAAGTTTTTGGTTGTTGCTTAAGTGCTGTGTGACTCTTTCTCGTTCTTATTACTGTTATTTCGTGGTGTCTACCATGGTGTTAAATTTTGGGGCAGTTATCACAGGAATACTGGTGATGTCTGCAGTTTGCACCAGCTTCTGAATAGTGTGTTATATTTATCTCAACTTTAGTTGCATTAAAGTGCTGATAATGAAATGCAGACTAGGCGTTCCCGTGCAAAAAGACACGAGGTGCACCTTTGCGATTTATTCTAAATACTAAAATCCTGTATTGAATTGCACTGTGGTAGTGGGTGCACTTACAGTGTACACACAAAATCAATGAAGAAATGTCATTGTATTTATATTGATTGGGAATAGTGGGTCAGGTGCTGGATCTTGACGGGATACACTGCCCAGTTTGTTTATTTTTCTGTACACGAAAAAACCACATCACAACTTTGACAACAACTGCGATGAGAAACAAATTCCGGCGATAAGCCACGTTAGCACCAGAGATTTTACACCTGCTTTCTGCTGGTGTTAAGCAGGATGACTACCTGCAGCATGAAAGGGAACACAGCCAAGAGCCCCACCGAAACACCCACAGGTGCCATACAGTCAATGAGCATGATACACGGATACCCATGAGGTCCACAACACTCATCGCAACAACCCCAGGACCGCCAACGCCCCCCGAACCAGCATCTGAGCAAGTGTGTCTGTGTGGTCATTGTGTTAGCATGATAGGCACCAGCCCTGCAACATCACAGTGTCAGCGGACGTTACCATGTCACCTCAGCGTTGGCAGTGAGCCTGGACATGTAGCTACGCACGCATCCTCCTGCATGCACAAGCGGCGTGTGCTGGTCTGGCATACACAGGTCAGTGCAGGGGTCTGCCTATCCAGCAAGGTTAAGTGTGTCTCTGTGTTCTGGTGTGGCCACCACAAGGGCCGCAGCAGTCGATGTTGTACAGTGGCATGCACCACCTCCAAACTGCAGTCTCACCGTGTGGTTGGAATGCCGCAGGACATGCGCGAATAGGCATTACAATGGTGTGCCGTAGGAGTACACGGGATAAAACAGTGCACCGTACAAAAGTGTGGGGGCTCGTGGGAGGGAGGAGCAGCTGTTTGGCAACGTAACACACAGTGAACCTGCCCATGTGCCACGTGCTGGGCATCTCATCCATGATGACCAGGGTCGCAGACATCCCACAACACCCACGACCGGCCTTTGTACACATCCTGTATGAATGCAGCTGGAGAACTTACTGTAGGGATGAAAGGTTCTTTGTCAGAGCTATCTTGCAGTAGCACATCTGCTGCTCCGAGAAGGAACTTGCAAGTGGCCAGCCCCCGACAGATACGATAATATTTGCATCTGTCTCCCACACTACGCACTGCCCGATGTGAGAACAATGAGTACACATCCCACACTCAAAAGTCCTTCATCGTAGTTAGCGTGCGTGAAATGGCCTTCACACGTACTCCCACCACACCCCTGCCCTGCACCCATTGCACACAGACCGGGCTCATTGCACCAAGCTGTGCCATTTCATCCACAAGACTGGCACACGGCAAGCTAATGCAGCTACAAGCAGAGCCACTGACGCAATGGCAGAGCATCCCGAACACATGGTCGACTCCATGCACGTCCACCTACACCTTGCACGTCTGCTGCATGTCCTGGGTGCACTGCCTTTGGCAGTACTGCGGATCACTTACCGGCTGTGCTTCCGCATTGCGGACGTCACCTGCGTTCAACCTGTATTGCAATGTCGCACGTGCCTATCCGAGTGGTGCATGGACGTGTGCCTCTCCAACGAGTGGGTAGCTGACATGGATTACGACAGGTGTTTGCCCCCCCTGTTGGCCCATGACCAGGACTGTCATGGTGATGCCCGTTTATGGCATACATGCATGTTTGGCATGCATGTTGGGAACTGGGCGTGGGAGATTGCACTTGTCGTAGTATGCAGTGAGCAAATTGACCCACTTCCCGAATCTACTTTGGAGCACATTGGGTACAGTGGTTGGAGTCAGCACATCTGTCCCGGTCAGCTAATGGATTACGTTGACGACATGTCAAATATTGTGGCCAACCATCACTCATTAGAGATAGTGGCTTACGCAGCTGCACTCGCGTTCATGGACGAGTGACAAGGTACCTCCAACCACGACTCGATGTGCCACATTGCACGTGTCCCGCCGCATCATTGCACGTTGTACATCTGGTCACATGTCCCAAAACAACAGTGGACATGGCTGCATTGGCGTCGCATCATGTCCGAAGCGCGGACAACCAGCGCTGATTGACATGACGTGTGTTGGTGATGGACTACCCCGAGGTGAACATGGACGTTTTCCTACGTTCCTTATTCAGCCATGCTGCTGCATTTCTCTGCATATCGTGGCACTACTCTTGGCCGTACTGACACGCACATTTGTTTTATAAAGTTTCCACATTTTCACTTGTCTCCAAATGTGTAGTGTCTTCATTTGTATGCCAATGTGTGTGTCACGGACTCTCTGGCTGCCTGCCATATGTGAATTGCTACCCCATCCGGACTGTGTGTTGGTACTTATGCGTTCTCATGTGCCTGTTTCGTACTGACGCTTTTGGACGCTTATCCGCCTCAGGCGAGTGCATTTGTGTCCTGTGTTCGATTGTGCGAATCTTTGTGTTTGGACAACATTGTGTTGGATGTTGGTGTACTCTGCTTCCTATGTGTGTGTGCTGCATTGTGTGTGAGATGTCCCTTCATGTGAGCTTTTGTTCACCCTTCTCCCTTTCCGGCAGTGTGGTTTTCACTTCTATGCTTGTTCAGTGGTGTGATGTTGGCGGGTTGTGTGACTCGTGCTCCTTGTTGGTGTGTTTCATTTTGGCCATGGTTTGTCTATAGTTGTGCTGTACTTAATTGTGCATGTGTGCCATTGTGGCCATCTTCCCCCGTCCCCCCACTCCCTGCTTCTTCCTCTTCCTGGTGCTGTTGAGTCTGTAATTTTGTTGCGCCACACATAAATACATGTAATGAACAAATTAGAATAGTTCCTTGATTCTTTTAGGTTTCAAAACTTTTCTATTGTTTTTTTTTAAATTTTCCATATAAACAGTTTTTTTAATATTCAAGGACACATAGAAGTCAGAAGTGCAACGTATTCTATCAACACACTTTCTAGAACATTCTACAACACGTGCAGGTTAAAAGTTCATCAATTGTTTTAAACCTACCGATATTTTTTTGCAACATTTTCTCGAACATTTAACGGCACGTGCAGGTTAAAAGTTCACAATTGTTTTAAGTTCGAACAGTGCCTTCCAAATGCAAGTAGCAGGTGTGGTTGAGTTGAGCAAATTTTATCCTATGATATGTACTCCATGTTTAAACTGCTTTTTCTTAACCAATCACAAAGATGCTTTTCCACCAAACGAATGTGCACACTACTTTTAAAAAACAATGCTTTTCATCTCCCAATCAGGTATCGTTTTGTATGGCAAAAAAAAGTAGTTCCCCATCTTTAAACATATCTCTTATTCTACGAACGGACTGCATGAGCTACAGACATCTATCCATTCCTCCCAGCCATACCTTCAAAATGCTAGTGTGGATCGTAGGACATAGTATGTTTTCTGGTGCAAGAGGTATGCAGAACAGAGACGTATTGACTTAGACCTAGGTTTACAAAATGTGGACATTAAATGGTTTGGACAAAGAGGATTGAAGTGGCACCAATTGTTGCCTTTGGTTAAAACCTGTTTGCATCTCCAACACCCTGACCTCATGATTGTTCACTGTGGTGGAAACGACCTAGGCACATTGACTGGGGTAGGCTTGGAAATGCTAATGAAGGACACCTTTCGACAATTGATATTGCTTTTGCCTCAAACTGTCTTTGTATATTCCAATATATGCCAAAGACAGAAGTGGAAATGGTCAAACCAATGTTGTCCTCAGATTGAAAAATCTAGGAAGAATGTCAACAAAGCTGTGTCTGCATACCTCAGAGACCAAAAAATGGGGTCGATCTACAATAATAACATACGTTTTCATATGGCTGATATCTACAGAAGTGATGGAGTACACTTCCCAGATCAGGGAAATCGAGTTTTTCTGAATAACCTGAAGCTGTGCATCCGCACTTATATGTAGCTCCAACTAATAAACACAAGGGCTCTTTTTAGAGCCGCCTTATATTCCCAATATCGGTTCGCAGAGTGACAGCTGCGATCCGGCTAGCACAGGGAGACCTGCGGGCCATCGAGCAGCCTCGCAGAGGGACACCTGCGGCCCGTGGGCTCAGCTCGCACAGGGAGAGCTATGGGCCGTCGGCTCGGCTCGCACAGTGTGAGCTACGGGCCGTCTGCTCGCAAACGCACACCAGCGTGCTGGCTCGCAGAGGGAGAGCTCCGGTCTAACTCGCAAAGGGACACCAATGGGCCAACCGCCCTGCTGGCAGACACACACCTATCACCTAACGGACTCACTCGGACATGTACAGCTAGGGACACGACGGCTCGCAGACGCACAGCTGCAAGCCGACGGACTGCTACTGTTTTATGCTTTAGGGTAGGACAGTGGTGTTTGGGTAGTGTAGGGGTTGTGCTGGGGGTAGTATTTTAGGGATTAGGGTAGTGCAGTGGTGTTTGGGTAGGGGGTCGTGATGGGGTAGATTTAGGGTTTAGGGTAGTGCACTGGTGTTTGGGTAGTGTAAGGGATCGTGCTGGGGTAGTGTTTTCGAGTTTACGACAGTGCAGTGGTGTTTGGGTAGTCTTTGGGTAGTGTAGGGGGTCGTGCCGACAGACTGACTCACAGAGCTCCGAGCCGACGGACGGGCTTCTAAAGACATAGCCGCGACCTGGTGATATGAGGAGAGGCAGCCTGAAAGGCATAGCTCACACAGACACAGATGCCAGTGTTGCCTCGCAGAGGTAAAACTACGAACCCGATGGCTTTTACACGGAGAGATGCGAGCTGACGGAGTAAATCACAAAATGGCTGCCAACACTTCCTGGTTTCAACCATTCACAGCCAATAAGCCGCAAGCTGCTGCTTGTAACCCCTAAGCCAATCACATGTCAGAATTCTCAAATATCGATATCTGTAAAATTTGATATTTCTCAAAAACTACTGAACGGATTTACACCATTTAAACAAAAGCGTGCTTTCTGGACCATCACCTTTCTCCCTGCCAAATTTGGCGTAGCTCCGTTCAGCAGTTTCACCTGTAGACTTCTGTAAAGTTTCGTATGAAAATTGCATGGAGAAAACATGTTTTAGGACCCTCTTTTTTTCTCAGCCCCTCCTACACCATTCACCCCCAAACTTTCAATATAAGAGCTAATCCAAAAAAGAGAAACTTTTTGGATAATTTCATAAAGATTCGTCAAACGATGCCAAAGTTACAAGCACATACAAGGCTCCAGAAGGGGGGCCGCGCAACCCTCTCCCAACATAAGTGAAGCCCCGGGGCTGCGTGGACCCCAGCGGCCCCCCGCCACCCCTGCGAGCCCCTGCTATTATTTTTTAAGAAATACTCCCGCAACCTAGCCCACCCAAGGGCCTCATTAAAATAAAACGTGAGAACCCGCGACCCCGCGACCCCAGCGTGAATTTTTGCCAATGTTTTTTTTAATGATTTTTTGGGCCCTGTGGGTCCTCCTGGGACCCCCTGAGCAGACCTAGTGGGTCAGGGTTTTTCTACCCTGCTCCCTTCTCTTGTTTTATACCTTTGTTTCTCCGTTTTGGGTGACTCGCTTCTACCAAGCCACAAGATGGCTGCCAACACTTCCTGGTTTGGAGTGCTAGCAGCCAATCACAGTGAAGCTTGCGCACGTGACTTAGGCTCCGCCCAGATATCGAAACTTTTAGTTTTCTAATTTCTCAGCAACTACTGAACGGATTTACACCATTTTTAAAAAGGTCGCTTTCTGACCCAAGCACTACCTTTCTACCAAATTTGGAGTAATTCCGTTCAGTAGTTTCGGCTGTAGCCCTGCACAACGTTTCCTATGGGAAATTGATTTTTTTACTCTTATTTTTTGAATTTCTCAAAAACTACTGAACGGATTTACACCATTTAAAAAAAAGGTCACTTTCTGAACCAAGCTCTACCGTTCTGCCAAATTTGGGCTAATTCCGTTCAGCAGTTCGAGCTGTAGCTTGTCGCAAAATTTCCTATGGAGAAAACGAGTTTTGGGACCCCCCTTTTTTCTCAGGCCCCGCTTGATGAATCACCCCCAAACTTTCAGGATAGGAGCTGACCTGGATAGACTTTTTTTTGGGAGAATTTCAGGAAGATTCGTCAAACGCGCTAAAGTTATTAGCAAATCAACAAATGCTTTTCCTATGGAAACTAGGTTCTAACTATAACTACCTACTGGCGACCGCCAGTAGGTAATATATATATATATATATCTATATATATATAAGTCCATTGTGTGGCTTTCTGGCTAGCTGCCAGACCTCCGGTGGTGCAGGTCAAGAGCGAATGCCACGCATGCCTCTTTAAACATCCAAAACATTATACCTGTGGGCAGAATTTAAAATGTGAAAAAATATATGTATATTCATCAGGTTGACAAAGGCTGCGAGCACAGCCAAAACGCTTTCCTGTTATTCAAACAAACAAAATGCTGCCAGTTAATAAATGCGTTATCTTCAGCTGAACGAGAGTGCAGGCTTCTTTTGGAATTGAGAGAAGGTTTTGGATATAAATATATTCACTGAAAAAACCATAGGTTTCAGGGACGTTATAGTTAGAAATTAGCATTTAAAAAACCTTAGAAATTCACTGAAAAAAACATAGGTTTCAGGGACGTTATAGTTAGAAATTAGCATTTAAAAAACCTTTGAAATTCACTGAAAAAACCATAGGTTTCAGGGACATTATAGTTAGAAATTAGCATTTAAAAAACCTTAAAAATTCACTGAAAAAACACAGGTTTCAGGAACGTTATAGTTAGTTGGACACTTCATTCATACAAAACCAGAGAAATTCGGCTGTTATAGTTAGTTGAGTTAACTATAACTCGCACCCGCCGCAATGCACTGCTGAGGACGTCACATATTATAATATTCATGACATGGTGAGTGACATCACTGATGACATCACAAATGACATCACTGATGACATCATCCAGTGACTGTGTGTTTCTGTAAAGTTTAAATATGTTTTATATATATATATGCCAAGGTGTATTGAAGAATGAGTGGGTGTATAAGTGTCTGAATGGATGATTTAGTAGGTGCGTGACTGACTGTATAAGTGAGTGATTAAACGACTGTCAGTTGGTATGTAAGCACCTGCATGGGTTGGTAGGTAGCTACATGAGTGTCTATATGTGTTATTGATTGGTTGTCTGAGTATCTGTATGGGTGCCTTAGTGTCTGTGTGGGTGGGTGGAGAGTATGACTCTGTGCATAGATGTGTGAGGGGGTGATTCACTGGTTGTATGGGTTCAAGAGTGCATCTGTGAAGGGCTGTATGGGTGGGTGAGTGTGTATATGGGTGTGTTGGTGAGTGAATGGATGTTTCAGTGGTACATGTGTGAGTAACTACATATGTGAAAGGCAGTATATGTGAATGTTGTAGTATATAAATGACTATATGTGAGAGTGAGTGATTGTGAGAGTGGCTGTATGGATGAGTGTGTGCCTGTATCAGTGATTGTATAAGAGAGTAATTATGTGTTAGTATCTGTATGAATAAGTGAGGTGGTGTGCGTATAACTATATAGGTGAGTAAATGGGAGTGTGATTGATTCTTTGCATGACTGATTAGGTGTGTGAGTAACTCTGGATGAGTGGCGGTGTGTGAGTGTCTGTATAGGTGTATGAGTGCATATGATAGTGTTGTATTGATGAGTGACTGCATGTATGGGTGAATGAGTGGATGTGTGTGTAGACCTAGGAATCAGTGAGTGTGTATGTAGTAACTGGTATTTGTGTGTCTATGGTTCCGAAAATGGTAGTCTGTATTTTAGAGTGGGTGTATCAAAGGTTATATTAGGGTGTGAGGAGGTGCATCAGATTATCACGTGGATGATGTCATCAGTGATGTCATTTGAGATGTCATCAGTGATGTCATTAGTGATGTCACTGACCATGTCATGAATGATGTAATATGTGATGTCATCAGCAGCGCATTGCGGGGGCGCAAGTTATAGTTAGCTCAACTAACTATAACGGCCGAATTTCTCTAGTTTTGTACGAGTGAAATGTCCAACTAACTATAACGTCCCTGAAACCTTTGGTTTGTTCAGTGAAATTCTAAGGTTTTTTAAATGCTAATTTCTAACTATAACGTCCCTGTAACCTATTTTTTTTTCAGTGAATTTCTAAGGTTTTTTAAATGCTAATTTCTAACTATAACATCCCTGAAACCTATGGTTTTTTCTGTGAATTGCAAAGGTTTTTCACAGGCCACGCCCCCTTTCTCCACCACTATGCAAACGCGCCTCTTGGCACATTGTAAGTTGGGGGATTAAGTCCCCTTGAATACTGAGGGTCCCTGGGTCCAGTAAGCCCCACACAGCTGGATTGCTGAGAGTGGTATGAGGCCACGCCCCCTTTTTACACCAATCTGCAAACGCGCCTCCTGGTGCACTGCTGCGTGAGGTATGAAGTCCACTTCAGTCCTGAGGTCCTCAGGACACAAGGGGACTTCATCACGCCACCAGCAGTGAGCCAAGAGGCGCGTTTGCAGAGTAGTGTAAAAAGGAGCATGGCCTCGTACCACCTCTCAGCAATCTCACTGTGTGGGGCTTACTGGAGGTTCCTGGTGGCCTAGTTGGCCCCCAGGGACCGTCTCTAGCAACGGGGAATTAATCCCCCAACACAGAGCACGCCAGGAGGCCTGTTTGCAGAGTCATGCAGGGAGGGGGCAGGGCCTCCGGCGAGTTGCCGGTTACTTTAAAAAAAAAAAAGTTATGGGAGGGGGGCCGTGTGACCCCCCTTCCCTGGGCCCC
The DNA here is from genome assembly GCA_963921515.1 of Calotriton arnoldi. Lineage (NCBI taxonomy): Eukaryota > Metazoa > Chordata > Amphibia > Caudata > Salamandridae > Calotriton > Calotriton arnoldi. The sequence continues at coordinate 454,593 of CAWUFW010006198.1, forward strand.
CTCCAGAGGCCAATTATGGACCCGGGGACCCCATCTGCCGGGGCCGGCCTTCCGTTAAAAAAAAAATAATAATAATTAAAGGGGAGGCCTCCCGGGGGCACCAATGCCCCCACGGTCCCAGCCGGCTCCCCGCCTCCTGCGGGAGCCGCCATTGCTTTTGGACAAGGGGAGCTGCTGACTTGCAGCTCCCCTTGTCCAAAAGCAATTCTGCTTCGCTTCATGGAAGCGAGAGCAGGTAGCTGAGTGAGGCGAGTTGGGAGCAGAAGGATGAAAGTCCGGATTTGCAGGCTGGGAGTGCTATTGAAAGCAGTGAGTGTAACAAAGAAATCACGTACTGTGCAAGATTGTTACCCTAATTCAATGCGCCTAAGGGACTATTGATACTTTTGAAATGTGTGCGCAATACAGCATTCGGACATTGAAACGCTGGCGTCCTCATTTGGAATTGTTTACTTTCCCTGCGCGCGCTCTGTGGGAGAATACGGCCCGCGCTGATAAGATAAGAAGGCATCACGTGGGCCTTTCAAAGTTACAGAGTTACCGCCTGTGATCAAGGCTTGACCGCATCTGTTGGTATCTCTCAAAGAACGCCTCACCCGCTGGGGTCATGCGGTGTGAGACCCATGAGGTTCAGGCGCTGGGTTCTGAAAATAAATCGGCATGTGTTTTAGAAAGGCGGCCGTAATTAAAGCACTCACCCCTTCGAAAATCTAGATCATGCCTCTGAGGTCGAATACCTTGAGTTGAACAAGAAGGAGACGAACCGCATCCATCAGTTTCTCTCACGGCTAGGAGATGTTGCGTCCTCAGCCGCTTGCTATATAAAGACAACGCGCCCGTTGCTGTCAGGTGCATACCGTCATGATCGGTAAAGGGAAGACAGACTGGGTGTGTGCCGGGCTCCTCGGTGCGGTAGAATAAAGAAAAAAGACTCTCAAAAAATGGGCTTAGAAAATCGGGAGTACTTCGAATAGAAACTATACTGGTTCTCGGTGGTATGGATAGTATTCAACCCGAGTATGTCAGTGAAATAGAAACTTCAAAAATACATAAGGGAGCATGTGACTTGAGCAGAAATCCTGTCTGCAACCTCTTTACTGCATATGGGGGCATGTGATTGTACCTTACTAGACACAATGAATTTAAATAACAAATAACATGTAATACAATATTTACAAATGTACAATGGAAATAATAAAGTGTTCTGCACTGTACACAATATATACAAGGGAACAGTGTTGTATCTGCAGATAATACAAAAATTGCAGTGATCTGTACAGTACACATCATATACAAAAGTGAGAGATAATGTAATGTCTATCCATTATTCAGGGTAGCGATTTGTCTTGCAATCTCCTCGTACTCGTTCAGGCCTTTGTGTACTGTGTCAAAAATGTGGATCCATTTGCACTCTCGTGTGCTCAAGACATTAGCAAAGTTCCCACCCCGTGCGTTGGTCATGACCTTTTCAATAACCCGCCACCTCAGACTCTCAGCCGAGTGTCCGAAGGTGGTGAAATGTTCAACCAGGGGTGCCCCCTGGACATTACAGTGTATCCTGCTGCAATGCTGCAGGATGCGTGCTTTGACCTTTTGGATAGTTTGCCCGATGTATAAAAAATCACAGGGGCAAGCTTTCGCATAGATTACACCAACCGAATTGCAGTTTGTGTGCTGTCGCATGTTGTGGGTGTAGTTGTTGTAGGAGCATTGTTTTAATTCTTTGGTCAAGGGACAAGTCTTACATGCCCCACACTTAAAGTGTCCCAGGATCGGTGGGATATTCCAGAGTGTCGTTTGGGTGTCCCTGGGTTTCTTGGGAAGTAATGATTTCACAACATAATCCCTTATATTTCTTCCTTTCTTGAAGGCATGCATGGGTGGATCTGCAATGCCTATCTCATCTGCCACTAGGTGCCAGTGGCGGTTCACGATCTTCTTAACCTCAGTGCTCTTAGTGCAGAATGTAGTGACACACACAAGTCTTTCCTGCTCTGATGGGTTTTTCTGTTTGGGTTCCAATAGGACCTCCCTATGGCAAAACCAGGCCCTTTTACGTGCCTTTTTCAGGAGACTTCTAGGGTAGCCCCTATCACTCAGGCGTTCCAGCAAGTCTGCTGATTCCTCAAAGAAATCCTGTTTGTGACTACAATTCCTACGTATCCTCAGGAACTGACCATATGGGAGGTTGTCCCTGAGGTTACGTGGATGATGGCTCGAGTAGCGCAACAGGGTGTTCCTTTCACTGGGCTTTCTGTATAGTGTGGTAAACAATTTCCCTTCCTCCTCTTTGATTGAGATATCAAGAAAGTTAATCACATTCCTACTGAAATCAAGGGAGAACTGAATGTCCTGTGATTGTGCATTAAGCCATACGTGGAAGTCTGTGAGTTGCTGTTCTGTCCCTTCCCATATCATTAAAACATCGTCGATGTAGCGACGCCATAGACCGATGCACTCTCTATATGGATTAATCTCACTGAGGACGTATGTGTGTTCATAAGCGTCCATAAAAATAATAGCTAGATCTGGGGCAAAACTAGCCCCCATGGCCACCCCTTTGGTTTGTATATAGAAATCGCCTTCAAAATAAAAGAAGTTTTTTGTCATTGCGATTTCCAAGAGATGGATTATGAAGTCAGTGGGGACTTGCCATGGCCTTGGCCGTTTGTCAAGGGACATTTGGATGGTGTCAAGCGCTGCTCTTTGGGGGATGTTCGTGTAAAGTGACGTTATGTCCATGGTCGCCAAGAAGTTAGTTCTATTGTTAAAGGGTCGCCCATCGATTAGCTGTATTGTCTGCATAGTATCCCTTAAATGTGCTGTGGTGTTCTCCACAATAGGTTTAAGGAATATGTCTATGTATTTGCACAGGGGCTCCAGGACAGACCCGCACCCTGAAATAATGGGTCTCCCTGGCGGGTTGTTCAACCGTTTGTGCACTTTGGGAGTGTGTATATCGTAGGCATTCTGGGTCGGTCATTATTTAAGTAGTCATATTCATGCTTGGTTAGAAAACCCTCATTCTGTCCACAGTCAGTGACTATTCTTATGATGTTAGATACCTCTTTGGTTGGGTCAGTTCTCAGTTTAATGTAATTACCCTCCACCCCTAGTTGTGATAGGATCTCTATTTTGTAATCCTCACGGCCCTGAATGACAATAGCACCCCCCTTGTCGGCCGGTTTTATCACTATGTCAGTATTGTTTTTAAGTGATTCAAGGGCGTGCCGTTCAGGTCTAGAGATGTTGTACTTAGTGTAATGTTGATCAGTGAGGAGCTTACTCATGTCTCGCATCACCACTTGCTCGTAAGCTATAATCTTATGTGACATTAGTTGGGTCGGTGGGTTGAAGGTGGACGGCGGACGTAGTCCTGTGCCCGAGAAGGTAGGTTTGTACGGGATTTTGTTGAAGTAATGTTTGAGACGTACTTTTCTTTGAGAGATACCGACAGATGCGGTCAATCTCTCTCGGGCTCGACTTAAGGTAATTAACTCCACAGGCTAAACCCTGTTATGGGGTGGAGTTTGTAAGTCACGGCCTTATTTTAATACATGCCGCTTCCTTTACAGATTGACAGATTTCAGCGCCTCATTTTATTGGTGGTAGCAACTTGATAGAAGGGCTCACGCCGCAGGATCATAGCAGGTGAGTTTAATCTATATGGCACCTCACTGGTCTATTGTATGTCCTTGTGCACACTGGTGTTTGTCTAACGCTCGGTTTTGTAATTTGTTTTTAGAATTCCGGGGTGATTTGTCCCCTGTTTTTTCCTACTTCATTGATTGAATTTTGACTCATTTGATTGATTCCTATCCATCAGACCACGACCGTGGTCGGGTGAGTTTTCAACTTCTTGATTTACACACGTGACTCTGATCATTGGCAGGGTCCTGCGAGCACATCCATCTCTTATTGGTCACCTTCTGACTACATGGTTATTTTCCTAGGTTCCCCCACTTCCCTGTCCTGAGGAAGACCCGTAGCTGAGGAGTCTACTTACTCTTTGGCATTAGGGTCGAAACGTCGACATATCCCCCCAGGGGCCTACACCCAAAATCTACCCCCACCACCACTGCCATCAGAGATTAAGTCTCAACCTACAGATTTAAAAGTGATATTGTGAATGTAATTAGGGGTAGGCCCACAGCTGTAGGGATACCAGCTTTATCAATAATACTTTGGTCGGATCCCTCCTTTTGGAAGCTGTACTTTTCAAATATCCTTTGATGCACTCTTACCTTTCCTTGCTATCTCACACATGAGCACTTATTTCTCACCCTTTTCTCCCTTTTTTGAAAATAACCGTGCAACATAGCATATCCCATGTATGTTCTCCATGTTTTGGATATAAAGAATAAATTGATGTTTGTAAATTAATTTATTTCCGGTGACCATTGAATTGTTTGTTGGATGTGTTTGCATTTGGAAATTGTGTACTGAATTCCATAAATATACTTACTAATTGAAGTATATTCAGGTGTGTCAGGGACCAACTGTTTTCCTTACTGTTCACCATTAAAGCAGTTTCAATAGCGACCCAGCCAGTGTCGGTGAGCCTTCTTGAAAGGAAAAAGGAGGGTTTGTTGGGATGATTACTGGAAGCCGTGCACCAGATTCACTGGCCGCCCTTCAGGTTCAGGCTTGGTTTGCTCGGCAACTTTGGTGGTATTTGTTTCGTTGAAGCCCGACCGGCTTGCCCCCTATGACATGGTAGCAGAGTGAGGCGAGTTGGGAGCAGAAGGATGAAAGTCCGGATTTGCAGGCTGGGAATGCTATTGAAAGCAGTGAGTGTAACAAAGAAATCACGTACTGTGCAAGATTGTTACCCTAATTCAATGCGCCTAAGGACTATTGATACTTTTGAAATGTGTGCGCAATATAGCATTCGGACATTGAAACACTGGCGTCCTCATTTGGAATTGTTTCCTTTCCCTGTGCTCACTCTGTGGGAGAATACATCCCGCGCTGATAAGATAAGAAGGCATCACGTGGGCCTTTCAAAGTTACAGAGTTACCGCCCGTGATCAAGGCTTGAAAGAGCAGAAACGTTGGGCTGAGGTAGCCTCTTGCCTTCATGCTGTTCACCATTAAAGCAGTTTCAATAGCGACCCAGCCAGTGCTGGTGAGCCTTCTTGAAAGGAAAAAGGAGGGTTTGTTGGGATATATATATATATATATATATATATATATATATATATATATATATATATATATATATTATCTACTGGCGGTCGCCAGTAGATAGTTATAGTTAGGACCACATTTCCATAGGAAAAGCATTTTTTGATGTGCTTATAACTTTGGCGTCGTGTGACGAATCTTTATGAAATTTTCCAAAAAGTTCCTCTTTTCAGGTCAGCTCCTATCCTGATAGTTTGGGGGGATTCGTCAAGGGGGGCTAAGAAAAAAGGGGGGTCCCAAAACGTGTTTTCTCCATGCAATTTCCATAGGAAACTTTAGACAAGGCTACAGGTCAAACTGCTGAACGGAATTATGCCAAATTTGGCAGGGAGAAAGGTCTTGGTCCAGAAAGCACGCTTTTGTTTAAATGGGGTAAATCCGTTCAGTAGTTTTTGATAAATATCAAATTTTTCAGATATCGATACTTGAGAATTCTGACATCTGATTGGCTGAGGCGTAACGAGCACGAGCTTGTGGCTTATTGGCTGCGAACTGTTGAAACTAGGAAGTGTTGGCAGCCATTTTGTTATTTACAACTCTCCCTCTACAAGGCATCAGGTCCGTAGTTCTATCTCTGCGAGGCAACACTAAAAATATACCGCAGCTCTGTCTGTGCGAGATACCCCTTTCACGGTCCCTCTCCCCACATCACCAGCTCGCTGCTATGCCTTTAGAAGCCAGTCCGTCGGCTCGCAGCTGTGCGACTGCGAGCTGTCATCCATTTAGTGACTCAGTCCGTCAGCACGCATCTCTCCCTCTAAAAGGCATCGGATCCGTAATTGTACCTCTGCGAGGCAATACTGAAAATATCCCGCAGGTCTGTCTGTGCGAGATACTCCTTTTAAGCACCCTCCCCCGCTTTACCTCTGTGAGCCCACTTCGTTAGCTCGTTTTACACTGCCTGTCCCCACATCATCAGCTCTCGGCTATGCCTTTAGAAGCCAGTCCGTCGGGTCGCAGCTCAGTGTCTGCGAGTCGTAGGTACGTAGTTCTAACTAAAAATATACCGCAGCTCTGTCTGTGCGATATACCGCTTTCACAGTCCCTCTCCCCACATCACCAGCTCGCGGCTATGCCTTTAGAAGCCAGTCCGTCAGCTCGCAGCTCTGTCTGTGCGAGTCGTGGGGGCCGCAGCTCTACCTCTCTGAGCCACTTCGTTAGCTCGTAGCTGTGTCTGTGCTAGCAGGCCCGTAGGCCCGTTACTCTCCCTCTGCCATTTAGCCCGTCGGGTTGCAGCTCGGAGGGCTCGCTGCTGTATCTCTGCGAGCCAGCCCGTTAACTGATAGCTGTGTGTCTGCTAGCAGGCCTGTTGGCCCGTTGGTCTCCCTCTGCAAGTCAGACCACAGGTCTCCCTCTGCGAGCCAGTACGGTGCTGAGCTTTTGCGAGCCAACAGCTCGTAGGTCTCCCTCTGCGAGCTGAATCCACAGGCCGCAGCTCTTCCTCTGCGAGCCTGCCCAACGGCCCGCAGGGGTCCCTCTGCTAGCCGAACCGCAGCTGACACTCTGCGAGCCGAAATTGGGAATATAAGGCGGTTCTAAAAAGAGCCTTTGTGTTTATTAGTTGGAGCTGCACGTAAGTGCGAATGCACAGCTTCAGGTTAATCAGGAAAACTCGGTTTCCCTCATCTGTGAAGTGTACTCCATCACTTCTGTAGATATCAGCCAAATCAAAACGTATGTTGTTGTTGTAGATCGACCCCATTCTATGGTCTCTGAGGTATGCAGACACAGCTTTGTTGAAATTCTTCCTAGATTTTTCAATCTTATGACAAAATTGGTTTGACCATTTCCACTTCTGTCGTTGGCATATATTGGAATATACAAAGACAGTTTGAGGCAAAAGTAACATCAATTGTCCAAAGGTGTCATTCATAAGCATTTCCAAACCTACCCCAGTGAATGTGCCTAGATCGTTACCACCACAGTGCACAATCATGAGATCAGGGTGTTGGAGATGCAGACAGGTTTTAACCAAAGGGAGCAATTGGTGCCACTTCAATCCTCTCTGTGCAAACCATTTAATGTGCACATTTTGTAAACCTAGGTCTAAGTCAATACGTCTCTGTTCTGCATACCTCTTGCACCAGAAAACATAGTTATGTCCTACAATCCACACTAGCATTTTGAAGGTATGGCTAGAAGATATAGATAAATGTCTGTAGCTCATGCACTGCATTTTTAGAATGAGAGATATGTTTAAACATGGGGAACAACTTATTTTTTTACATACAAAACCTTAACCGATTGGGAGATGAAATGTATTGTGTCCTAAAAAGTAGGGTGTATATTAGTTTTGATGAAAAGCATCTTTGTGATTGGTTAATAAAAAAGCAGTTTATACGTGGAGTACATATTATAGGATGACATTTGCTCAGCTCAACCACACCTGCTAATTGTATTTGGAAGGTGCAGTTCAAACTTGAAAGAATGGTGAACTTTTGACCTCCACGTGCCGTTAAATGTTGGAGAAAATGTTGCAAAAAAAATATCAGTTGGTTTCAAAAAATGATAAACTTTTAAACTGCACGTGTCGTAGAATGTTTTAGAAAGTGTTGATACAATACGATGAACTTTTCACCTGTATATGTCCTTAAAACAAGTGTTTATATGGAAATTTCAAAAATAACCAATAAAGAGAGGTTTTGAAATCGAAAAAAAAAAGGAACTATTCTGATTTGTTCTTTACATGTATTTATGTGTGGAGCAACAGGGAAATTGTGCCATTACTGGTTCCATTCTTGATGAAAGCGGTGCATTACATGTACTGTGTGACAAGAAAAGAATTGCATGTGTTTGTGAGATTTGAAGTCTGCATACCAACTACGAAGGTAAATTAGAAATTAAGAAGGTGTGTTATGTGTTTTGTAGTAGTGGTTAAGTATTTGAGACGCTATTTTTAACTTTACAAGTATTTTTTATTTCTAAATCACATAGTGTTAGTAAAGTCTGGTGTTTTATTGGTTCTAAAATATGCATAATGTGTAACTAGTTGTTAAACAAGTACTTTATATATGTTTAGGAGTTTTCACAAAGAAAAAGTGTAAGTTGTTATCTGTAAAAGACTGTGGGCCATATTCTCAAGATGAGCGATAACATTATCGCCGCTTTAGCAGCAGTTTTCTGCCGCTAAAGCGGCGATAATGTTATCGCCATTCTTGTGAATATAGCCCTGTATGGGTTTGGAAATTCCATGTAGCGTTAATTTCGATTTGTATATCTATTCCAGTGAGATAAACAGAATGTCGCACGTTTGGAAATTATGCTCAGTCTGGAAATAGTGGAGAAGGGGTCACAGTAGAAAATTCATGAGTTATTAAGTTAACAGAGATGGAAAAAAAAGAAGAAATGTTATGTGCACAGTTTGTGGTCTCATTTTTTACACTGAGAGGTAGATTTCAATGCCAGTCAAGGCTGGTGTGGTACTGCGAGGCTTTGCATTTGGGTGTTCTTAGGAAATCTTAGTTGTTAGGAAGCGTTTCTTCAGAAGTCATTTTTTGTACATATGTGAGAGATAAAAAATAAATGAAAATGTTCTTTGTATATTTTTTGTACAATTTTGTTCACAGTGGTAAAGTAAATGTGATTATTAGTGATAGTAATTCTCACAGTGTGTTCCTCTGCTGAATATACGCAGGCATTTAAATGGTCCGGGTGTTATTAGTAGTAGGCTCCGCCACCCCTTTAAGAGAGCCGCCAATTTTTTCATCCTAGTTAAAGGTGTTAATATACGTATATTAAATGGACGATACATAAAAAGTTTCGAATTATACCTTCATTTACTCTGTCTACCTTGCAGCACCATTTCATGCCCCCAGCAGTACTGTTTATAAAAATAATCTAATACAGCTTTTTGTATTATAAAATAGCACTTCTAGGTTTATTGGCATATTGGTAGAATTTGTACTATATAAAGAATGTTGCAATCAGTTTCAATGGTATAAAAATGCACTGTATTATGTAGGAAATATTACATATGCATAGGTTGTGATGTGATTTTTACTGTAAGGTACATTTGAGTATACGTGAAAACAGGTGATATACTGCGAACCCGTTCAGAATGTGCACAGATTACATAGAGAGTAAATGGACAAAGTAAACGTGCACGTTGCTTTGTGTATATATGCATAGTTTGAATCATTTGATGATTCTTTAAGACATAATCTAAACACTATTTCTGCTTTACAATTGGGTACAGTGCACAGTGTTAGTAGTTAGTGACTAGATGCTGGTAAAGGTATTATTTATTGCTCGTACGAAATAAAGGTGGAGATGGGCGTTTCTTTACAAGAGATATTTTATAAATGTGTGAGAGATAAAAAAACAATAAAAAATGTTCTTAGTGAATTTTCTATACGATTTTTTCACACTAGTAAGCTAACTGTGATTATAAGTGATGAAAATTGTTAGGGTGTGTCTCTGTGCTGAATATACGCAGGACTTTAAGTGGACTGTGTGTTATGGGTGCTGAACACTACTACCCCTTTTAGACACCCGCATTTTTTTTCATCCCACTTAAAACCCTCAATATACATATATTAAAGGAACAGTATAATAAAAGTTTAGGGATTACACCTCCGTTTCCTCTCCTCATGTGTCATCCCCATTTTGTGCAACAAACAGTTGAGTTTAGAAAAATTAAGTAAGAGAGCTTTATTTAGTATGAAAATAGCACTTATACCTTTGTTAGCATGTTCATGGGATGTAAAGAAAAGGTCGTAATCAGTTTCAATGGTACAAAAGTGACGTAACATATGATTGAAAGATTACATGATTTTAGGAGTAAGGTATAGAGGTAACAAATAAGCAGTATAGTGTGTTATGTTTAAACTAGTATGTAGTTTTGTAAATCAGATACAGCGTTGATTTGTGTAGCACACGGTACACCCACAATGACCCTGGAACATGTCCCTGAATGCCTTGGCACACTGCAGCACACATCCAAACGCCAAGTAGGCCCCCATCCACAATGTGGACAGAGTGCCCCCCCCATCACCAATATCACAACCTACCCTTGAACATATGCTGAATCCAGCAAATCAGCAGATCCGTGACCCACACTTACTATGCAAGTAACACTGCATTTCGGATAGCATAGGAGCTGCGCAAAGAAAATGACATGGCCCACGAAGCAAGATGGACGGAGCCAAGTGCGGACCACATCCTCAAAGGAGCAGGTCACACTCCGACGTGTCCGCGTGCAACCACAACCCATGCCTTACAATACACACAGCAGACCAACAATGCACCAGGCCACAAAATAAGTCCGCGAGCACACATCACCCAAGTCAAAAGCAAAACAGGCTCCGAAAAGAACACAATCCAAAGGCACCCCGTCTGAAGGGGAGAAGGCTACATGAAATCAGAGGTGCAGGGTCAATTCCCCCACAATGCAGCCCACACACATAGCAATCACAGAACATCAGCAATCAAGGCAATGTGGCATACGAGTTCTGTGTCCTGTGTGTATGGCGGGGTGATGGCTGCATGGCTGTGTGCCCTTGACACATCAGACTGTGTAGGTGATGGGGCTGCATCAGATGTCGTCCAGCACCTATGCAAAAACAATGTCTGGCTCACAGAGGCGGAGCTTGCCAAAGGGATACACCCCCATTGCACATGCGACAGTCAGTTCTTCCCTGTGTTGGGACGAGGCTCATTGTGGCACACGAGTGGACAATATTTACAACACACCTCACAGTTAGACACCAGTGGAGTGGCATAGGCTTTATTGGCATGTGCGTGTCAGTACGGATGAGGCAACGGCCACAACAGGCACGGACATGCTTAAGACACTTACACGCAGCATGGGTACATGTCGAGGGGCAGATGATGTTGGGGCTCAAATGGACAATATTGATCACATATGGCAACGCTCACAGCCCACCTTGCCTTGCTGGACGAGTCATGTGTTGTTTGGCATCTGCACAGTGCCCCGTGTGAGGGGGCACGACTGACTGTACGTGGGGTCTGCATGGTGCTCTGCCTCCGGGGTGCAGCAATTGTCTGCTCTGCCGACAGTGATCAGGTGTGAGGGTCTGACAGGTTTGCATGTCGTGCTACATCGCCATGTGTGTGCTCTCACCCAGCAGTGTGTCCCAATTGGCAACGTTGCGAAACGACGCTGTGTTGCTAGGATCATGGACCTGCGTCGCCTTGGACAGGTGTGTGTGCACACGCGTTATTCCACGCACATGCATCCACAGCCCGACCGACGGGAGACGTGTTCTCTGTTTTGGTGGGATATGTGAGCAATCCCCACTGTGCAACAAGTTGTTGGGCCATGTGCTGTGGGTGGCAATAGGATGTGGCTACAGGTACTTAGTTACTCATCCATGAATGCCCGTGCAGCTTCATGTGCAATGTGTTCCAATAGTACGTCGTTGTCGTGTTCAAGGAATACCAGGGTGAGCCAATACATTAGGTGGTCCGGGCAGGTGTGCTCAGCCCACGCCGTGTCACCGATCCGCAACACAGCCCAATAGGGAAGCGCCTCGATGTGGTCACTGCAGACGAGAAATTGTGCCATCTCCCATGCACAACTACCAATACATACGCAGTATGTCAAGGCATCCCATGCACGGCTGTCTCGGTTACACTCCTGTTTGTGATCCAACAGGGGGCGCAAACACAAGTCATAGTCCAATTCATCAACAGTTGTGTTGGATAGGCAGAGATCCATGGGACACTCGAATGTGCATGTTCGGCAGTGGAACCAGGGCTGGACGCAGGTGACGTGGGCAATCCGGAAGCTGAGCCTGTAACTGATCTGCAGCACTGACAGTGGCAGTACTGTTCCACATGACGGGTGTTGTGCATGTGCCCTGTATGGCCTGCCATTGCATTGGTGAGTCTCGTGAACAGGCACTCTTCTGGACTGCAGCTGTTGTGTGGAGGATATGCCACAGCTCTGAGCAATAATTTGAATGTGTGTGGAACGTTGTGGGACATGGGTTGCTGTTTCCGTGGGTGTCAAGGCCTTCCCATGCGGGGGTACCACAGGCAGGGGCTTCTATGTGTGGGCTGTGGATAAGTCGGATGGTTTATGTGCGGAATGCGTGGTGTGGGAATCGTACCCATCTGCCATTGTATCTCTATCAGGGTGTTCCAGGCGTATTCGGGGCCAAGGTCAGAGGTGCAGGTGTCCTCCCGGCTTCTGCATTGGGACAATGGTGCTTTCATCCCTGATGTTTGTCTCACTACTACTTCCATTTTGGGAATGTGATGTGGCTTTGGCGCTGAGATTGGGACACGGCCTTGGGCTCATGGTGTACGGATGGCGATGCACACACATATGTTGGCATGTGGAGCCAGGTGCCCGTGCGTCCTTGCGCTGCTTGTGCTATCTCACTCCATCTCTCTCCCTCGCTCTCTCCCTCTGTTTCGTTTGTTGCGCGCATGGCACACCATCTTGTCTTGGATTTGGTCTACCGGGCTGTGTGCTACGGATTTTCCAGTGGGAGCAGTTAGGACTCATCCTAGGGGTTGTTTCTTCTTTTGTTTGTGTGGTGTTTTGTGTTGGTGGTTGCATTGCTGTATGACTGATTCTCCATTTTCTGGTCAAGCATGTATGTTTATTTTGCTGCTTGTGCGACATGAGGCAAGATGTTTGTTTTGGGGTTGGTGGTGTCGGTGTGCAATTTCTTAGTCCGGTGTTGGGGGTGGTGCCGGGGGGTGGGGGTGTTCCGGGTGTGGGATGGGGTCCTGGGGTGTTGGCGGTGGGTGTTGTGGCCCTGTTGGGTGTCCGGGCTGCATGATGAGTTGCTCCATGGCATCTGTTGCCCTTCGGATGTGGCCCTGGGCTGTGCTTCCTTTTGTGGTGCTGGCTGCCGTCCAACTTTACACCAGGTCAGAGCAGGTGTAAATTTGCTGGTGCTAACACGCCTTATCGCCCGTTTTGTGTTTTTATCGGGGATGTGGCTGGTCGTTGTGAATGTTAAGGTGTGCTGTTGTCTTGGCTTTTGTCAGGGGAACGCCTACTCTGCATCTCATTAGCAATATTTGCGAGGGTCATCTGTGGCGATGTTTTTTGAGGCTGCTATCATGGGTATACTGGTGCTGTGGGCTGTTAAGACCGGCTTGTGAATGGGGGGTAAATTTATCACGAGTTTGGCTGCGATAAAGTGCCGTTAATTCGGCGATGGCTCCTTGTAAATATGTCCCTTAATCTTTCCCCCCTCTCCATCTCCATGTCGGTGGTTTTTGTTGCTGTCTACCAGTTGATCTGTACTTGCTTATGTACATCCACAATGAAATGTAAGCCTGTACCATATTTTTGCTAATATGGTGCAGTGTTATGCTTGCTAAGTTGCCGATAGAAGTGTTAAACTAATAAGGGTATCGTTTACATGTGCCATTTAGTTGAGAATATCACTCTTAAGTATACAGATAATAATTTTACAAAATAGTATCTACAAAGTTATCTGTAGTGGGTTGCAGAGGAAGTGGCATGGGACGGTGGGGTGCATGGGATGGGGGGGTGGGGTGGGGCGTGGGGCAAGGGGAAAAGTAGGAGGTAGTGGAGCCACATATAAAATGGGAAGGTGAATCTAAATAATTCAATAAATACGTGCTGTATGTCGGATGACACTACCTGCCACCCTACTATTCCCTTATTCCACTCCAGTACCATGCAGCATTTCCTCTGCAAGCCGCCACTGGAACTTATATAATTGTATGTGATTATTTTGACATATTGAACAGATATAGCAAATAATTGAAACTTTTTTTCATTCGCAGAAAATTATTTTGTTTGGATTAAAAATTGAAAATGCCTAGAAGAACTGAAAAAAAGGAAAAACAAAAAGGCAATCTACTTAAAGAAAAGTCAAAAATGTGCATTAGAAGAAAATCAGAGTACTACAAAAATAGTTTCTTCTGGTAAAAACACTAGACAATTTCTAAAAAAGTACTACGAACATTTAATGAAAATAACATCACACAAAGTAAAAATAAAAAAATTTCAAGTAAGGAGAAGCACACTTCGACTTCAAATTGCAAGAAAAAAAAACATGATAAGGAAAGAGTATTTGTTACCCGTAGACAAAAACAATTTCAAGAAATTCGATCAAAGAGTTTTTCGAAATAGAGTAATTCAGAATTTAATAAAAGGATGCCGCAAATATAAAAAGAAAGTGCTGCAATTGAAACAGAAACAGCGTGTTGAAAGCTTAGTGGATACTGCTTTTAAGTTAAAACAAAAAATATTCATTTTCATTTTGAAGAGGATAAAACAATGAAGATTCTGAAAGACAAAAGTAAAAAAAAAGACGTGTGAACAGAAGTAACTTTTGTAAAATCTTCAGTGGAAAATGGAAACATACATCTAATAGTGAACCTTTTTTTAATGAAGAGAGTTACTTCCAAGAAAATAATTTACCATTTGCAGTTGACACTGGAGGTTGTTGCTACGAAGTTCAGAATGGTTGTCCTGTTGCAAAAGAGGAAATGGTTACTATTAGTGCAAAACAGTTAATAGCTGAAGAAGTGCAAGGGAAACACACACAAGCTCCTGTGTATAAGTGGGGTTGTAGCAGTATTTGTAGTATTCGACAGGAATCTATTGATATAATGCGAAATTTGTTACGAGAATATACACAGAAAAGTGTAAAACAGAAGATTAGGTTGTTACAAACACTTGATCCTTGTAATGTAAGAAAATATACTGAGAAACATGGGCATTCTCTGGCTTGTCTTTCAAGAAAAGTGTGTAAAAGTGTTTTTCATCACTTAAGAATGTTAGCAGTACACCAATCAGAAATGCGGAAGTTTGTAAGGAAACTGTACTATGTAAAAAGTCCTGCATTATGTTTAGGTGAACTAAATACAGCTCTTTTACACGGTTCTTTATCAGATGTACAAAAAAAGTGTGATGATATTGAGTTCCGATATTTTGGTTCAGAAGAGCAGTGTATAGAAAGTGAAAGTTTGACAATTACAGATGTTGAAGAAGATGGGAAAGTGATTATAATTGATCAGTTTGAAGAAGAAATTGGAAAGTTTCACATAGTGTGCTCTCAAATTCCAAACTATGTTTCTGTTTGTTGTCGACGTACTAATTATAAAATTCAAACTAGGAATGTTGATTTGTATTTGAAATCTGAAAAGAAGAATAATGATAAATGGAAAGAATTTGCAACTTACTTGTTAGTGGAAGGTCAATTTGAGTTAGGCAGTGATCAACGTATTTGTAAATATTGTTATAACAAATTAGAAGAGAACAAAATGCCCGCTAGAGCAGTACATAATAAGTTAGAATTAGTAGCTATTCCGGAGGAACTGGCAGATTTGAATACATATGAGTCAGTTCTAATTCAATCTGTTCATCCATTTCAAACTATAATTCGCATGGAGCCTAAAACAGGTAAACTGCCACCAACAGACTTACAAAGAGGGCTGAAAGGAAGAGTAGTGTACTTACCTTTGGATTTTAAGAAAAATATTGAAATTGTTGGTGGAGACAAAGATGAAAATGAAGCAGTAGTCATTCTAGTAAATGGAGTACCAACAAAGAGTCGGAAAATATGGCAAGAATATGTGGATGTTAAAAAACTTCAAAAGGCTACGTTATATCTTGTGGAGAATAATATTTATTATAAAAGTGTAAATGTGGAACAACAGGTAATAAGTTTGGAAGATGAATCTGAAATTTCAAGTGGTGAAATAGAGAAAGTGGAGAAGTCAAGGAGTGAAGATATTCATGAACATTACACAATATGTCCTCTACATTCAAAAGAAGTAATAGGAAACAGTATTGAGTTATTTCAAATGAAAAAAGCAAAGGGAACTCCAATGAGTGTATGGGAGAAAAGCTTAGAAGCGCGTTGTTTTCCACAGCTGTTTCCTACTGGAGAAGGTGGACGATATGATGACCGACCTGTACGTATTCCAGCTTCAGAATATCGCTCAACAAGGTTATACTCTGAAGATCCTAGATTCCGGCAGTGTACACCATATATATTTCACCTTTTGTTTGAAAGTGATCTTTCTTCTCTGGCCTATGCAGTGAACCACATACTGAAAACTGGAGTTCATCAATCACTTCTTTCAGTGAAAGAATTTGTGGAGAAAGTTCAAGAAACAGATGAAAATTTAGAAGCACAGTTAATTAATTTGATGGCATGTCAACGAGGAACAAATGAGTATTGGTATCGTCGTCATGGAGAACTGAAGTGTATGTTACGGAACTTAGGTACACCAACATGGTTTGTGACACTTTGGGCCCGATTCTGATGCAGGTTGGAAAAGCTTCCCGACCGAGGGCCTGACTCTGATGCGGTTAGGAAGGCCTCCTAAAGGCATTTGCTCCTTCCAAATCGGATCGGGAACGTGTCTTCCCGACCGAGGGCCCAATTCTGATGCGGTTAGGAACAAATGTTCCCATTGAAGTCAATGGGAGTTCAACCAAATCGTATCTGGAATCATCCGGATGCATCCTACTCCGCCGGTCGGACTTTCCCGATCCGAGTGGGTCGGACACCATTTCCCAACCGATTCGGTCGGGAAGCTTTTCCAACCCGCATCAGAATCGGCCCCTTAGCTGTGAAGAGTATGCATGGGAAGATTTGCTTGAATTTCTACGAGAAGCAAATTCCAATATAAAGAATGTTGAAATGAAGACACCTGGAGATCTGTGTTCTTTGGATCCTGTAAATGTGTGCAGATATTTTAATCATAGGTTTCAAGCTATGATGTCTTTCATCTGCAATAAAAAGAATCCACCTCTTGGAGAAGTTACCGATTTCTTTTGCAGAAAGGAGTACCAAGCGAGAGGTGCTCCTCATATACATATGCTATTGTGGATCAAGGATGCACCTAAATTTGGAACTGGTTGAGATGAAATAGTATTGTCTTTCATTGAACAGTATGTGACATGTGAGATTCCAAGAGAAGGAGGAGATAGAAGCTTGAGACAGCAAGTTTTACGTTTCCAAAGTCACCGTTGTGGAAAGTACTGACAACGAAAATACAAGTCTAAAGGAAACTTTTATACCAAGTGTTGGTTTGGATTTCCACGTCCAGTAATTTCTAAAGGAAGAGTAAATTCTTTTTTTCTTCTGTAAGGCACACAATAACTCGCAAATCTCCAAAGAATACCTACAACTTGAAAAGAACAGAACTGTCAAAGTATATTAATGACTACAATCCAGTTATTTTAAAAATGTGGAATGCAAATATGGACATCCAGTATGTTGCAGACAACTCAATTGCTATTGCACGCTACGTTACATCATATATAACAAAATCAGAAAAAACCGAGATGAAACAAATGTGGGAAGAAATTGCACAAGAGAAAAGCCTTAGCAAAAAATGATACAGCTTTACTTTAAAAATGCTTTCCCACAGAGAAATTGGATCGTATTGAGGACCGCTTGTCCTCTTCAAGTTTACATTCAAAATCACGAGGGATCATTTGGGTAAGTTTAGGTCTTGCCTGCTCACGAAATAGAGTGTTGAAATCATTAGAAGAAATTGAATACTTAGCAGCAAATGAACCAGACAGTACAGAAATTCTTAAAACTAATATGTTGGATACACACTATCCGAAAAGGTGTCGACATCTGGAACAGCTATGTCTGTATGAAGTACTTCAACATTACAGCTTCAAAAGAAATGTTAAACAGAATTTAAAACAAGGAAAATATGCAGTACTTGGATGTCATGGATGTTTAGTAAAACACACAAAAGGTAACCTTATCAAACACAAGAAACTCAGTTGTGAAACTCCAGACAAGCGAGAATTTTACTATTTAGCACTTCTCCAACTGTTCAAACCATGGCATACCGAAAGTGAATTACTTGGAGATTTAGACTGCTACGATGATTCTTTTAATGCATGTAAAGATAGCATTGCATGTTCAATTTTCCCTACATATTTAAAAATGTTGAATGATGAAGTTGAACAGGAAAAGACTATTACAGATGAAGTTGCAAGATAGTCAAAGTTCTGGTCCATGTAGTCAAGATCCACTTTGACAACCAATAGTGGAAAATGAAGCATGGAAATTGCAATGCCACAAGCACAAGAGGGGAATATTACATTGGAAAAGTTAGAAGAACAAGTAAATATTGAACAGAAAGAAATATATGTACAAGTGAGAGAACAGATAGAACTTGGTTTGTTGCATGAAAAAAAAGAATGTGTATGTTCATCATTTAAACCTATTCTGATGTACATCAGTGGTCAAGTTGGAACGGGTAAAAGTTTTGTAATTAAAGTTTTGACCAGTTATCTTAAAAAACTACTGGTTCACATTTATCTTGTGTAGTAACAGCTCCAACTGGATTAGCTGCGCACAATGTTAAAGGAATTACTTTGCATAGATTACTAATGTTACCAGTTGAGCATGATAATAAATTAGAATATCAGAAGTTGTCTGGAGAAGCTTCTTATGAAGTGTCAAGAGTGCTGAAGAAGATGAAACTTTTAATTATTGATGAGGTGAGCATGTTCTCAAACTTAATGCTTGCTTTCGTGCATTTAAGAATGCAACAGGTATTAAAAACAGATTACGACGTTCTCTTTGGAGGAAAACATTTAATTGTATTTGGAGATCTGCTACAACTAACTCCTGTAAAAGGAGAACCAGTCTTTAAAACTCTTCTACATGAAGACACTAGGAAATCTTTGGGAAGTATTGGAAATGTGAATCTCTGGGTAAGTTTTGAATATAAAGAACTCACTCAGAATATGCGACAAGCAAGTGATGAAGATTATGGAAATATTCTGAAAGATGTAAGAATTGGTGTTCTAAGCAAACATGGTAAACAAGCTTTACAAAGTCGTCTACTAAAGAACTTGTTTACAACTGAAAACACACCAGCAGGAGTACTGTACAAGAACATTGCAGAAAAAAGTCAATACTTTGCCTAATGCCTACACTGGAAGAGTGTTATACATTTAATCAAGAGCTTCTGAAATTGGAAAATCAAGAAATAGTTCACATTGAAGCTATTGATAAAATCAAGCATCAAGGAATAACAATTCTTCTTTCAAATAAACTACAGACTAAATTGGATTCTTTGGAAAAGTCTGTATCAAAAACTGCTGGCTTAGAAAAAAATGTAGATGTATGTATAAACTGTCGGGTAATTTTGAGCCGTAATTTGAATATAGAACAAGGTTTAGTGAATGGAGCAATAGGGAAAGTTGTTGAATTTGTAAAATATCAAAACAGAAATGCAATTGAATTCTTGAAAATTAAATTTGATCAGATTGCAGAGGTGAAACAAATTGGGCGTTGTGCTGTACGTTTTTGCTGGTAAAAGACTTGTATGTTCGTAGAAAACAGTTTCCTTTCTGTTTAGCATATGCAATAACCATTCATAAATGTCAAGGTTTAAGTGTAGATAATGCTTTAGTAAATGTTGGAAGAACTGTGTTTAAAGAGGGAATGGCATACGTTGCATTATCTCGAGTTAGAACATTGTCTGGTTTGTATTTAATTGATTTAGATGAAAACAAGGTTAGTGCTGATGTAAATTGTGTAAGAGAATATAATCGTTTAAGAAGACTTTATGCACCAACTTTAGGTGAATATCCTATTTATGAAAAACGTGCTGTGTGTTCAAAACACAAACATGTTGATGAATCAAGTGTGGTTGAAAAGCAGAAAAAAATTCAAGAGAAAAGAAAAGATGCAAAGAAACAGAAAATAGAAACAAGTGATGATGTTGTGGGATACCAATTAGAAAATGCTTCTGGTGTCAACTGCTATGGTAATGTTATTCTAAACGCTATATTTTATCTAGAAGATCTGTATGGTGAAATTATGGAAAGTCAGGAAAAAGATTATGTTCTGCACTTTATACTTTATTTGAACAATTGAGAACTGACAGAAGTAAGATCCATACTGCTTCTGGTATTCGAGAACTCTTGGATACATGTACTGGATGTTTAACGTTCAGTCCTAATATACAACAAGATGCACAAGAGTTTCTGATGGTTATGCTTGGAGTATTAGAAGATGAAGGAATCCAGATTGAGAGTTTATTTGGACTCAGTTACAAATGGGATCACAATTGTGAACAGTGTTCATTAACTTCTAGTACTATAGTTGACAGAGAATGATTTCTATATTTAACAATACCTGACTGCAAATCAGTACCTTTTCCGAAATTAGTAAAAGAAGCAAATCATGATATGAAATGTTCTCGTTGTCAATCAGAAATGTTATCTACATTATGCCTAGAAAGATATGGAAAATATGTAATTTTAATGCTACAACGCTGTAGACCAAATGGAAGAAAAGTGGAAACGAAAATTAAAAATGTTGTTGCTAGTCAAGTATCTATTTCTGGAAGAACATTCGCAACACTGGCTACTGTTTTCCATGCTGGAGCTACTAACACATGTGGACATTATACTGTATATTTAAAATGTAGTAATGGTTGGAGTCACTGCAACGATACACACTTGGAAATAAAATCGAGATTGCCTTATGAATTACCCAACTCATACTTGATATTTCTTAAGCAAAAATATTTTAGATACATTATTCGGCCTAGAGGGAAAATGGGAAGATGCTTTAAGGAATTTATACTGGATGATTTCGAAAAAGAAAAAGAATTTCTACACATTATTTGGCCTTGGGGAAAAATGTGAACAGAAACTACAGAGTAAAGGTAAGATTTA
Source organism: Calotriton arnoldi (assembly GCA_963921515.1). Taxonomy (NCBI): domain Eukaryota; kingdom Metazoa; phylum Chordata; class Amphibia; order Caudata; family Salamandridae; genus Calotriton; species Calotriton arnoldi. Next base: position 475,411 of record CAWUFW010006198.1, read on the forward strand.
AAAATTGGAAATAGTATTGAATGTGTTATTTGTGTTGATTTCGTATTGTGGTTGCAAGAATTAGTCATTTGTTTTTTTTAACAATCTAGTTGATTGTTTTTTTCCCCAGCTGTTTATGATGATACTACACTGACATCACTGTGAATAGTGAAGTTAAGGAGAATCTGAAAACAGCAGAAAAAGGGACAAAAATATGTTTTCAAAATGTTAAATTATGTTGTATTTTTTGATAAGTAACACTGTAATTTCTGAAATATATTACATTACACAACAGTTTTACAGTTTATTTTCTTTTCTGTAGTGGAAATGTTAGAAAAAACAGTACTAATGACAAATAGCAGAATAGTAGTTTAATATTTAAAAAACCTTAGAAATTCACTGAAAAAAACCATAGGTTTTGCAGACGTTATAGTTAGAAATTAGCATTTAAAAAACCTTAGAAATTCACTGAAAAAACCATAGGTTTTACAGACGTAATAGTTAGAAATTAGCATTTAAAAAACCTTAGAAATTCACTGAAAAAACCATAGGTTTTACAGACGTTATAGTTAGAAATTAGCATTTAAAAAACCTTAGAAATTCACTGAAAAAACCATAGGTTTTATAGACGTTATAGTTAGAAATTAGCATTTAAAAACCTTTGAAATTCACTGAAAAAACCATAGGTTTCAGGGACGTTATAGTTAGTTGGACATTTCACTCATACAAAACCATAGAAATTCCACTGTTATAGTTAGTTCAGCTAACTATAACTCGCGCCCCACAATGCACTGCTGATGACGTCACATATTACATCATTCATGACATGGTCAGTGACATCACTGATGACATCACTGATGACATCTCAAATGACAAACTGCATGCTGGTACTTGTTGTTCGTTCATCTTTGTTATCACAGTGGATGCTGCCTCTGCTCCTTCAATAAAACACATTCTTGCCCCAGTGGGTTGATGGGGACCAGGTGACACCCCAACATTGTTCATTCCTGGTCTCGCAACACGGACCTCACCGTTCCATCAGCACATTAGAGGTCTAATCGCCGGATCTGCAAGCCTTGCAGCGGGGCGTTTTCGCGGTTTAGGCAAGCCGCTAAAAATCCAACAAAGTTTGCCCATGAAGAAAACGCCTAAAGGATAAATAAAGAAAAGAAAAAAGGCTATAAGGACAAAAGGACAAAAGGGCGAAAGCCTTTCCTGGCTGAGGACGAGGAGACCAGGAGAGTGGGGCACTCGATACGGAGTTCTGCAGTAAAGGTTGGGAAGGTTGGGAAGGGTCCCTGTCTAGCTCTGTCAAGCTCTGCCAAGATTTGCCACTAAGTATTCACCAAGTATACACTGTTTACACATACTAAAGGCACAGCATCTACCGTAATGAGGTCGGGAAAGTCAAGGGATCAGCAGGCGCCAGTTAACCCTAATAAAAGAACGAGAAGGGCAATTAAAAAGGCTCTTATTAAGGAAAGTGAAGATGCCCAGAGGAAGAAGGAGGGAAAAGAGGAGGAGGAGGATATCCTCCTGATCTCGCCTCTCCATACCAGCCCACAAATCCCGCTAAACATCAGGACGAAAGGGGCATCAAATGCGTCTACTCCGAACAAGCCTAGCCACCAACCTAAAATATACACTAAGTTTTCGTTTATAAAAGACGCGGACCAGTCTTGTGTCTGAATAGTAATAATGTAAGCAACCTACCTACCCCGCTCCAACCAAGCAAGTTATATCAGATGAGTCAGCAGCTGTTGAAAATGACTTATGGAGAGTCAGCCGAAGCTGGAGCTGGAGAAAACTGCGCAGCTGGAACAGCTCACACAAGTATAGAAGAATCAACCAAGGGCACCGAAGAAAGCAACCTAATGAGTCTAAAGACATGGGAGCAGGCGGAGCTTAAACAAAATGATAGCCGGAACAGGACCAAGAACGATGGCCAAGGACAGGCCATAAGCTTTGTAATGGCAACAAAAAAAGAAGGGGAGGAAAGCCCCCCCAGGCATTTTTAAGGAAGAATCTCTGGATGAAGGGCTCCCAAACCGAACGAACAAAGAGTGGCAGGAGACACAAGTATCCAGCCATACTTGGAATTGTAACATCTCACAAAGGGGAGACACAGTACCCCCAGGATTCCTACAACATGGCATGCCAAAGGCGGAGATAGAACCCGAGCAAGAAAAGTATATCACCCCCACGATCAAAACCATGCTTGTGCCACAAGAGAACATCACGGGGAATAGAGATCTCAATAACCAATTAGCCAATACGACAGCTGGAAAAACATCATCCATACCTCAAACAATTACGCAAGAACGGCCTACACCCCAAGCCTATGACCAGCGGCACAAACAACTTGCACCAAGCACCGCTCATGCCCAACTAAACACGCTGGGGCCATTTACATCATCATCTCAGGTTGCGGAACCAGAATCATCCTACCTCACACCAGAGGAATGTGAAGAATTGGTAGCCTCTTACTCTATGGCCCCCAAAGACGAACAACTAGAAAAAAACATTAGCGCCCCAAAGCCCAATTTTGACAAGGAAAAACCGCAAGCAAAAGAAGACATCTGGACCTCACTGCTGCACACAATGAAATGTCCATAAATGCCATCCAATATCAATCGGACAAGATGGATCTTCAACTGTCAGTTCTTAATTCACTCTCAATTTTCATCGCTAACATCGACGACAAACTGGCAGAGCTCAACAACCTGGTCAGAAGGGCGCAATCGGAGACTCAACTCACACAGGCTAACTGTACCTGGCAACACTACCAACAGCAATGGATAATCTTCTCTCTGACATAAGAGAGGCTGTAAAAAACAAATCAACAAACGGATCTGCCCAGACGAGAAATGAAGATCGTCCGACAACGAAATTAAGAATTCAGGTCTCGGCACAGGTGACTCCAAAGCCGACACAAGAAGCAAAACAGCACGAGGAGGACATGGACACTCAAAACCAGGACCAAATAACAACTCATTGAGCCTAGGACCCCAACTGCCACCGAAAAGCAACACAGCACCTCTTAGAAAATCCCCGCAAAAAACTGCCTCGGTGGAAAGCGACCGTCCTACCAAACAGCGGAGAAAGCAGAGGAGAAAGGGTCGCAATCAAAAGATAACACAGCCCGCGCCATTCAGTAGGGGTACGAACAACAGCGCTGGTGACGAGATAAGGGAACTTCTACAAGATATGCCAGCCCAGATGAGCGTCGCGACAGACTCGGACCGAGTCTTAAGAGAAATCCCGACCCAGAAAGAGAGGCCAGAAATCGAAATAAGTACCCCTCTGAACAAAGTAGACATCAACAGCGTTGCTCCTAAAAACGAATCTGGAAGATATAGCGAGGACCCAAATGGGGTCACAACAGTAACAAACCATACTGGCACAGAGACTGCCCGGGCAAAGGAAATGCATACCCAGGGTCAGGTAACATCGACTGAAGAACTTATTGGGTCAGGGGACGAACAAATTATTATGCAGAGCAGACCAACCGAACAGAACGGGCCTCCAGGTACCACCACAATTGTGTTCCACCCGGAGTACAAATCAAAGGGAACCGTTGACATATTAAACAGGGGAAATATCTTATGCTTACTAAACTCCATCAACAGTCTAAAGAATCTAAAGACTAACGACTTGGAGTCAGTCGAATTTATTGAATCAATTGAGCAACCAGGAATGGAAGCAACAAAAACAGTCTGGGCCACATCAGAATTAGCCGAGAAAGTGCTAAAAGAACAATCTAAATTTAACACGTGGGGCATCAAGCTTCGACTGTTCATAAAACCTAGATACCTGGACCCCTTAATAATTGATAGAGAACATCGAAAAGAGCCCGGACAGGCCTACCCGAGCTCACGATCATTCTCTGTGCTGCGAGGGGCCCGCAGTAAAACTCCAGAGAACTCAGAACCCAGGGAGCTGCATAACCACAGTTCAAATACAACAAAATGTTCAGTCCCTCAAGAGTGGAGTTGGCTCCCTAGGACCATAAACACCAAAATTGAAAACCTGTGACAAAGCAAGCCCAGTGCCATGAAAACAAAAAACACCCTTAATCTCTGCTCTTGGAATATCAACGGTTTAGGAGACAAGCTCACTGACCCGGAACTGCAAACCTATTTACAAAAATTCGATATCATCACACTCCAAGAAACGTGGTCTGACTCTCCGACAGCATTCCAGGGATATAACTTGCACTTCCTTCCAGCTATAAAGAATGGAAATTTTGGCCACAGCAAGGATGGCCTTGCTACATATAGCTCTATACGGAGCATTTATGCAGCAGAGACTCTGGCATATAAGTTAGCCCCTCCAAACGCAATGCAAGCTTTACGAATTACCCCCCAGGAGTTGGGAAAAAAGGAGGACATAATACTGATAAATCTCTATTTACATCCACGAGACAAAACCAGAGGAAGCCAGCAGCTGAAAGAAGAGCTAGTAAAAATACTAAGGGTTGAGAAAACAAATAGCCTGATTATCAGTGGGGACTTCAATCTAAATATGCTTGGTAATTCAGCCAAAGACATCAATCACGAGGAGGACCCATTTGTATGGGAAATAAGTTCTCAAGACAACACATCAGGCGGTAGATACACGAAAACAGCGCAGAGGCTCCTAGCTACACTGGAAGAGCTGGGCTTTGGTGCACTCAATGGTAGATTCCCAGGAGACCGCCCACAGGCAGCAACATTCCACAATGTAGCGGCTAGCACAACAATAGATTTTACATTCTTCTCTTGCTGCTTGATTCCAAAGGTAAGGGACTACCACATTGCTTTGCTAGACTACAGCGACCACTTGCCCCAGGAAATCACGGTTGAGGCACCTTTAGTATCCTATCCACTCTCAGCAAATACATAAAGGGGCCGATTCCGATTCGGGCCGGAAATCTCTCCGACCGAGCCGGACTCGGAGAGATTTCCGACCGAATCGGACTCTGGCAGCCCGACCGAACGAGTACGATGCGCACGTATGCCATCGGACTCGGGTCGGTCGGACTCCCATTGAAGTCAATGGGAGCCGGTCGTACAATGCGTACGCGGGCTCCCATTGACTCAATGGGTGCAAGGCGGTCAAGGGCGCCCCCTACAGCGGGTACGCGGCGAAGCGACTCGCGTTGTATACGCACAGGTAGGGGGGACCCATGGGTCCCCCCTGTGTGCGACTCGCGCGGCTACGCGTAGAGGGGGGTCCGACACGGACCCCCAAAGTACGTCTCCAACTGCTCTTTGGAGCCGGAGTGCACGGCTCGGTCGGACTGCTCGCGGCGCGCATCGTACTCACCCGGCCGGGGAACGTCTCCATTGCGCGGTGCGAGTCGAGTCCGAGCGAGTCGGTCGGTGCGGTTCGACCCGGGAACGAGACGCCCGGACGAGTCGGTCGGCAAATTCGCATTGTACTCGCTCGCCCGGACGCGCGTACGAATCGGTCGGGAAATAGGGCTCCGAATTGGATCCGGTTAAGCCGAATCCGATTCGGAGCCCTACCGGCCGAGATCGGAATCAGCCCCAAAGTCTAGAATACACTGCCAACGAGAGACGGATAAAATGTAGAACAGATGACCCAAAAAGTCTCCTCTCTCTTGCAAAGCAGGTACTTGGAGAAGCACAAGAAGCAGAGCCAGATTTAATTGATAGCTGGGAGGCGTTCACAAGCACACTAAGAAACAGCACTGGAACAAAAAAGGGAAACCTTCGATTTAAAGGATCAGCCCATGCTCAGAAGCAAAGTATATATCCAAACTTTAGAAATAACCCTGCGGCATTACAGGAGCTGAGACAGCTGAGACAGCTTAAAGTCACACGCAGAAAGTTGACCTGGCGCCTCAAAAAGAAGCAGACGAGACTCTATGGGCTAAACTTCTATTTGACGTCAAAAACAACAACAGCTCACAATTCTGGCAAAAGATCAACACTTTGACCAACCAGTGGTGTCAGGGCATTGAATCGCATGTCACAGAAGAGGCCTGGATAACCTTCCTTGATTCACACCTCAACAAAGTTCAAGAAATCCGACCCTGGACAAATAACCTCTCGCTCGACTCAGAAGTTCGACTATCTCAAATAGTCCATAATCCAGCAATAGAACAGGAAATTTTAATCACGAACGTACAAATCTGCAAAAGAATTGCAAAGGGCAGACGCGAGGGTGCTCCAGGCCCAAACGGGATCCCCTCTATACTGTTTAAACAAGAGCAGGAATTCTGGGCATCTGTACTCAAACCAATATTTGAAAAAATCTTACAAACATCAACGATACCATCATCTTGGAGGGGTGCGGTTATTTCTCCATTTTCAAAAAGGAAACAGGAACGACCCAAAAAGCTACCGGTTGGTAGCTTTATTGGACAACGAGGCCAAATATTTCGCAGGCCTGTTACTTCAGGAATTAACAATCTGGACTGCAGAAGTTACAGCAATCCCACTTAACCAAACAGGTTTTTGCAAAAACATGGGGACCACTACCAACATCTTAGCTCTTTCTCTAATGATAGACGCCACGCTAGCACCAAAACAGCCACTATACTTGTGTTTTATTGATTATAGCTCATCATTCGATCACGTTATTAGGAACCTTTTATGGCAAAAGCTAAAAACGCTGAACATTCCACTGCTGCTTTTAAATCAACTAATCCTTTTGCACTGTGATACCTGGGTGCAAGTAAAACTGGGCACAGGAGGTTATTTAACAAAGAAGATCCCAACAAGTACAGGGGTAAAGCAAGGCTGCGTGCTCGCACCAACACTTTTTAATCTTTTTATGGCAGAGCTATCAGTCTCCTTGAATGAATGCAACTCGCACGCTCCCAAGTTAGGGGACTTCCAGCTATCCAACTTATTTTATGCGGACGACTTGGTACTCATCAGCCAGACCCCCAAAGGCCTACAGCGTCTGCTTGACATCACCTCACGATACTCTGAAACCAACAAACTTAGTATTAATCAAGAAAAAATTAAAGTTATGTGTGTGAACACTCATAAAACAAAAACAACAAATAACTGGTACCTGGCGACACGTAATTTGTAGACGGTACTGGAATACGAATATTTGGGTGTTATCATTGACAGCAAAGGCAATTACACACCCCAACACGAGGCCATAAAAAAAAGAGGAATAATGACAGCAGTGGCATTAAGGAATTTAAAAAACAAGATTTCTGGCCCGAGCTTCCTCCCTCTAACAAGGGTGATACAGGCTAAATTAATACCATCTATCACCTACGGTAGCAAAGCTATGAGAGGGAGTGATGCTGATACATTAGACAGCACTAAAGCGAGAGCGCTGCGAATGATCTTTGGCTTGCCGGGATACACATCCCCCGCACAAATGAGACTAGAATTTGGGCTACAAAGAGAAGAGCTGGCACGCAAAGGCGCATTCATCAAAAGCTGGCACAAAATCAGAAGTGGATAACCGGAAACGCTAAATGCCCTTCTGTGGAAAGAATTACAAGCCAAAGAGGCCCGCCCTGCCAGACTCTCCTTGGAGGACGCTCTGGACCAGTTGGGGCTACGGCATCAGTGGGAACAACCAGGGACCCAACCAAGTTTAAAAAAAATAGTAAATAACATAGTTAAGAAAGAATCCCTCTTGCAAGATAAAGCCTCCCTGGCAAAGCGCACACACGGCTGGCTCACCATACAGTCCTACACCAAATCCTCGCCCCAAGCATATCTCCACACTGGCTTCTCCAAAAACGTGAAAGAGAAGTTCTTGAGATTCCGTCTAGGGCTGTTGCCCTCCGCATACCACTTGCCGCCGTGGCTACGCCCTCCGAAGCCAGCAATTTCCCGACTCTGTGGGGACGGCGAAGAGAACATAGTGCATCTTATCACCATATGCCGGGAGTTAATACAGGAACGCCGGACCCTCTTGAGACCGCTATTCAACAAGAAACATATACGGTCCTGCAGGCAAGCTGTGCTGGCAAGCTTCCTCGGCGACGATGACCAGTTGAGCTGTCGCCTGGTAAAATTTCTAGCAGTCACGGAAATTCACATTAACAAACGAGTAAAAGGTCTAATAGGTAACATTGTTCCAGATGCAGCGCGGAATTCATCACCGCGATCCTTGCTGAGAAAGACAATGCCTGCATCCTCATTTTTTTAGGAACTTCAGCGCCGGCAATCTGCACAGATCTTGCACCTCGAAAGGATCAAACAACCCGGAGTGGCCAATTGACCTGCTTGCAAGTCTGCCCCTACTGCTGAACTTGGTTTATGGACTCTAAGTCGCGGAACAGCGGCCCGAACTCGAAAATTAGCTAGATGGGCTCCGGTGCCTCCCTGATATTTCCGCCTATTGCACAACCAGTCCTTTGTATCCCTTTAATGGGTTCCTAGGAATGTATCTGCTTTACTGTTTTATCGTTTTACCATAGGTTTTAAACTATTTGTTGAATTGAAATGAAAAAGAAGTTAGCCCAAGGCCCCACGGCGGGTCAATCCCAGCCGTCCTGCACCCTTTCATTAAGTCGCTATCGCACTGAGCACTTTTCAAGTTTCACTTGTACATTGTTGCTTGCTGCTTGAACCAGATTGTTGCTAAGTATTCGACCAGGAGGTCAAATGGCCCGGCCATGTTGCTACTATTTACAGGCCTGCAACAGTTGCCAGATTTTATTCTAATTTAATCTATCTTAATTTGCTGTGAACCCTAGTACTGGCATATATTTGCACACTAAGCACATCAAGCACTTTAACGGAATAACTAAATATGAATTTTAATCAGCGGCCTGGGACCTATTGATTTGTAGAAGTCGTAATTTTGCGCATTCAGATACCGCCATTTGCTTTTAAGGATAACATAACAATATACGTGCCTCATCCGAGTACACAGGCTTCAATTAACAAAATAGTCCGCTCATTGTTTCCCTGGCTGTCCTGCCTTTGGCCTTAAGTCACCCGCGCACATGGCACTTTCCCAGGCACACCCCTGCACTTGTTTTCCGTAGGCTGAAAACCCTCCGCTGCTAATTTTGCACTTAAAGAAGTTGACCAGGTCTGTCCTCTGGCCAACTTTACGCCCATAAATCACTAGCCGTATTTTAAAGCTTTTTCCTTTTACATTTAATAGCGGCTTTTCACTCATAAACTGTCATCATGGAAATGTGTCACGAGATGCAATTTAAATCTTTTTTTTTTTCTCTTTTTTTCTTTTAACAGTGGCTCTCTCCTGTTTTAAACTGTTATCATGAATATGTGTAACGAGATGTACGTATGTAATGGTTTTAATTAACTGTACAATAAATTTACCTTACCTTACCAGTGCATGGGCAGTGCCCGAGTAAAAGGATCACTGCAAGAGTAACCCCTGGGACATTGGATGAGCTCGTGATCGGGAGGGTGCGCGAATCCGACGCGTCCATAGATATATCTATCTTTTTACTTTTGATTTTCTCAGCAACTACTGAACGGATTTACACCATTTAACAAAAAGGGTTCTTTCTGAACCAAGAACTACCTCTTTGCCAAATTTGGTGTAATTCCGTTCAGCAGTTCGGGCTGTAGCCGTGTCTAAAGTTTCCTATGGAAAATTGCATGGGGAAAACACGTTTTGGGACCCCCCTTTTTCTCGGCCCCCGCTTGACGAATCCCCCGAGACTTTCAGGGTAGGAGCGGACCGGAGCGCCCCACAAAGTTTGAAAATTTTGCGAAGATACGTCAACCGGCAAGAGAGTTATTTCAAATAGAATGTCGCGGATTTCCTATGGATAATAGGTTGTAACTATAACTATCTACTGGCGACTGCCAGTAGATAATATATATATATATATATATATATATATATATATATATATATATATATATATATATATATATATATATATATATATATATATATATATATATATCTATATATATATATATATCTATATATATATAGATATATATATATATATATATATATATATATATATACAGCACAACTCCCCCAGGGCGCCCTATTGTGTCCTCCAAAAATATTTGAAAACACATCCATCTATGTAGACCATTTTCCCTTTCCGTATGTTAAAGACCTGAACTCATATGTGAGAGATACAAAGGATTTTTTACAAAAAATCCAGAATTTACACTGGGGAGAGAAACACTGGATGGTGTGTCTCGACGTAGAGAGCTAATACACTAGTATACGCCATGTAGATGGGCTGAAGGCCTGTCAAGATTTTCTCTAAAGTAGGAACATACACCTACTAGGCCACAAGCGCATGCTCCTACAGATGATCGGACTTTGCCTCACTGAAAATGTTTTTATGTTTAACGGATTGTGGTTTAAACAAATACAAGGGACTTCCATTGGCACCTGCTTTGCCCCCAGCTATGCCAACCTGAAAGTAGGCTGGTGGGAGAAGCAGGTGCTCTGGAGTGATGACATGGAACCATGGACAAGTAATGTAACTATCTGGCTACGTTACATAGATGACATTTTCTCTGTGTGGGAGGGTGATGAATGTGATCTCTTGAATTTTCTGGCTAAATTGAATAGCAACAGTATGAATCACCGGAGCCAAGATGACGTCGAGACAGGAGGGCTCTCGTTGAGCAGCCGAAGCTCCCTTAATTGTGGTGGTCGGTAAAGCAACGACTCCACTTCTTCTCTGAAGGAGCCCTGAAAGCCGCCACAAGGTCCGGTTCCAACTTGCAGCGAGGCGACAGTGTGCGGGCCGACGAGATGAGGGCTACGAGACCGGACAGCCTGTCCAGAGAGACTGCACCGCAGCAGTGAAGCCTGCAACCGCCATTCTTTCGCCCAGACGATTTGATGGTGAGAGGGGTGGCGGGCGGTGATGCCGGCGTCCACACTGAGAACCGGGGGTCCCGAGATGCAACCACCGCAAGCTTTGGGGGGTGAAGGTTTTTGCCGCTGAAGTGCGGTAAACAATGCAGGTTGCCGGACCCGGGCTGCCTGACTTCATAATGGCGGCTGTCGCAGACAGGCGCGGGATGCCGGTCCGGGCTGCCTGACCCCTTAATGGAAGCTATCACCGCCTCACTTCAATATCGCGAGGCAGTACTGAGCAGAGGATCGCCACTGATCCAACATCCACTGTTGGCCCAAAACAGCAGGTACTGCTGAGTCCAGGCATCTTTGCCCTCAGGCTTGCACGCCCGACATAGATTTGGTCCATTGAACACCATGGACCCTCAGCACTAAGGCAGACTGTACCAAGATGGCCACCGAACTGAAGCTGGATAAGAAGCTCCCGCGGCCGGGACCATTAGCATTTTAATATCCCGCTGATTCCCTGCCATCCACCTACCTTTTAACGAACAGCGCCTCAAGTCTCGTCCTCATTTTTTGCTGAGGCTTATTTTTCTTCAAGAGAAGAGCAAGAGGGATATAGGGGGCACCCCGCCTGATCCAAAAATGGTGGCCTTTTCTCCCGCTTACTACTATAATACAGCTATACTCTCCTACTCTTCGGGAGGCGAGCGGTCTCTAGCTCTGCCCTCTAGCTGCCCCATTGCTCAGCAAACACCCTCCTTTGAGCGAAAGATATCATTGGGACCGGCCGAATGTAACACCAATGTCAGAATTCCCTTGCCTGACCCCAAGACGGCTCCCACTGTAGTCCCTACCACATTGTGTTACTACTCTGGGACATAAACTGAACTTCGACCTGACCTTAAACCTATCCCCCATCATGATAAACCATCAGAACGTAGACCTTGTCGTTCTCTCCTCCGACAGTGGAGACCTAGCTTTCTGGCTGATGCCCGGTGGAGCTACTGGATAGCTAAAGAGGAGATGGGACGTGGTCTTCCCCTCGGCCGTCACCTACCCAGCCGGTCCTTGGACAGACCTTCCTTAGTCTCTCTGTCAATCCCCTCCCTATCTTGCTACCCCTGCTATCTCCACTCGCCCTTCTCTGGACTCAAGACTTTCGGACCTACCCTGATCCTCTCTTTTATCTGGCGGAGTCCGAACTGTATGACCGATTCCCGGTGGAGCTGCTTCGCTCAGCTATAGGGGAGACTGGCTCTGGCACTACGCTATGGCCGTCACCTACCCAGCCGGACTTTGGACATATGTCTCGTCTCTTTCTCCACTGCTTACTCCTTCCTTTGGACTCCCAGCTCTCCCTGGCCTCTTTCTGGATCTTGATTTCTTGTTCGATAAATACTCCTGTTTTGAATATGTAATCATTCTGTAATTAATGTGAATATTTGTGTAACTTGCAATTTGCTGTTCCTTATGTAAAGCGCTCTGATACCTTCTGGTCCAGCCAGCGCTATTCAAAACTCAAAATAACTGTAAAGCGCTCTGATATCCTTCGGGATCTGGTTCGCGCTATATAAAACTTTATAAATAAATAAATAAATACATTTTTTTTTAAATGAATCTCAATTTTACCATGCAACACAGCCAACAAACCATTGACTTCCTTGACTTAAGGTTGACAGTAGAGGGAGGTAATCTGTCCACTAACCTCCATAGAAAAGAGACAGCAGGGAACCTATACTCCACACTGCGAGTTGCCACCCATCTAACTTTAGATGGAGTACCCCTTATGGAGAACTACTCAGAGCGAAACGTAATTGTAGCTCTGAGGAATCTTACACAAAAACAAAGAAAGTCATGATAGGAAGATTCAGGGAAAGAGGGTACTCCACAAAAATGCTGCGCAACGGAATAACTAAAGTGGACAGCATTGAGAGAACTAAGGCACTCTATCAAGTGCAGAGAAAGAAAGTAGGAACTGACCCGAACTCTTCACCCATAAGATTCATCACCACATTTAATACACAGGCTGCCAGTCTCAAACAGATCCTGAAGAATAGGTGGGATATCCTCATCCAGGATACACTTCTGAAATCCAAACTAGGTATTACACCATCATTGTCATACAGAAAGAACTTATCCAGTAAAGATCTTCTAGTTAACAGCCATCTCAAACCACAGAGAACTAATTGGCTGGATATGAATTGAGGATTCTGTAGGTGCAGAAAGTGCAAAGCGTGCAGTCATAGTGATAATGTCAAGGAGGTCAAACTGTCAAAAACAGGTAAACTCTGGAAAATTCCCAGAAACATTCATTGCAATCACTGCCCATACAACAAATGGTATATTGGGTCAACCACGTTCCCAGTAAAAAAGTGGATTCTGGAGCATTGGAGGGCGATAACTAATCAGGATCTTAGTTACAGTACAGCCAAACATTTTCGGGATGTCCATAACAGTGACTGGACACTCGGAAAATTCTTTGGCCTAGACACAGTACCGAAACACCCGAGGGATGGAAACCGAGTACAAGCATTGCGTAGACCAGAATCACGCTTCATCCTACAAGCAGGTAGCATGTTTCCGATAAGGATGAACAACGATGAGGAGTTGCACTCACATTTATAAACACTTTCCGAACTATAGCCAGACCTGATTTAACATGAATTCAGGAGTTGTCTGAATAAACCTTGTATTTTAACAGTTTATTTTCCCATTGGTTCAAATGGACTGTGTAAATTACTCAGATTTTCAGGATATACCTTATCCCCTTTGATGCAATTTCTGTATGTGATAATTGATATGCAATTGAATATAACATAATGGGTCGTTAATCAACTTACTCCAACTATTGCTGTAAAACACGTATGTGACAGTGTGTGTATGTGAATCGTAGATATATGAACTATAATGTATTGTATTGTTTTTATGTTTCCATACAATTTCACAGATTGCTGGGAACACAACCAGAGTGAAGAATAGCCACCAATACAATTAAGAGCACAAGAGGCAGAAATCCGTTTTCTTAGCCGAGCCACCGCTCTTTGGTTGACCACAAGAAACATAGTTCACTGGTAATGGGTATTATACCTACATTGTTAGTTACATAAGATACCACTGATATAGGAATGTCACCATAACACACTGAGCACCGCATACACTAATGACAATTCTGAGAAAACTACCATTCCATAGGTACTATACTTAACGCGTAGTTTATCACAGAAATAGTCACCACGTTATTTACACTGTATCACATCCAGATATACACTACTGGAGCCATGTAACCACTATTGACACAATTCACCACATCGGAAACACACTAGAAACCGTTTGATTTATTTTACTGCATTATTTTTATAACATGTGATAATAATATTTAATCATGTCGCAATGAATTCATTGTGCATCATTGTTGTGTTTACATGTAACATTTGATGAATTTTGTAAACCATTTAAAACACAGTCTTTTTACTCTGTTAACTGCGCACGCTGTGCCGTGCAGACTCTGACTTCTATATCACTTCCTGGATCCAGGAACTGGTCAAGTGACCAAGACCCCGAGAGAGCGGTCGAAACGCGTCTTTTTTGCCATCTAAACGATTAAAAAACACTCATTACAGCAATTGGAGTAGCTCGTCTTCTCCCCGCCGAAGCGTTGTTGTGGGGAATTCTCGGTGCAGTATATATATATATATATATATATATATATATATATATATATATATATTATCTACTGGCGGTCGCCAGTAGATAGTTATAGTTAGGACCTATTTTCCATAGGAAATCCGCGACATTCTATTTGAAATAACTCTTGCGTCGGTTGACGAATCTTCGCGAAATTTTCAAACTTTATGGCCCGCTCCGGTCCGCTCCTACCCTGAAAGTCTCAGGGTGATTCGTCAAGCGGGGGCCGAGAAAAAGGGGGTCCCAAAACGTGTTTTCCCCATTCATTTTCCCATAGGAAACTTTAGACACGGCTACAGCCCGAACTGCTGAACGGAATTACACCAAATTTGGCAAGGAGGTAGTTCTTGGTTCGGAAAGAACCCTTTTTGTTAAATGGTGTAAATCCGTTCAGTAGTTCCTGAGAAAATCAAAAGTTAAGTCACATATATATCTATGGCCGAGTAGGGTCCGCGTACCCTCCCGACCACGAGCTGTATGCTAATTGGCTGTCAAGTGGCTGTCAACACTCCAAATCAGGAAGTGTTGGCAGCCATTTTGTCCCTCGGTAGAACGGAGGGACAGAAACAAGTGCGCAAAGCGCAAAAGGGGGCAGGGTAGAAACACCCTGACCCCTAGGTCTGCTCAGGGGTCCCACAAGGACCCCTGGGCAGAAAAGCATTTTTTTAAATCGGCAGGATGCGCTCAGGGTGCGCGGATCCTGCCGATTACAAAAACCCAGAAGAAACAAGTGCGCAAAACGCACAAAGGGGGCAGGGTAGAAACACCCTGACCCCCTAGGTCTGCTCAGGGGGTCCCACAAGGACCCCCTGGGCAGAAAAAAGCCTTTTTTTTTTTTTTTTAAATCGGCGGGATGCGCTCAGAGTGCGCGAATCCCGCCGTAAAAAAAAAAAATCAAAGCGCGGTCTCCCACGCTTCGATGTTATTTTGCCCCCGGGTGGCCCAAGTCCCGGGGGCATGTGGGGGTTGGGTTTATAATTAATGGGGGGGCCTCTAAGGCCCCCCAAGCCCCGGGGACCGCCACCGCCGGGGCTTTCTAATAAAAATGTTGCGGGAGGGCACTCGGCCCTCCCGCAGCCCCGGGGACCACCACCTCCCCGGGGCTTCTTTTTAAAAAAAAAACAGTTCCTGTGTGGGGGCTCGAGCCCCCACACGCCCGGGACCGCCACCTCCCCGGGGCACTAATAATGTAAATGCAGGGGTCCGTAACGGACCCCCAAGCCCGGGGATCACCACCTCCCGGGGCTTTAAAGACATGGGAGGGGGCCGCGCGGCCCCCTCCTGGAGCCTGTGGTGGCCCTGGGGACCGCCACCCCCAGGGCTGGCTCCTGCAGTGTCCCGGGGTGCCTACCCCCGGGACACTGTAGTTTGCAATGGCATGACGGGAGCCTCGCGGCTCCCGTCCTGCCATTGCAAACTGCTTGCTTCATTGAAGGGAGAGCAGGGAAACCTGCTCTCACTTCAATGAAGCAAAGCAGATTGCTTTCCACATGGGGAGCTGCATGTCAGCAGCTCCCCATGTGGAAAAGCAATGCCGGGACGGTGGGGGTATTGGGGACCCCCACGGTCCCCAACGGAGAGGGCCAGCCCGGGGGATGGGGACCCCGGGGCAAATAGTGGCCCGGGAAGGGGGCCACGCGGCCCCCTCCCCCGAAAAAAAAAAAGAAAAATAAAGGCCTGCCCCGGGGATGGGGTCCCCGGGGCAAAGGAGGCCTGAGGAGGGGGCCACGCAGCCCCCTCCTTAAAAAAATAATACAAAGTGGCCATGCCCCGGGGGATGGGGTCCCCGGGGCTGGAATCGGCCATGGGAGGGGGGCCACGCGGCCCCCTTCCCGTTTTTAAAAAAGAAAAAAAGGGGTAAGGCCCTGTGGGATGGAGTCCCCAGGGCCCAAAAAAAGGAAAAAGGAAGGGGGGCCACACAGCCCCCCTTCGAGGAAAAAAAAATCAAAACAAAAAAAAAAACGATTGTGCCACAGGCCCCGCCTCCTTCCTTTACCACTCTGCAAACGCGCCCCCTGGTGCGTTTGCAGAGGGGGAACGAATTCCCCTTGAATACTGGGGGTCTCTGGGGGCCAACTAGCCCACCAGGAACCTCCAGTATGCGCCAGGGGGCTGCATTGCAGAGAGGTGTACAGAGGCCATGCCCCTTTTACACCTCTCTGCAACGCAGCTCTGTGGCGCTACTGGAGGTACCTGGTGGGATAGTTGGACCCCAGGGACCCTCAGGATTCAAGGGGACTTAATCCCCAACTTAAAACGCACCACAGGGCGCGTTTGCACAGTGGTGAAGGGAGGGGGCGGGGCTTCAGGTGACATGTGTGCAAACAGGCCCCATGGCGCGTTTTAAGAAGGAGAATTAAATCCCCTTCAATCCTGAGGGTCCCTGGGGGCCAACTAGCCCACCAGGTACCTCCAGTAAGCGCCACGGAGCTGCGTTGCAGAGTGTTGTAAAAAGGGGCGTGGCCTCTGAACACCTCTCTGCAACGCAGCTCTCTGGCGCATACTGGAGGTATCTGGTGGGCCAGTTGACCCCTAGGGACCCTCGGGATTGAGGAGGAATGAATTCTCCAACTTAAAATGCGCCACAGTGCGTGTTTTCAGACATGTCACCTCAGGCCCCACCCCCTTCCTTCACCATTGTGCAAATATTCCTCTAAAATCAGCCAAACTACGAATTCCGATTTACTCACCTGTTATCAGGAGAGACCTCAGTGCTGCATCTTTCAGCCCAGTACTGATCCTGAAAAGTAATTTTAACCGTACTTACCAGTAACTTGAATTTCCTTCCATAGGATATCATTGCCTGCTTTTTGCTGAAAAAGTTTCTGTGTCGATTTTTGAAACATACAAATATTCCTCTAAAATCAGCCGAAATACGAATTCCGATTTACTCACCTGTTATCAGGAGAGAACCCATTGCTGCATCTTTTAGCCCAGCACTGACCCTGAAAAGTAATTTTAACCGTACTTACCAGTAACTTGTATTTCCTTCCATAGGAATCCATTGTCTGGTTTTCAGCAGAAAAGTTTCAAAGTGTCGATTTTCACAAACTACAAATATTCCTTAAAAATCGCCTGTATGACTTAAACGCATTCTTTCAACTGTTTACAGGAGATGCACCAGTGCTGGATCCAGGATCCTCCACTGAGTGAGAAAAAGTCACGATAACACTACTTACCTGCTAAGTGAATTTCCTCTCATAGGATAACATTGGTGATTCTATGTGAAAAACTGTAACTACTGTACTTAAAAGTCTACTGCCTATTTGCAAAGTATTTAAAGTAAATTAATTCATTCTGAGAAAGTATATTTTGTAATGTAATGTATAATGTAATTACAATGTAATTTAAAAAATAAAAAATCTAAAAATAAATAGTTTAAAAAAATGTAGTAAATCAGTATGAAAAAAATAAAAATAACAATTAATACATTTAAAAATTGGCATTTAAAAAACCTTTGAAATTCACTGAAAAAAACCATAGGTTTCAGACATGTTATAGTTAGGAATTAGCATTTAAAAAACCTTTGAAATTCACTGAAAAAACCATAGGTTTCAGACATGTTATAGTTAGAAATTAGCATTTAAAAACCTTTGAAATTCACTGAAAAAACCATAGGTTTCAGGCACGTTATAGTTAGAAATTAGCATTTAAAAAACCTTTCAAATTCACTGAAAAAACCATAGGTTTTAGGGACAGTTATAGTTAGTTGGACATTTCACTCATACAAAACCCGTGAAATTCCCCGTTATAGTTAGTTCAGCTAACTATAACTCGCGCCCCGCAATGCACTGCTGATGACGTCACATATTACATCACTCATGACATGGTCAGTGACATCACTGATGACATCACTGATGACATCTCAAATGACATCACTGATGACATCACTGATGACATCATCCAGTGAATGTGTGTTTTTCTGAAAATTAAATATGTTTTATATATGTATATCTCAAGGTCGATGGAAGAATAAATGGGTATATAAGTGTCTAAATGGATGATTTTTTTTGTAAAATTGATTGTATAACTGACTGATTAAGTGTATCTTAGTGAATACATGGGTTAGTGAGAAATGTTTAAATATGAAAATATCTGTATCAGTCTCTCACTTTGTGTATAAGTGGCTGCATGGGTTGGTGAGTAGCTACATGAGTGTCTATATGGGTTATTAATTGGTTTTTGAGTATCAGTATGAGTGTCGGAGTGTCTGTATGGTTCGGTGGGGGTATTACTTAGTGCATAGATGCATGAATGAGTGACTCACTGTTTGTATGTGTTGAAGACAGCATGTGTGCAGGACTGTATAGGTGGATGAGTGGGTGTATGGGTGTGTTAGTGAGTGAATGACTGTCTCAATAGTGTCTTTATGAGTAACTACATATGTTTTAAACTAGTATATGTGAGTATTGGTGTATATAAGTGAGTATATGTGAGAGTGAGAGATTGGAAGAGTTCCTGTACAAATACGTAGGTGTTTCTATAAGTGATTGTTTAAGAGAGTAAGTATGTGTAAGTTTCTGTAGAAGTAAGTGTGGTAGTGTGTGTATAACTGTATATGCAAGTAAATGGATGTTTGATACTTTGTTTGCATGTGTGACTATGTGTGTGAGTAACTCTAAGGATGAGTGGCGGTGTGCAACAGGATGTATAGGTGTATGAGTACATATGATGAGTGAGTACATGTATGAGTGACTGTATAGGGACTGTTGGTGAATGAGTGGATGTGTGTGTAGATCTTGGAATTACTGAATAGGTGTGTTGTAACTGGTATTGGTATGTCCATTGTTTTGAAAATGTCAGTTTGTATTTTTGAGTGTGTGTATCATAGGTTATATTAGGGTGAGAGGAGGTCTGCCACTCTATCACAAGGATGATGTCATCAGTGATGTCATTTGAGATGTCATCAGTGATGTCATGAGTGATGTCACTGACCATGTCATGAGTGATGTAATATGTGACGTCATCAGCAGTGCATTGCGGGCGCGTGAGTTATAGTTAGCTGAACTAACTATAACGGGGGAATTTCTATGGTTTTGTACGAGTGAAATGTCCAACTAACTATAACGCCCCTGAAACCTATGGTTTTTTCAGTGAATATATATATATATAATGTATTATAACATATTTTAATACCCTTTTAATTTAACAATTAAAATAAATTGTAACTATGTAACTTTAAATTTAAAAAAATGACATTAATTTAAATTAATTCTATACATATTTTTTCGTATTTTTTATAACATAATAGATATAAATATTGTACCTCATGTGAGATTTTTTAACAAATCTAAAAAAATAATTTTATTGTAATTTAGGAGATTCAAATTCATTAAATATTTAATTCAATCTTAGGTTACTAGGGCTGTGGAGTTTCTTTATATTGTTCTACATTTAAATATAAATGTTTAACATAAATTTACATGAATATGTAACTTGGAGATTTTTTTACAGTTTTTAAAAACAATATATTTGCTTTTTTCTAATTCTCCCAATACTTTATATTTGGAGGCCAACATCTCTCCCTGCATGTTAAAAGTTGCAAGTAGTAACTTCACAATTGTACATTTTCTCCACCCCCTTTTTCAGAGGATTGAGACATTAAAGACGGTTTACAAATTTAGGGGTCGATTACAATGGCGGACCGACTACAGTCCGTCCGCCATCGTGTCGGGGAGAGGGACTGCCCGCCATGCATGCAGCGGTCCTGCACTCCAAATTAGGATGCGACTGCCACCATGGCCACCGCATCTTGCAATTTAACATTGCGGCGGGCGCTGCTGACTGCAGCACCCGCCGCGATGTTAAAAATGCATGTGGTGCATTTCACTGCACTACGTGGCAGGCACCACACGGTGCCTGCCACTTGGTGCAGTGAAATGTAGGGGGGTACCATGGGTACCCACCAGTGCACTAACACCTGCCCCCAACACAAGGGGGGCCCGCAACGGTCCCCCGAAACCAATCTCCCCCAGCCTTTCCATGGCGGTTTTGCCACCATGGAAAGGCTGGCTGAAGCTAGCATCCTAATTTGGCGGATGGTGCCTGCTAGGCACCGCCACCATTTTAGGGATGCAGACCACTCCGCCAGGCAGTGGCGGTTCCGTGGCGGGTGCACGGTCGCAGTCTGGATCCGCCCACCATCCTAATCTGGCGGGCGGAGAATCCACGTTCGATGGCGGAGGGATCGCCACCGCACGGCTGGCGTTGGCGGTCCTTCCGCCATCATAATGAGCCCCTTAGTCTCCAAATGTGCACTCATAAATGGTGAATAGCCAAACATAGTGAATGTACTTCAAAGTTCCCAATGAGAACAAATAGTGATCACTGAGCACCCCTGGAAATATGTTACTCCAGGGTAAAACGAAAATGCTATTCATTCTGTAAAACCCCCTGCCTGGGAATAAGTAATAATAGTATGTTGTTAATCTTATTGACAAATAAAAGTGCTTGGCATATTGGCAGTGCTTTTTAGAATACAACCCATGTAAATTATACAGATATGTCCTCTTATAAATACTAATACATTTAGACCGACATTTTGAGAGAAATAGTGGGGAATATTATGCTTACCACACCAGATAAAATCGAAAACCCTGGAGTTTGGTATTTATTGAGTACAATAAAAACAGCATATTAGAAATGTAGCCCCTCAAATAGGTGCATAATATCTGGGTTGTACTACTTAGTCAGAAAAATCCCATGTCCCACCATTTTCTGTTCATTTTACCCAAGTAATACAGTCTGGTTTGACCTAATGATGTGTACCTGGAAGAGACTATAGGGATGTAGACTTTATTAAACCCAGAATATACAGGGTGTAGTAATCTTTGCAAAATTCACAATTCGAAATCCCCCTCATGGTTTCCTACAGGGGTTAGCGGTTTCTGGCCCAGTTGTAATCAGAATCTTTGAACACGTAATATTAAAGGCAGCTTTTTCCGCAGCTGCAACAGCTCGATAGCCAAACCAATTCCTTGTTAGCATTCATTCCTACCCATTGGTTATGTACACTTTAGATGCCGGAGTGCCAATGGCAGGTTTTTTGCATATTTATTTTAAGGTGCATTTTACAACTTTATGGAGAACCTTTATTAATCCCAGAAGTGTATTGTTCTCTGTTCCTGTCCAGAAAAACGTGTTCTCTCAGTAAGTACCTATTATAAGATACACGAATGAATTTTAAAATGCTTATACAGATACTGTAAAATGTCATTTTCCAGCTGCCAGATTGGTGTCATCTTGTCAGTGTTAACAACACTCTGTTCGGCACAATGTGCAAATGGAGTCTCTACACCTTGCAGATATTTTATTTCAAAGGGTAATGTGTCCACTATGTGAAACTCTGCTTCGTCCTGTTTTCTTCTCCATTCATGTTTAGGCATTGGATATAATCGTGAAATGTGAAGAACCTAAATTACTCATTCATCTGGCCTAGGTGGCACGTATATTTCAGAGTTATTTAGGTTTATAAGACATTTTTGTACAATATGCTTTACATAAAAAGGACTGCTTATACTCGCTAGAAAATTCGAGGCCTCTCTCCTTTTTCTCTCTACAAATGCAACAAGCAAGACATTTCTTTGCAACTTCATATCTGGCTCCTTTGTTCCCAGCCTGAACAATTTCTTAAGTATTTTCCACGGAGAAATCACAGCGCAAGAAAAGGGATTCTTTCTTGCTCTCTAATGTGTCACTGGTTTAAATAACATCACAGTCTTCCCTCAAAGGAAGGTAATGGAATTAGATCACTATCACTGTTCCTTTCATAGTGTTAAATGAGCCGAGACCTCTGAAAATCCCTGTGTTCGCCAGTACAGCAGAGCCCAGTAGTGCTAATGTTCAGGCCTATTGTTATGTTTTTTTTTCTTCTGATGTACAGGTTGTGTTCGCTTTTGTCATTATCTGCACCTTGACAATGAATGTGGTAAGAATTAACGGAATTAGCAATCGGCAATAAATGTAAACCAAGATTATTTTCTGAACAGCACTAGACTCACAATTACAACCAATGAACCCTATCATTGGATATGAAATGTGCTTATTTTAAACTTTGACCTTCACTTAATGTGCTCCTATTTTAATACATTTATCATGCAGAAACATTTATCTGCTGTGCAGCACTCTTCTAATCACAGTATTGATCAATGAGTCTGTGCGTAAAGAACAAAATCTCATTCTGTAGGGCTTTGTGTGAGGACAAATGTCATGGTCACTTTGATTTAAGGATGCTGTTGATTTCGTGACTTCTTTTTTCAAAATGTCTCTTTCCGAAAATACAGCCTGTGTCTGACCGATGTTTATGTGTGTTACAGGACAGGTGGATGAGCCAACAAATTGATGGAGAGAGCCGAGCCAAGGACCAAGGGCTTTGCTGTAAGGGATTGTCAAGGAGCCGAGAGAAGAAACTGTTTTGGCATTTAAATCATGCAAAAAACATTATGTAAAAAAATTACAACGAATCCTCAAAATTCGAAAAAGTGCATTTCTTTAACGTGAAGAAGCGGTTCACTTCATTAAGAGGCATTTATTGAAGAAAGTTTAAACATCAACTTAAAATGATGAGCCCCTCGCCCTCACTCTGACGGTAATGCCGTATTGAACTAAGAAGCAAGTCCGTTGTCATGTGTACCCTATTGTGGCCTAGATTCTTATTGGACCTAGAGTGTTAAACCTGGCATTTTTTGGCATGTTTCCCCTGTCTTTTTGCTTTCTGATCTTCTGGTTTTGACTTAGCTTTTGCTGGTTTAGTGTCTCTGCACACTTTCCCACTGCTGTTCAGTGTTAAAATGCAAGTGCTCCTACTGTAAATTATGTTATGGATTGGTGTTTTCATGATTGGCATGTTTGATTTACTGGTAAGTCCCTATTAAAGTGCACTGAGAGTACCAAGTCTTGTAAATCAAATGCTACTCATGGGCTTGCAGCTCAGATTGTGCCACCCACAGAAGTAGCCCTGTAAAGGTATCTTACTGTCATGTCGACTTGGCAAGTGCACCCACTTGCCAAGCCCTAACATTCCCTTTTATTACATGTAAGTCACACCTAAGGTAGGCCCAATGTACCCCTATTGGCAGGGTGCTGTGTATGTGAAAGGTAGGCCTTGCACTGGTGTGTGTGACATGTCCTGATAGTGAACTACAGTGTGTTTTGTTTTCACTATTGAAAGGCTATCTGTCCCGTAGGATTGAATGGGGGATACTTTGTAACATATTACAAGTATAACTTCCCATTGGAACAACATAGAGAAATGGAGTTTAGTATGTCTGAACTCAGAATGTGAAAATGAATCTTTTAGTAAAGATGATTTTTATGTTGTGTGTTTGAAAATACCCCTTTTAGAAAGTGGGTATTTTCTTGCTTAACCATCCTCTGTGCCTCTGCTGCATTGTGGATTGACTGTGTCTTTCGAGTGACAGGGGCTGGGGATGTGCACTCACTGTAGACAGCCACTGGGGGGTCAAGGTGTGTCCTGCCTTTCCTGGATGAGTCAGGGCTGGGCTGAATAGGCCTGGTCTGCCTTACACAATGCTGTCTCCACCTCCTGCCAGGAAGCTGGACCAGAGAGGACAGAATTGGTTTGGACCGAGCACAGAGACTCTTTGCCACAAGAGAACAAAGGGAAATGTGGTATAAATATTGGGACCCGGACCCTAGAACTTTAGAACTCTTTTGGGACTCAGAAACCTGCCAAGAAGAAGAGCTGGAGAAGCTTCTAGGAAGAACTACCACTTTGCTGTGTGTTTTGCTGTGTTGGCCTGTGGCTGCTTATGTCTTGTGCAGAAAAAGGACTGGACTGAACTTTCTGCAACTTCTTTGTTTGAGTTTCTCCAAAGGGATGAGGTAGAGCTTCCCCCCTGTTGAAGAAGTCTCAGGAGCAGCAAAGTCTTCCACCTTCCTCTGGGTACCGCCTCTGGGATGGCATGTTTCAGCTGCCACAGAGAGAATCCGCAACCCGCTGCCACCACCAAGACCGCCAGCGGTTCCGTGACCTGAAGGCACTGCAGATGGCACCACCACACTTTGCAACAGGCAGAACCCACAGGATAGCTCAATTCACTGTTTGAAAACTTTGAGCTGAGCAACAGCTGGGCATCTGACTCAAGCCTACAATAGCTCACCCACCTCTATTAACAGGCAGTTATGACAAGTAGTAGAGAGGCACTGTGAATTGTGATTTGACATGGTGCCTCCATGAGAAGAGCAGGACACCTGACTCAGTTACCATGCACACATTTTCAAGGCAAGACCAAGTAATATCGGCAACATGTAGCACTCTAGATCACACTTACACATAATAAAACAACTATTCCTCTGATGGAAAAAAAATGGAAAATAATGTCAACTGTGGGCATACACAGTAATATTCTATGAGATGCATGCCTCAGATGCATAGATCTCGACAATATCTCACCATCTACAAGGGTTATTTGGTGTGTGGTGAGTTTCTCATATTCTACCGAAACCAAGATATGCTTCACTTGAGTGACAAGTCCTTGAGTTATTGACTTGGCAGATTTTTGGTACTGAACAGGAGAGGTGAGACAAGAGGTAATGACGGCTGGTGAAAAAGTGAGCTTATTGTAGTTATTGTTCATGAAGCATGGATTTGGCCCAATACATTAGTTTAACAGCTAAACGCCTGGAGCTGCAGTTGAGAGGAGGTGTGGGGTAGGACTGAAAAACATGTTCAGTGTCGAAAACAGTCATTTTAGGTAATGGTAAAAATCAAGAACTGAAAAATAGCCAAGCACAGCAAAGATGTTGGCTTATAACCACACTCAGACAATGCGCCTTTAGAATATTTCACATGGAATTAAAGTAGTTGACACAGTAACCTTTCTACATCCTTGAGTAAACAATCCGAACAATTCTTAGCTTAGCCTTTCTAGGCCAATTCTTCAAGCCCTTGCATTTTCTTTGGAAATGTTGTAATGGCATAGAATAATTTCCCGTTAGCCCTTCATTGTGGACTTGAGTGCAATTACACGTGACTTTGTCCCAGTACTGATCTCTATAAAGGAGACAATGTGTTCAAAAGAGCTAGGTGGGATTGACTGAGTGTCCTTGGAGACAGCAAAGTCTAATGTATTTTCCTTACATGTTGACTCAGACAGCTGTTCTCTGTACATGGTTGGCTGTCGTTCACTACTATTGAGAATATTCAGTCCTGCTTCTCATTCCAGGCAGGTAGGTCTTTCTCTTTGGAAGGGTTAGCTTCAGAAGCAGTTTCTTAAGACATGGCCTAAGCATCCATCAAGTGCTGTAGGAATATAGCAAACAGTGAGGTTGTATCCTTGGATCATGTTTTTCTTTACTACACTGGTCTGAAGCTCCTTATTGAATGATGGTAAAATGAGGAACATTCTATGAGACAAGGGAGCCAGCACTTAAGGCTAGACTTCACAAATCAGATCTAGTGCAATCTTTGAATCAATGGCATCTGCCTCAGTCATGGATGGGCATGACTACTTGAATGTGATTATCATGGCATGCAGATTCAGCTGGTCCAGTGAGGAGGGCTTTCATTGTAAAGAAATGCCTCTTTATGCATGTTCACCCCCACATTTGTGGCCTATTCTATTCTATTCTATTCTATGAAGCACTTGTAGAGCAAATAGCTACTCATGGGCATCCCAGCGCTGATAGTGCAACGCAGACTAACCAGAGGGATCTAGAGTGACTGTTCTGGAATAACCAGGTCTTTAATAGTTTACAAAAGGGAAGTTCATTTTTGGCTAATTGCAGGGGTAGGGAAGAATGTTCTAGACTTTGGCCACATTATAACAAATAGACCGTTCTCCATATTTTGCCTTTCTAACAGTAGGTGCTTCCTTTCTAATGTTAGGTAGTATAATAGGACTGATGCTGCTGGTTTATCAACTCTGAGAGTGCACTGGGGCCTGCTAATCAGACCTCAGGGCCAGTGTTTAACCCATTAACCCAGCGCCTGGATACTCTCGCGGGTGATTAGCTGCACTTTACAAATCCTGTTTTTGATTTGATTTTGACTACAAAGTGTATGGGAAATTGGCTACCCCTAACTGGCAAGGACTGACTTACTTATAAGTCCCTAGGGGAGTATAACCAGGGTATGTAAGGTTACACTGCTAGTTTGACTTTGCTATGCAAACTAATGGCAAAGCCCCTACTTCCCTTAACAATATATGTAAATCTCCCTTAAGGAAGGCCTAGCGAATCCTAAGGCAGGGAGCTGTATATTAATAAGTAGGACATGTATTCTGTATATGTGTCTTAAGAGCAAAAATTCTAAATTGTTATTTTGCTGTGGAAGAGTTAGTAGCCTCATTGGCTAACACAGAGTTACCGGCTGACCTCTCAGCCCATTTAACTCCTGAATGGGACTACTCTGATGGGTACTATAAGGTATCAAATTCATCGTGGCATTAAACCAGACTTGATGCCCAAGTCGAATTTAATTTAATGTCACTATTAAAAAATGCAACTTTTAGAAAGTTGCTACTCTGTGACCCAGTTTCTCCAATGGCCTCGCATGGTCACTGACCAACAGACAGCTTTCTTCCCTCCTGGAGAGTTGTAAACAACTCACAGGCTTAGAAACAATAGCACCTGCTACAGGGTGAGGTATCACCTCCCCTGTGCAGGAAGCCACTCTCTGATCACACTCCTGAGGGGCTGCCATTTGGTCAGGAAGATGGGGTGGTAATAGGGTAGAGAGAGGAGACCAGTGTCCAAACCTATTTTCCCATGGGCGTGTAGCAACAGGTGACCACATCTCTAGGGTGAGCTACACAGCTCCTAACATCTGAGGAAGGGCCCGACATGTTGAGAGTGGGCAGAATAGTGCACTATGAGATTTCCAGATGCCACACATAGCTGGAAACTTGTCACCAAGAGAGAGGGGACCTGGTAGCCCATTGGCTAGTGACTGCATCATCCCCCCAGGGAATAAATATGGCACCCCTGGCACCTTGAACATCAGATCGTGTCAGAACTGGAACAAGGAGTGAAGAATGACTGCCCTTCTCACCCCTGGACTGAACAAAGAGAGGCTGTATCATCTGCAGAACGGCAACTGCTGCACCTTGGGCTAGCAAAGAGAGGACTGTGCCGTTGGCTCTTGGCTTGGGGAAAAATCATGCCCCAGACCAAAGAAGTGACTCCAATAGTCAATTGAATGGCTCCCTGGAACCAAGAACAGGATCATCAAAGCTAAAGTAGCCCACATCGGCAAGTCAGTAGCCACTTTAGAAGAACCACCATTGACTGCCGCTGTGCACCACAAGAGACTGATCCTCAATGGCCAAAACTTGCACCTGAGTAAGCCACACCCAACAGTTTCTTTTGAGTCAAGATTGATCACCCAAGAGGGATGCCAACCTGCATCAAAGGATATCGATGGAACAGCTGTGTACGGAGACTGGAAGTCCATCCGCAGCTGGCCTTCCACTGTCTTAAAGATGGCTTGAAGAGACCCCGACCTCTATTGCCAAAGTATCCCCACCTGGCCCATCTATCGAGGAATGACTGCAAAGGCACTCCTATCAAACGCAAAGCATACAGAGCATCCCTGAACATTTTTCATCTCCTGAATCTGCAGTATCAGGACCACTCCATTGAAGTCTATGGTGGCCATGCTGTAAAGGTTAGAACTGGACTGGAAAATGCTTTGGTGGCCAGGTGGCTGTCCAAATATTTCTCATGCGCATATGGTGGGAGACCATGGTGAATGCTGCTGAGAGATCTAGGTGTATCGATGCTGCTGTCTTTCCCTGGTTACATAGGGTTTATATGTCATCAGTAGCCACGATAAGGGCTGTCTCGAGGCTGTGGTTGCTGCGGAATCCAGATTGGGAGGTATTGAATAGATGAAATTGTTACAGATGTGTGGAGATTTGTTGGTTGGTGGCTTTTTCTAGTCCTTTTGGAGGGAATGGGAGCCGGAACATTGGTCAGTAGTTATTGAGTTCGCTGGGGTCGTCTGATGGTTTCTTTAGTAGGGCATTGACCTCTGCATGCTTCCAGTTTTAAGGGAAGGTTGCTGTGGCCATTGAGGTGTATAACAGCGTGGTGAGTTTGTGACTAATCCTGGGATCTGCCAAGGTTGAAGATATGGTGTGGACATGGGTTGGTAGGAGCCCCCGAGTGGACCGAGTTCATGATGGCTACGGTGTCATGTGTGGTGTGAACTGGTTTTTTGAAAAATCAATGTCCAGGGTAAATAGAAGATATGATATGAAGTTCTACATAACTGGGGCTACTAACAGAAGTACATGGCCAATGACAAACTAATTTCTATTGCATGGTATAAATAGTTAAAGACTGTCTGTCCTCAGTTGATGTAAATCAGCTGATATTTGACAGGCAAATTATGTTTTCCTTTTAATTTCTATCCTTCATTGTGATTTGTATGTAACAATTTATATTTTATGAATTCTTAATTCTGCTGTACATAATAACGTGTAATAGATTTATTAAAATATCAAAGAAAAACATGTGGCATGGTGTACCACAATATAATAAAATTCTGAAGGCAGGTGGAAGGTCTCCTTCCTCTATATCAGTAATTCAGATTGCAATCACACTATTTAAGGCCTTAAGAAATCGACAAATTCTCTTTCTGTTCTGCTCTAGGAAGAGATTACTCTACATGTGCTTATTGGGGAGACATAGATGGGTTGCAAAGAATCTAATGATTCATATGTTCTAATGCAGTTTTGAATGTGTAGGTGGATAAGTAAAAGAAACGTCAGTAAAACAGTCAAACAAAAGAATTAATGAATGATATAAATGTTGGTACTGAAATTTCCCAATGTCAATGTTCTACACACTGCCACATAATGAAAACACAGTATTTCAGTCTGACATTCAACCACATGCTACTTCAAGAGACCTGTCTTCCTTTTAGGACACAAGCCCTGTTTACAAAAATGTCAGCAAAGACCATTTTCCTGACTAGGGTAGTCAACACCAGAAGTGTAGGAATTCATGTACAGGAAAATCTTTGTTTCTATAACTGTAGAACATGCTTTTCAGATCCTCTATGTGTAGGGTTCATGTCTGTAGTTGAGGACAGCACTGGTATGGTGTGTGATGCCAGTTCATATGTACCAAACTCAGGTGGCCTATGCCATGTACTAAAAGATTCAGTTTGATTTGGTATCTCTGAGTTTCCCATTCACCCATTCATGCTACTAGGGTACTGCGCTGTCACTAACAGACAGCATCAAAATGCCATCCAGACATCACATAAAGAAATAGTGCTGCTATAAAACGACAGAGCTCGATTCTGCAGCAATTATCCCCTCTTTACCTACACCCAAGGGAAATCTGAAAGTCAAATGTTCACTTTCTCATTCTGGAACGGGAGTTTGTGGCATCCTATGGCTGGAGTAAATCTTTGACCATTTGCAGGGTAAAAAGTGGTGAGATTGAGTTTGGGATTGTCTACAAACATACATTTGTGGGATTTCCCAAACGTCCAAAGCAAAACACACCTTAGAATGACCCATGCTACCTCTATAGCAAGATTTATGACTGCATATTTCTCCACAAATACAAGAGGAGGAATCAAAAGTAGTAAATGCATTAATGTCCATCAGGAATGCTTTTGTGAATTCCTCATAGGTGTAAAGGGGGTATTTACACCAAGATGTCTGTAACACACACATATATATATATATATATATATATATATATATATATATATATATATCCGCTGGCAGTGTCCCCATGCATGGACGCAAGAACAGGACCACGGACTCTGTATACGCTGTTGCCAAAATTAATAATTTATTTTTAAAGTGAAACGGGTGATGCCTCTGACGCGTTTCGGACACAGGCTGTGTCCTTGATCACATAACGAACGTATTCAAAAGCGGGAATTATAAAGTGACAATCTACTTCCGGTAACGTGATCGGCATACAACTAGACATAGAAAACATACTTTATATTTTTGTAATTCGTTGGAAACGAATACTATGAATGCCATTATTTTGGGCCTAAAATGCAAATCTCTACCTTCATAAATGCAAATCATTGGAAAACAATTATAACACGAATAAAAATGCAATGGGCTTGGAAAGCTAGATTAAACACACTCTTCTTGAACCATGTGATATGTACCAGTACTAATACAAATATAAGTATTAAACAGGAAAATTTCTTTATACTTCGCTAAAATAGCTAAAAATATTAAATACCTGTATACAAGCACATTACACTTTATATATAAATGATTCATAAAACATGTACATTATGACTCTGTCTGTACTTCCCTTAAAAGCATAATAGATATGCCTACTTCTTACACTGCATTTCTTCATTGATATCGTGTCATTCTTGAAAGTGCAAATTTGCAAAAGAGCTGAAAACAGAGCTTAAATATAAAGTGCCAATGCTAAACCAGTACCGGAACGTGCAAAAAGTGCAATAGTGCAAATAACGCAATTAATGTGCAAAAATACATTAAAAAATCTAAAAAGGGGATCAGATGACGGCAGATAATGGCTAAAGATACAGGAAATGTAAATAACTACCTAGTACAAATACCATTACTCAACTTTATGTTCATTCCTGTATCTATAACCCATCTATATCTGATTCTTATCATAACTGCACAGCCGACAAAATGGAACAAGCACTACATGCTTTTCTACGTGCAGAAGGATATATATTAATTACAAGGATACTTTTTTTAATTGCAATCAGTACATTTCTTTGTGGCAAGAAAACATGTTCTTTTTCTGTTTTGTCCTCTGTTCCATTTCCACATTTCCTCTATCTTGAGCACAATACAATGCTAAATCTGGAGGGGCCCCACTCATCAACATGCACTCGGGCTTGTCTTCATCACTGTGGAAGTGTTAGGTTTCAAATTCCCATCCCTGCATCGCACTCCTTTCACATTATACTAGGTTAGCAATGTGTGGCTAAATAGATGCCAGTTGTATTCACGTTATGCAACCCACTGAGTTATCCCCGTAATGAGCAGGCTTCAGTTAGCGAGTGTGACTCCATTTTGCATTTCGTAATCCTTATTAGGCTGCTTAGTCTGTGCCTGGGTTAGGCCTCATTGCTCGTATTGCTTGCCTCAGCAGGACACTGTATTTCGTTATTATGTTTCTTTCTGTCCAAGGCTGTTTCCCGACTTGCTAATGAGGAGGCCATTCTGCTATCGCTTACCTATCTAAGTGTGTAGTTCTGCTCCCACGTTAGGAGACGCTGAGACCCAGCACAGAGGCCTTGGGTCTCTGATAACATGTACCCATCTGGCAGGAGGTAGCTCATCCCTCTGTGCCTCCTTTGTTCATGTTCGGCCCAGGCCGATAGTTTTCCATGGTGGGCAGGGTTGGAGGCTCTTGGGGAAGAATGATTACTCACTGTAGACTGTTGGGGAGTCAGTCCCTCGGCAGACATCTTAGGGTGCAGGTCATGATGGACTCCTCTGCAGAGCATTGCTAATAAATGTAAGTTTGCATTCTCTACTGTCTGACCGACTCTTCATTCTTGGGAAGGCATAGCAGGTGGTTGTGAGAAAACCAGAGTGGCCCTAGAGGGCCACTTCCTTCAGAAGGGCTCATCAAGGTCTGCTACATCTACCAGCAATGTTTATAGGCTTATGCTCCAGCATGTTCACCAAGATCCCTTATGTCATCAGTGGCGTCACTGAGCTCAGGCCGCTGATCAGTGTTTACTCAGGTCCTGCCTCTCCTTTAACCACGAAGGGCTCTTGATGTCAACCTGCAGTAATGACAGCAAGGCGCCCTAGCAGCTGGGGCATGGAAATGACGAAGGAGTTTCTCATTTTCTAACAGACACCCTTATTGAATCTATGGGTGGCTGAGTAATACTCCTCCCACTCATGGAACTCTGTGGAATTTGGTGGAGTTTTTAGGTAACTTCATGGAATTCTGCAGAGTAAAACTCCACAAACTCTGCCCAGACTTACTTATAAACTTGGTGGGAAAAGCAAACCTATTCAAAGTCTCAAATAGAGCTGGCAAAATAGCTACCATGGTTTCAAGAGTTAGGGGCACAGGCAATGATTATCCATCCTAAAAGGTTAAAGTTCGGTATAAAGGCTGTTTTAATGTCTTTGCAACAATTGAGGAGGCAAGGGGACTCTTTATAGGAATAACCTCAGAGGGAACTAAAAGAAATGATTAAGGGCCTGATTATGAGTTTGACAGCCTTCAGACTGCCATCGTGTCTTCATCGGATTCACCTGTGCCGATTAGGCCGACCACCCGCCATACTCCATCAGCCATTCGCCGACCGCCTCAACGTCGGTAAGAGAAAAGCAGCTGTCAGAGTCTGTACAGAGAAGTTCACCACCGTCCAAATTCCGAGTCTGATTTTCGACGAGCCGACCATGGTGATGGGATCGCTTGCTTCGAGTCGGCGGAATTGAAGGGATTGGGGTGCATACTCACCCATTTCCTTATCTTCCCTTTAGTCTCGCATGTGGATCCCTTTCTCCAAATCCCCCTTTCACAGCAGCACCTTAACCCCTAAGAAAATGACCCTGTTGGTGCCGGAATCCAGGTAAGTCAGTTTTGTACTATTTACCCATTGACTGAACTGGACACATATGGTCCAGACTCCAGCAGTTGGAAAGTACTTGCAGTAGGTATTTTTTCACATGTGTCATGCATATGTGTACATTGCAGTCAAAGCATACACACCAGCATAGACACATATGAAAAAATACACACTGCCATCAGAAACACCACTGCCGGCCCATCGGGAACATCGTAATACAGTCGGTGGGAGACTATTGCCGCGTTGGTCTTCTTGAGACCGCTGCTGTGGTGGGATAGTGGTAAGACTGTCAAACTTGTAATTGGGCCCTACGTTTCTTTAAGGAGAATGGGGGGTGAAAGAGAGTACTGTAGGAGGGGCAGGGAGACGAGGCACAAAACCATGGTGCCAAACGTTGGAAGAAATGGGGGACTATGGGATTAAAGCGGGTGGAGTTCTGGAGGTTCTAGTAGGGAGGGCCCTGGAGACCCCTGGTTTTGGGGTCGTGGTGGTGGGTCTGAGGGTTTCAGCCAGATGGAGTGGGGTGGATTAGCACTGGGGTGGTTTATAGTGAAAAGTGGTGTTTTTTTTTGCTCAGTTTGAAGTTTTGTCACAAGAAGTGCTAGAAGCTCGTGGATAGTGAGGTGAGAATGGCTGGATCTTTGAAGGTGATCTCTTGCAATATTGATGGGATGGGCAACAGATGAAAACCTATGGCTGCAGTTAACTGGTTAAAACTCTATAACCAGAGTTTCATCTTTTGGCAAGAAACCCATTTGAAATCAAATACTGCCAAGTTGTCTATTCCCCCATGGTTTTTTCATGCTTTTTTAATCAGTGAGGGTGTCATGTAGGGGGATAGCAATCATTTTTTCTAGATCCCTTAACTGGATAATTGAGAGTATCAAGAGGAATAGACAGGGACATTGGTTTTGGGTGCTGAGCATTTAGATTCCCAACATACACATGTTATTAACTACTATGGCCCAATAGAGGAGGAGGTGCACCCTCTTAAACAAATTAATTGTGGCTTGAAGTATGCAAGGGGCTAGTTATCATGGGGAATGATTTTAATCTGTTGCAGATTCCCCAGCTCGATGCCTCGTGCAGGTATAAGAAACAACTAAAGTCTAAATCTGCTTCTATGGTGGTTTGACTCAAAGATGAATATGATTTGTTAGATCCATGGAGTATCTCGAATCCGGATGCTAAACTTTATACATGTTTTTCTAAACGCTTTAAGTCGGCATCATGGATTCATTTGCTGTTTAAATCTTGTCTCAGTTCAACAGACTCAATTCACAAATTATTGGGAAGTTCAAGTTCAAGATCTTTATTCGGGTACACAAAGTATCCATAAAAGCACAAACAAATAGAAGAAAAACAAGTAAATACGCTTTAATATGTAATGTTTAAAACCAATCTTTTAAAAAGAATCTTTGTCTTCAGTGCAATCACAACTCTTAGCAGCATAATGAATTAATCCAGATTAATTGCTATTCATAGAGCTACTGGCTTGCACGGCTGTTCTCAAAAAATTATTGGGAATAGCTTTGCGGATCACTCTGTGGTTTCCCTTCAATTGGAAATTAGTCAAGTTAAATTAAGAAATACCACATGTTTTTTCGATAGGGCCCTGCTATCGCAGGATAAATGGAAAGGCAATGCATTGATTTTTATTGAAGATTTCTTTAGACTCAATGTGAATACGGCCTTCCTATTAAATATTTGGGAAGCACTTAAGGCCTGCTTTCGCGGCCAGGTCATTGTGTTTAATGCAAACTTAATGGAGGCCCGGAAGCCTTTTTTTACGGAATGCAAGTCAATATAGAAAAGCAAATCAAGGGCTGATTAAATTTAGCTTCTCCGTTTCCCAGTAAATCATTAAAACTGGCTAAAAATAAGCTTTGGGATTTTTGGGGGGATAAGAAAATTGTGAATTAGAAGACTGCACTTCAGCAGGGCTATGAGGAAAGTGAGCATGTGGGTCGTGTTTTGGCATGGTCAGTAAAATCCAGGCTCAGTGCCAATCCGATATCAGAGGTGATTGATCTGGGAACTAATAATACCACTGTTGACAGTGAAGATATCCCAAAAATATTCTTTAAGCATAACTCTACACTTTATCAGGCATCTTTTGAGGGTACAGAGGATGTTATTGCAAATTTCCTCAACAAAATTATTGTTCCACAGTTATCAATTGAACAGCAAGAAAGTCTAGTAAATCCGATATTGGAAACAGAAGTTAGGACAGCTCTGCCCATTATGGCCAACGCTTAGGCACA
This sequence comes from Calotriton arnoldi, assembly GCA_963921515.1. NCBI lineage: Eukaryota > Metazoa > Chordata > Amphibia > Caudata > Salamandridae > Calotriton > Calotriton arnoldi. The sequence continues at coordinate 510,613 of CAWUFW010006198.1, forward strand.
AGGACCGGATTGCACTCCTATCAAGGTCTATAAAGAATTTGCAGCGCTTTTCTAAGATATATTGATAAATATCTTTAATGAGATTATTGCATGTGGCCCAATCTCCCCAGCATTTACTCAATCGATTGTATTTTCTGAAAAATAATAAATCGCCTCCCAATCCTAATTCATATAGGCTTATTACTTTGTTGAATGTGGATTATAAACTTTTAATGAAGATTTTAACTAACGGTCTTGCTCCCGTTGCCCAGAAATTAATTAATGGGGATCAAAATGGTTTCCTTTCTAATAGGTCTATGGTAGTTAACACCAACTACCTGATCCAGGCCATAGACTATTTCTCAGTTAATAAACCTAAGGCTGCCATAATTATGGTAGATGGAGAAATATTCATTAATATATGTAGAGACCCGAAATTACTTAAATGTCCTGTATATTTGTTTTATTCTATAGAAAAGTTCATTTAGAAAAGAAATGATCCAAATTCCATAATAACTGATTGTGACCTCTTGGACTATCTATACCATGATTACTTTGGGAATGGTGAACAAAATAAAGAAATCTATAGCAAGAAACAATGACATTTATCAGCATGTATTGCTTGATCGGATGTTATGCCTGCATCGTATTTGTGTGGAATGTTTTCAAATTATACATCTAAAGGGGTTAGTAATCAATGCATTATAGGTTTCACTCATGAGGAATACAAATTTAAGCAACCATTCCTATAAAATGTCTTTATTCCAAGACAAACTAAGGGGACCCATATTTTAATGCTAAAATATTATTTGAAAGGATGATGAACCCTTAACACTTGCGCGGGGAAATCAAAGGGACAATAAAGTCATTTGTCTCTTAGATTTCCATATGTTTTGCTTTCGGCAGTAGTTTGTGGATCCCTGATCCTGAGGTATCCCTGAAATTCAACGTGTGTTGCTCCCTGGAAACACATTTGCTGTGCCTTTGGGGTGCGCTCTGATGGGGAAACCCTTCAATGGTCTGCCACTCTGTTTCTTTAGGGGGTAGCCTCCAGTTGAACTATGCACACAGGCTCTAACAATAATGGGTTTGGGAGCTTCAAATTATTGCATATTTCATTTTAACTAAGTGTTATTCTTGCATCTATATTTTTCAGTATTTAATAAAGTACCATCTTATAGATTTTCTTATCTTCATATCTTCATTTCTATCTTTATCTTTATATCTTCTTTTCTATGTTTCCTCTTCTATCTTCTGTTATCATTACGTATTGATGGACTTTCTAAGGAAACACTGTTTGAATGAATTACTTGAGGAACACATATTTATCGAACTAGATAATGAAGACAGATGAAGAACCCTAGTTGGAGTGAGCTACTTCTCAATTTAGATTGCCATCATTGCAAGGAAAACCTTTTTTGTCAGTCCTGGCTGTTGGCCGGTAATTAGTTTCAGGATCCAATATATTCAGCCATGGGTGATGCTTACTGGGTTCTTCTTTAAAAAGGAAATCCAGTGACCTGGGGAAGGTAGCGGAATGTTTTTGCATATTTTTACTTTTAAGTTTAGAAATGATTGTTAATGTTAAATTCATTGTCTTGCTACAATGATTGCAAACTTCAGAACATATGCAAACATGAGTTAGTATTCAATCACTAGTGGTGCTACAGTCATTATCATTAACTTTATTTGATGATAAAGATCCTAATATTTGCGACAATGGCGATTGTAATATGGAGGATGGATGATGCCATCAGAGAGCAGCAGAGATATCTCACCACTCACTGCTTCTCCTTTTTCTCCTCTTCTGTCTCAAGGACCTGTATATAGAAGTTTTCCAACTAGAGCCAGGCCCTGGAGGTTTTACATTCGCAGCTGCGTGTAGACAGTGGGCATCACACTGCAATCTGCAAAGAGGACAATGAGCATCTTCCCAGAAACGCCTGTGAGAAGGACCCCATAGTGCTCGTTCACTGGATTTACAATATGTTAAAGATGCACTAAAAGTGGCTGCCAGTGGGCTGCTGCTCAACTGGCAGGTCTTGGCCAAATTAGCTGAACCATCCCAACATCTTATTCAAAGGCTTTCTTTTAGATAACGTTGATTGGGAAGTGCAGCCAATTTCCTTTTTTACAGTAAGCAAACCTGTGGGCTCTTTGAAAGATCTGCTGGCCTGCCCTCCTGTTCACCTTCCCCTGTGTGAAAGGCTCTAGCTAGCCCAAGAAGTACAGCAATCCAGTCTCAGTAAACAGAAGCAATACCCATGCCAAGAGTTTGGAGGAGAGCTGTCTCTAGAAGCTACCGCTACTCGAAGAGCGGTTCGAAATAGTGAATCTGCTTACTAGGAACTCTCACTCTCTGCACTAATTTTAATCTTTGTTTGTCCCTGACCTTGTTTAGTATGAAAATGTCCAGAGCCTGGTTAGCTTGGATGGTAGCCAACCTGCGAAAATCCTGGATGGTCTAGAGTGTGCCTTTGGTGTCCTATGGGCACCTGCACTGTGTGGCTGGTTCAGACTGGGGTCTTACCTCCCGCCCCCATTGCCTTTATGAAGCAGTTTTGGGTGTTGCACCACTGCCCTAGTACATTTAGTCCCCTAGGCTGTGGGATGTCCCATTTAAAGTGACAGACTACCCTTCACCCTAAATCAGAAGATAGACATTTCTTCCTGGTCCAATTTGTCTGCTTACTCACACTTAGAGACATTCATGTTTTGTCTTGCAGGGATACTGTGCCACTATTATTTCATTTACAGTGTTGCTTTTGCACTCGCCAGATTCATGGAAATCAGGGTTTTCAAACCTATAACAAAGATGTTTGGCAAAGGATTGAGGTTTTTAATCAGATAGCACTCTTGAAAATGACATTTGTTTACCATTCTGTAAACCATTCTACCATTTACAGTAAATTTATCTTGATGTTTTTTGTATTTCTCATTATTATAAATAGTCTAGTGTTTGGGATCACTAAATAACAACGATATATAGTTGTCATATCCAGTCACACTGGTTTTATCTAATTTGCCCAAGAAACGTTTATGATAAAGAGGAATTCTATTTGAATAGGATAGCCATTTCACTCACTAAATATTCATGTTACAGACAGCATATCTTGCAAATTTTTCAGAGAAACAGATTAATTATTTATTTATTTATTCAATTTGAAGTTATACTTAATGCAGACGATGCCAAATCGTCGTCAGTTTCTTACATAACAATTTTGTTTAATTTCATTGCAGTTTGCAGAGGACACGTTCCAGGCTATTAGTTACATTGAAGCAAGAATCATTAAAGCAGTTTATTTCTAAGTTCAGAAGCAGTTTCCTCCTAAAACTCAGCATCGCTGTGAATAGCAGTCAGGTGAATGTACATCTAAAATGGCGGCCCAGAGTCTCGAGAGATTGTTAATCTGGGTTCAAACTAAAAAAGATAGACACCTTCTATGAGGAGCACTGAGCCACTGTACAGTCTTGTCCATGCTGCTCTTTGACTTCAGTCACTTTTCATTCGGTCTTCTGAAGGTAAAGGATGAGGGGGCCCCATGATGCAGGCTTTAACTAAAGCATGAGGCATCTAGACAAACAGTCTTCCCTTAGCTTGGGGTAGTCCTCTTATGGTACGGGTCCTCCATCAGCCTTGCACCATAAGCAAGATCACGCAACAATTGCTAATCTTCCACATTTTTCTAATGAGTCATATTTTTGCAAGTATTCCTCAGAAAGCTGAAAGCTTAACATGATTTTATCTTGGTAGATGAGTGAACTAAAACCTGTAGAGCCGTCGCTGTTCTCGTCGCAGTAATGTCTTAGTCATGTTTGTTGTTGTACTCAACGTTTCTATCATCGCCCATCTCAGATCATTTTCACTGTTGCCAGTACCTACAAAAGCGTGCAGTTATTTACCAGGATAAAATAATGTTAAGCAAGCAGCTTTCTGAATGCGTTAGGTCAAACAGCAAGCACCAGGTACAACATGCAAATATTATATTTTGCCAAAACCAATTACTTTGATGTTATCTGCTCTTACATCAGTAAGTAGCATTGGAAATGGTTTTTTACATGATGTAATTATATCTATTTAACTCTTCCAAAGCTCTGTGACACCAATACATTCTATTAGAAGGACTGTAGCACTTGTAAAGGCACAAACGATGGGCATTATAGCATGTTCTTCGCCTCTTCGATGCACGAGTATTTCTGAACTATTACAATTATGTGATTATGAGTGTCGTGTGATAAAATAGCTCTCATTGCTGAATTTGCAATTAAGGTATTCCCGCAAAACAGATGAATGCACACTGCTGAAAATATTGCACAAATATTATTCAAAAGAATCCATGGTTCCTCTTATTGTCGAAAAGCTGGAAAATATATGAACGTTGACAGAGGATATATCTGTTACCTGCTGTCGTGCCACAGTGCAGCCCAGCCCGTTTATTTAGAAACATGACTGCAGGCACAACCAAATGGGTGGGGTCAGGCCGGGGTGTCAGCAGGAACACCCCTGCGTGGCAGGCCGCATTACATTCCTCCTTTATTATAACAAAAATAAACAAAAAAGGCTAACTGCCTGGACGGTGAGGTTCACCTCAACATATTCTGCGGACCAGGTCCCAACAACAGGATAGCCCTTGTAATGTTCTCAGTGCGGGGTGACGGTCCAGTTCACCTCCGCACTGAGCGTACGTTTAGACGCTGGCGCATGACGCTATGCACCGAGATAAATAAAGAGGCGGGGCCCCAGCGGCGGTAGTTGGGACCGCGCCATGAAACTAAGCACTTGTGTCCCGCAACTTATTTATGCCCGCGACGCGCACATGGTCCCCGTGTGCGCGAGCATTACACTGGCGACGAGGCGGTAGCGGACACACGCTGTCTCGCTGCAAGAAGCTTGGCTGCACGGCCCGCCACAGAGGTACAGCTGGTTCTGCCACCAGGGAGGGTTCTGCCACCCCGCCTCCACGCCCTTCGAGCGCCTGCTCTGGGTTTCTACTGCCCTCGCTTCACACCACCAGTTCCTGCTCAGCCCCAAGTGCCCCCTGCAGGGCGTTCACTGCCAGTGCTACCAGAAAGCAACCGGGGGGACAAACCTTTGTGCATCCAGGCCTCATCTGCCCTCGGTCAGGCTGCTGCCCACTCTACTAAGGTGAGGCAGTGCACATGCCGCGAGGTGGGCCCCGGGCGACGTCCTAATGGCGGCGATTCCGGCGATCGAGCCGTTTGTGGTGGATGGCGCTCCATCGTCCCTCGCCCCGAAGTGGAAAGACTGGACTGAACACCTTCAGTTCTATTTTGAAGGAGCAGGCATTGCACGCGAAAGACGCAGAGCGCTATGTAGTATCCTGATGTTATGGTTTGCTTCTCCCATGTTTCCCTGTCCCTGGCTGCTCAGCCTGTGTGAGTGTTCTGAATGGAATGTTTGGTGTGTGGGCTATGAGTGGAATGCTTGGGTGACTGAATGAGGGATGACAGTTGATGGATGGGGCTGAGCAGCTAGCAGGCTGCTCCCGGTGGGGCTGCTGTAGCATTATACTTGGATTTGTTCTACCTGTTTACCTGCCTACCTGTTACCTGAATAAACCTACATTGACTTCATCACTCCAGCGTGGTCCCTCCTTTACTACATATTTTTGGCGACGAGTTGAAGATGTCCCCACGCTCTACACTTGGTACCAGTGGCCGGAAGAAGACTCAAGATGCCTCCTACTGCATGTCACAGAGAAGCTACTACATGGAGAAGTCAAAAAACGGAAGCAACAGGAACAAGACCAAACAAACAAGAGTTACAAGAGGACACATAACAGTGTCACTCTAAAGACATTATGCTACAAAGACAACATGTGAAACAGGTACAGCGACAGCACGCAGTCCAGCCTCATCGGTGTCCATCACATCGGACAGGCCCCACACAAGCGTGCTGTACCCGGTCTCAAGAGCTTACTACTACAAGGTACTTCATGAATGCTGCGCAGAGCGAACCTAAAAGTACATTGAACCTTCTCATCCACGAGAATTATATTGCGCAGACTGAACCTTCAAGTACAGTAAGCCACTTCTTTCATTTTAATAACGCTGCGCAGAGTGTGACTCTCAAGGACATCTTACTTCTAACTAAGTTTACAACTGGCTACTTGATTTCTGGCTGCGGTGGAGCTGATTTGGACAGAGACACGTTTGTCCACGAACAGCAACACATGGTCTTGTTGATCGTTTTTTACAGGGTGCTGGGTGTGTTTTCTACCAGTGCCTGGCTTATGGTGAGCAAGTTTGAAATACTATGCGGTGCCATACAGCAGTGGTGTCTCTCGTACTCAACGGGGTAGGGAGAGATATGACGTTTTTCTTTTTGAAATGACGCTTTTCTTTTTGAAATGTCACTAAACAGTACATGGATGCGCACCAACAGATCTATATGTACTTTTAGATCGGAACTGTGAGCTGCAAGCTGTGTTTGGGAGACGGACTCCAACTGCATGTCGTGCCCCGGCGTCCATGGTGAGGTGAGACATTGTGTGTCTGTGGTTTTTTACACTAACTTTAGACCTCATCTTGGTGCGTGTTTTCCAACCACCACTTTCAAATTTTAAAGTAATGTGGCACGAGTTCTGGTCAGCGCGCCAATTTTACCTGTATTGAGGAGACGCGCTGACCAGCCTGTGCTCCTTCTGTGACGTTGCTTTCTCTTCTGGATCTGATGTGGTGGTCTCCATGTTCACTGTTTTGCATAAGGACATTTTGGAGTGCAGACGTGCCGAGAGCCACCCGGTATGACGTGATGCATCGTGCCGCCATTTTGGTGTTGGCAGGGGATGCAGTGTTGCCAACCACGTTTACTTTGAATGCGCATCGTTTTCAAGAAAGTTCATAGAGGTCTTACACGGACGTCGTGTCAAGAAGGGAAGATTTTGAGGAGATCGTTCAGTGTTGCCAACCACGTTTACTTTGAATGCGCGTCGTTTTCAAGAAAGTTCATAGAGGTCTTACACGGACGTCGTGTCAAGAAGGGAAGATTTTGAGGAGATCGTTTTGTTTCTTACTCCTTGCGTTGTTTTTAGACTGGAAGAATTTCAATTTCAAGGTACTTTTCCTTCTTTTGTCATTTCAAACTCAGAATAACGTTACCTTAGGAATTCTTCATCACGTTTATTTGGACGCTCTGCAGTTTGAAGATACGCTCTGCACCATTGACACTCATTTGGCTGTATTACGTTTTTTTTGCATGTTTACTGAACCTATGCCTAAATTGTCGCATTTTGGATTTTGTAAATGTCCTTTTCTTAGTAACCGCTACACGGGGGTAATGTTTATAGGTCATTCTTCATTATCTACATTTTTTACCTCATTTGGGGGTTGACGTTTGGGTTTCGGTTTCCCTTTCTCACTTTGTGTGGGTTTTTAGTCCCACTTTACGCTATATTTATATAGTACCCTTACGTGAGGGTGACCTCTTGAAGGCTGTATTTTTCCTCTTTAACTTGTTTCAGGGGTGGTCCCTGCCTGCATAAGATGCCTTGCGCTGCACGTGGTTTTGTTGCAGGGGTGGATCCCTGCGTGCATAAGACGTCTTGCGCTGCACGGGTTTTTGTTGCAGGTGTTGGTCCCTGTGTGCATAAGACGCTTTGTGCTGCACGGAGTTTTGTGCAGAGGTGGGTCCCTGCGTGCATAAGACGCCTTGCGCTGCACGGGTTTTTGGTTGCAGGGGTGGGTCCCTGCGTGCATAAGAGGGCTTTCACGTTTTTTTTTTTCACAGGTTGTCCCTTGTAATTTGTGGGGGCAGGACATTGGGTGTAAGTCCCTTTTGTCCTCATGACATTATTGTTTACATAGTGAAAATGTTCTAACTTACAGGTTGTCCCTTTTGATCGGCGGGGGCAGGACATTGGGTATCAGTCCCTTTAGTCCTCATTCACATACATGTTGTCCCTTGCTTAGGGTAGGGGCAGGACGTTGGGTACCAGTCCCTTCTGTCCACATTGACTTTACTCCTTACATGGAGATGTTACATTTTTACGTTTTCTCATTTTTTCTTCATAAGAGGAGGGGATGGGTATTATTGTTTATCCGTCTTTCTCTATAGTCTTCTGTTCCTTTCCCTCTAGTGATGCGTGTTTCCCGCCATCTCTGGGTCTGGGTTCTAGATTCATCTTGATTAGATATATATTCCCCTTGCGATGTTGTTTTTCCCTATTTACTGTTGCTGTAATTTTGTGTTTATAGTTAAATGCTGTTTTATCTTTTATTCTTTGTTTACGTTACATCATTCTTCTGTTCATTAGGGAAGAGGTATGTAGTATCCTGATGTTATGGATTGCCTCTCCCATGTTTCCCTGTCCCTGGCTGCTCAGCCTGTGTGAGTGTTCTGAATGGAATGTTTGGTGTGTGGGCTATGAGTGGAATGCTTGGGTGACTGAATGAGGGATGACAGTTGATGGATGGGGCAGAGCAGCTAGCAGGCTGCTCCCGGTTGGGCTGTTGTAGCATTATACCTGGATTTGTTCTACCTGTTTACCTGCCTACCTGTTACCTGAATAAACCTACATTGACTTCATCACTCCAGCGTGGTCCCTCCTTTACTACACGCTACTCCTACACTTAGGAGGTAAGGACATTCATCGCATCTATAAGACTCTAGTGGAGGCCACGCCAAAGACGTACATGACGTTGCTAAATGCCCTAAATGCGCACTTCGAGCCCATGGCTAACAGGGACTACGAGAGATTCATTTTCCGCCAAGCCAAACAAGAAGCAGAGGAAGCGTTGGACACGTTCCATGGTCACCTGAAGGAACTGGCCAGCACATGCGGCTTCCAAGATGAACAGGAAGAAATCAGAGCCCAGATCATACAGGGCTGCTACTCCTCGAAGCTTAGAGAGACCATCCTCCTCGCTGGTGGACATTCTCACATTGGGACGGTCCAAGGAGTTGGCGAAGGCCAGGGCATCGCACATGGAAGCGGCGCTCCACCGCCCCATAAAGGTTGAACAAGCGAACGCCGTGAAGGCCAAACCAAGCAGCTTCCCAGGCAAGCGCCAAAAGGGCAAAGGAAAAGAATGCGGGTACTGCGGAGGCATGCCCCACCGCATGCAGGACTGCCCAGCAAAAGGGAAAAGGTGCTCAAACTGTGGCAGGATAAACCGCTTTGCAGCCATGTGCAGGTCATCCAAGCAACAGAAAGAAACAGCCCAAGCAGTAGGCGAATCGCCCGATAGTGAAGACATGGACGACGATACTGGAGACTACCCTGTCCACTATGTGTTGGCAGTGGACCACCCGCCGCGGTAAAGACGCAGACTGCCAAAATGCTGCATTCGGATTCGCGACCAGGAAGTGCGAGCCACCATAGACACTGGTGCCTCAATAGAGCTGATGGCTGCCAACGTGTACAGAGATCTCAATCCACGCCCACAGCTACGAGAGGCCAAGATCCGCGTGTTTGCGTATGGCCAGAAAATGCCCATCCCGCTCCTGGGGTGTTTCAAAACTGAACTTCGACATCAAGACCAGAGCATCCCCACCACCGTGTACGTGACAGAAGAAGGGAGCGGTATGCTAGTCAGTGGCTATGCAGCTGAAGAACTGCAGCTGATCTCTTTCGCCCTCGCCATCCAGGAAGAAGAATTGACGACCATCATGGAAGAGTTTGATGATGTCTTCCAAGGAATAGGATGCTTAAAAGGCAAAGAGGTCTCCCGCCACATCGACCAATCAGTCCAACCGGTGGCGCTGAGACACAGACGCATAGCGTTCCACCTAAGGCAGAAGGTTGAAGATGAACTGGAGGCGCTTGAATGGCAAGGAATCATAGAAAAGGTCAGTGGGCCCACCCCCTGGGTGTCACCAATCGTAGTGGCCATTAAGCCGAAGCAGCCAGGCCAAGTCTGCATCTGTGTGGACATGCGCCTTCCTAATGTGGCCATTAAAAGGGAGCGTCACATAACCCCCACTATAGATGACATCCTCAGTGAGTTAAATGGCGCCGTCTGGTTCTCGAAAATGGACTTACGCTCAGGATACCATCAATTGCCTCTACATCCCGATTCCAGGTACATCACTACCTTCTCCACCCATGTAGGCCTGAGAAGATACAAGAGGCTTAACTTTGGAATTTCGAGCGCCGCCAAGGTGTTTTAAAACACCATCAGAGAAGTCCTGAGTGGGCTTCCAGGGGTTCTTAACGTCAGCGACGACCTGCTGGTCTATGCCATGTCTCTGGAAGATCACCATAAAAGGCTCCACAATGTATTTCAAAGGATCCGAGATGCCGGCCTCACGTTGCACAGAGAGAAGTGCCAATTCATGCAAAAGAAAATCAGTTTCTTCGGATACATGTTCTCTGACAGAAGGGTAGCCCCAAATCCGGAAAAAGTCTGGGATATTCAAGATGCCCCGGCACCCTCCAACGTCTCGGAAATGCAGAGCTTCCTGGGAATGGTTAATTTCTGTGGGCGCTTCATTCCAGACCTGACCAATGTCACGAAACCACTCCGAGAACTGACGAAAACTGCCACTTCATGGCAATGGGGGCCTGACCAAGAACAAGCCTTCAAAGACACCAAAGCAGCCCTCTCCACAGACACCACACTATCATACGTTGACCCAGTCTGACCCACCAACATTGCTGTTGATGCCAGCCCCTACGGCTTAGGTGCTGTACTCACTCAACAGCAATGCAACGAAGAATGGGCCCCTGTAGCCTATGCAAGCCGTTCCCTAACGGAGACCGAGCAACGCTATTCGCAGATCAAAAGAGAGGCTATCGCCATCCACTGGGCCTGTCGGCACTTTCATATCTACGTATACGGCCACCCGATCACAGTTTCCACCGACCACAAGCCTCTCATCCCCCTTTTTCAAGGATCCGCCTCGAAGCCCCCCCCGAGGATAGAAAAATGGATACTCCAAACGCAAGGATACGATTACCGGGTAGACTACAAACCTGGTTCGTCCAACCCAGCAGACTATCTCTCAAGACACCTGAGGGCAGCGACCAAAGCAGAGGAGGAAGAGGCCGAAGAAACCAAGGAATATGTCCGCTTTGTAGCCAAACGGTCCCGGCCAATGCCATTGACGATCGAAACTCTAGTTGAAGCCACCAAAAATGATGAGTGGAGAAGTGTGGCTCAATGGTTAGAGCGGCAGACCCTGATGCAGAGATCTGGCCCGGGACCAGGGTTCAATTCCCGCCTCGGCGGATCTTGGGCTCAATTTCCTCGGACCTGATAATTCTCGCCTCGGTGCCTATTCTAATCATGGGTCCCACTCTGCAACTCTGGGCAATAGCTTGCTTAATCTCCACAATGGCCCCAACAGCGCTGGGATGCCTGGCTTCACCCTGGGGGTGCCCAGGAGTGGACATTTCACAGGGAAAAGCCAGGAAGGGTTCCACAGCGGTATGCGTACAGTGCCAGGACACCTCTTTGGGGGTATAAGTGCGCTTTACAAGTACGAATTTCATTTCAATTTCATTTCATTCTGCAGTTAGCCATCGCGGCAGTCTGAGCAAATGACTGGCGACCCATCCAGACCAGCATGGCCAGGCGGACAGTCCCAGCAAAAGACATATTAGAGTCGCTAATGCGAGTCAAAGAAGAGCTGTCCACTGACAGCAGCGGATGCCTTTTGCGGGGCCCACGAATAGTCATTCCGTCAAGCCTGACACAGCAAGCAGTGGATCTAGCACACCGGGGACACCAAGGCATGGTAAAAACAAAAAGCAGGCTGAGGGCAAAGGTGTGGTTCCCGGGAATGGATACGATGGTGGAACAGACCGTCAGAACGTGCCAATGGTGCCAAGTCTCAGGCCAGCCGGAGCGACCCGCACCTGTCATCACAGAAGCAAATCCACAACGACCCTGGGAGTGCGTCAGCATGGATTTTGGATACTTGCCAGACGGACGCTACGCTCTAGTAGTCCTAGACGATTACACAAAGTACCCAGAGACAGAAATCGTAGGAAGCCAAACTGCAGGGGAGGTAATCACCAAAGTGAAAAAAATCATCGCCACACATGGGATCTTTGAAGTGGTCAAGACGGATAATGGCCCACCATTTCAAGGGCAAAAGTTTGCTGACTATCTCGCGTCCTGGGGCATCCGCCATCGGAAAGTGACAACACGCTGGCCTCAAGCAAATGGGGAATTTGAGCGGTCCATGCGCACCCTCAACAAGGTCATCCGCATTGCTCATCACGAAGAAGCGCCCTAGAACGAGCAATATACAGCTTCCTGAGGGAATACCGTCTGATGCCCCATCTCACGACAGAGAGAGCACCGGGGCCTGCAAGCATGGGCCGAGTAGTACGAGACACTATTCCCCATCACCCTACCTGGGTCCCTCTCCCCATTGACAGAGCTCGAGTCCTAGAAAAAGGACCAACACCAATGTCCGATCCAGTATCAACAGAAAAGCAAAGGCATCAGGCATCCGTGAAGGAGATAAGGTATATGTCAAAGACAGACATCCGGGGAGCAAATTCCGCCTCCCATTTGAGTGATTTCCGTGGACAGTAACCCGCCGGAGAGGGACGATGATCACAGCCCGGAAAGGCACGGAAGAACTTACACGGAATATCTCTTTCTTCAAGAAAGTAAATGTCGGGACACCTACCCTCCCAGTCCGAAGAAGTGATGAGGCAAGCCCAAGTCCGAGAACAGTGGAAGACAGTGACACCGGTCCGGGGAGGATCCCCGTGGCTGTCCCGAGCGTGCCAGACCCAGAGTACCCATCTCCACAAAGAAGCCCTGAAGGAGAACGAGCCAGCTCCCCACCGAGATCTCCGGGTAGCTGTGCCATGGGAGAAGGAGTTCCGTCTCTGGTTCTCTCCAGGGAAGAGCGTTCCCAGTATCATCTGCGGAGCAATCCTGCCCCCTCCTCCCACCTAGCTGGATTTTACGTGTGAGGATCCACAGTCATGTGAGAGGCTGCGACCGAGAGCTGTGTCGTATATCTGAGTGGGACTCATCCTGAACTGGTAACAGATTATTTTGATTTTATGTTATTGTGTTTAATAAAGGTGAAGAGGAATGTAATGTTCTCAGTGCGGGGTGACGGTCCAGTTCACCTCCGCACTGAGCGTACGTTTAGACGCTGGCGCATGACGCAATGCGCCGAGATAAATAAAGAGGTGGGGCCCCAGTGGCGGTAGTTTGGACCGCGCCATGAAACGAAGCACTTGTGTCCCGCAACTTATTAATGCCCGCGACGCGCACATGGTCCCCGGGTGCGCGAGCATTACAGCCCTATACGGGGGCTAAATGCTTTGATACACTGGACACAACAGGCACAGAGAGTGAGTCAAGAGGATACATAAGGTTCACTTCCCTGCTCACACTGGCCGATTGCCACTTCTCGATCAGTCCATCATTGGAACTGTTGAGATGGCGTCAGGTTTTGCCAGAGGTGCTACTTCGGGAGACCCCCTCGGGTCCAGGCAACTCAGTCCCGGTGGGGGCCCTCTCTGTGCCTGGGCCATGACAGCTTATTGGGCGGGTTCTCACTCTGTGCGGGCGGGCGGGGAAACAGAAAGTCTCTCAGAGAGATGTGGAGTGGCTTGTAAGTCAGCTCTCTCATGGTCATCTTGTGACTCCAGCATGTCCTGATCTCCCGGCTCAGGTGGGGCTGCTGGGTTTCCTCTGAACAGTTTGAAGTGGGATGCATTTTGTGTGACTGTCTCTCGCCCTCGAGAGACAGTTATCATGGTCCTGCTGACTTTCGATATCTTCCACGTGCTCAGTTCAAAAGGAAGCTGGAACTTGCACCATGGGTGTCTGTCCAATACGAGCACCCAGTCTTCGATGGCGAGCTTGGTAGTTTGCGCTCTTCTGCATTGTGATGCCTGGTGATTTTGTTTCTCGTAGCGATTTTGGTCATGGTTCTGTGGGTCAGGGGCTTGCTCCCACAGAGAGCGATGGGGCATGATGTTGGTGACCTTCCTCCCAAAACAAATTGCTTGGAGCCACTCCGGTGGTTGTGTGTGGCATCAGCCGGTAGTCTTTCAAAAATATGTAGACAGCTTTCTCGATGCATTGCTGCTCGGCCTGTGAAGTGCAGATAGTGTTTGTGATGGTTTGCATGAACCATTTGACTTCAGCATTGGATTGAGGTCAACAGGGAGTAATCCGGTGGTGTTTGGTCCATCTGGATGATAGCTCACCAGTTCCTGGCCATTGAAAGGTGGGCCATTGTCCATGCACAGTTCTCGGATGAGACTGTGGGTTGCCATTACTTTTTCTAGTTTTGGGATGGTTTCCTTAGCTGAGGTGGTCCAGACTATTCCCACCACTGGGTAGTGAGAGTAGTCACCAAAGACAACAAGGAGATGGTTGCCGTCTGGCAGACTGACAAAGTCTGCACTGGCACGTTGCCAGGGGAGGTCGGGAGATGGATCAGTGATGATGGTTGGAGGAGGGTCACCGCTTGTGGTGGCACGGCAGATGCTACATTTTTGGACTGTCCTTTTGACCTTCTCATCAAGGCCAGGGAGCCACACCTAGCTTCTTAGCCAGGTCTTGGTCTTCTAGACCCTTTGGTGTGACCCTTGTGCAATGTCTTCCATCCATTGGGTCAAGTTGGTTGGCACCACCAGGAGAGGTCAGCAGAGCAAACAACCATCGGCTGAGACGGTGAGCTCCTCCTTCACATGGCACAGTGATTTGAGTGTGGTCTGAGCCTCTGCCATCCTCTGGTGCAGCGTCTCCATGATTGTGTTCCACCATCCTAACTGAGTGGCTGCTATAGGTTGTTGGAGGCAGTCATCAGCTTGTGTAGCTTCGATGATCTCGGCCAGCGAGATGGGAAGCGGGCATGATCTCTCTACCATGACTCTCACATACTCCTCAGCTTCACTGGCCTCTTGCTCTTCTCAGGGGGTAGCAGGCCAGGCGTGCCTTGAGAGATAGTCCCCCGGGTTGTGAGATCCAGATCGGTATTTCACAGAGAAATTGTGGTCGGTGTTGACCATGAATGGGTGCCCATAGAGGTAGACATGGAAATGTCTGCAGCCCCAATGGATAGCGATCGCCTCTTTCTCAATGTAGGAGTACCTTTGCTCGGTGGGAGTCAGGGCACGGCTGGTGAAAGCAATGGGAGCCCCCAGACCTGTGGGTCTTGCATTTACCGACAGCTCAGTGTCCTTGCGGTGTCTTTGACTTTTCTTGATCCGGACCTTATTGCCATGGAGTCAATGCCTTGGTAAGTTCCCGCAGAGGTCCAGGGAGCTGGGTTAGGTTCTGCATAAAACGGACACAAACATCATCATTCCCAAGAAACTTCTTATTCCTGTAACAGTGGAGGGGGCTGGCACATTTTGGATGTTGCGGACCTGGGACGGGTCAGGTGTGATTCCTTGCACACAGAACTGGTATCCAAAGAAGCATATCTCCTCCTTCAGAAACTCACATTTCTCATTGAGTAGAGTGAAGCAGCAGCTTTGGAGCTGAGGAAACACAGACCACAGTAGAAGTGTGGCTCAATGGTTAGAGCGGCAGACCCTGATGCAGAGGTCTAGCCCGAGACCAGGATTCAATTCCCGCCTCGGCGGGTCTTGGGCTCAATTTCCTCGGACCTGATAATTCTCGCCTCGGTGCCAATTCTGATCATGGGTCCCACTCTGCAACTCTGGGCAATAGCTTGCTTAATCTCCACAACGGCCCCCACAACGCTAGGATGCCTGGCTTCACCTTGGGGGTGCCCAGGAATGGGCATCTTACAGGGAAAGGCCAGGAAGGGTTCCAAAGCGGTATGCGTACAAGCGCCTGAGATACCCCTTCGGGGGTCGATTCGGGCGCTATACAAATACTACTACATTTACATTTACATTTACAGTTGATGGAGATGTTCTACCAAGGTGGGGGAATGTACCAAGATGTAATAGCTGATGTTCAGGACGCCAGCCAGGTCCACCAATAACCCTCTGATAATATCCTGAAATACCTCCACTGCGCTGGAGATTCCAAAATTGAGGCATTTGTAAAGGCGTAGTCCCAGAGGAGTGGAGAAAGTGGTCACGTGTGAGAAGGATCTGGTGGTATCCAGAATGTAGGTCCATCTTGAAAAACCACTGGCAGCCTGCCAGCTCCCCCACGATTTTATCCACTGTGGGTGTCATGTAGCGTTCTCTCTTGATCACGGTATTTGGAATTCTCATGTCGACGCATATTCACACCTCCCTTGGCTGCTCGGGCTTGTGCACGAAAACCATCGCCGACACCCTTGGCGTCAGTCCCTCCACCTTCTAGATGATGTTGGCCTTCTCCAGCTTAAGTAGTTCTGCTTCCACTTTGGGGTGTAGGCGGAAAGCCACTCACCGATGATGCAACGTAACTGGTTGCATCGTCAGGTCAATATGGAGGTGAACTAGCAGTTCTTTTAGGCATCCAATGCCTTGGAAAAGTTGAAGTGGACCCCAAATGCGAAGTGGATCAGCTAAAATCACTCAAAATCATGGCAGCTGAGCCACGTGTCCACCCCTCCTTTCACGTCGTAGACCTTTGTTCGGGTGGCTTGTCTCTGGTGGCTGATTGTGGCATTGAAGACTCCTGCTAGCGGGAGACACTTAGAGGTGCCGTAGGCATACACTCTTTTGGTGGTTGGGTGCAAAGTCGATGGTGTGGCCATCTTCTTGTGTAGCGACAGGGGCAAGATATTGATCGAGGCCCCTGTGTCGCACCACTAGCGGTTTGGCATCTCGGGCCCGGTGGACTCAACCAGGGCTTGGTTCTACGATGTGAATGACGTAGACCATGCCTTCGGACCCATCATCATACATGTCATTATCTGCGGCTCTGATTTCCACACCCACCTAGTTGGACGGCTTCTTCTTTGGTCCTTGGCGGAGTGGTTCATTTTTCCACAGGCAGAACACATTTGTCCTTTGGCTGGCATTCTCCTGCGTGTGGTGTTGGGCCCCTACACCATCTGCATGGTCTAATGGCTTACTGAGTCTTGAAACAGTCTTTCTTCGCTTGAGGTGAGGCAGTGGCGCCAACTTAGTTGACAGGTTAATCTTTAATGGCCCATTGGAGCGTGGCTTTCATATGGACTGCTCGTGATTTTGACAGCTCCTTCGACCTGCCCATGGTGAGGATCGGATCCATTGTCATGCAGAATACCTGCAGGATATGTTTGTGCAGTTTCACTGCCAAACAACCCCAAATTAATTGGGCATGGATTTCATCCTGCTCATTGAGGAGGGAGCATGTGGTTGCCAGCTCACGGAGCCTTGAGTAAAATTTGTCTACTTATTCTTCTGGTGTCAGTCGCACTTGCCTGAGTAGGAATCACTGGTAGTCTGGAGTGGCCAGAGGAGCAAAATGAGCTGTGAGGGCTGCTTTCAGTGTGATTTCAGTGTGGCGTAGTTGTGTGGGGCCCTGCATCTCGTACCTTCTTGGACAGTTTGTGGACAGCAGCACCGCCAAGGTGTAGGAGCATTGGCCGTTGTCTGTCTTCTTCGAGTGCCACTGGGGCAAAGTATATCTCAAGATGGTCTACCCACGTGGCCTACTTGGCAGCTTGAGAAGGTGGTGCCTCTGTGACTACAAAAGGTTCAATGGTGGGTATAGATGTAATGTGTGCAAACGTTTGACACTTGCTCTGCCTTCAGGGGTGGTGAGGTCACTGGTGACAGTACTGTGCCCACCTTAGTCTTACTCAGGCATGGTACTGCTGGGCACAGGCTATGAGCAGGAGAGGGCTGTGCACTTGACTGGTTTGCTGGGCGCGCTTCCAGCCTCTTTTCCACTGACGTTTCCGCATGGGCAGGGCATCTGCAATGTTTTGCACCCTATGGGGGGTATGCATACGCTGCTGGTTGGCTGATGCATCGTGGATGCCAGGCTCACAGGGATGGAGGCTTGAGGTTTTCTTTCCCTTCCCCTAGACTTCTCGGGTTTCGCTCGCTGATCACATGTCTTCAGACAGGCATGGGGACGCACTGTGGGTGGTGAGCCATGAGCTGCAGTACCGCTGAAACTGCTGCCGAAATTTACTGGGATTGGGTATAGTCAATGAGTGGAGCCACGCCATTTTCGGTGACACTTTTTCCTGCTGCCAAGGGTGCTTTCAGGGCAGAGCTTGCCCGCACGGTGTCGCGGGTGGTGGAGCCCATCCTGATCACCAGTTGTCATGTCCCAGGGGCCTATATGCTGCAGGGCCAGGACACACGGCTAGGCCTTGCGCTGTGTTGCGGTGTACAAAGCAGGAAACACATGCATAGTTGGATTCTAGCACGGGACTGCCCCAGTGCAGCCCTGCCCATTTATTCATGTAGACGGTCATTTGATCGCAGTTGCAACCAAATGGGCATGGTCAGGCCGGGGTGTCAGCAGGAATGCCCCTGCATGGCCTGCCCCATTACACCTGCCAGTCTGATAATTTACTTGTGACACACATTTCTACTTTTGCTTTTAATTTGCTGCATCTGAATGTCCTATGCTCTTGATGCTGTGTGGTACTAAGTTTCAAAATGTTAGTGTTGATAATTTTGTTTATTATTATTTATTCACCTTTAAACATCTATTGGTTGTTTGATCCTGCTTAGATGAAAGCTATAGTTTAATATATGCTGTAGTGCCAACTGTTTTCTTGTTCTTTAAATGAATCATGCAACCATTAGCGACCCTCATTATAAGTGGTGAATTAAATGGTCTAGATTCTCCCAACCCCTGGAAATACTGGTAATGGTGTACCAGTAATTCTGGAGGCGGAGATAATCCTGACAAGTTGGAACCCGAAGATCCAGTAAGAACTGAGAAATTATCAGTGGAATTGGTAATTACAGGTCCGATTCCCCCTGTAATTCCTCATTTTGGACTGGACTTTTACCAAGCAGTCGAATTCTCCGGATGAAAGTGAAGAGATGTGCAGTGTTTTCTTAGATGTCATAATCCCCATGGGGCCAGTAACTTTTATTATGGGCTTTAACAGAAATAAGAGGCCACTCTTAATGAGGGACTATATTTTTCATTCAGTACTGGTTGAATTACATTAATGCTAGCTTGATGTTATTTGAAAAAGAAGAGAGGCCACTTTCTAGTCTCCGTTTTTTCCCTAGGGTGCACTGTTAGGTAGCTAAACGCACTAAATCGTGATCAAGGATTTAAACCTAGTGTATCTGTTCAGCCTTTTTCAGTCACTTGATGTCAATAAAATCAGTACCACTGAATTGGTTAAAATAAATAACTGTTTCTTTCAATAGAGTCAATACCCACTTGGGTTGACTGTGCACCCTACTAATATGATATTTTATTACAATGTTACACATAAGATAACTGGAGCTAAATATTTAATAGCTCCATATATCAAAACATAGTTATTCGTTTAATGAGGATTAAAAGAAAAACTATTTATTTAAAGAAAAAAAAAAGCCAATTTTCCCAATTTAATTTAATCAAACAGTGACCACAGTACTTCTATGCATCACAAAAGACACGTTAGACACATGGATCACATGCACAACATCACAACATTGCGAATACCATTACGCAATGCGATTAATACGTAAGTGCCAGAAGGCAACACAGAGATGTAAAAAAAAGACTTTGGAAAGTTCACAAGGAGGCAATCGGGGCATCTTCATCTGCCTCTGCAAAGTAAATGAAGAGATCATTAAACTCCTGATATTCCTTATTTTTCATGAAGACTATGCTTTAAACCTGCTTATGTCTGAACAGGTTCACCAGCACCTGCTTGCCTGCTATCACATACACATTTTGGTTGATAACCAGAAGAGAAGCAGTGATTACGCTAATGAGTAATGCAATGTCAATTTCATTGATTGTGAAAAAGGGGGTTCTAATAGTGCTTCTAAAAGTTTCATGTCATGTTATAGTTTTAGGGACTACATACATAATCCATCTGTTGTTACGTAGCAGATTTAAATATTTATAAGTAATCCCATATTGGTATTTTAAAATCATATTCTTGCCTTAAAAACCAGTGTTTTATTCTCAAACAATGAAATATGTTTGTAAAAAAGCTTTTTCTTTCTTTCTTTCTTTCTTTCTTTCTTTCTTTCTTTCTTTCTTTCTTTCTTTCTTTCTTTCTTTCTTTCTTTCTTTCTTCTTCTTATAAGCCTTCTTTCACAATTAGCTGTACATCTCTGAAAAATCACTTACATGAAACAAATATAAAAGTTATTGTGAAAATGTTGTTATTCAGATAAACGTTAATTAGATTATGTACTCTTTGTTCTGCAGCACTGCTAAAACAGGTGACATGATGGGGATGGCAGGTGTTAATTACGGAAACGAACTTTCAGACAGCAACTAACAAAAGAGCAATTCTTCTAATAGAATTTGTGGCCAATTAATGTGCCATATTACACACCATACCCAAGACGTCAGGGAATATTTGTCACAATGCACCTTTGTACTTGAGCGAGTCATTGAATTTGTTCAATTTATTGTCAAGGCTACAGGATATCTGTAATGTTATAAAGGACAAGAACAAAGCCAACTTTGAAGAAATATTGTTTAAAAATCCCCTGTGCAGAGCTTACACAGTATGAACAGAAAAAAAACGAAAGTATGTTTGCTAAAAACATTCATGAACAAAGGAAACCTTGCTAATTAGAGTAAAATTAATATTCTACTGTATTTTAGTTGAAGGGTTCAAGCCACATTGGATTGAGGAAACTGCCTGGCTCAAACTGTGCCAAAGAAAAGGTTAGCATATGCCAACATTTTTGCAACATTTGGAAAATTATAGCTTTGAGCAGTGCTAAATTTGCAAAAGAGTAAGTGTCTGGGCCCACAGTTTCGCGCAGAAGCCTGCAGCCAGCGTCGGATTGCTGAATATTGATAATCTTGATTCCAACTAACACCTCTTTCATTCACCACTAAATACTCCCTGCACATTTATCTCAAAAATTCTGGTTATTTTTCATCACTGCTATCACCCTTTGTCACTCTTTTTCCATGTTTTTCTTCCTCCTCCTTTCTCCCCCTTTTGTGCTTTTCTTTCTCTTGCTCTGGAATAAAGTGTTTTGTGGAAAAATACATGCCAGTGCTCAAAAGTGAGTACTGCTGTGTGAACCACTGACTCAAATTAAGCAATGGCTTTAAGAAGGATTCATATGTGTGCTGAATATGTGTAATACAACCTTTTAGAACATCACTGCATTGTACTGTGAATATTCAAGAAAAAGGTTTGCATCTAAGATGCAAATTTTAATAATTATTGAGAACTTGTTATTTGGAGAAAATCAGGAGATTAATGAAATTATTTAATTCACCATTTGAACATTAATTTGCTGCAATCTAAATAAAAAGTGGGTACATGTACAAAATGTCCCTGGCACAGTAACTAAGGAGAATGGTTGAAGCACAGGATGACAGATAACTGTCTAAAGCTCTACACTGACAAGACCAAAATGCTGATCTTTGGCAACCAGGCCTTCCTCTGGAACGACACCTGGTGGCCCTCCGAACTCGGACCCATCCCCATCCTTAAGTACCACGCCGGCAACCTCGGCATCGTCCTTGACAGCAAAGTCACCATGAAAGGACAGATCAACACATTCTCCTCTGCCTGCTTGCACACTCTCTGCATGCTGCAAAAAATCTTCAAATGGCTCCCCATCAGCACAAGCAAAACAGTCAAACAAGCCTTAATCACCAACCGGCTGGACTACGGCAAAGCACTGCATGCAGGAATGACCACCAAACTCATGAGAAGGCTCCAGACAGTAAAGAACTCGGTGGCCAGACTGAACCTCCACTGACTCCTCTCCCGGAAAAGATGCCAATTCAAGTTACTGACACCAAGTTACTGACATACGCCTACAAATCCTCCCATGACCAAGGACCAGAATACATGAACAACCGCCTGAACTTTCATGAACCATCCAGAAACTAATGCTCCATCTTTCTCGCACAGACACCGCACATCCGCTGTAGCTTAAGCAGAGGCCGCTCCTTCACCCTCTTTGCCGCCAAGTCCTGGAATGCTCTCCTCCTCCATCTCCAAACATCACCCTCGCTGAGGGGTTTCAAGCACAGGCATTTCAACTAAGCCCAGCAACCGAGCATCTGGATACCCTCAAGGGTGATAATCCACGCTTTGCAAGTCCTGATCGACTGATTGATTGATTGAATGGTTAGAAATCTTTGTATGTGCTTTTTGATTGGAGTATGCAAATTTTGCATAATTGCTTTTGTATAATTATGCAATTTTTAGAGAAAAAGTATATAAAATTGTGAAATATGCAAATCCATCATGTACTTTAGTGCAAAGCGCGTCCTTGCATCATTTTTTGACACAAGGATGCATTTGGCACTTGAAAAACAGTACTAAAATCCCAACTGCCAGGAACAACAGCCGCTCATGTTCTGGTGGTTCGCATTGTTTCCATGCTCCTAAGCTATAATTTTGCTATGCACCCCAGTGTAATCATGTGATGTGGCATAATGACATAATTTGAGAAATTTATGCATAAAAAGTGTAACCACAAAATTCCCAAAATCATGTGAATTATGCTGGGGTAATTTAAATCTTAAAAATCCTAGCAAACCAAATGGTTTCCTAGAGTAAAAGCATACAACTATGTAAGATTGTAGGCTAAACTTGACCAAACGCACATATTTACACACCAAAAGTACTAGCAATCAATAGAAGTGCTAATATGTATTCGAGGTGTACATCACACAAACATGATTTATTTATTCATCATTGCTTTCTTTTCAAAATTTTTACTTCACATTAGTTACAACAACAATGTTTGCTTGATATGTAGTTTAGTTTAGAAGCAGCAGCTTGCGAGTTCTTGCCCAATGCATTTTGGGTGATCCAACCCTTCGTCACAGGTAACTATTGAACAATGTATATAATAGTACTGTGTTACAAACATGCACACTGCAATTGACAAGAAATGAGAAATTTAGGATATAACATGTTACAAAAGAAAGAGAATTATAACAATGTGCAGCTCAATGTCATGCCGACATTTTAAAACACTGGTGTTACCCAAATGTGCAATGTCTGGAAACAGAACCCTTGTGTGACGTCACTCTTCACTAGTGCGTATCAATGCAAAAATGTTATCCTAACTGTGAACTCAGCCCAAGTGCCCAGTGCGGGGAGAATGCTCATAGATATTGGAAATTCTGCATGCGTTTACGTGATAATTTAGAAGATGCCCCAGTGGACCGTGGACTCATTCTCCCAACATGCATTTCAAAAAAGCTCTTACTGATTATACGGCATGAGTTGTTCACATCAACCGCTGATAAACACAAGGGAACAACATCCATCATGACTGTGGGATAAACACACAAGGTAAATGTTGTGAGTAACTATGGTAAGCCAAGTTAGACGCCATACACCAACAGTGTACGAGTACTTAAGGCAAAAAGGCAACACACAGTGAGCCTGAAGCTCTTCAGATTCTGTGACACAGCGCGGTTCTGTAACACCAAGAATATCAACGCCAAGTTCTAATTTGCAAAGACGGGTTATTAGATCAGACCGAAACCAAGAAAGTTTTGCCAAGGATCAAAGTACCTGATACTATTTACCTTTATTGTAATTTCCGCAAAGCCTCCGCTACACACCCTTGAATGTGACATTCCTCATGCAGGTAACCGGCTACCTAGCGTACTCCTTCTTAAAGTGATACACCCCACGTGACGTAAATGGTAGTAAACACAGAAAAAATACTGTGAAAACCCAAAATGTGAACTTGAGGATACACTAAGGGGCCGATTCCGATTCGGGCCGGAAATCTCTCCGACCGAGCCGGACCCGGAGAGATTTCCGACCGAATCGGACTCTGGCAGTCCGACTGATCGAGTACGATGCGCACGCATGCCATCGGACTCGAGTCGGTCGACTTCAATGGGAGCCTGTCGTACAACGCGTACGCGGGCTCCCATTGATTCAATGGGTGCGAGGCGGACAAGGGCGCCCCCTACAGCGTGTACGCGGCGAGGCGATTCGCGCCGTACACGCACAGGTAGGGGGACCCATGGGTCCCCCTGTGTGCGACTCGCGCGCCTACGCGTACAGGGGGTCCGACGCGGACCCCCAAAGTCCGGCTCCGACAGCTTTTTCGAGCCGGACGGCGCGAGTCGATCGGACTGCTCACGGCGCGCATCGTACTTACCCGGCCGGGAAACATCTCCATAGCGCGGTGCGAGTCGTGTCCATGCGAGTCGGTCGGAGCGTGTTGAAGCTGCGTTCGAGTCGGTCGGAGTTTTCGCGGGTGCCTGCATTGTACTCGCTCGGCCGGACCCGCGTACGATTCGGTCGGGAAACAGGGCTCCGAATCGGATCCGGTAAATCCAAATCCGATTCAGAGCCCTACCGGCCGAGATCGGAATCGGCCCCTAAGTGTCATAAACTGAACACACAAACACCTGTGACTTGAAAATAGATGTGCACAAATGCATACCCAGACGCATAAGCCCTGATAGCCAAAGGCACAAAATTAGAGCAACATGAGAATGATCAGGTAATATAACACAGACGTATGACATCCTCCGTTATATTGAGTGCTGCACATGAATGTTGCAGTGCTGTAAATACAAAACACTATCATAGCATTAACATGTGACCTGAATACAGTAAGACAACCATAATATCTCACTAATACAAATAGTGCTGTCTTATATAAGGTCGATAAAAGTCAGAATTATTTACATTGTTGAAAAAGTCAGGTAAACGTTGTACAAATGCATTGAACCCAGATTTAATTACCAAGGACTAAATCAGAATGTCTGCAGTGTTAAAGAAAAATGTGACAAGTATTGTACAACATGAAGTGGAACATTTTCACCGGAACGGTGAATGCTGAATCAGAAGAAACAGAGCCTTTCTAATTTATCGTTTAACCCATTGGGTAAAAGATTGTCCAGCTTTTTAATCCAATAAGTTTCTCTGTGTTCTAGTGTCTTCTGCATATTAGTGTTAGAGTTTACAGTGATTTTTATCAATAACTGTAAACTGTAACTGAGCAATGTTATGGTTATGGTCTAGCCAATGGACCACGAAACTCAAGTTGTGATTTTTGTTCTAATCATGGTTTTATGCTCTGTGATTATAACCTT
The DNA here is from genome assembly GCA_963921515.1 of Calotriton arnoldi. Lineage (NCBI taxonomy): Eukaryota > Metazoa > Chordata > Amphibia > Caudata > Salamandridae > Calotriton > Calotriton arnoldi. The sequence goes on from CAWUFW010006198.1 coordinate 535,633, forward strand.
CACCTTTATGGCATAAATCAGTGAGTCTGAATTTAAATCCGATGTCTGATGAAGTTTAATGAGTTTGCCTGTTGACAGATGAGACAGGGTTTTTCCTGTGATTACATTGCCACAGTGAATACAGTTATAGCATTTTTGCATGCCTTTATGGTTTAATACTTGTGGGTTTGTGGGAGAAGTTAAAATTTCTTTGATATTCCTTGAAAGTGAGTGTGAAAAGAATGGTTTCTCTTTGAAAAGCCCTTTGAAATCAGGTTCTATTTGGAGCAATTCCCACTGATTACATATGCTCTGCTTGATTTGATTTAATCAGATTTAGTGGAGATTTATATGTTAAAAACGTCTTGTGACAAATCTTGTTTGTGTGACTGTGTAGTACGATTTATCGTAGTCACTTGCTGTAAAGCTGTGTCCAATACCTTGTCTGGGTAACCTTGTTGTTTATATTGAGTCCGATATTCTTGTAACATGGAACCATATAACTCTGGTTTGGATGTAATCCTTTTAATGCAGAGGAATTGGGAGAATGGCAAATGTTGCTTCAGTGAAAGAGGACGGGAAATATTGCAATTTAAATCATTGTTTCTGTCAGTCACTTTTTTATAAACATAAGTGGATAATCCAGATGGTGTCGATTCCAAATCTATGTCCAAATAATTTACACTGGAATTGCTGATGGTATGGGTAAATTGTATGCGTGGATTCTGAATATTCAATTCATCTGTGTTATGTTCCAGCTGAACTTTAGTACCTTTCCTCTGCACGCCTGATCCTCGACATCCCTCGCCGCAGCCACATCACACCCCACCTGAGAGACCTGCACTGGCTCCCGGTCAACAAGAAGATAACCTTCAAACTCCTCACCCGACGCACACAAGGCACTCCACAACACCGGACCAACGTACCTCAACAGACGACACAGCTTCTACACCCCCACCCGCCAGCTCCGCTCCGCCGACCTCGCCCTCCCCACTGTCCCCCGCTTCCAAAGAGCGACCTCCGGTGGCAGATCGTTCTCCCACCTCGCCGCCAAGACCTGGAACACCCTCCCCATCCACCTACGGCAGACCCAAGACCTGCTGACCTTCAGAAAACTCCTCAAGACCTGGCTATTCGAGCAGTAGCAGCATTCCCCACCCCAGCGCCTTGAGACCCTCACGGGTGAGTAGTGCGCTTTACAAATGATATGATTGATTGATTTCCAGATAAGAAAGATATCATCAATGTATCTTATGTACAGAACTAGATTGCCTGACAAAGAAGACTTCTCAAAGATGAACAGGTGTTGCAGGTGTTCATGAGTTCAGTTTAATACACTTATCAGTGTATGCTTGAGTTCACATTTTGGGTTTTCACAGTTTTTTTTCTATGTTTACTACCATTTACGTCACATGGGGTGTACCGCCTTAAAAAGACATACGTTAGGTAGCCGATCACCTCCAAAAGGAATGTCACATTCACAGGTGTGTAGCGGAGGCTTCTCTGAAATTAAAATAAAGGTAAATAGTAACCCGTACTTTGACCCCTGAAAAACTTTCTTGGGCTGATCTAATTGCCCGCCTTTGCTATTTAGGACATGGCATTGATATTCTTGGTGTTATGTAACCACGCTCTGTTGTGGAATCTGAAGAGCTTCATCAGATTGCAATTCAGACTCACTGATTTATGCCATAAAATGCCCTTGTGGTCAACTTTATGTAGAGAAAATAGAGCAAAAGATGAAGGTTAAAATAACAGAGCATAAAAGCATGATTACAACAAAAAAATGAAACTTGAGATTGGTGGTCTATTGTCTACACCATAACATTGTTCATTACGGTTTACAGTTATTGAAAAAATCACTGTAACCTCTAACACTTACATACAGAAAACAATAGCACCTAGAGAAACCTATTGGATTAAAAAGCTGGACAGTCTTTTACCCAATGCTTCAAACAATAAATTAGAAATTCTCTGTTTCTTATAATTAAGAATTCACCGTTCTGGTGAATATGTTCTACTTGAAGTCGTTTCATGTACAATACTTGTCACATCGTTCGTTAACCCATTGCATGCTCAGGACGGAATGGTTAAGTCCTGAGGTGCAGTGCTCGTGTGCAGAGGACAGGCACCTTTCCATCCTCTGCACACGAACACCAAATCCCTCTGCTGTAAACAGCAGAGGGATTTCATTTTTTATTTGTGAGCCTTGGGAGCTGAGGAAGAGCTACCCCAACTTCCAGGTTGCATCTTTTTTTTCAATGTAATGACGATCACGTGCATGGCGCACTGACATCATTACATTGAAGGTGAAAGTGAAATGAGCCAATCGGCTCATTTCACTTTCACTGCCTATGTGCTCGTGGAGCTATCTCAGGCCTGAGCACCTATACAGATGGGAGATGTATTGTTGGAATGAAGAGAATCTCCTCTTTCCAATGGTACCCTTCCCTAGTGGATCCCTGCTTGAGGATCGCCACAGGAGGGTGATCCCCAAGCAGGGTACCACCACTAGACAACAGGGAGGGGGGAGCAGCCCCTTGGGCAAGGGCCTTTGCTCCGCCCATATTTCAATGGGCATATTCAGTCTTTTTGTCCCCCCCTGGAGAGGCAGAAAGGGGCACTAGCCCCCATCTGCCCCCGGGGGGCAGAAAGCACACTAGGCACCAGGTATTCTTTTTTTTCAAACATAGGGGTGGGTGATGCTCAAAATAGCCATGCCAATGCCCTTAACCCCCCCAAAAATGACACAATTTTTCTGACCCCCCTGGGGGAAGATGGGAGTTATCATCTCCGATCTGCACCCCAGGGGAGACAGAAAACTCACTAGGCACCAGGGATTATTGTTTGTCTTATAAAAGAGGGGTGGGGGCTGCCCAGAATGGGCATCATAATACCCCCACCCCAATACAAAAGGGACAGTATTTCTGCTCCCAAGGAGGAGATTGGGGTTATTACCATCGATCTGCCCCTGGGGGGCAGAAAGTCCACTAGATACCAGGGATTTTCTTTTATAAAGAGGGGTGGGGTTGCCCAGAATGGGCATGCCAATGCTGCCCCCCAATAAAGGGGCACAGTCTTTCTGCCCCCAGGGGCATATGGGGGCAATACCCCCTGATCTGCCTCCACAAGGGGGACAAAAAGCCCACTAGACTCCAGAGACTATTTTTGCTTTGTGTAGGTGTGGGGCTACCCAGAATGGGCATGCCAATGCCCCCACCCCCTCAAAAGAAAAAAATGGGCACAGTCTTTCTGCCCCCTCGGGGGCAGATGGTGGTTATTACAACTGATCAGCCCAATCGGGTGGGGAAAAAAAGCCCACTAGGCACCAGGGATTTGTTTATGGGCATGTTAGGGAGCAGCCCCATAGTCAAGGGTTGCTCCCCTTTTGTTAGACACACAATTTAGCCATTTCTGCCCCGCTGGGGGCAGATCTGTGATATTTTTAGGCTTGCAGAAAAGCACTGTGTGTGTGTGTACTGGCATTTTTCTGGCAGTGTGTGAGGACTGGCGCTTTGCTGGTGGTGTGTGTAGACAATCGCTTGCCCGGCAGTGTGTGTGGACTGGTGCTTGGCTGGCAGTGTGCGTTAGATGGTGCTTGGATGGCAGTGTGCGTTGATGGTGCTAGACTGCCAGTGTGTGTGGACTGTCGCTTGGCTGGATTTGTGGCTTGCATGGATCACCCAGCATTCTTTTTCCCAGAATCCTCTGCAAACTTCAAATTTAGCTAAAAAGCCACATTTTCCTCACATGTCTGTGTGGGAAAGTTGAATGATCACCGCACCAGCAGAAATTTCCTACCACCCATAGTTCCCCTCGATCTCCTGATAAAAATGATACCTCACTTGTGTGGGTGCCCAAAGCAGAGTCACCCTAAAAGTGTATTACAAACATCTGCCCTTATAGACACGCTTTGGTTCCCCCTTAGTTTTTCATTTTATCCGTTTTTAGTCTAAGTCTGCTTTGGGCACCCACACAAGTGAGCTATCATTTTTATTGGAAGACAGAGAGGAACACTTGGTGGTAGGAAATTTGTTCCAGCACACTAATCCCACACAGAAATGTGAGGTAAATGTGATTGTTAAGCTGAATATGAGGTTTGCAGGGGATCTTGGGGAAGAAAACGTCAGGGGATTCATGCAAGCCACACCTCCCTGGACTTCCCCAGGTGTCTAGTTTTCAGGAATGTCTGGGTACCATTTTTATCGGGATACTTGCGGTAATGCTGGGTGAGTGGAGGTTTGTGGCTCCCCACAGATACCAGAACTTTCCATCACAGAAATAAGGAAAATTTGTTTTTTTTTCAAAGTTTGAGATTTGCAAGGGATTCTGGGTAACAGAACCTGTTGAGAGCCAAACAAGTCACCCCATCCTGGATTCTCTGGGTGTCCAGTTTCCAAAAATGTACAGGGGTGCTAGGTTTTCCTTGGTGCTGGCTGAGCTAGGGTCCAAAATCCACAGCTAGACACATTGCATAAAAAGGGTCAATTTTCAGTGGAAAAATGTGATGTGCCCACGTTGCGTTTTGGGTTGTTTCCTGTGGCTGGCACTAGTTCTACCCACACAAGTGAGGTACCATTTTTATCGGGAGGCTTGGGGAAATGCTGGGTGGTTGGACATTTGTGGCTCTCCACAGATTCCAGAATTTCGATTGCAGAAATGTGAGGGAAATGTGATTAGTTTTTACAAAGTTTGAGGTTTTCAAGGGATTCTATGTAACAGAACCTGGTGAGAGCAACACAAGTCACCCCATCCTGGATTTGCCTGGATGTCTTGTTTTAAAAAATCTAGAGGTTTTCTAGGTTTTCCTAAGTTCCGGCTGAGCTAGGGTCCAAAATCCACAGCTAGGCACATTGCAAAAAAAGGGTTAGTTTTCAGTGGAAAAATGTGATGTGGCCACATTCGGTTTTGGGCCTTTTTATGTCACAGGCATTAGGCATACCCACACAAGTGAGGTACTATTTTTATCAGAAAACTTGGGGAAAAGCTGGATGGGTGGAAGTGTGTGGCTCCCCACAGATTCCAGAACTTTCCATCACAGAAATGTGTGGAAAATGTGTTTATTTTTACAAAGTATGAAGTTTGCAAGGGATTCGGGGTAACAGAACCTGGTGAAAGCAACACAAGTCATTGCATCCTGGATTCCCCTGGGTGTCAAGTTTCTAAAAATGTACAGGTTTGTTAAGTTTTCTTAGGTGCCAGTTGAGCTAGGGCCCAAAATCCACAGCTAGGCACATTGCAAAAAAAGGGTCAGTTTTCAAGGGAAAAATGTGATGTGTTCATGTTGCGTTTTGAGCATTTCCTGTCGCGGGCACTAGGCCTACCTACACAAGTGAGGCACCATTTTTATTGGGAGACGTGGTGATAGCCACACAAGTCACCCCATCCTGGATAGCCCGGGTGTCTAGTTTCTTAAAAATTTACAGGTTTGTTAGGTTTTCGTGGATGCCCGTTGAGCTAGGGTCCATAATCCACAGCTAGGCACATTGCAAAAAAAGAGTCAGTTTTCAGCAGAAAATTTGATGTGTCCATGCTGCGTTTTGGGCAGTTTTCTGTTGCGGACACTAGGCCTACTCACAGAAGTGAGGTACCATTTTTATTGAGAGACTTGGGGGAATGCTGGGTGGGTGGAAGTTTGTGGCTCCCCACAGATTCCAGAACTTTCCATCACAGAAATGTGAGGAAAATGTGTTTTTTTTACAAAGTTTGAGGTTTGCAAGGTATTCTGGGTGACAGAACCTGGTGAGAGTCACACAAGTCACCTCATACTAGATTCCCCTAGGTGTCTAGTTTACAAAAATGTACAGGTTTGCTAGGTTGCCTAGGTGCTGGCTGAGCTAGCATCCAAAATCCACAACGAGGCAAATTTAAAAAAAAAATCAGTTTTCAGTGGAGAAATATGATGTGTCCACATTGCGTTTTGGGCTCTTTCCTGTCACAGGCACTAGGCCAGCCCACACAAGTGAGGTACCATTTTTAATGGGAGACTTGGGGGAATGCTAGGTGGGTGGAAGTTTGTGGCTCCCCACAGATTTCAGAATTTTCCATCCAGAATTGTGAGGAAAATGTTTTTATTTTTTTATTTTTTACAAAGTTTGAGGTTTGCCAATGATTCTGGGTAACAGAACCTGGTGAGAGTCACACAAGTCACCCCATCCTGGATCTCATGGGTATCTAGTTTCCAAAAATGTACAGGTTTGCTAGGTTTTCATTGTGCCGGCTGAGCTAGGCCCCAAAATTCATAGTTAGGCACATTGAAAAAAGGGTCAGTTTTCGGCAGACAAATGTGATGTGTCCACTTTGAGTTTTGGGCCATTTCCTGTGGCGGACAATAGGACTACCCTAACATGTGGGGCACAATTTTTATTGAGAGACTTGAAGGAATGCTAGGTGTGGAAGTTTGCTGCTTCTGGCAGATTCCAGAACTTTCCATCACAGAAATGTGAGGAAAATGTGTTTTTTTGACAAAGTTTGTTGTTTGTGGGGATTCTGGGTAACAGAACCTGGTGAGAGTCACACACGTCACCCCATCCTAGATTCCTCTGGTTGTCTAGTTTACAAAAATGTACAGGTTTGATAGGTTTGCCTAGGTGCCAGATGAGGTAGGGTCCAAAATCCACAACTAGGAACTGTTTCCCATCACGGGCACTAGGAGGACCCAAACAATTGAGGTACCATTTTTATTGTGAGACTTAGGGGAACACAGAATAGCAGAACAAGTTTTATTACCAAATAACTTTCTACATATTTCTGCCTTTCAAATGTAAGACAGTTTGCTAAAAAGATGTCATTTTGAAAACTGCCCTCTATTTCACATGCTAGTATGGGTACCCACAAATTCGGAGATGTGCAAATAACCACTGCTTCTAAACTCCATATGTTGTTCCCATTTCAGAAATACATAGGTTTCCTCGATACCTATTTTTCACTCTTTATATTTTACCAAATGAATTGCTGTTTACCCAGTACAGAACAAAAAACATTGCAAAGCGCAGCTCAGTTATTTGCTCTTAGTGAACCTACAAGTCCTATATATCCCTGAAACCAGAATGGGTCAGCACATGTAATGGTATATTGATTTTAAAACTCCACCATACTTAGTAGAAGATGCAGGGGAAAACATAGGCACAAATGGCTGTTTTTTTCCATGCAATTTCAATAATATTTTATTTCAACTGTTATTTTCTATCTGAAAACCTTGGAAGAGCTACACAAATGAGCCCTTGCTGAATTTTGAATATTGTCTAATTTTCAGAATGTATAGCTTTCCAGGATCCATTATTGGTTTCACACCAATTTGTACCACTAACTGGAAGGAGGTTGAAAGCACAAAAAATAGGAAAAACAGGCAATGACCCACTGAAATGCCCAAAATGTGTAGAACATTTTGGTTTTCTTACAAAAGTCTGCCTGTCCCTGAAAGTTGGGAAGATGGTGATTTTAGCACTACAAACATCTCATTGATTGAAACAATCTGTAGGGAGAAAACCAGATGCTTTCTTCTACAGCACTTGTTTCCCGTTTCCCCCCAAATATGTTAACAGTATTTTGGCCAATTTCTTGGTCCCCTCCAGTCGAATCCAGAAACCCTGGGTTCTTTTACCGTCCCCAGGACGTTGATAGAAAATGATGCAAATTTGGCGTGGATGCCTTATGTGGACAAAAAGTTACAGAGGCCGAAGCGCAAACTACTCCAAATAGCCAAACAAAAGGCTTAGCACAGAAGGGAGGGGGAAAGGGGGGGCCTAGCATCGAAGAGGTTAACATTGCAGACATTCTGATTTAGTCCTTGGTAAATAAATATGGGTTTGATGCATTTGTACAAAGTTCATCTGACTTTTGTTAACAATCTAAATAAGTCTGACTTTCATCAACCTCATATAAGACAGCACTATTTTTATTAGTGAGGTGTTATCTCACTGTTTTCAGGTCACATATTAACAACATGATAGTGTTTTGTATTTGCAGCACTGCAACATTCATGTGCAGCACTCAAAATTATTTAGGATGCCATACGTCTGTGTTAAATTACCTGATCGTTCCCACGTTGCACTAATCTTGTGCCTTTGGCTATCAGGGCTGTTGCATCTGGGTTTGCGTTTGTGCATATCTATTTTCATGTCGCAGGCGTTTATGTGTTCAGTTAAGTATATTTATCAGTGTGTCCTTGAGTTCACATTTTGGGTTTTTATGTTGTTTTTCTGTGTTTACCACCATATATGTCACGTGGGGTGTATCGTTTCAAGAAGGCGTACGTTACGTAGCCAATCACCTGCATGAGGAATTTCACATTCACAGGTGTGCAGCTGAGGCTTCTCTGAAATTACAATAAAGGTAAATAGTAACGGGTATTTTGATCCTGATAAAACTTTCTTGGTTTCAGTCTGATTTAATCGCCCGTCTTTGCTCATTAGGACATGGCGTTGATATTCTTTGCGTTATGGGAACAGCACTGTGTCAGGGAATCTGAAGAGCTTCAGGCTCACTGTGTATCGGCGTTTTGCCATAATTATTTGTACACTGTTGATATATGGCTTCTGACTTGGTTTACCATGATTACTCACAACGCTGACCTTGTGTATTTATCCCACAGTCTTTCTGATGGATGTCGTTCCCTTGTGTCTATTTGCGGTTGATGCGAACAACTCTTGCCTTGTAATCAGCTTGCTTACTCAGTAAGAGCTCTTTCTGACATGCATGTTGGGACACTGACTCGACGGTCCACTGGGGCACCTTCTAATTTATCACATAAACACATTAAGTATTTACAGGTATCAAGCACATGTTCCCCACACTGTGCACTTGTGTTAAGTTCACCATTAGGTTAACACTTTTGCGTTGACACGTACTTGGTGAAGTGTGATGTGACTCACAGGGTTTTCTTCTTTCAGATGCAATGTCTGTTTCCAGACTTTGCACATTAGGATAACACCAACGTTTGAAAAGTTTTGCTTGACACTGAGCTGCATATTGTTAAACTTCTCTTTCTTTTGTAACATGTTGTGTGCTAAATTTCCCATTTCCTGTCAATTGCATTTTGCACGTTTGTAACACAGTACTATTGTATTCATTGTTTCACAGTTACTCCTAACGAAGGATGGGATCACCCAAAATGCATTGGGTATCAACTTACAAGCTGCTGCTTCAAAACTAAACTACAACTCATGCAACAATTGTGTAATTAATGTAACACTTTTTAAAACAGTTCAATGGTATATAAATAAATCATGTTTACGTGATGTGCACTTTGAATACATACTAACACTTCTATTGATTGCTAGTAGTTTTGGTGTGAAATTATATATGTTTGGTCAAGATTAGCCTACAGGCTTATATAGTTGTGCTCTTTGACTCTAGAAAACCGTTTGGTTGGCTAGGATTTTTCAGAATTGACTCAAAAGGATTGTTCGAGTAAGGACATGCTGTTGTTCAAATGAGTGGACATATAAATTCGCCAAACTTGGCGCAAAAACACTGCCCATACTGGTCCCAGAGACCTGCAAGTAGAAGGTATCTCTATGATTCTAACAGATATGGTTGTGGACTCCATAACACCGGTCCATTTCATAATGTCATGTGCCCAATTGGCTATGAAAGACAATTTTTTTAAATTTGAAGATACCATCTACTTGCAGGTCTCTGGGACCAGTATGGGCAGTGTTTTTGCGCGAATTTATATGTCCACTCATTTGAACAACAGCATGTCCTTACTCCGAACAATCCTTTTTTTGAGTCAATTCGCTTATGGAAGCGTTATATCGACGACGTGCTGGTGGTATGGCGAGGCAATCTTGACTCTATCACAAGATTTCAAGAATGGTTAAATACAAGGAATGATTTCCTTAAATTTACAGTTGAAGTAGATAAAAACAGAATAGCGTTTTTGGATCTATCAATTTTCACCACTCCAACTGGGTAGAGAGTGAATTGTATCGGAAACCGATGGCCCGCAACTCTCTGCTACATTTTGATAGCCAACATCCCAAATCCCTGCGGGAAAATTTACCATATGGTCAGTTCCTCCGAGTTCGGAGGAACTGTTCCACAATGGATAAATACAAAGAGCATTCAGAAAGCTTAGTGGAACAACTAAAAGAGAAGAAATATCCAAAGAAACTAATTAAACGTGCGCAGAAGCGAGCCACCAACAGTAATCGAGAGGCATTACTCAAACCACCAGTAGAGAAACCGCCTCTGGGTCGCCTCACGTTTGTTAATACTTTCAGCTCTTTGACCAATGGCATACAAAAATGTGTTAGGAAACACTGGCGAATCTTGAATAGTTGCACAGACAAAATACCCCTGCCACTGTTCTCGTTGAAAAGAGGTACAAATCTGCGAGACAAACTAGTCCATACACGACCAGCAGGCCCGATACAACGCGCGATTGGCACATTGTGGGATCTCCCCGCAGTACAAGGACATTTTCCTTGCGGGTCCTGTGCCATCTGTCCTCAAACAAAACAATCTAAAACCATAGATATTGGTACTAATAGACCATGGATTCAAAAAAGCTTCACTAATTGTAATAGTGAAAATCTAATATACTTGATTACTTGTCCATGTAAGTCCCAATACGTGGGAATGACCACTCGGAAAGTGAAGTTGCGTATGTTGGAGCACAAAAGTACGTTTAGATGTAAGAAAACATCAACTAAGCTAAGGAGACACTTTGTTGATCAAGCTCATAACGCAGAAGATTTCGTTTGGACAGTACTAGAAAAACCTTACATTCCTTCACATATTAGTGATGTGTCCAACTTTCTCTTTCTACGAGAGCAAAAATGGGTATATAAACTTTCTAGTGACACATTGGGCTTAAATGATGCGATACCCTGGGTCTCTCTACATAGATAGAGATGTCAGTAACAGATAAGAGACATATGGATCAGCGTTTGTAGTTAGTATATACCAACATTAGTTTGACAAGTGAAACTATATAATGTATTTTATCATATTTGAGAGTGGTTCTATGTCAAGCAGAATTTTTCGATCGACGCAGATCCGCTTAATGATTGTGCAACTAATATATATCTTGAGGTAAATCCAGTCCCCTATAATAACAAAATTGTTTAGTTTGCTGTCTAGGTGCTGCTATTTCGAAATTTTAATATAGGATGAGATCAAATTAAAGACATATATAACATTGCATTAACTATTAATTGATTGGACAGTTTTGATATTTTGATTTTTTGCATTGATTTTAATAATAATTTATCTTTGCACTGTTTTTTGCACCGAATCTTACATTTATAAGGAAGGGAAGATGTCTAGAACTACCACTTCCTAGGCAAGTGACGTCATGTTGTAGTCCATAGCGACGAGTTACATCAAGCCGCTCAGGCAATGTATGCCACTGTTTAATGATCATGAACTTAGTCTATATTGATTTTGCATGAGCATAATCATGAGATTAAATACAGCATTGGTTGTTCATGATGTTAAGATAGTACAGTCACGTCTAAAAACTACATTTCCCATCAGCGCTGACGTAAATTTGTAGTCCTGCATGATGCAATCGAATCGCGACATATTAACATTAACACAGTCCACCTGTAAGACGTGCATAATATAAAAGACCCTTTGCCTCCCTGGTCCGTTACCTCCATTCCTAGCTCAGTTGGAGCACGAGGCAACGACGGACAGGTAAGGCCAGACTAAGTGACGTGGTTTAGATGTACAAATCTTTGGTTAAGACTTAGTTGTAGTTCAGTTGAGAGTTGATCGTTTACGCAAGGATGCGTGTCGATAAGTGGGATGTTGAGAGCTTCTTTAAGACTGTGTGAGTCTTTTTTTGATCTCGAAGTTACCCGTCCAGTAATTTCTGGTTTGATATCTGTATCGTTGCACGCTTCAGAGGAGTAAGGTTCGGGTAGTATAAATATTTTCATGAAGCATATGTAGTCAACTATGCACGACAATTGCATTTGTCATAGACACGAGCAGAAATGCAACTTGTCTTATCGCTTTTGTGCCTAAAGCGGCAGTAAGATAAAGAACAGTGATGACTTTTTAACATCTTTAGAATAGAGTTGAAACTGTTCCCATGTAATATAGTATTGATTTATAGATGTGGTGCTTTTAAGAAAGTCCACCCTATATGACAGTATAAGCGAAGTTACGAGTGAGAATGCGAATGATTGCTGCACATCAAGATGCTTTTCCCTGAGTGTGCCATTGAGCGATAATGGTTTTTAACTCGATGTGTATACTTATAAGATACACTTTCTCAGACATATCATGAAAGAGAGACCATGAGATCCATGTGACTATGACATATGGTGACATACCAAGCATGTTCTAAACGAAACCTTTTCCCCCTTTTTTCATTTTGGGTTCTTGGTTTATGCTTGGTAGAGCGGGGCCTCTTTGACTGGAGCTGGTGCCAGGTGAGGTGAGGTCTAGCCCTCATATTCTACGGGTGAGCATATGTGTCTACATATTAGATATATTTTTTTTTATGTTTAGAGCTGACCTAGAGATGTGAATTATTAGATTGTGTTGTCACTGAAGATGTTATCTTTTGTGCTTTACAGATGTCCTACACATCTCGTAGATACAGAGGATCAGTATAAGACAACAGAGGGTGTATCAAATTCGACCTGTATGTATATATAAACTATATTTTCATTTTTTCACTCTTGAAGTAATGCAGTAGTAAATAAATCTATGGTGAGGTCCTGAAGAAAGCCGTGGACCGGATGTCCAACTGGCTGAAACATGTCGACCGTTTAAAAGCAGCAATTTGTTTGAACTGCTATAAAATCTTTTTTGCACTGGTTTTAATTAGGAATGCAATTGATACCGTTGAGAAGATTAAGTTCTTTTTCTTTTTCAAATCCTATTTTAATCACGTACTCTATTTCTTGCACTGCACTTTTTTCATTGGAGATTTCCCTGGGGGTCAGATACAAATTCTAACCTTCTTCTGTGCTCTCCTTTTCCTCTGAAGGACCTAATAGAGGATGCAATCTACCCAGTACTCCTCTATGATCAAGAGGATAGATGGGAGGTTGGCTGGAAACCCAAATGATGATAATGATCACTTCGGTGTGTGATGGGATTCCAACAGTCCTGAAGGGTCATTTCATCTTGTAATTCTCTATATTCTTTTCAGTGACACTCAAGTTGACAGTATTGAGCACAGTGTTCTATATTAATAATTCACATATCTGGATAAGCAGTTAGCATAATAGACCACGGATTATATGTATGTTTTGGTGATAAATGGAATATGGGGATTTAATCCGTTTAGGGTCTATAAAATTCCCTCGGACCCTTTTTTTTTTTTTTTAAACAAATATGTAGTCAGACTGGAACAAAATTCAGGCTGATTCGCAAGTTACCACAAGAGGGGGCAGAAGGCTGCCAGTGGAAATAGTTACCTTCTTGAAAGATTTTTTATGGAGCTCAATTCTTCCAATGGCAAAAGTCTCAGGGATGTACATGTGGAGGATTGCATGAATATGTATTGCCTCATTTGTAAGTAAACATGAAAAAGGAAGACCAAGCATAAGCTTCATTACATGGAAGGTATATCTTGAAGTCCAATAATAGAGGCATATTTGTTGGAAGATTGTACATGATTAACTTTTCTTATGCAGAATATACAGAGTTTCACTCTATTCACTGGCTGATGGCTGCAGACTAAAGCTGGCAAAAGGTCCATGGCCTCATATTGGATTTGCAGAAGCTCACTTTGGAGCAATGAGGGGCAAGTGTTTCCAGAGCTTGGGAAATCAAGTAATCCCCAGAGGATTTGAGGAGCACTACCTCAGGCTTACAGTTTCATTTTATTTTCAGGAGTAAAATGTTACTAGAAAAGCAGTTCTAGGTGAATTCCAATTACCACTGGAATCCTGAAATCTGGTTCTATAAATGGGGCAGAAGATGTATGCTGATAAGCTTATGACTAAGACCACCCTAACACGTCCTAATATGTGGAAATGTCACTCATGTCTTCTGCAAAATGTTGAGTATAGGATTTGAGCAAAAATAATTGTGTATTCAAGGAGATGCTAAAGCAGTTTTTCCTTTATTCAACATTTACCAACACACCAGTATTCTTGGCACTTCGAGCACCTTCATTGGGCAGAGTAGCCATTTTCCCTCTGTTTAAATTGGGAAGATATCTTCACCACCTCTCTTGGGCATGATGAACCCAGAAAGGACACTGGTGCAAGTGAGAACAGCATGTCTGCTTCTTGGCCAGAGAGAAAGATCTATCCTGTGTACTGCAATACAACTTCCCCTTTGTGGATAAAGCTTGGCATATTTAAAGGTGAATTTAGTTTCCAATCAACTATTCTAACTCTCAGCAAGATGTCCTACATTCCTCTTTTTACCAGTAGTCAACAAGGGTGGCACATTCACTTGCGATTTTAGTGTTAATTGTCTTACACAGACAGCCTTTCAAGGACAAATCCAGGGTTACTATCCCACAGCTCAAAGGTCTCTCTCCTAAGCAAAGCCAGTTATGTTTGTCCTAGAATGGATTCTTAATTGCAGAATAATCTGACACGCAAAAATGTTGAATCTTTCTAGATAACCAAGCTTCTACTCCTACAGAGTTTATCTTTGTACACATCAGACATAGTGGCTGGAGAGCTCAACTCCACATCATCAGGATCAGGTAAGCCATCCCACTCAATGGGTTTACTGGTAGACAAAAAGCCTATAGCCACTCTGCTCTGGTTGAGATTTACCTTCCTATTTAAAAGTGATATTTGTCAATGTGCAACAATACTCTTTGCAGTGCTGTAAATTCTGCCTAAAAAGGTAATAATTGAGCCTCGCCACCCTTCCTTCCTTCCTTCCAGCAGGTTCTTTCTAGTCACAGAATACCTGTACATAGTTATCCAGATTCAATCAACTTAAACGTCACAACACACGCATTTGTTTATATCTTTATGAGTGTGGAGTCTCTACACATAAAAGACCTATCTTTTTATGCGCTGAGATTCCACACTCGTAAAGATACTACTCGAAAATCACTTTGTGAATAGCAAACAAAAGTAAACTTTTAAAAAGTAGATATATATACACACATATATGCATATATATATACATATACACATACACATTACATACATATGTATGTATAATGTGTATATATAGATATATATATATATATTCACTAAAAAAAACAAAGGTAACAGGGACATTAAAGTTAGGGTCAGATTATACTCATACAAAACCAGAGAAATTCAGCTGTTATAGTTTCCTGAGTTAACTATAACTCGTGCCCCTGTAATGCACTGCTTATTACAAATTACATCGCTCGTGACATGGTCAGTGACATCACTGATGACATCTCAAATGTCATCAGTGATGACATCATCCAGTGGCTATTTTTAAAATGTTTAACAGTGTTAAATATATATACTAAGGTGTATTGGTGAATCAGTGGGTGTAAGAGTGACTGTATGGATAACTCAGTGGGTGCATGACTGACTGTATAAGTGAGTGATTAGGTGTCTCCGTGAATGTATAAGGGAGTGACTGGTTGTGTAAATTAGTGTATCGGTCTATCAGTTGATGTCTACGTGGGTGTATGAGTGTGTTAGTGGGTACATGAATGGCTATATGGGAGATTGGTTGATTGTCTGACTACCTCTATGGTTGTCTGTGTGTCTATGTGTCTGTGTGTGTGTGTTAGGGGTGTGTGACTGCCTGTATGGATGAGTGAGTGGGTGAGTCAGTGGCTGTATGTGGTACTGTGTGCATGTGTGAGAAGCTGTATGGGTGAGTGAGTGTCTGTATGGCTGTGTCGGTGATTGAGTGCATGGGTCAGTATGGGCGAGTTACTGGGTATATGAAAGGCAGTATAGGTGAGTGACGGTGTATATGAGTGACTGTAGGCGTGAGTTAGTGAATATGAGAGTGGCTATATGATAAGTGCGTGCTTCTGTCACTAACTGTATAGGTGAGTGAGTACGTGTTACTATTTGTATGAGTAAGTAAGTGGGTGTGTGTGTAACTGTTTGGGTGAGTAAGTGGCTGTGTGATTGACTGTATGGGTGAGTGTCTAGGTGTGTGAGTAGTTCTATGGCTGACTCAGTCAGTGTGTGAGTGCCTGTATGGGTGTATGAGTGGATATGTCAATGGCTGTATTAGTGAGTGAGTGGGTGTATGAGTGGCAATATGGGTGAGCGAGTGGATGTGTGTGTACATCTATGAATCAGTGAGTGTCTGTGTAAGTAGTGGTATGGCTCTGTGAATGGGTTTGTGAATGGTTATGTGGGAGTGGCAGTGGATATATAAAAGATTCTATAGGTGTGTGAGTGGGTGAGTCAGAGATGCTGTGGATGATGTCACCACTGATGTCACTGACCACCTCATGAGTGATGTAATATGTGAGGTCATAAGCAGTGCATTGCGGGGGCCATTTTCGGCCCCGGGGACCCCATCCCTGGGGCATGACCATCTGTTTGGGGACTGCGGGTGAACCTGAAGGCCCCCACAGTCCCAGCCGGCTCCCGCCTCCTGCCGGAGCCGGCATTACTTTTTACACCCAGGGAGATACTAACATGCAGCTCCCTGGGTGTAAAAAGCAAAGTGTGCTCTACTTTGAACAAGCGAGAGCAAAATGCTCTCGCTTGTTCAAAGTGGAGCACACTGTTTGCTATGGGATGGCGGGTAACTATGCAAGTCTGTGAAAAAGAATGTCCGTTATTTGTGTTGATGACTGTGATGTAATCGAAATCAACATAAAAAGGAAGCAGCCAAACAATGGCGACTGCTAACATTGACAAAGGCGTACTGCCGAAACGCGTCTGTGCGCGCTTCGGATCCAATAAAATTTGGATTGCTTCTACCTCATGAGTGCTAGTCTTCTTTGTTTCACGGAGCCTGGATTGACAACGAGTGCACCCTCGTGTGACCAGCACCCGCACGTGAGTGCAGAGGGTTTTGGTGTAAAAGGAGCAGGAGTAATTGTTTACCTCAGCACCATCGTGGCATTGAATTGCAGGCATTCTGGTGGCTAGAAAATCTACGGAGCAAAAGTCAATGGACACGGGTTCCGATAGAAAATCCCACATACAACATTTAACAGTCTGCACGAAAAAGCGACCGGGCGAAGAGGGGGAAGACGAAGCGCACAAATGAAAGTTGAGATAGACATAAGCAACATCTATCATGTTTAGTGAAGCAGTACACCAAATGCAGGAGATACAAGTGGCACCCTAACCCCCAGTCATGAGGACCTAAAAAGTAAATTTCAAAAACTCAAAAGACTATACAAGAGAGAGATCAGAAAATGGAGGGAGGCACCTTTGCTCCAACACTATGTGGATATTGAGAGAATACCAAGAGCACTAAGAATCTACACGGTCCCGGCGTATGAAAACTCTGATCCTAAACTACTCGAGCAGTGGTCGGAGCACACCGCGAACTCATCGAAAGGAATGTTGGGGATTCTAATTACGTTTGCATGGAGTGACAGAGAGAAAGCATTAAAAGATATCAGCGATTTGGAAAAGGAAATCACCAATAATGCAGAAACAACGAGAGTAGAGAAACCAAAAGAAAACATGAAAAAAACGTCTACTCAACTATGAGCAAAAAATTAAACGTCGTAAAGAAGAAAAGTTTGATCGGGATGCCAGGGATATGAGCAAGGTAGGGTGCTCACATTTGCCAGAAAATATGATGCTCCACGACGGAAATTGAAAAACAGAAAGAAACGGATCATCATTGAACGGAGGGACACCCCCGAGTCGGAAGTGACAGACATAATAAGACAAACCTGGCTCTGAGGTGGCAAAGGGAAACCACCGGATCCAAGAGGAAATTAACAATGAGAAGAGGCGGGTGGAAGCAACACCACCACCAGTTCAAATCGGACGTTCAGGAGCAAAAGAGGGACAAAATTTCAGCAATAACAGAAAATCTGACAATCATCAACCTGACGAAAAAATAACTAATGAAGGTGGAAGAATCAGTATTGCGATTAGGACTCTCTTTTTGTCCAAGTAGTAAGTTTGAATACACTCAAACTAGAATTGACCTTTTTAAATTCTCAAGGAAATTGAAACTTCATAAATTTTTCATACAAAGAGGTCCAAGCAAGTCGAAGAAAACAGCTCGGCACACAGACATACCAATTGATATCCCAACAGTGAACAATCTAGAAACCTTGGCAATTTTGGAGGAATTGGACTCTGAACAATCAATAACCAGGGAGGATCCACGAGACAATATGGACAGAATTGAGAATTTAGGGGTCATCCAAATTGGACCAGTGAGTCCCTTCAAACCAACATCGAAGTTTGTACCACAGATGCCTAATGATGCAATAGACATCTTTGTAGAGTGTGGGAACAAGGACTTAATTGCTCTACGCATGAAAGAAAGCAGGAACACCGACAAAAGACTGAATAACATCACCAAAGATCAAAGAGAAGCATTGAAGAACCTACAACAGGACCAAACAATTGTATATAAGCCTTCCGAAAACGGAGGAAATATAATGCTATTAACAAGGGAAAATTACCAGAAAGAGGCACTGAGGCAACTGTAAGATAGAAGTAGTTACATACTGACCACTCAGATGGAGTATAACAACTGTATCCAGAAATGTAATACTCTGATCCAAAAGTGGTATCACAAAGGAATGTTAACAGTGGAAGAATATCGCTTCCTGGCTAATCCTTATCCTCGATTACAGACTTTTTATCACTTGCCAAAAGTGCATAAGGACAAAACCCAACCACCAGGACCCCCGATAGTGTCTTCCATTGGGAGCCTTACGGAAAATATGTCAACATATGTTGATCATTTTTTATCTCCGTTTGTCTTGCAATTGACCTCGTACACACTTGACACTAAAGACTTCTTGAACCAGATTGAGGGAATCATATGGGAACCGGATTTCCTCATGATAGAAATAGATGTGTCTAGTCTCTACACAAGCATAGCACACACACAGGGATGAGAGGCAGTAAGATACTTTTTGAAGGGACGCCCACTGCGATTCACAGAACACAGTGAAAAGTTGGTGGAATGTGTGGATTTTTGCCTAAACAACAATATATTTAGATTTTTTGATCAGTTTTACAAGCAAATCCAAGGCACGGCCATGGGCACCTGCTTCGCCCCCAGCTACGTGAATTTATTCATGGGCTGGTGGGAGAAGCAGAAGGCCTGGTCAGATGCCTATAATCAGTGGGTGGAAAGGATTGTAACGTGGAGAAGATGCATCGATGATTTTGTTCATCATATGGCGAGGGCCAGTAGAATCAGCAGAGGCATATATAACAGCTTTAAATGTGAATGATGTAAACCTTACATTCACATTTGAAATAAGAAGTTCCAGGGTGAACATTTTGGACCTACAAATATTCATGAGCGAGGGTAGAATTTGCACAGCTCTGTATAGGAAGCCGACAGCTGGTAATGCGGTATTACATGCTGCCAGCAGTCATCCTCCCAAACTGGTAAACAGTATACCATATGGAGAACTACTACAGATTAAACTGAACTACACTAGGGTCATAGACTTCCAAGAAGCTGCAGAAGAAAGCATTAAAATGTACTTAAAAGAGCGAAAGTGAGGGTAGACTCCCAATGCAGAGCTGATGTCCTAAAAGAAAATCCATGAAAAAAACAAGAAAATTTACAGGGTAATTTTAGGATGATCACGGATTACTCTAGTGCAGCCAACAATGTACGAGGGATACTACTGAAAAACTGGCATATTCTTCAATCAGATACCACTATAGGTGGTGACATCCCTAACCATCCTCTTATTACATTTAGAAAGTCTAGATCAATTAGAGATCGAATTGTACGAAGTAATTTTGCTCGAGAGAAAGTAGGATCCCCCTTCTTACAGTAGCAAGGTACTTGAATATGAAATTCCAGGCCTTCGGGAACCCAAAAGGATTAGGCATTTCATCAACTGCAATACACCATACACTGTATACTGCCTAGTCTGCCCATGCCAATTAAGATATGTGGGAAGTACCATCCATCCCACCAAAATATGTATCCTTGAGCACATGAGAGCAATCACTAATAAGGATAGCTCTTACCCTTTGGCAAGGCATTTCGAATCTCACCACCACAGTGATAGAAATTTACTTAGGTTCTTTTGCCTGGATCATGTATCGAGAGACATGAGAGGGAGAGATAGGGAATTAAGATTATGTTGCCTAGAATCTAGATACATTATAGACATGCAGACCAAGGGACCCACAGGTCTAAACTGTAGTGAAGAGCTAGGGGTACATCTGTAGGCTCCAGAAAACTAAAAATGGAAGATGCACTTGAACAGTCATCTCAGGCAACACAGAAGTGTAGGATATTAAACTATAATATGTTTGAACACTATATTCTGCCCATCCAGGGCACAATCACCAGTAACAAGTCACCAGGAGAGACTAGGGGTCTTGTGAGCCCATACAGGGCATGATAAAGTGTTACATCCAGCAGAGGTGCAAAGGAATGACCTTAAACAGCATAAACACGATATGAATGAAATGTTGAATCTGAATATTTATATTATTGAGTATCATTGCACTGCTACTGCATGCTCTATGATAACATCGATGTAATATAGCACAAAAGCTGATCTCCCAGACCTCTTGTGAAAGCATGTGACATATCCTCCACCCATAATGTAAAACCGTTCTAAGATGGCTGCCAAGTAACTATGCGAGTCTGTAAAAAAGAATGCCCATTATTTGTGTTGATGACTGTGATGCAATCGAAATCGACATAAAAAGAAAGAGGCCGAACAATGGCAACTGCTAACATTGACAAATACGTACTGCTGAAACGTGTCTGTGTGCACTTCGGATCCAATAAAATTTGGATTACTTCTCCCCCGTGAGTGCTGGTCTTCTTTGTTTCACGGAGCCTGAATTGACAATGAGTGCACCCTCGTGTGACCAGCACCCGCTCGCTAGTCGCTAGTGCAGAGGGTTTTGGTGTAAAAGGAGTGGGATATATATATATATATATATATATATATATATATATATATATATATATATATATATATATATATATATATATATATATATATATATATATATATCACCTACTGGTGGTCGCCAGTAGGTAGTCATAGTTAGGACCTAGTTTCCATAGGAAAAGCGTTTTTGATTTGCCAATATCTTTGGCGCCGTTTGACGAATCTTCATGAAATTTTCTAAACGAATGGGGCGCTCCGGTCAGCTCCTGTCTTGAAAGTTTCGGGGTGATTTGTAAAGCGGGGGCCGAGAAAAAAGGGGAGTCCTAGTTAGGACCTACTTTCCATAGGAAAAGCGTTTTTTGATTTGCCAATATCTTTGGCGCCGTTTGCTGTATCTTTGCAAAATTTTCAAAACTAAAGGGGCGCTTCGGTCAGTTTCTGTCTTGAAAGTTTCGGGGTGATTCGTAAAGTGGGGGCCGAGAAAAAAGGGGGGCCCAAAACGCATTTTCTCCATATTAATTTCTATAGGAACTTTAGTCCCGGCTAAAACCTGAACTGCTGAACGGAATTACACCAAATTTGGCAGACCTCTTGGTCCAGAATGCACTCTTTGCTTTAAATGTGGTAAATCCGTTCAGTAGTTCCTGAAAACTTTTAAAATAAAAAATATCGATATCTGATGACCGGGGTGGATCCGCGAACCCTCCCGAGCACGAGCTTCATTTTGATTGGCTGTCAAACCAGGAAGTGTTGGCAGCCATCTTGTGACTCGGTAGAACCTAGTCACAAGAAAAAAGGTTGAAAAAAAGAAAAGGGGGCAGGGTAGAAACACGCTGACCCCCTCGGACTGCTCAGGAGGTCCCACAGGGAACCCCAGGGCCTCAAAAAGCTTTTTTTTTTTTTAAAACAAACGGCAGGATTCGCTCTGGGTTCACAAATCCTGCTGAGAAAATGAAAAAAAAATGAAGTGCGGTTTCCCGCACTTCATTTTCTTAAAGCCCCCGGGTGGGCCAGGTCCCGGGGGCAATGTGTAATAATGGTGTGGGGGCCTGAGGGGCCCCAGCAGCCCCGGGGACCACCACCTCCCTGGGGCTTTATTTATAATATGGGGGGCACACAGCCTTGGGGGCCGACTACCCCTCCTGTTACCTCCAGTAAATCCCACACAGTGGGATTGCTTGGAGGTCCCCCTTTCTCCACCACTCTGCAAACCCGCCTCCTGGCACACATTGGGGATGAAGTCCACTTTACTCCTGAGGGACTTTGGGGGCCAAGAAGCCCTCCTGGTACCTCCGGTAAGTCCTGAGCGCTGGTCGGAGGCCCAGCACCCTTTCTCCACCACTCTGCAAACACGACTACCAGTTAAAGAAGCATTTGTAATGTAATAGGTCTCGCATTTGCAAGAGTTAGAGCTATTGGCATTGTAAATGTAAAAGTTTTTTACTAATGTTTTTTGGAGTGGAGTGGATGTACGTTGTGTGTAGTGGAATTATGTGGTATGTTGTGCAGTGAAATTATGTGGATAGAAGGTATGTGGTATTTAGTGTATAGGAAGTTGTAGCCAAGTAGCCAAGGAGGCCGACTGGTGAGGAGCTCCGGTCGGGAGCTCCTGGCCAGGGATCGCTTTTTTGGCTTAACTCCCCTAAAATCTCCCCCCCCTCAGATCTTTTCTATTTACTGGGGGTCCGGTTTGCCTGCAGTCCTCGCCTCTCTGGTCTCCCTCTTCGGGACTCGAGACTTCCCGTTGATTCGTGGTCGGGGTTTTCCGACTGCGGCATCGGAGCAACATGGCCGATGTCCGGTGGAGCTGTACACCGCCGCTGCTGTCACCTACCCAGCCGGACATCAGTGCCCCTCATCACTCCACTGGTCCTCCTTTCTACCCCCGCCTTCTTGTGAACTCCGGTGGGTTTGCCGGCTGCCTGCCCGCCTCGCTGCAGCTGATACCCGACTCTGCTGACCGGGCGGTCCCGCCGATCTAGGCTTGCCTTCCCAAACCTTTGCTGCGAATTCCTATCGTCCGGCGGCACCGCTCTGGGGCTGCAGTTGAATCGTGTGGATCTTGCGACACCTGGCGGAGTTTCCTGGAGAGTGCCATGACGCAGAAGCCCGTCTTTCTGAGCTTGTTCTCCCCTTTGGCTGTGCCGCGCACTCCTGACCCCGCAACTGCCATTCCCGTATGGATCCGAGCCTGCGCTGACTTCTCCCCTTACTTTTGATGCCCGGCGAGGGATCGACGACACCCTGCTGATCCTCCTTCAAATTTTGGTGACTTTGACTTCCCATTCAGGGGTAGGTGTTCTCTCTGATTTTTCAGCCGGTTCGGTTTTGCATGCTTTGCCCGCCATTTTGTTGTGAGGTATTTACCTCCATGACCTGGACCCTCCATCTTGCGGCTGCAACTGACACTCGGTCTGATCCTCACTGTTGGTCAGCGCCTTCCTTCCAACACCACCTGAACACCTGGCTGAACGATGGCAAGAATTTCCTTCTCTGTAAATATGTAATATATAATTGTACAAGCCTAGTCGCTGTTAAAATGTAATCCTGAGTGAATTTGCAATTTGAATATATATAACTCTAACCACTAGTATATGCAGTAGACCATTGTACTTACTACCACTTCTATGTGATTTTAGAGTTTATCTGTTTGTATCTCTTCCTTGAGTGACTTTACAACTTGTACATTTGCAATTTTTTTTCTGTTTGTATCATACCGACTTCGCACAATTATACATTTTCCGCATTAGCCATATAATCCATCAGCTGCTGCCTAATCTGCAGATTTGAACAAAAAAAGCCTTGTTTCTAGCTCAAACGGCTCAAAAGTTACAAAAAATGCAGCGACAAGTGTTACAGCGTGGTGGAAGGTCCTTTGTAAATCTAGAATGGTCACCTGTTACTTATTGCTAAATGTGGGTATTAAATTGGTACTAATGGTGTGCAAGCCACTCTTGCTTCTTTCTGCGCCTCTCTTGCCTCATTCTGCATTTCTGTTGCTTCATTCTGCGCCTTTCTTTCTTTCTTTTTCTACACTTCTCTTGCCTCTTTCTGCACATCTCTTCTACTTTCTGCACCTCTTTTGCCTCTTTCTGCACATCTGTTGCCTCTTTCTGCACCTCACTTGCTTCTTTGTGCACATCTCTTGCCTATTTCTGCACCTCTCTTGCCTCTTTCTGTATCCCTCTTCTTTCTTTCTGCACCCCTCCTGCCTCTTTCTGCACCTCTGTTCCTTCTTTCGGCACTTCTTTTGTTTCTTTCTGCACCACTCTTGGTTCTTTTTGCACCCCTCTTCCTCTTTCTCCACCCCTCTTCCCCCTTTCTGCATGTCTGTTGCTTCTTTCTGCAATTCTCTTGCCTCTTTCTCCACCCATCTTCCCTCTTTCTGCACTCCTTTTGCCTCTTTCTGCACCTCTGTTGCTTCTTTCTGCACTTCTTTTGTCTCTTTCTGCAACTCTCTTGCTTCTTTCTGCATCCCTCTTGCCTCTTTCTCCACCCCTCTTCCCCATTTTTGCATCTTTGTTGCTTCTTTCTGCACTTCTCTTACCTCTTTCTGCACCTCTGTCCCTTCTTTCTGCAACCCTTGTGCCTCTTTCTGCACCCGTCTTCCCTCTTTCTGCTCCCCTCTTGTCTCTTTCTGCACCTCTGTTGCTTCTTTCTGTACTTATTTTGTTTCTTTCTACACCTCTTGCTTTTTTCTGCACCCCTTTTGCCTCTTTCTGCACCCCTCTTGCCTCTTTCTGCACCTCCGTTCCTTCTTTCTACACTTCTTTTGTTGCTTTCTGCAGCTCTTTTGCTTCTTTCTGCACCCCCTTGCCTCTTTCTCCACCACTTTTCCCTCTGTCTTCACCCCTGTTGCCTCTTTCTGCACCTCTGTTCCTTCTTTCTGCACTTATTTTGTTTCTTTTTGCACTTCTCTTACCTCTTTCTCCACCCCTCAACCCTCTTTCTGCACCTCTGTTGCTTCTTTCTGGACTTCTCTTTCTTCTTTCTGGACTTCTCTTTCTTCTTTCTGCACCTCTGTTCCTTCTTTCTGCACTTCTTTTGTTTCTTTCTGCAACTCTCTTGCTTCTTTCTGTATCCTTCTTGCCTCTTTCTCCACCCCACTTCCCCCTTTCTGCATCTATGTTGCTTCTTTCTGCACTTCTCTTGCCTCTTTCTGCACCTCTGTCCCTTCTTTCTGCAACCCTTGTGCCTCTTTCTGCACCCCTCTTGTCTCTTTCTGCACCTCTCTCTGTTGCTTCTTTCTGCACTTCTTTTGTTTCTTTCTGCACCTCTCTTGCTTCTTTCTGCACCCCTCGTGCCTCTTTCTGCATCCCTCTTCCTTCTTTCTGCACTCCTCTTGCCTCTTTCTGCACCTCTGTTCCTTCTTTCTGTACTTCTTTTGCTTCTTTATGCACTTCTCTAGCTTCTTTCTGCACCTCTGTCCCTTCTTTCTGCAACCTTTGTGCCTCTTTCTTCACCCATCTTCCCTCTTTCTGCTCCCCTCTTGCCTCTTTCTGTACCTCTGTTCCTTCTTTCTGCACTTCTTTTGTTTCTTTCTGCACCTCTCTTGCTTCTTTCTGTATCCTTATTGCCTCTTTATCCACCCCACTTCCCCCTTTCTGCATTTCTGTTGCTTCTTCATGCACTTCTCTTGCTTCTTTCTGCACCTCTCTTGCTTCTTTATGGACCCCTTGTGCCTCTTTCTGTACCCCTCTTCCCTCTTTCTGCACTCCTCTTGCCTCTTTCTGCACCTCTGTTGCTTCTTTCTGTACTTCTTTTGTTTCTTTCTGCACCTCTCTTGCTTCTTTCTGCACCCCTCTTGTCTCTTTCTCCACCCCTCTTCCCCCTTTTTCATCTCTGTTGCTTCTTTCTGCACTTTGCTTGCCTCTTTCTCTGCCCCTCATCTGTCTTTCTGCACCTCTGTTGCTTCTTTCTGCATTTCTCTTGCTTATTTCTGCACTTCTCTTGCTTCTTTCTGCACACCTCATGCCTCTTTCTGCACCCCTCTTCCCTCTTTCTAAACCCCCCTTGCCTCTTTCTCCACCGCTCTTCCCTCTTTCTGCATCCCTGTTGCCTCATCCTGCACCTCTGTTCCTTCTTTCTGCACTTCTTTTATTTCTTTTTGCACATCTCTTGCTTCTGTCTGCACCCTTCTTGCCTCTTTCTGCACCCCTCTTGCCTCTTTCTGCACATCTTTCACTTCTTTCTGCACCACTGTTGCTTATTTCTGCACTACTCTTGCTTCTTTCTGCACCTCTCTTGCTTCTTTCTGCACCACTCATGCTTCTGTCTGCACCCCTCTTGCCTCTTTCTGCACATCTTTCACTTCTTTCTGTTCTTCTCTTGCCTATTTCTGCTCCTCTCTTGCCTCTTTCTGCACTTCTCTTGCCTCTTTCTGTACCTCTGTTGGTTCTTTCTGTACTGCTCTTGCTTCTTTCTGTACCTCTTTTGCAAATTTCTGCATCCCTCTTGACTATTTTTGTACCCCTCTTCCCTATTTCTCCACCTCTCTTGCTTCTTTCTGCACTTCTCTTGCTTCTTTCTGCACTGCTCTTGCTTCTTTCTGCTCCTCTCTTGCAAATTTCTGTATCCCTCTTACCTCTTTCTGCACCCTTGTTCCCTCTTTCTGCACTTTTCTTGCCTGTTTCTGCACCTCTCTTGCCTCTTTTGGCACCTCTGTTACTTCTTTCTGCACTTCTCGTGCCTCTATCTGCACCCCTCTTGCCTCTTTCAGCACCTCTGTTGCTTCTTTCTGCACTTATCTTACTTCTTTCTGCACCCCTCTTCCCTCTTTCTGTACCCCTTTTGCCTCTTTGTGCACCTCTCCTGCCTCTTTCTGCACCTCTCTTGCCTTTTTCTGCAGTTCTTTTGCTTCTTTCTGCACTTTTCTTGCCTCTTTCTGTACCCCTCTTGACTCTTTCTGCACTTCTGTTGGTTCTTTCTGTTGCGGGGATTCTGCACCTACACAGAACTATGCATAGGAAAACAGGACCTCGGTGTATAGGGGTGTACCGACCTACCACCTTAGTGCCCAAAATCCCAAAACCGACTAGCTATATTGTCTCATTTGTTCTCCTACAAAAATCACGAAGCTACAAATGATTAGACAACCAAGAACACAACACTCCCAACTCTCTCAGGAATCGCGGTAGCAAGACATACTCTTTCGCTCGCTCACTCGTACTTGTCCACAACACGATTAGGCAGAGTCACTGTAATAGTTCAAAATGTTTATTTTAACTATCGAGCTCTACAATACAGTATACGAGCCACTATCAGCAGCAAAATGCATAAACTCAAAACAATTAGCATTGTTACAATTCCATATAGCACAAAGGGGGAAGTCATTTTACAAAGACAGTGGAAAAAGGGCTATTAGACCTAACCACCCTCCCCTTGACTGAAAGATGTTTATTAGAAAAAGGAAGATATCTGGGCTTTGACAGCAGACCCCATACCTGAAAGCCTAGATGCAAGATTTACATCATAGGAACAGCGTAGCTCTTCTCTACGGAAAGGGCTTTCTCCAAGTGTGTGTTAAAACAACATGCATCCCAGTAATATCAAACACGAGTCTCCAGCATTGCAGCTGTGTTTAGCATGTTATGTCTAGGTGCTAGGGACTAACCGGAACAGAATAACAAGGGGCATTGCTTATAGACTTTGCACATCGTGTTCAGACTAAACTCCAGGAACATCAACAAAGAACGCGAAAAACAGATAGTTCTCACGTGAAAGGCACAGACAGCGTTTGCAAAAAATAAAGTCATGTAGTAACGTGTGCAAAAGCAGCATCATGGCAGCGAAGCTCATGCTAACTTAGCAATGTCAACAATGACCCCAAGGGCCACATAACATACACAGCTCTTGCTTCTTGCTGCACCTCTGTTGCAAATTTCTGCATCCCTCTTGCCTCTTTCTGTACCACTCTTCCCTCTTTCTGTACCTCTCTTGCCTCTGTCTGCACACCTGTTCCCTCTTTCTGCATCCCTTTTGCCTGTTTCTGCAACTCTCTTGCCTCTTTCTGCAGTTCTCTTGCCTCTTTCTGCACCTCAGTTGGTTCTTTCTGTACTGCTCTTGCTTCTTTCTGCACCTCTTTTGCAAATTTCTGCATCCCTCTTGCCTATTTTGGCGCCCCTCTTCCCTATTTCTCCACCTCTCTTGCTTCTTTGTGCACCACTCGTGCTTCTTTCTGCACCCCTCTACCCTCTTTCTGCACCCCTCTTGCCTCTGTCTGCATCCCTCTTGTCTCTTTCTGCACATCTTGTGCTTCTTTCGCCTCTTCTCTTGCCTCTTTCTGCTTCTCTCTTGCCTCTTTCAGCACCTCTTTTGTTTCTTTCTGTACTGCTCTTGCTTCTTTTCGCATCTCTTTTGCAAATTTCTGCATCCCACTTGCCTATTTCTGCACCCATCTTCCCTATTTATCCACCGCTCGTGCTTCTTTCTGTATCCCTCTTAACTCTTTCTGCACCCCTGTTCCCTCTTTCTGCACTTTCCTTGCCTGTTTCTGCACCTCTCTTGCCTCTCTCGGCACCTCTGTTGCTTCTTTCTGCACTTCTCTTGCCTCTATCTGAGAAAAGAAACACGAAAAACAAGAAAAGGGGGCAGGGTAGAAACACCTTGACCCCCTAGGCCTGCTCAGGGGGTCCCACAAGGACCCCCAGGGCCAAAAAAAGCATTTTTTTTTAAAAAATCGGCGAGATTCGCGCACCCAGCGCGAATTTCGGACGAAAAAAAAAATAATGAAGCGCGGGCTCCCGCGCTTCATTATTATTTAGCCCCCGGGTGGGCCAAGTCCCGGGGGCGTTCAATAATGTAATTGCGGGGGCCCAGGGAGGCCTCCGAAGCCCCAGGGACTGCTTTCCATAAACATTTGCGTGGGCACATGGCCCCCCGGCAGCCCCGGGGACTGCCACCCCCCGGGGCTTCTTACTTTTAATGTGTGGGGGGGCCTCCAAGTCCCCCCGAAGCCCCGGGGACCGCCACCCCCGGGGGCTTTTATTAATTATAATCGCGGGGGACCGCCACCCCCTGGGGCTTTTATTTTTTTAAACATACACGTGTGTGGGGGGTGCTCGAGCCCCCCCACACGCCCCGGGACTAATATTCAATTTCCGTAACGGACCCCCGGGGACCACCACCTCCCCGGGGCTGTGCATAACATAATTTAAAAAAACACTTGATTCATTTGAGATGTCATCAGTGATGTCACTGACCATGTCATGAGTGATGTAATATGTGACGTCATCAGCAGTGCATTGCGGGGGCGCAAGTTTTTCCTTTCTCGAGAGCGCACTCCGCAGCAGGTAGGGAAACCCTTTATTTGCATATGGTGTACCTTCCATAATGGGTTCTATTTTTGTTGCATGCTGGGAAGTGTAGTTAATTTACCTAATGTTTTACCCTCCGGTGGGTGCCGTGGCCATATACGACTTTGTAAGGACAAATTAAGCCCTCCAGTGGGCCTCGGGATGGGGTTCCGCTTTCTCAATCGTTGCCCCGCTGTGTCTGCATATGGTCAAAAGCTGTTTTCTAACCTGCAGTCTCACCTTCGCTCTTAGAGTGGTGCAGCTCTCCACGGTCGGAAAAAGGCTGTGAATCTTTGTTTCAAAAGTTTTTCCTTTCTCGAGAGCGCACTCCGCAGCAGGTAGGGAAACCCTTTATTTGCATATGAAAGCGCAATCCCACTCCGACCTTTGCAGTCCCCATTCCTGACGCGTTTTGAAGTTACTCTCTTCTTCCTCATAGGCATTTCGTAATGGCACACTGATGTTGGTTTAGACACTCCCCTGTGCTTGCTCATTCATTTATAAGCCTCTGGTGTGCCTTCCATAATAGGTTCCATTTTTGTTGCATGCTGGGAAGTGTAGTTAATTTACCTAATGTTTTACCCTCCGGTGGTTGCCGTGGCCATATACGACTTTGTAAGGACAAATTAAGCCCTCCAGTGGGCCTCGGGATGGGGTTCCACTTTCTCCATCGTTGCCCCGCTGTGTCTGCATATGGACAAAAGCTGTTTTCTGACCTGCAGTCTCACCTTTGCTCTTAGAGTGGTGCAGCTCTCCACGGTCGGAAAAAGGCCGTGAATCTTTGTTTCAAAAGTTTTTCCTTTCTCGAGAGCGCACTCCGCAGCAGGTAGGGAAACCCTTTATTTGCTTATGAAAGCGCAATCCCACTCCGACCTTTGCAGTCCCCATGGCTGACGCGTTTCGAAGTTACTCTCTTCTTCCTCATAGGCATTTCGTAATGGCACACTGATGTTGGTTTAGACACTCCCCTCTGCTTGCTCATTCATTTATAGGCCTCTGGTGTGCATTCCATAATGGGTTTCATTTTTGTTGCATGCTGGGAAGTGTAGTTAATTTACCTAATGTTTTACCCTCCTGGTGTGTGCCGTGGCCATATACGACTTTGTAAGGACAAATTAAGCCCTCCAGTGGGCCTCGGGATGGGGTTCCACTTTCTCCATCGTTGCCCCGCTGTGTCTGCATATGGACAAAAGCTGTTTTCTGACCTGCAGTCTCACCTTTGCTCTTAGAGTGGTGCAGCTCTCCACGGTCGGAAAAAGGCCGTGAATCTTTGTTTCAAAAGTTTTTCCTTTCTCGAGAGCGCACTCCGCAGCAGGTAGGGAAACCCTTTATTTGCTTATGAAAGCGCAATCCCACTCCGACCTTTGCAGTCCCCATGGCTGACGCGTTTCGAAGTTACTCTCTTCTTCCTCATAGGCATTTCGTAATGGCACACTGATGTTGGTTTAGACACTCCCCTCTGCTTGCTCATTCATTTATAGGCCTCTGGTGTGCATTCCATAATGGGTTTCATTTTTGTTGCATGCTGGGAAGTGTAGTTAATTTACCTAATGTTTTACCCTCCTGGTGTGTGCCGTGGCCATATACGACTTTGTAAGGACAAATTAAGCCCTCCAGTGGGCCTCGGGATGGGGTTCCGCTTTCTCAATCGTTGCCCCGCTGTGTCTGCATATGGTCAAAAGCTGTTTTCTGACCTGCAGTCTCACCTTCGCTCTTAGAGTGGTGCAGCTCTCCACGGTCGGAAAAGGGCCGTGAATCTTTGTTTCAAAAGTTTTTCCTTTCTCGAGAGCGCACTCCGCAGCAGGTAGGGAAACCCTTTATTTGCATATGAAAGCGCAATCCCACTCTGACCTTTGCAGTCCCCATGCCTGACGCGTTTCGAAGTTACTCTCTTCTTCCTCATAGGCATTTCGTAATGGCACACTGATGTTGGTTTAGACACTCCCCTCTGCTTGCTCATTCATTTATAAGCCTCTGGTGTGCCTTCCATAATGGGTTCCATTTTTGTTGCATGCTGGGCAGTGTAGTTCATTTACCTAATGTTTTACCCTCCGGTGGGTGCCATGGCCATATACGACTTCGTAAGGACAAATTAAGCCCTCCAGTGGGCCTCGGGATGGCGTTCTGCTTTCTCAGTCGTTGCCCCGCTGTGTCTGCATATGGTCAAAAGCTGTTTTCTAACCTGCAGTCTCACCTTCGCTCTTAGAGTGGTGCAGCTCTCCACGGTCGGAAAAAGGCTGTGAATCTTTGTTTCAAAAGTTTTTCCTTTCTCGAGAGCGCACTCCACAGTAGGTAGGGAAACCCTTTATTTGCATATGAAAGCGCCATCCCACTCCAACCTTTGCAGTCCCCATGCCTGACGCGTTTCAAAGTTACTCTCTTCTTCCTCATAGGCATTTTGTAATGGCACACTGATGTTGGTTTAGACACTCCCCTCTGCTTGCTCATTCATTTATAGGCCTCTGGTGTGCCTTCCATAATGGGTTCCATTTTTGTTGCATGCTGGGAAGTGTTGTTAATTTACCTAATGTTTTACCCTCTGGTGGGTGCCGTGGCCATATACGACTTTGTAAGGACAAAGATATATATATATATATATATATATATATATATATATATATATATATATATATATACTCACACACATATACACGCACATATTTAAGGGGATCTACATATTATATATCACAGAATTATCTTGCATTCATTATAGTCTTTCTTCAAGTGTGGTTGATAACCCTGCAGGAGAGCTGACATTTCAATCCAAGAAGAATTAATGTCACCGATCTCATCAGCACAGTGCCGTCTGTCTACTGACCCTAATACATTGAACTACTTGTCAATCTCCACTGATACACACACCATATGATTCTCCTGGTATGGTTCTCTGAATAGTGATCTAAACTCCGTTGCACAGCACATCCATTCACAGTATCCGGATCATTCTTACTGATGTGCGGGAAGAATATATGTCACACAGTAAGCACTTTTTACACCTTGCGCTGTATGCACTAGACTTTGATATGTGCTGTTTGATGTTGATGGAATAATACATTCCATTTACAAATAGAGTCTTGCCTTAAATCACTGAATGATATACTTCTATAACCATAGAAGAGTGGTCATGAGAGGGGTAGTAGATAGTTGCATGAAATTTGACCCACTGGATCATGGTGTTTGATCAGGGAATGGATTTGTATCACCCATACCAGCTTTCAATTCCATTGTGAAGCTAACATAGCTATCAGCTGTCTTAGCTAGCTCTCTACCCAATGCTACCATTTATCAACCACATGCAAGCTTCATTTGTGTGGTATCATTTTTTTGTTAGAATTCATTACATTTTTCATATCCTCCTCTGTAATAAGATTAAATGCTTCCTTTTTGGATGTGTACTAAAACATTTTTGCTTCAGAACTAAAAGGACCTCAGTATCTAGGTTGAACCAAGTACTAGTTACCTTCCAAACTCACCTCACTATTCAAGTTGGAGGAAGAACTGTTGGGATTCACATCACAAATCGCAATATCAGGCTGCTGCATTCTCTCAAGACAGTCCTTCTTCTTTTTCTTCCCTTGGGGCTCAAAGTCTTTGTGGACAGTGAGCCTACACTTGCTTTTAACCAACATGATCTAAGGTGTCAAGATGTCATTGAGAACAGCTACTCTCATTCCATTAGTAGAAGCTTCCTTAAAGTCTCCGTGGGTAATAACTGCAACCCTGTTCCACATTATAGAGTCAGCATCTAATTCATTTAAGGGAATTATTGATACCTTTGCCCCCTATTCCTACTAGATAATTACCTTCCTGAGAACCCTAGCTAACTATATATGAACTGAGGGCTTTTCTGCCCAAAACCTGTTCCCTTTTTAAAAGACAGGGTTGTAGAAGTCCATGTACACTCAGAAGGCCTCTAAACAATGGGCAGGTTCCATGCAGAGGCACTTTTTGTTTTTGATCTGAAGATTATTTGAACTCACCACCCTCAACCATATGGAGATTTTGAAGACGTTCTTTGGGAATTTGTTTTAGTTTTGTACATTGTACATCATACTCAGGATCTAAATGAGAATCCTCCTCTCCCCCAAAGTCCATTGAAATCACCTTTGTTTTAATATGTCTACATCATGATTACTTTGAATCTGCATTTTGCAACCAGATTGTGTAAACTTTTATTACTCACTGTCTTCTTATCGTCACTATAGATACTCAGTCATTTTATACAATTTCTGCTTAAACCTCTCATGATTGTTTACATTTCATGGTACTATCCCTTATGATGAATGAAGGAATTTTGCCCTGGATGCAAAATAGCTCTTCTTAAGACGGAATCCATTATATATTTATTTGAAAGCATTTTTGGTTGCAAAATTGAAATTACACCAGTGCCTACCCAGAGAGACTGTTCTGACTTCTCGGTCTACCTCACAAATCCCCTCTGCTTTAGGGGGTCTGCTTTGTTGTGGTTCTCAATGATCTCAGGCTACTGGAAACGTCATTGGGATCCAAACTGAGCTGCTTCATTCTCTCAGCAAGTAACCTTTTCTCTCATAGAAGTCGTTTAGTGCCATTGTTTAGTTTTACATGTTATGTGGACCAAAAGGTGATCCTCCAATTTCGCCCAGGGCTAATTTGATGTTATCTATTTGTTTTTTTTTTCTTTAATTTTTTTTTACTTTGTTCTCATTTTTACCAGTAACTGGAGAATGAAAGAGACTGACCTACCAAACATGGTACTACATTATGGACCTGATCTCCGGAACATTAGGCATGAATTCAATGCAGTGGAGTCATCACAGAACATCATTGATAAAAGAGAATCTGTCTCCCCAAAACAGTTTATTTTCACTATAATATTTATTTAGACGTTTACTATTTATTAATTTCGATTAATATTGCCACTAGTACTCAGAAAGTAAACACCCCACTCTGGTCTTCATTGCCACCAACATTTTCAAAAACCACAGTGCATTTGACATGAGAGTCAACCATCTTGCACAGGGTAACTCTTCACTAAGCCTTCATAAAACATAGGTTTCCTGAAAGAATCATCTATCAAATAGTTGTTACATTTTTGCTTGATTATAAAGAATCCAATCTCAGAAAGTATCAGTATATGTGAATTGCATGGAGAATCAATTCAGGGGAAGTATATAAAGGTATTCTGTGGTGGAGTATGAAAAAAGTAAAATATTTCAATCAAATGCAAGTAATAACAGAAAAAATATATAAAGGGGTGAACATAGGGTCCCCTATATACAGTACACACCATATACGACATACAGGTAAATAATATGAGTAATTGTCCTTAAAAGAGACCTTATGTGGTGTACAATACCTCTCAGTCATAGAGTACGCTTTAAGGAGAATAATAAATGATGCAACATTTAGGTTTTTAAGGGGCTGATTTGAATGGGTTGTTGACATTTTGGTCTCTATAAGGCAAAACTCCATGAGACCATCCTCAGGAAAGCATTTATGGAAAAGAACCTTTAGGAGAACAGAAAAGAACTTTATTGATTAATAATTATTAAATGGACAGAAATACAATGTCAAAAATCGTGCATCACTGCAACCAACCTGTGCTACCCAAACCTGATAGAGTTTGCCTAGCAATAGTACTTTTTTTTTTTTTAAATGGCTAAGTCTCATGCACACGTGTGATTATTAAGATGCATTAAATTGTCAAAATCATGCTTTATATACATATTATCTCAAGATAAAAAAGTAGTATGATAATAGCACAAGGCGTCAGCCCAGGTCATGCCAGAAAATCATTAAACTAATTGTGTGATTGATTACCTGCACAAAGTGTTCACGATGAGGGATAGCTACCTTCTAAGAACAGAGGGGACTTCTCAAAGAACTCACTGGCTATATTGACCTGCTCTAAAAAATAAATAAGGTATGAATCATAAGCCTTAAGTCTGTAGGTATGTTAAGCAACAAGTGATTGATTTTTATTCACTTATATCCAATTAATATTTAACGACCCTGGGGGAAATCAATTTTGATGCCATGGATCCAGAAGACCGAATGCAGTCCAAACAATTGTTGGCCAGTGTTAACAAATCACCAATGTAATTAAATAGGTATTACACATGGTCTCATAAAGAGAGAAACTTTCCAAAAGTTTATTGTGGTAGTATTTAAATTAGAAAAATTCACACATCAGTGCTTAATTCGATTATCTCCCCTGATCTCGGAGAATCATGTTAAAAAAAGTTCAGTAGTCAGCATGTTAAATCACACGAGGAAAGACACAAAACATTGGCAAAATGTTTGCGTCCATAAAAATGATACAAAAAGAAAGAAGGGATGAACAACTTACCAAGGCACAGCAGCATATAAGTCACCTGTCTATGAATGCAGTGTTCAGAGCACCAGGGGGCATATTTATGAGAAGCTTGCACCAGCCTTGCACCACAAATTGTAACGCAACCGCAGTCCATGTATTAAGTCATATTTATCAAATTACGCATTTGCAAAAATGCGTAATTTTTCAAGTGTTGCGTGGGGCAAAAGATGTGCTGAAAGCAGCTACGTCATGCAATATTTAATATATGTAATGTAGGCGTTCCCAGCAAAATCCGACGCAACTGTAACAGAGTGGTAAATATGGCTGTAGCACTGCGTCACACATTGTGTGGAAGCGCAATACAACGCATGAAATGCGCTAGAACTGCTGTGCATTGTCAAACCAGGAGTAGAAAATGATGCAGAGGTTGTGGTATAAAACCCTGAGCAACACAAAACACTTTGTAAAGCTCAACTACACCATGGAGGTCGTCATACTGCAACTCGGAGTAGCTAGGAGCCCACCACTACCACCACATAGGCAGAGAAGGAGGATGGAGCATGTTTTCCGGCAACACAAATCCCTCATTGACCTCAGGGAGGAAGAGGCCATACAGTTTTACTGACTAAAGAGGGAATCCATCAAGGAATTGCTGCAGGAGATTGGGCCAAATCTCCAGCCACCAACTGCAAGGCTCAATAACCTAACACCACATGCAAAACTTATGGCTGTGCTCCACATGCTGGCATCAGGTACCTTCCAAACCACAACAGCCAGATTGGCAGGAATCTCACAGGGAGCATTTTCTGCCTTCCTCTTCTCTGTTTTGGATGCTATAATCAGACTCACATCTGAGTACCTTCTCTTCCCCAAAACTCCACAACAACAACTGGCTGCCAAGCAAGTATGCTATGCTATTGCTGGGTGTCCTTGTGTGCTTGGTGCAATTGATTGCACATGTGCAATCTGTGCCCTATGCTGCAAAATCTCACCTCTACAGACACTGCAAGCACTCATACTCCATCAATGTCCAGGCCGTAGTGGACCATGTGGGAATGTTGTCAAATGTGCTGGAAAAATATCCGTGGAGTGCACATGATGCCTAGTCTACATCTTCCACCACAGTATCATCAATCTGCAGTTTCACAATGGCACATATGGGAATAGCCTACTCATTAGAAAGGAAAGCACAAATATTCTTAATACAAATGAGAAGTTGTAATGTATGACATAATTGCCATCTCTGTGTTTGTGTATGGATCTCGTGCCATATGCACATAGTGGGAATAAATGACTCCAAAGAATTGTCGCTGATGTCCCATTGTGTCATTCCCTCACTAATCCTGCATTGGAAGTAGGGAAAAATCAACTATGAGAAGTATTGTGCCAACTCACACCATGTAAGTGAACAGATTCATTTTGTCTGCACTAGTCAACAAAGCAACACAATAATCATGTGGTTCACAAGTAAAGTCAAAATGAGCATTAAGGGAACATATTGTCAAAGTGTGAGATGTGTGTATGTGCAGTGGTGTATCTAGGATCGGTAATTTGTAAATGTTACACTAAAATAATGGGTGTTAAACAAATCATGTGTTCCTAAGTAAATGTGTCACACATGGCAGTAAACTTGTATGTTTACCGAAGTATCAGGAGCAATAACGGAAGAAGTAGTTGTAAATTCCATTTGTCATGCACTGTAAGTGTAGCCTCAATTCATATGTAAATGTCAAATCCAGCTACATATGTGATACCAAAAGTACAAAGTACACATATGTCTCAGCCATTCTTACAGTCTAGGTCCAAACATACATAGTTATCAACCCACATTGGCATACTTCATTAATGCGACAGATGACCAGTCCGGTGGCTCAAGTTGCCTACATTTCCAGCATCTCAGTCCATCAATGTAAAACTGACACAGTCAATTAATATGCTGTCAAACATATCATACACCAGTAAATAACATAGAATAAAATACACCTGTGTAAGGTATCACAGTGTACTCAGGATCCCAGAATCAACACTCTCTTGCCACATCAATGATGTCATAATCAAGGCATATAAGTACTGATTCCCCTACAAGGCAAATTCACGTACATACATGTGAAATCTTAAAGTGTTTTGTATAGGTCTGTAGTAAATAGTTACTTTTATCCTCATCAGTGTATCCCATATAAAACAGCCTACATTGCCATACCTATGTGTCAATCTAAGTTCAGCATGACACCTTGCCATACAAAATGCATTAGCAATTCATTGTTAAAAAAAAATATACCTATCCATGTCACATGTTGGAAATTCACTACATGTACTAAGCAAATAGCCATGCTAAATTGAGTACACAAATCAAAGGCTGTGCTAATGTCACGTAGGCAAGCAAGGACATCAGAGGTGTCAAAATGACAAATGTATGTGTGAGTGTGAAGCATGTTGGCACTGTCACGCCCTACATAGGGCTGAATATGTGCCAGATAATTTGATCATAAGTTTGCAACTTTGTAGATATAGTGAGTGCAAATAAAATAGAGATGTTAAGAACATTCCAAAATACTTTTATAGTAATCTACTGCCTAAACATGACAGTCAGCATGTAGATGTATACTATGTCTTAGGACATGGACAATATGTGCAATGACTCAAAGAGCTTGAAGATACATGTGTAAGCCAATGATCAGTGGTATCTGACACATATTGGTCTAAACTGTAACAAATGTGTATGAGTTTGCCAGCATACACAACACACATGGACTAGTATGTCTCAGTAACAATGTGCAAAAGTAATTACTGTTCTAATTTTGTACTTCCAGGTGACCAAGGATATGGGTTGCAGCCATGGGCCATGTCTCCATTCACCAATCCCCAGATGGAGGCTGAAAAACAACATAACATGGCACTCACGAAGACAAGGACTGTTGTTGAGAGGAGTTTGGGATATGTCAGGCGGAAGGCTGTTGTACTCTCATCCACTATAGTTTGCAAAATAATCCTTGTCTGTGCTATATTGCACAACATCTGTGTAAAAACAAATGTTCTGTAGAAATATGAGCCATTAAATCAAGAGGAACTGGATGAGGATGAAGACAATGAAGGAGAGACCCAGCACACAATGGCTAGACAGTGGAGACTTGACCAGATCATGGCCAAATTATTTTAGTTAACCTATATCACCTGATGGTAAATCTGACAGAAATTATGTCAACTTATCAACCTATAAAAATGTATGGAACCTATTCGTTGTGTTTTGTATATGTGAAAGTCAATGTAAAAATCGACTCAAACACATCTTCTCAACTAGAAGTAGGCCTCATCTGCTCGCAGTTGACAAAATACATATCTATCATGCTTTGCACAACAATGCAATGAGGATCTAAGGCCTAGAACTAAACTGACAAACTGAAGAATTAGCAATGTGTGGCATAAACAAGAGGAGATGTTTGCCAACCATCACATCAGGAAGACAGAGATGGTTAATGTGTGAAGCGTCCATGTCAAGAATCACACAAATTTATGCGTACATTCACAATTTCATTGAACATGTTGCAATGGAGGTATTAGGTGGGAATGTTGCCCTGTATGGTAGGAGTATTCTACTCCTGTCTTGATTACCCAACTGCATAGTTGTGTGGCTCACTAATTCTTGTATAATCCCAATGGGGAACATGGAATATATGTGTGTGCCATGACATAGGCCTGTGTAGGGCCACACAAAGACCTGCCCTCATAGTAGATGTTTTCAACTGCCTTTGCCAGGAGCAATGCAAAAAGAACAATTGATGGACAGAATGCAGAACAATGTCATTCATTCACCCCAGTACAGAGATCTGGGTCTAAATCCATTGTTGTTTTGCTCACCATGCCATTCCAGTTTGAACCCAGCCATATGCAAATCAGTCTTGACTCTGTGCCCAATGGGAACAGTCCAGCCAGAACTGCCAGGCCAGGTCCTCCCTGGACTGGAAACAAGCATCCTAGGACCAGTTTCGGGGTTTCACCCCACATCAGCCAGGATAGCTTGAATCCAGTGGCACAGTGAGCCCGGGACCCACGTCTGGGCATACCTGGCACACTTAGGGCGAGGAAGCAAAAGACACACAATTGATGGACGGAATGCAGAAAAAATCAAAGCATTCACCCCCAGTCAAGAGATCTGTGTTAAATCCATCATTATTTTGCTCACCATGCCACCCCAGTTCAGACCTGGCCATATGCAAATCAGTCTTGACCCTGTGCCTCATGGGAACAGTCCAGCCCGAACTGCCAAGCCAGGTCCTCCCTTGACTGGAAACAAGCATCCTAGGACTGGTTTATTGGTTTTACCCCATATCAGCCAGGATAGCTTGAATCCAGTGGCACTGTGAGCCCGGGACCCACGTCTGGGCATACCTGGCACACTTAGGGCGAGGAAGAAAAAGACACACAATTGATGGACGGAATGCAGAAAAAATCAAAGCATTCACCCCCAGTCAAGAGATCTGGGTTAAATCCATCATTCTTTTGCTCACCATGCCACCCCAGTTTAGACCTGGCCATATGCAAATCAGTTTTGACCCTGTGCCTCCTGGGAACAGTCCAGCCCGAAATGCCAAGCCAGGTCCTCCCCGGACCGGAAACAAGCATCCTGGGTCCGGTTTTGGGGTTTCACCCCTCATCAGCCAGGATAGCTTGAATCCAGGTGCACAGTGAGCCAGGGACCCACGTCTGGGCATACCCGGCGTACTTAGGGCAAAGGAGGCAAAAGACACACAATTGATGGACGGAATGCAGAACAAATAAAAACATTCACCCCAGTCAAGAGATCTGGGTTAAATCCATCATTGTTTTGCTCACCATGCCACCCCAGTTTAGACCTGCCCATCTGCTAATCAGTCTTGACCCTGTGCCTCATGGGAACAGTCCAGCCCGAACTGCCAAGCCAGGTCCTCTCTGGACCGGAAACAAGCATCCTAAGACCTGTTTCGGGGTTTCACCCCTCATCAGGGAGGACCTGGCTTGGCAGTTCGGGCTGGACTGTTCCCATGAGGCACAGGGTCGAGAATGATTTGCATATGGCCAGGTCTAAACTGGGGTGGCATGGTAAGCAAAAGAATGATGGATTTAACCCAGATTTCTTGACTGGGGGACAATGTTTTGATTTGTTCTGCATTTCGTCCATCAATTGTGTGCCTTTTGCTTCCTATGCCAGGAGCAAGACAGAGCGAAAGTGGGGGTGGCAGCATGCTGTGTAGTGAACAGTAGTAGTGAACATGACCATTCAACCTTAGTTTACTGCAGTGAGGCCTACTGGCTCACTCACTTCTTCAAAAGGTCTGTTGCTGTGTGTTACACTCACCCCTCCCCAACATCACATTGATCATGACATCTGTGCATGATAAAACCATTTGCAGAATGCCTCTGCCTGTGTAAGACATACACGTCACATAGGTTGAAAATGTGGAGCAGTGTGCACATGGTTAATGTGCGTGTGCTGGTAGTGTGTGTTCAATGTGACACACTCTGGTACAGTTCAAAGGGAGTTTAGAACCAAACACTGTTTGGTGACTGAGTGTGTGTGCTGCATGTCAGTTGTGCATGGTCGCACAGTGCAGCAAGTCACCTTACTGCACTGCTATGCTAAAGCAAAAGGGCAGGAATGTGCTCTATCTAATGGAACACAATGCATTTCTGCCTTTTCCCCTGCGCCCGTGCTGTTGTGGCTGCCTATCGCCAAATCAGGCTCTTTGCAGCATGGTGCAAGGGTGCTTGTGTTGCATGCAGGAATATTTTTGTGCATGAAAGGCCACCTTCCAGCTAAAATCGAATCCTGAGAGGCATATTCCTCCATCTACGTGTGCTGAAGAATGCATCACTCATTGAAAGAGGAAGTAACAGGGATAATAATATGTAATACTCCTTGCTACGCTTCTCCTGGGAAGGTGTATCTTTCTGGTGCAATCCCAGGTTTACCAGTTCTGGTAAGTCAGGAAATGCATCTAAAACTATTGGAGTTGCATGGGTACACCCATGCAATATCTCTATGGTGCAGTGTAAGGCAATGCAGCGATTCATGATGCATTGCTACACTCGAAATTCATGACACCAATCAAGGCTACGCACGGTGGTCTTGGGTGGCTTCACAAAAAATATATTAGAGTTGCATTGCAGATGTACTATGTTGCATGGTGCAAGCCCCACACAACTGGGGCCATACATATACCCCTGAGTTCAGAAGTGCCAGCCCCGCTACATTACATGGAGGACCATGGTTACCTTTGTGCGAAAGACATGGCTGCCTGGTCTAAACATTGAGGATTATCAGCCTGTCTCTGTGATTCCGCAAGTGTGTACTGCATCCGTGACATATCACAAGGAAGGGGTCATGACACATTACAGGAAGGGAAAGATTGGGATGATTAGGGAGTTAAATAGAGTGTGGCATAGACCCCTGGATCAAACTTCACATGCACATGTGACTGTTGGGGACATCCAGGTGTGTGCCCTCATAACGCATGTGAAAACTGATGTGTGATCATTCAGCACTTGCTTCCTGCCTTGCTGTGCTGCCATGCTGCCTGCTGTTCCACTGGCTGGGTGATAAGGACTGCACATGCATTCCTTGAACTAAGACTGACTTCTCCTGTCATGAAGTCTCAGGGACATGAAAGACCTCCAACCACCCGATTTCAGCACCTTGACACTTTCATTTGTCACTCTGATCTGCGGAAGTGGTGACTCCCCAGTATTGTAACAATGGAATTGGGCCTAAGGTGCTTGATCCAGCTGAACCCAGGCATCTACAGTAGATCCTCTGCATCACTTCTGTTGCGTGGGTCAAAACCTGTGTGTCTGCCCTGTTGCATGAGTCAGGACCTGTACATAGCCCCTGTTGTGTGGTGCATTGCAACAATTGTACCAGTTAGAAACCTCGAATTGACGCCATTGCAGAAGTGCTTCTGGACAGTGCATCCATAATGTAATGTCTATTTGCATAGCAATGCAACCTAAAACTCGATGCAAATGTCGGAAGCAAGCTGGACACACCAAGGAAAGGATGCAATGGGTGTTGCAGGCTGTATAATAGGAGGTGCGAAAGTTAGTTTCACTTTCTTTGACAGTCTGTTAGTTTGTGCTGGGTGCTGGAAGTGTTTTGAGAGTATCTGGTGTCTGGAGGATTTGTGAGAGTTTTGGTCTAGTCGGTGTCTGGTAAGTCCATGTCTTGTGTCAACTGTGCACCTTTTGTGTCTTTTTGGCATATATTGTATTAGTATTTGTCATTGTATTGTCGGGTGTTTGTCTATTTAGGGGTTTTAAATATTAGCGATATTTATTTGGGGTGTGGTAGATCATGGAGGGACAGGGTAATGTCGGAAAAGGGTAGGGGAAGAATTTAGATGAGGGAGAGGTCTGCAGCCTCCTTTGGCTTATCATGCACTGCCTGATAACATGGTGGTCTCTGGGGGTAGGGTAAGCCAGGGCTACCCTCTCAAGGACAGGAAGGATAAGTGGGAGAATGTGCATTGCCACATGTCCAGAATCTTTAGAGGGGATCGCACCGTCTCCCAACTTAAACATCGCTGGGCTGATGTAGTGGCATGTGAGAATGATCTGGTGGACCTGCTGGAACTAGAGATCTGAGGCCCCGTAGGTATGTTTATATGTACAATTTGCATGTATTAATGTTGCTATAGCAGTCATTCAAAACCTTAACATCAAATTGACATATTTTTTAAATGTGATAGTTTGAAATTGCACTATACAACTTGCTTCATGTGCTTTGCAATGATTAAAGTGAAATTATTCAAGCACCACAAAGACAGTTTGTGTACCTCAGAGTGGATACATAAAACCAGTGTGAAGCAACTCACGGTCAATAGCTGAGTTGCTATACCCTGCCCCAGGTGGCTGTTCTATGGATAGTGGGTGGTTGTTCACTTTAAACACCCATGGATTTAGAAGCATTCCCTGATTTAACATACGTGATTGACTAGGGAATGCTCCAAAAACTGCCAGACCACCACAGGTGAATAGGATATATTTGTCCAATCTCCATTTCTGTTAAATACTCTATGTGTGCTGCATTGTGCAGCACACATAGAGAGAGTAATAGGCCTCAGTCAAATGTTAGAATGCAGGAAGGTGGCCGTTACAGGGCAATATAATACAAACCTGCTTACAAGGCATGCACCCTTGCAGCATGTTGCAAGGTAGCATGCATTGCAGCTAGTCGGCACTTGTTTCATGGTGCAAGGTGGTCTGAGATGATGCTGACCAGCAGTACTGAAAACATCACAAGCCTGAGGCTTGCTTGCATGTGAGCTTCAACATCCAGTCAGGTCAGCCCTGCATGGTGACTAGCTGCATCCCATATTCATCCAATGTATACATATGTGTGTCAAGTGTGTTCAATATTTTATAAACACAGGAATGACATAGTATTTATAATGGAATTTGGATCATGTGTAGCTGCACTATTTACAATGCAATGTTCAAATCTTTGTCTTGTAGGTGGACATGTCCCATTCAACTGCAGTGAGGACGACACCTTCTGGGAACCCAATACAACCAGTAAGTGTAATCAGTACATGGATGTAGTACTTTGACGTCTGTGTGTGATCCATGTGAGTTGTAACATTGTGATGTGTATGGGGAGGTATCAATCACTTACAACCAAATTACAGTCAGTGTGCCAACAGAACCTAACCACAGATTCCTTTAGAATTGGCAAGGAGGCATGCTAATGAGAATGTAGGGGCAATACAAGCAGGCCCATAGGATACATACATGCATACACATGTTTATGGGATTTGTAATGTGCACAGCTACTCAGAAGAGTGTCCCGGCACAAGCCCAGTGGGGAAGGGAGCAAAAGATAAATTAGCAGACTAAATAAAAAGGAAGGTCTTCAGCCTCTTCCATAAGAGCTTGGGATCCTGAATGCCACATAGGTCCAATGGGAGTTGGTTCCAGGCCACAGCTGCCCTATAAGCAAGGGAGCTACCGCCCACCCTTTTTAGGCAGAACTTTGAAGTGTGGGCCTAAAGCATCATAGCTGAGCGGAGCTGCCTGGAAGGGACATAGAACCTGAAATGCTTTCTCAAGTAAACAGGGCCATGCTCATAGAGAGCTGCATGTGCCATGACCAAGGATTTAAAAATCAATAAATCAAGAAGGGTGAATAAGGGAATTAGGGCACACAGAGAACATAGTGTATGAAAATGTACTTATAAACGTAAAATCACTGCAGTGCTCTAGAGGAGGGATGTCAGCCCACATCCCTTATTAGACCATAAAGAGAACACTGTCTCTAAGCACATGTAATACTGTAAGTCCACAAAGTCAATCCAACATTCGTCAATGTATTCAGTCTTTTCTTTAATTGGTGAATCTTCAAACACC
Organism: Calotriton arnoldi; assembly: GCA_963921515.1. Classification (NCBI taxonomy): domain Eukaryota; kingdom Metazoa; phylum Chordata; class Amphibia; order Caudata; family Salamandridae; genus Calotriton; species Calotriton arnoldi. Next base: position 580,499 of record CAWUFW010006198.1, read on the forward strand.
AGCTACACCAGCCAACACGTGTTTCGTCTCTGGGTGCAATAACCCTCGACTTCCTCAAGGCTGGAATATCAAAATATATATATCTTACAAATCCATCTTATAATCACAAATTCCTCAATTGGCATAGTGCTTGTGCGATACGTGTGTTTCCCATTTCGTGAGTCACCAAAGAGGACCATAAGAAATTTTAAATCCAAAACATAAATAAAAAAGGTGTAGAAGGCAAAATGCTGATAGGAAAATATACATGTCAAAACACACACATTTCATGCAATTAACATAATCTCATGCTTTGTATAGTGTAATAGAGTGAATATTGCCAACCTCTCGATTGCCGCTGCCACCATAAAACAATACCAGATGTGTGATATTCTGAAAAGCCCAGTGCAATCCAGAATGGTGCAAACCACAAAATCAAAACCCTGTGCCCCCAGTCCAGAACAGGATTCACTTAAATCCAAAATATAGGTTCCATCTAAAAGAATATACTTTGAAGTTCACGTTAGAGTCTCACGATAAATGCCGGTGAGTATCATATAATGGAGTATATGGATTAGTATAACCATACCTGCATAGATATATAATATCACGTAAAACCAAGTATGATGATGTGGTATAATCAACTGCGGAGTCACCCCTCCTGTGTAGACAATAAAATAATCATAATCCACCACTTCGTAAAATACATATAGTGGTTTAAACCACATTAGTTCAAGAAACCAATGCCCAAGTGTAATATGGCAACTATTACCGAAAGCCTCACTATGATAGAACAAACACAAATGAAACATGAATCCTAACAAATGAAGGTAGCTGATCCTGCAGTATAGCAAAACAACAACTTGCATATATGATGAACCTTAACACATCTAATGTAAAAGAAGTAATCAAATGATCAATCCCTCGAATCTGAGCATAATAACCCACAAAGGTTAAAGTCAGTCTCTCGAGTCAGAGCTGCTATTAAACCCCTGCACATGGACTAGGGCAGACAAGGACTAAGTCCACTCAAACATAGAACATAAATCCTTCTCAAACACAACAAGCAAATCTATCCCGCACTTACTCGAGTGCGAGCCAGCGTCTCCTGAATAGTACGGCATCTCCTGTTCAATACGGCGTGTAAGCAACACTTGGGGTGAAAAAATACTGAATACATTGACGACTGTCGGATTGACTTTGTGGACTTACAGTATTGCATGTGCTCAGATTTAAAAATCACCCTCTCTTTCACCAGCAGCCAGTGCAGATTACGTAAGTATTGCCTGATGCTCATCCTCTTAGGAATGTTAAGAAGAGTTCTGGCCGCGGCATTCTGCTCTACCTGAAGCTTGTTCAATAAATAGCGGGCAGACCAACGTACAAGGCATTAGCGTAATCAAGGTGCAAGGTTATCAAGTGCATGGGTGACAGTTCCCCTTGCCGAGATAGGGAGAAGTGGGAAGAACTTTTTTAATGATTTCAAGGCGCGAAAGCATAAACCAGTTAACTTCGTAATCTGGTGGTTGAAACTCAGCTTCTCATCAAACCAGATTCCTAAATTCTTCGTGGGTTGGCCCTCGGGAGTTGGCAGGGGGGACTCTTCCAGCCAGAACGAGTGCCAGAACTGTGGAGGAAAGTTCCAGAAGAAAAGAATCTCGTTTTTTTCCTCATTGCATTTTAGCTGGGCAGAAGACAGCCAGCAAAAGACAGCTGTCAAGCAGGTTTTAAGTTGGGGGGTGGAAGACTAATTTTTATTCCATGTGAAAAGGAGCTGAGTGTCATCAGCATACGCAATTACTTTGGCACCTAGGTCTTCTGCCATCTGAATAAGGGGAGACACATAAATGTTGAAGAGCAAAGGGCTCAATACAGACCCTTGCGCCACCCCTGTAGTCAGATTCTGGGAAGAGGCTGAATAAGGAGGGATCCAGATTTGATGAGTTCTGTCCTCAAGATAAGATTTCAGTCACTGCCATGCAGACCCTAATACTCTAATTTCCTGGAGACGGGCTAGGAGCAGGGCATGCGTCACGGTGTTGAACGCCGCCGACAGGTCGAATAGGACCAGGGCAGCCCTGCCCCCTGCATCTAAAGTTTCCCGGATCACCTCAGAGGTTTCAACCAGAGCAGACTCAGTGCTGTACGAGGCTATGAAGCCAGATTGGGCTGGGTGGAGAAAGTTATGCTGTTCGACAAACCCAGACAGCTGTTTTAACCATCTTTTCGCAGACCTTTGCCACAGCTGGGAGGAGGGAAATAGGGCGATAGCTGAAGGGGAGATTGGGGTCCAGGGTAGGTTTTTTCAGTAGAGGGATGAAGGCACAGTGGCTGATGTTAGAGAAAGGTTAATCAGCGTGCTCAACACCTCTGAGGCCCCGGTTAGCAATTTAGCTGGGCATGGGGGAGACGGCGAGCCAGATTTAAGGGAGTTGAGGGCTGCTAAAGAGTCCTTCGTTGATATGGCATCGAAGGCTGACAGAGTAGCAGAAGTGGCGGGAGGCAACCAGCAGGGGGGAATACTGTCCGTTAGCTGGCTGTTACCAGCACCAAAATTAGACTGGAGTGCTTGAACCTTCTTGATGAAGAAACTAGAAAGTTCCTCACACCAGGCAAGCGAAGGAGTGTGGGTGCTATCTATAGTCTTGATGCATTTGGCACATGAACCATCATCTGGTGCATAATCTGCAAATGCTCAACCCAATCAAATTTGATCATACCACAATGTCACAAATATAACAAACCATGTTTCAACAGATGTAGTAGCGAAGTGGAATGACAGTCGCTAAGCTTGTCTAGGTAAGTTTCTGTTTCTGTTATTTGTGTATGAAACAGGTGCTGATGAGATGCAAAAAGATTACCCAGACACTGTTACCAAGTATTAACATGAAAGTATAATGAAATCAGGATAATACAAAAAGTGTGTCAATATGCCACCTATATAGCTTCATCCTGCAGCATACTATGCTCATACATGCTGCATACGTTTAACCTCTCCTGCTACATAATTCCAGTGTGACTGACTATAGGTTTGGCTAAAGATTCCAACTGATCGACACTTAAATTGTTTGGTGACACATACCTGTCCCTATTCCTGTGTATCAATTCAAAAGCCAAATTGTTTAAACACGGAGAACAGGGGCAGCAGTTTAGCCATCACATTCTAACCATGTTGCCAATGATCGATGATGGGAATGTGGTAATGACATCCCAAAGTGTATCCACATCATGATTTTGAGCCATGAGTTGTAAAGAGACATCTCCACAAGTGTTCCAGTAAGGGCGTTTGTACATTTTCATTAATATGGATAAATAGGATTTTAGCTATATTGACCTGAGGTATAGCTGTTGTATTCCAGAATCAGGGGTGCCTGCGCCTCCCTCAGAGTAGCCCATGTCATAACTATGTGAAATGCAGTGACAGAGTTTCAATTACACTGACTCCCTGGAAGCTGCAGGGTTGTAGGCATGCTACTTTATTGATCCATGGTGTTGTACAAATCATTACCAGACTGACTGACTGTTGCACATTGTGAGTGTAGATATTCACATGGCAGGGTTCTGGTCATGTGGCTTTGCAAGTTTATACTGGATGTCAGGCTTCATATCACAGTGCAATGTTGTTAAAGAAACCCTCAGCAGATAAGACCAATCTTTTTATCCCATCTCCTTGTTGCAATCTTTTAACAAGATTTTGGAGAAACTGATAAACAAGCAGCTTTCTGCTTTTCTTGAACAGAATGCACTTCTTCATCCTACTTAATTGGGCTACTGCCCGGGCTGTAGTACGGAGACCACACTGTTAGACGTTTCTGGCATAATAAGGCCAGCAGTGAATCTTGAGAAGCAAGTATCACTGATTCTCCACGATCTATCCGTGGCTTTTGACACGGTCTCCTATTTGACATTTTGTTATGCCTGATCTGTGTAACAAACCAAATCTAGCTTTCTGCCAAACTTTGTATAATTCCGTTCAATGGGTCGGGCTGTAGGCGTGTTGACAAATCCTATGGGAATTAACATTGCGAACGCACCATTTTTTTATCCCCATTTTTCTTATTCTCCACTTCACGAATCGCCTTGAAACTTTCCATCTGCAACAAGATTTACCAGGGCACCTTTTTTCAAAACATTTGTGAAGATTCATCAAACAGCGCCAAAGATATAGGCAAGTTAAAAAACAATTTTCCTATAGAAACATATACATTACATACTGGCAGTCACCTGTAGAACCATGTTTCCATAGGAAAAGCATTTTTTGACTTACCTATATCCATATTGATATATAACCTAGCCGAGTCTGAAAAAAAAGTGAAAAATAAAGAAAAGAGGACAGGGTAGGAATTCCCTGACGCCCTAGGCCATCTGGGACAAAAACATTTTTTTTAAAATTTTCATGGTGAAATACATGGAGAATCCATGAATCTTGGTGAAAAAAAAAAAAAAAACAAGTGTTGTCTCCCGTGCCTGTTTACTGTTTAGCACCGGGGTGGGCAGGTCCCGGGGGCCTTCCAAAAATATAGTAAAAAAAGGAAAGAGGCGCACGCAGCCCCCCTCCTTAAGGTGTGAAGCGCCCCTGGGATAACCACCTCCCAGGGGCTCTATAAACAAAATGGAGGAGGGCTGTGTGGACCCCCCTCCTCAGGCTGATCAGAGCCCCAGGGACCACTACCTCCCCAGGGCTTAATTGGCAAAATGGAGGGGGGCTGCATGGACCCCCCCCGAAGCTCCTTAGAGCCCTGGGGACCACCACAGATCAGAGTCCATTGTTCTCAATTTGCATTACTATGAGTATGCAAATGTGCAAATGTGCAAATCACTTGGAAGCTTCGCTCATTTGGCTCCAGCCACCTTAGCAATATGCACAGGTCTTTCCGTTTTTTACCAGGATGATGGACCGCTTAACAAGTGGCCACCTAGCACGTTTCCTGCAGATATTGGTGAGGCGTTCTTCAGGCCTAGGAATATGAGGACATTGCCACTAAACAAATAAGCACTTACTTCATATAGTTAAGAGGAAGGACCCCAAGGTTTTTATAAACAAAATGGAGGGTGGCTGTGTGGACCTCCCTCCTCAGGCTGATTAGAGGCCTGGGGACCACCACTTCCCCGGGGCTTAATTGAAAAGTTCAAGGGGGGCCACACAGACCCTCCTTCTATAGCTCTAAAGAGCCCTGGGGACCATCACCTTCCCAGGACTTAATTCAAAAGATGGATGGGGGTCACGTGGACCCCCATCCTGTGGCTGTTAATATCTCAGGGGAATACCACATCCCAGGGGCAAAGCTGTGCATTTCAGAACGAGGAGCCCGCACAGCCACCCTCTTGGAGCCAATAATGGCCCTGGAACCACAAACCCCCAGGGCCAGGAACCTATCTCCCGAGGTGCCCACTCTCTGGAGATGGCAGTTCCCTTTCACTCGGTAGGAGCTTTGACAGCTCCCACCAAGTGAGAGCAAACAGTAAGTCCGCTCCTAGCAGACAGGAGCAGAAAAACTGCTCCAGCGAGTAGATTTTTCATCTGTTATCTTGCCCGCTGTCAAGTAGGCAGGAAAACAGATGAAAGAATTGCTCTTGCGTGCAGAGAGCAGCGTTTTTGCTGCTCCCTGTGTGCAGGAGCACTGCTGGCTCCCGCTGGAGGTGAGGAGCTGGCAGGGACCGCGGGGGCATTGGGGCTCCCCCATGGCCCCATTGTGTGCAAAACTATGGACTCTTGGATGACAAACGGGCAGGTATGGCAAGTGTATTTTCTCAGCAATTCCACATTTAAAAATTATCTGAAATCTTTGGTAAAGGTGAATGGAGGTTTGATCTATCAGAGGCAATCTGTAGTGACTTTGATGAGTGGGTTCTTTCTTGGCCTCTCCTGGTGAAAGCAGAGTCCAATGTTCTCCCTTTGCATTACTACGAGTATGGAAATGTGCAAATATGCAAATCACTTGGAAGCTTCACTCATTTGGCTCCAGCCGCCATTCTAGTATGCAAAGATCTTCCAGTTTTTACCAGGATGTTGGACAGCTTAAAAAGAGGCCCCCTAGTGTGTTTCCTGCCAATTTTGGTGAGGCGTTCTTCATGCCTAGAAATATGAGGACATCTCCACCAAACAAATAGGCATTTAGCTCATACAGTTAAGAGGAAGGGCCCTTGTTTGGTGGAGATTTACATCTTAGTAGTGTTATTGCCTTCTCTATAGGAAGATTCATGTTATCACAGATTTCTGGATAAAGACGCACGAAGAGCAATCACATTGCCGAAATGCACACAAGGTCGCTGGAGACATTTCCTAGTGGTCCATTACGCAGCTGTAGTGTACAATACACACTGGACGTTTAGCGGAAGTAGCACTTGCTAATTGACCAGTAGAAAGTACTCCAGTTGGGTAGATATTTTGTGCAAAACTGTGGACTATTGTTTGAGACTCCGGTGTCTGTGCACCAGAAGCGGGAGCATCCGGGGTGGCCCTTATCTCTGGGGGGATCGCCTCAAGTAAGGCCTTGTCGCTTTCTTCATCTGTCTGCGCCCACCTCAGTCGGGCGCCAGAGAAAGGAATGAAATGGGGCATGCGCTCCCCTTCCTGGTCAGCAATGCCATCGAGGACCCACTGATCATACGGAAGTGGTAGAGGTACACTTTTTACATGCGATGCATGCACCCAGTGCTTCCGGCCTTCAAGCTTCACTGCAGTGCGGGTGGCAAGCAGGACAATCAGGGGTCCCTTCCACCTCGGCTCCAGGCAGTTCTTCAGTTGAAAATTCTTGACCATTACAAAGTTCCCGGGTTGTAGCTGATGCCCGGGCCCCTCTGGTACTGGTTGCAGCGTGGCGTGAATGGACAGAACGAAGATCTTTAGTCAACTCATACAAATAGTCCACAAGTAGGGGATACTCTATCTCGGAAAAGCGATTGGGTCTTGGGAGGCCCCAGACATTGGCGGGGCACCCAAAGACTACCTCGTGCTGGGACAACCCTGTTCTAGAATGCGCTGTCGCTCTGGTAGATAACAAAGTCAAAGGTAGAGCATCGGGCCATTGCAATCCTGTGCTATCTTGAATCTTTTCTAACTTCAATTTGAGAGTACCATTGTACTTCTCAACCAAGCCTGCTGACTGAGTGTGGTTCGCTGCATGAAACTTCTGTCTAATATGCAAGCCTTTACACACCAATTCAATGACCTTTAAAGTGAAGTGACTTCCGTTGTCACTCCAGATCACACAAGGTAATCCAAAGCGCGGGAAGAACTCTTTTAAGAGAGCCTTCGCCGTTGCCATGGCCGTATTCTCCTTAGTGGGGTAAGCCTCAATCCATTTACTGAATGCACAAATCACTACCAGCACATACTTCAAATTGTTAACTCGTTCCATTTAGATGAAATCCATCTGGAGAACCTCGAAAGGGAAGGAAGGCGGTGCAAAATTACCTGCGGGTGTAGGAGTACCTTTCCCAGGATTATGATTCAGACAAATGATGCAGTGTTTCACTAAGTGTGTGGCTAACTTAGGGATATTATCATTTCGCCATACTGGATCCAGTAGCTTACATATTCCTTTGGCACTAATGTGTGCTGGGCCGTGGGCCATGGTAACAACAGGGAGCACATATGCGTTGGGCAGCAACCATCTCTGTTTCCCAGACAAATCAGTCCAACACCCATCCTCGTCCAAACGCCCTATCCTCTCCTCCCATTCTGCCAGTTCATCTATTGTCGCCTCACTCTGTATTTCCCTGACATTGTCTAATGTGTCCTCGAACATTCCATTGTCTGGAACCCACCTAGCGGGACCTGCCACGAACATCTTTTTCATCTTCGATCTAGCTGTCTCCTTAGCTGTCTGATCTGCAAAAGCATTGCCCCTTCCAACATCGTCTGTTACTGCTTTCTGAGCGCTACCTTTTTTTATTGTTGCCAACTTATCAGGAAATGTCAGTGCTGTCAACAGTCTATGTATCAACGGACCATGCTGTATGCGCAACCCATGCGAGGTCAAGAACCCTCTCTCCGCCCAGAGGCGCCCGAAATTATGGGCCACCCCAAAAGCGTACTGGCTGTCGGTGTAGACATTGACAGTCAGTCCCTCACTCAACTCGCAAGCCCTAGGGAGGGCAACCAACTCTGCAGCCTGGCCTGATTGGTATGGGATACAGGATGTCTCAACTACAGTGTGTAACGTTGTGATTGCATAAGCTGCAGTGGTAGTGCCATCTGGTAGTTTGAAACAAGAGCCATCGACATATAGTTCCCCATGGGGGTCAGATAAGGGAACATCAGTCAGGTCTACCCGTCCCTTCGTTTCTTCCTCAGTCCGAAATAAACAATCATGGACATCATTGTCCTTTTCTTCCAAAGGGAGGGGTAGTAACGTGGCTGGGTTCAGAGTAGCACATCTTTTGATGGTAATGTGCGGAGCAAACAAGGTTAACTCATATCCAGTCAGACGCGCACTAGTAAGGTGCTGTGTCTTTGTCTTATTCAACAGTGTGTCCACAGCATGAGGTACCATTACTGTGAGATCCGTATCAAGGACAAGCCCTGCCGATTTTCTGATGGAAACTGCCACCGCCGCGGCAGCCCTCAGGCAGCTCGGGAGAGCTCTGGCGACGTTATCAAGAATAGCAGAGAAATATGCGCAGGGTCTCTGCTTGCCACCAACACCCTGTGTTAAAACAGAAAGCGCGCAACCGTCCGCCTCATGTACGTAAAGAACAAAAGGCTTATGGTAATCAGGAGTACCAAGCACAGGAGCAGAGCAAAGCGCAACCTTTAATTGCTCAAAAGCTTGCTGGCATGCAGATGTCCATGGCAGGGGTTCATGCACTTCTTTGGTGGTCAGGTAAAGGAGGGGTTTCGTTAGTAAGGAATAGTTAGGGATCCAGTGACGACAATACGAAGTTATACCAATGACCGTGCGTACCTCGCGTTGAGTCTTAGGAACAGGCATATTAGTAATAGCAGCTATGCGTTCAGGTGTTAGTCTATGACCCTCCTTCGACAGTAGGTGACCTAAATAGGTGATCTCCTGTCGACAATATTGAAATTTCGAAACTGACTCCTTGTGTCCGTGGTGTGCCAAATGTAACAACAATTTAACTGTGGCCTCTTTACAACCATTTTCAGTGTCTGAAGCCACAAGGAGGTCGTCAACGTACTGCAACAGCACATTACCAGTGGGAAGTTCCAAGGAGTCCATTTGAGCTTTCAAAGCTTGACTATAGATGCTAGGACTCTCCGTATAGCCTTGTGGAGCATGACAGAACCTAAAGCTCCTTCCGGCTATTGCAAATCCAAACAGATATCTGCTATCTGTATGGATTGGAATGCTGAAGAAAGCATTCTTCAAATCGATGACTGAAAAGAATTTTGCAGACGGGGGAATCATTGTCAAAATCGTGGTAATGTCTGGGACTACAGGATACTGGGGAATCACTTTCTTGTTCACCTCTCTAAGGTCAATTACGAAGCGGTAACATCAGGGTGAGCATCAGAAGAATCCAAGGGTGCCTTTTTAAGAATAGGAAGAATAGGGCTGTTACACACATTCGCCGCTGTCTCCTCAACCACACCAGACTTAATCAAATCCTGTATTGTTTGCAATAAGGCCTTTTCTCCTGCCTGGGATATCTTGTACTGGGGAATACGTGGTAATACAGCATTGCCTTTGATCTGTATAGAGACTGGTGGGATCTGGAGTAACCCCACATCCGTGTCTCCTGTAGCCCACAGTGTACGTGGCACATCCTGAAACTCAGCGGGGAGGGGGGCATCCTTTGCAAGGCATTGTTTGGCACGGGCCATGTGCAGTCCAATAGTCATGTAAACACCATCTGGCGAACAAAAGATTGTTGCATGCAACCTTTTTAACAAATCCAACCCTAACAAATTTTCCCCACAATTTGACGTTAATAGAAATAGTGAATCAACCGTGAAGGGGCAAATAGTCAAAGAAAGAGGTTTGGAAATGGAGCTGACAACCGGCATGCCTGAGAAATCCACCGAAATGTTGTTTTGGCCAGACAGAGCCACCCCCGGGACCAGTGAACGGGAAACAGAGCTATTCATAGCCCCTGTATCAATTAAGAATTTCTCGGTCGTACCATGTAAATCTGCAGGGCAATGGGTCTGCACTGATCTACAGGCACCGGAACTGGTCCCTTGCCCTGTCCCTGGCTATCCTAGCTGTGAGACAACCCCGTCACTTCGTCCATGTCATAGTCATCATGATAGTACTGCCTCCCTCGGGGGTCGCCAAAAAAATTCCCGCTCTGTCTATTAAACGATGTGTTCTCCGATCTCGACTCCCCTCGGCCTCCTCCTCCTCTTCCACGTCCTCTAAAACCCCGACCTCTCGGGTCTCGTCTTTCTGGGCTAACTCTGGACACTCATTCCGCCAATGTCCCTCCTTCTTGCAATAAGCACATTGATTGAGCCCAATAGGTGCGCTCGAGGAACCACCCCTGTTAGACCTGGGTAGCCGCTGGGCTGGGCCGGACCCGAACCTCTACCTCTTCCGTTACCCCTCGCAACTTGCTGCATCAACACCCTCGTTTTCAAGTCTTTCGACTTTTTCTCCACTTTCTCCTTCTCTTCATTCTCTCTATGCTCGTAGTACTGTGCCATACTCAATATCACCGACCGGGAGGAGGTGCTCCAAGTGCTTTCTGAAGCCTGCAACCTAGTGACAATCTCAGGGAGCAGATTGGCAACGAACCTGCTGACAAACAACCGGACACCACCTTCCAATGACAGATCCTGTCCACTAAAGTCGAGAAACACCCCTTCAAACCTAGTAATGAAATCAGACACACTCTTGTCCTTCTTCTGACAACATGCAGTCAACTTGTCCCAATCCACCCGTCTCGCGGGATAAGGGAATGCATATATGTGATAATGCGGCCCGGTAAAGCCAATATCTCTGCCCTCGGCTTGTCACCGGGCTTGCGGTCCTTATCCCACGCCCTGATCTGATCCAATGTTCCTCCCAATTCCACCACATGATCCTGTGTATGCACTTGCCTCCATATATCCACCGGTACCAACAAACCAAACAACTCAATATCAGCTAACGTCATCACCGTGGAGGAGGCCGCCTCTGTCAACTCTTTGTAAAACGCAGTCAGGTTTTTCCGAGGGTCTGGCAACTGACTTTTAAGGGATATTACCTCACTCCTCTTCCAAGGAGTATAGATCCACTGTTCCTGGAACCGAGCATCGACTTGGGCCTAATTACAGCATTTGTGGAGTCGCGCAGTTCTGGTATTTCAGGATGATAAATGGGATGGACCTCTCTCATAGGGTACTGGGTCACCATCGTCGGAACCTTTTGATGCAATCTGCCCCGATAACCCACCAATGTCGTTACATTGCTAAAAACCTCATTAGGAGCCATATCTGCAGCATATACCCTGTCCCGTATGTCATAGATGATCTGCGGTGCTATTCCCTGAAAACACTGCTACCACAGTCCTATTAGCGTGGCCGACATGTGCTTAAGGGCATGCTGCTGTATGAAGGGCTCATAATCTTTCATCACACTCCACACATCTTCCACACTATAGATCGGGTTCTGAGCCCACTGAGCCGCCTGATTCGCCACCATTTGCTTCTCCTCATCACCCACAGCAGAACGCACCAACACTTTGTCCATACGGTCTTGTGCTGCCGCCCAGTTCCCTTCATATATTCCCTGTATAGGGGTCTCGCATTCAGCAGTGCTTGGGGTGTCATGCTCGAGGGAGAAAGAGCAGATGAGGAGACAAGTATCATCATGAAAGGAGACAGTGTTGTAGGAGTGAAAGGGGGTGTAGCAGTAGATACAGAGTCAGTAGACGGAACAGGAGAGCTAACGGCTCCAACCCCCGTTCCTAGCATGAACAGGGAGGGAGCAGGTGGGGCTGGGGCCGAAGCAGTTTGACTAGAGGCTGAAATACTAGGAAGAGCGGCACCAGAGGCCGGGGACTGAGATGTGGGAACCCTTTGGTATATCCGCTCAGGAGCATAAGGTGGAGGAGGGCGAGAATCCAATAGCTCTTCAACTAAAACATCACCTTCCTCTCTAGTGACATAACATTTATCTGTCTGCAATCGAAACTTTCTATCTGCACATTCTATGCCTTTCTCTATCTTTGCCCTTTCATAGGCCACTGCTTTCTGCGTTATAGTTTGTGTCTGCCTCTTCCGGGCCTCTTTCTCTGCTCTCATACGCCGCTGCTTTGCTTCCTTCTGCCATACTCTTAGAGAATCAAACATCGACTGCCTGCTCTTTTTGGCGAACAATTTGTCCTACAAGAAATTCAATTTTTGCTCATCAAACGAGCCAGTAAGTGGCCATTGTAACTCAGCATTGTCCCTCATATATTTATTCCACAATGTGCTAAACATAACAGGGCCAATGTCGTGCTTGACGTATACATCAAAATTTGGGGTACCATCTGGAGGCGCAGGCTGGCTCTCTTCCAATCGAGCCTCAGTAGAACAACACCGACATCCAATACACCCCAGTTTACTTAGACAAGGCATCTTAATATAAGACACATGCGCTGTCCCCAACGGACAAATATAACACCAACAAAAAAATAAAGAATACAAATATTGTTCAAAGACCAAACCAAAACAGTCCGAGGACCGCTTCCTACAGTCTGTAGACTGTACCAAGTTCAAGAAGACAGGCTCTAGCCCCAGAACTTTTCAAGAGTAGACCAAATTTCCAGTTGGCCTGGCAGATTGCTCGCAAACAGCCCCGGACCTTTTTGAGAACAGGCCAAATTTCCAGTTGGCCTGGCAGACTGTTCACAAACACTCTGTGTCTTTTAAAGGGTCCGCAAACCCTCCCAGTTCAAACCAAGACAGCCCAAAGACCGTACCAAGACACAGCCCGTAGGTTCGTGCGGTTCAAGCAAGCCAGTCCGAAAACTGCACCAAGACAGTCAGGAGACTGTACCAGGACACAGCCCGTCGGCTAATGTCGTTCAAGCAAGACAGTCCGGAGACCATACCAAGGCACAGCCCGTAGGCTTGTGCCGTTCAAGAATGGCGCCATTTTTCAAGAATCAAATCACTCACCTGGTGCACACAGGTCAAGTCAAGTTATTCTCCATTGCCGACTATTCGGACCAAATGGTCAACTCCAAGGTTTCGCCTTCTCAAGCCCCCAGCTGGTGACCACTAGACGAGGAGTCGCCCGATCAGACGGGCGAGGCAGCTGCGAGAACCAAGCTCGATCGTGTGGGGTACCTCGATCCGCCCGACCAACCAGACGCAACCCCGACCCTGCAACCCGATTACGGGTGAGCTGGATCACCTTGCGGGGTCCCTGTTCGGGCGCCAACTGAAGGAAGTGGACCTTAGGGGCCACTCGGGTTATGTATAACCACCTGCTATGCCTTCCCAAGAATGAAGAGTCGGTCAGTAGAGAATACAAACAAGCATTTATTAGCAATACTCTGCAGATGAGTCCAATCTGACCTGCACCCTAAGATGTCTGCCGAGGGACTGGCTCCCCAACGGCCTGCAATGCATGATCATTCCTCCAAGAACCCCCCAACCACGCCCACAGTGGAAAATTACTGGCCTGGGCCAAACATGAACAAAGAAGGCACAGAAGGATGGGCTACCACCTGCCAGATGGGTACATGCTATCAGCAACCCAAGGTTACCACGCTGAGTCTCAGCGTCCCCTAACGTGGGAGCAGAACTACACACTCGGATAGGCATGCGAGGGCAGAGTGGCCTATTCATTAGTAAAGTCGAGACGCAGCCTTGAACAGGAAAGAAAAATAATAACTAAATACAGTGTTCTGCTGAGGCAGGCAATACGAATAATGAGGCCTAGTTCAGACACAGCCTAATAGGGATTCCGAAATACAAAATGGAGTCACACTTGCTAACTAACGCTGTCACATTGTAGGGATAACTCAGTGGGTTGCATAACATGAATGCAAATGGCATCTATTTAGCCACACACTGCTAACCTATTGTAGCATGATACGAGTGCATAGCAGGAATGGGAATTTCAAATCTAACAAGGTGATGTTGCATTCTGGCCCAGTCACTCACATAGCTACTGACACACCCACACAGACACTCAGACACCCACTCACACACCCATTCTGTCACTCTCATATCAACTCACAGACCAGAACAGCCACTCACACACCCATCCACACACCCATACAGTCACTCACACACCTACAAAGCTACTCACACACCCATACAGCCACAAATACACCCACTCACACACCCACTTACAGACCCATACAGCCACTCACACACCCGTACAGCCACTCACACACCCATAAAGCCACTCAAATTCCTACTTACAGACCCGAACAGCCACTCACACACCCACCTATACAGCTACTCACACACCCACAAAGCTACTCACACACCCATACAGCCCATCACACACCCACTCACACACCCATACAGCCACTAACAAACCAATTAACACCTACATAGCCACTCACATACCCACATAGCTACTCAAACAGCTAATCACAAGCCCATACAGCCACTCACACATCTACTCACTGACTCATAAATCCACTTACATTCCCACTCACACATCTACATCACCACTCACAAACCACTCACAAACCCACTTACATGCTCATACAACAACTCACACACCCACTTACAGACCCATAAAGCTGCTCACATACCAATACAGCCATTCACAAACCCACTCACATACCTACACAGCCACTCACAATGCCATTCACACACCCATACATACACTCACATACCCACTCATACACCTATACAACCACTCACACACCCAGTCACCAACACATACAGCTACTCACACACCTACTCACAGACCCATACAGCCACTCACACACCTACTCACAGACCTATACAGCCACTCACACACCCACTCACAGACACATACAGCCACTCACACACCCACTCACCGACTCATACAGCCACACAAACACCAACAAAAACACTCACACACCCACTCACAGATCCATACAGCCACTCACACACCCACTTACAGACCCATACAGCCACTTACATACCAACTCACCAACTTATACAGCCACTGATACACCCTCTCTCAAAGGTGCCAGTTAGGAAATAAAATTATAAAAAATCTTTGAAATTTGCTAAAAATACAAAGATTACATTGACGTTATAGTTAGGAAATAACATTTAAAAAAACACATAGAAATTCACTGAAAGAAACCAAAGGTTACAGGTGTGTTATAGTTAGGAAATAGAATTAAAAAACCTTAGAAAGTCACTGAAAAAAGCAAAGGTTATAGGGACATAATAATTATGCTCAGATTTCACTTGTACAAAACCGTTGAAATTCAGCAGTTATAGTTACCTGAGATAACTATAACATATGCCCTCGCAATGCAGTGCTTATGACCTCACATATTACATCACTCATGACACGGTCAGTGACATCACTAATGGCATCATAGATTACATCTCAAATGATGGAGGTTGCCACTGGGTAGTAATAGTTAGGTCAGGGTTTCCCTAGGAAATGTTTTTTTTTATGGTGCTAATAACTTCGGAACCGTTTCATGAATGTCTATGACACTTTCCAAAAAAGTGCTCTTTTTGCCTTGTTTGTAAATGGAAAGTTTCGGGGTGATCCATCAAGTGGGGGCTGAGAGAAAAGAGGGTTCCCAAAACACAACATAATTTTCCTTATACTTCTTTAGGCAAGGCTACAGCAAAAACTGCTGAACGGATCATGGTTTTTGTGATTTGCTGTAAATCTGTTCAGCAGATTTTGAGAAATTAAGGTTGAAAAATATTTTGTTTCTAAACAGTTGTATTCGAGGGACTCTTGAGAGAGCCCCTTGAACCCATTTTTAAAAAATACAGCGTTCTTATCATCCCAGGGAGCTTTTTCCCTTGGGCCATCTTGCGAGTGCTCTGATAGGCTGCCAGTAACATGAGAAAAATGTTGCTGGCAGAAATTACAGGACTCGGGGACTTAGTCCCTTGTCCTGAAGTAAATAAAAGAATTGCATAAGAGGGCAATGTAGGGATACCTTGCCCCGTACGCCCTAAGGTGGTGTGTGGCCCCCATCCCCAAGCCATTATAGGCCTGGGGATCCCACCCCAGTGCCAAAATTCCAAAAAAGGGGAGGAGCCACATCCCTAAGCCTTTAAAGGCCCCAGAGATACCATCCACCAGGGCTGATATATGTAATTGAGGCCCCAGGGAGGCCACCCCGGACTGACATGTCAAAAAAGGGAGAGGGGCTTGGAACCCCCCTCCCTGAGCCTCTAAAGGCCCCAGGGACCCCATCCCCCGGGCAGCTAAACTTTTTGAAAGGGAAGGTGGCCATGCTGCCCCCTCCATGAGTCTTCTATGGCCCGAGGACCCCATTCCTAGGTGTTGACTCACATACCGCATCCCAGGGAGCCCACCCCGGGACACTGCAATTTCCCCTTCCCATACTGGCACGGGCAGGAAAATTGTGTTTGCTCTTACCTTGCAGGAACATGCTGCTGTTGGCTGGGAGCAGACTTTTTATGTTTCACTGCCCGTACTGATGTGAGCATGGCAAGAGAGCAAGATATTGCTCCCGCTCAGAGCGAGCAGCATAAATAGCTGCTTCCTGCTGGCAAGAGCAATGCCAGCTCCAGCGGCATGCAGGGAGCCTCCTGAGGCCGTTGGAACCCTTGGGCCATAATAGATTCAGGGAGGGGGACTGCGTGGCCCCCTCCCTTTAAAAAAAAAATATATATATATATATATACATACATACATACATACATACATACATACATACATACATACACCCTAGAGGATGGGGTCCCCAGGGCCTAATGTGAATGTAGGTGGGGGTCTACATTGCTCACCTCCCCTTTAAAATAAAAAAATGGCCCTGGGGGATGTGGTCCCAGAGTTTTCTCTAGTGGCAGTTTTGACTCATCTAAGGTAGCACAGAGGGTTAATATGCCTGCTGCAGAGAAGTGCTATGCAGATCACAGAACAGAATCATATGTGCATAGCTCAGTGGGTTACTGCTTTTATCACAGAGATGGTTTTGTTACTGTGCAGTTTATAAGTTACAATCGTAATCTAGGTTAGAATGTTATGTTTTTTTTCCAGTCTTTTTTTATCCAAATTTTGCTAAAAAGGGTTTCTTTGGGTAGAAATAAATTCTTATAAGTACAGTCAACCCTAACCACTGTTTTACGGTCTGCATCCTGAGTTTGTGCTTCCCCAATCACTCTTAAAACATGCCTACCAGTATGGATGACATGTGAATCCTACACCTTGTAGCCTCCATTGTCTTATGTAACCTTTTCTATACACTTATTTACACATGTATGATTCATTGAAGAGCTTAAGAAAAGATTGCTGTATCCTGGTGCACTTTAAGGTCATCATTTACTATGCTTTAAAAACTAATACAATTGAATTTATAATGAAATTTATGTTGTAGAATGCCCCATTTGGCCATTTTTCTCAAACTTTTCTTAGGGGGAGAACCCCATAGCCCCCTTGTAGTGGTCAGGCTTGCTCGCTCGTTATACATTGTATGGGGGTTGGTCTGACAAAATTTGCCAGGGCTGCTTTGGGTTCTCAGTCCTTCCCTAGGAGGGAAAGGGAAAAACGTCCTCTAGTAGGGGGAAGGAAAGAGGTTTGTTCTTGCAGCCAATGCCTCAAGCAAATTTACAAGCAGGAATCACAGGCTGGTCAAATCAGGTCGCTATCTGGGGATACCACCCCGCCTGACTCCTAATGAGTGTCTAGATCTTCAGTTTCTGGGAAAGACTACATCTGCTAAAGAATTAAAAAAAAAAAAATTCAACAAATTTAGGCCCAAACAGTATAAATTTATAGATTTTTGATCAGACGAATACCATTCTTCATCAATAAAATACTAATTCCCATCTCTAACAGGACCATCCTCATTCTTCTAGAGAATAGACAAATAGGAATGGAATGGGGGCTTAAAGTAAGTATGCTCAGGGTTTCCCCAAAATGGATATTTATAGCACACAGAGAAATCAACTGAACGGTCTTCATGAAATACAACATAAAAAATAGTTAAGCCCTATTTATGCTATTTGACAGGTCAAAACTAAATCCTATTCACAACATAATTCTCTGCCACTTCAAACCCAATGACGCATAGCATTTTATTTTACATTGATCCTACAATGCCCACAGGAGGTCCTATCATCAGGGATAGCTTATGTTGACCACAGAGGTATGTGTATGCAGAGCTCATCTCCTTCTGTACAATGCACATCTAGTTTTGATTTCTCCTCCATCACTTACTAAGACTGCTAATATTGACACTGACCTACCTTGGGTAGTTCTACATCTTCACCATAAGGCACTGTCAGCCTTAGCTGAGGAACTCACACATGCTGCAGTAAACACCTCTCAAGCTAGTCTCAGTTTATGTGAAGAAAATAAGTGCCAGGGCACTAGTCTGGAGGCCACTGCAACTTACACCACCTACTGACCCTATCAGCGCTGCCAACAGTTGGAAATAACGATACTTCAGGCCAATAATATATTCAGGAAGGGTAGTTTATTGAACACCACAGCTGGCTCTCCATCCAGCTTCCAGCTGCCACCAGATGTCCCGTACATTCCACCCACCAACAACCTTTATTTTACATTTCCCCTCTTGTGATGGCATTTCGTGATCATACTTCATCACGAGATGTTCACAAAGGAAGATACCACACTTCTCTCTCTGTTTACAATATTTGGTGAACAAACACCTAAGCAATCTGCTAAGGTGTCCAAATAATGAGAACGAACACTTCCGGTACAGTTGATTGATGTTTATTAGATACAGTGTATACCAACTGTGAACAGCATCCAGCACCTCCATCTCCTTGCATCAACTGTCGTCCTAGAATCCACAGAGCATTCCTACATATCTTAGAACGTGGAGATTTGGGACCCAAAAGAAAATCTGACAAATCCATGTCATCAAACAGGATAGAAAGATGTTGTTTCACTGCAGGCAGTGTGGAATGTTCCAATCATTGTTGACACAATTTCCCCACAGAATAGGTGGCAACAATACCAGAATGTTGTGATTGAGAGTCTCATGGATTGGGTCTGCTTGATTTGAACATAGGTGTGGAATTGAGGTAACAAGCATGACAACCATTAGTGTCTACTGGCCACAATAACCACCTGTTAGGACCTGAAAGTATGAAATTAATTGTACCATTCTGTGCCATGCTATTGAATTGTTCTTCTGTATAATTTGTTAAACTTTGCCCATTATTAAAGCGGGCAATAGAGGGAATTGTTGGGGCACTGATTTCTTAAACTTTTGCCAATCCCAGACATGTAGTCTGCTGGACAGTGTCATTCAAGAAGATCATTTGTGTGGGAATTAAGCAGGCTCTAAATAAGGTTTCCATTTTCTGAACCCTGAACCTGCCAAGATTTTGTTCCCCAAATTTATTTCAAATCAATTGTATTTTTTCAGTAATAAAAGCCTTTAAGGGTTAACTGATTGACAAACGAAGCCGTACATATTAGCTTGGTCTGTGTAAGCATATCTTTTTTTGGTAGGGT